>JAVLUX010000041.1:7602500-8275000 GCA_032164185.1 Moxostoma hubbsi
TTTCTAGTGCAGATATATGTGATTTGTTACTTGGTTGCTAGGGTAACCCCATCTGGTTGCTAGGCAGTTACCAAAGTGATACTCATAAAGCTCCTTGCAATCCGGTGTGAAATATGTCAACCCCTAAGTCTCTACGAAGTTCTGGTTCAAAGATATGTGATTTATTACTTGGTTGCTAGGGTAACCCTGTCTGGTTGCTATGCAGTTACCAGGGTGATAACTTGTCAAGCCTCCTTTCCATCCTGAGTGAATAAAGTCAACCCGCAAGTCTGTATGATTTTCTGGTGCTGAGATATGTGATTTG
Source organism: Moxostoma hubbsi (assembly GCA_032164185.1). NCBI lineage: Eukaryota > Metazoa > Chordata > Actinopteri > Cypriniformes > Catostomidae > Moxostoma > Moxostoma hubbsi. Next base: position 7,602,805 of record JAVLUX010000041.1, read on the forward strand.
TTATTTGGTTGCTAGGGTAACCCTGTCTGGTTGCTATGCAGTTACCAGGGTGATACTTATCAAGCCTCCTTTCCATCCTGAGTGAATTAAGTCAACCCAGATGTCTCTACGATTTTCTGGTGCAGAAATATATGATTTGTTAGTTGGTTGCTAGGGTAACCCCATCTGGTTGCTAGGCAGTTACCAAGGTGATACTCATAAGGCTCCTTGCAATCCTGTGTGAAATATGTCAACCCCTAAGTCTCTACGATGTTCTGGTTCAAAGATATGTGATTTGTTACTTGGTTGCTAGGGTAACCACATCTGGTTGCTAGGCAGTTACCAGAGTGATACATATCAAGGCTACTTTCCATCCTGAGTGAAATAAGTCAACCCGGAAGTCTCTCTGATTTTCTGTTGCAGAGATATGTGATTTGTTACTTGGTTGCTAGGGTAATCACATCTGGTTGCTAGGCAGTTACCAGAGTGATACATATCAAGGCTACTTTCCATCCTGAGTGAAATAAGTGAAACAGGAAGTCTCTATGAATTTCTGGTGCAGAGATATGTGATTTGTTATTTGGTTGCTAGGGTAACCCCATCTGGTTGATAGGCAGTTACCAGGGTGATACTTATCAAGCCTCCTTTCCATACTGAGTGAATCAAGTCAACCTGGAAGCTACTATATTGTGGCTATGAAGATTTTAGGTCATTACTTATTGGCTGCTTGATAAAAGAAATCCTCTGAGGGAGAGAGAGAGGGAGAGACGCAGGGCTGACAGGCCCTTTTTTGTCTGTGTGTGTGAAAACGTCAGTTGAGATTTAAATTTCTGAACATTCCGCAATGTTAAGTCAATGGGAGTTTTTCCGAGTTTTGATCGTCATTTTTAGGAAAACCGTAAGTCCGATCAGTTAGAAAAGATATAGCACACTATTCGGGATTAGTCTGAAGGTCTGTGCCGAGTTTGGTGCATGTAGCTTAAAAGCTCTAGGAGGAGTTACATTTAGAAATTTAGTCTCAGAATAATAATAATAACTAGAATGTACATTTCCTGAAGAAAATGTGAGTGGTGCTTGCCGTGGCAAAATTTCTTACCACAATATCCCACCTACTGCCCAAAGTTGAAAGACGCTACCCCCATGACAGTAGTATGTTCTGGTGCAGAGATATTGGTGTTGTTCCATGGTTGCGAGGGTAACCCCATCTGGTTGCTAGGCAGTTACCAAGGTGACAGCCAACAATGCTCCTTGCCATCCTGAGTGAAATAAGTCAACCCGGAAGTCTATGTGATTTTCTTGTGCAGAGATATGTGATTTGTTTCTTGGTTGCTAGGGTAACCCCATCTGGTTGCTAGGCAGTTACCAAGGTGACAGGCAACAATGCACCTTATCATCCTGAGTGAAATAAGTCAACCCGGAAGTCTCTGTGATTTTCTTGTGCAGAGATATGTGATTTGTTTATTGGTTGCTAGGGTAACCCCATCTGGTTGCTAGGCAGTTACCAAGGTGACAGCCAACAATGCTCCTTGCCATCCTGAGTGAAATAAGTCAACCCGGAAGTCTCTGTGATTTTCTAGTACATAGATATGTGATTTGTTACTTGGTTGCTAGGATAACCCCATCTGGTTGCTAGGCAGTTACCAGGGTGATATTTATCAAGACTACATTCCATCCTGAGTGAAATAAGTCAACCCGGAAGTCTCTGTGATTTTCTTGTGCAGAGATAGGTGATTTGTTTCTTGGTTGCTAGGGTAACCCCATCTGGTTGCTAGGCAGTTACCAAGGTGACAGCCAACAATGCTCCTTGCCATCCTGAGTGAAATAAGTCAACCCGGAAGTCTCTGTGATTTTCTTGTGCAGAGATATGTGATTTGTTTCTTGGTTGCTAGGGAAACCCCATCTGGTTGCTAGGCAGTTACCAAGGTGACAGGCAACAATGCTCCTTGCCATCCTGGGTGAAATAAGTCAAACCAGAAGTCTCTGTGATTTTCTTGTGCAGAGATATGTGATTTGTTTCTTGGTTGCTAGGGTAATCCCATTTGGTTGCTAGGCAGTTACCAGGGTGATATTTATCAAGTCTACTTTCCATCCTGAGTGAAATAAGTCAACCCTGAAGTCTCTACGTCATTCTGATCCTAAGATAGACATCTTAGTGATTTTGAATGGATGTCAATGGTTCTTTGTTGCTAGGGTGCTTTTATTGGTTGCTAGGGCATGGATAAGTAGTTCACCTGATGAAAGCTGAAGACTGATTACTCACCCAATGAAAACAAAGCAACTATCATGTCTCTAGGACATTCTGATGTGAAGATATCTTACTGTAATTGAAATCAATAAATGTTGTTGCTAGGGTGCCCTAAATTGTTGCTAGGGAGTGGCTTGGCAGCTGCCAATGATGAATCTCCAAAGGCTGCTTGTCAGTATGAATGATATAAACCAACTCCCATGCCTCTGTGACATTCAGAATGGAAGATATCTGTCTTTGGATTTTGGTTGCTAAGGTGCTCGAAAATGGTTGCTAGGGAGGGGCTAGGAAGTGTTGAGGGGATTCATGATTGGCTGTTTTACTGCCCCAAGTCAAACGAGACCACCCTCGTGTTTCTATGATAATTCAGTCCAGAGAAATCCCTTTGATCTCTTTCAATGGAAGTCTATGGGACTTGTTGCTAAGGTACTGTAAATGGTTGCTAGGGCGTGGCTTGATAGCTTCACAATGATCCTGAGAGACTGATTGGTCGTCTGAGTAAAATGAGCCCGCCCCCTTGTCTCTAAGACACTGTGATCCAGAGTTATGTTCAATACAAAATCTACCATAGACTTAACATTGGGGCAAATTTGGGCAGCTCCTGCCCCCCAGGGGTAAAACTTTTACCCCATTGTGAGGTATGTTATCACAGAGCCTGTCAGCCTCTTCAAATGTGGTAAATCACACGTCTCTGTGAAATCCTCGCTCTGAGCTATAACTCGTCAAAGTTCGGCTCAATGTTAAGTCAATGGGATTTTTTGCCCAATTAATTGCCCCTGGGGCAAATACCGTACCCCCGATCACTTATAGTAGCCATAGCACACCATTCCCAAATAATCTGCACGATTTGACGCCTTATTTGTGGGTCTGCGAGCAAAAAATTTTTCAAAAAATTCCATTGACTTACATTGGGGCAACTTTGGGCAGCTCCTGCCCCCCAGGGGTAAAACTTTTACCCCATTGTGAGGTATGTTCTCAGAGAGCCTGTCAGCCTCTTCAAATGTGGTAAATCACACGTCTCTGTGAAATCCTCGCTCTGAGCTATAACTCGTCAAAGTTTGGCTCAATGTTAAGTCAATGGGATTTTTTTGCCCAATTTTTTGCCCCTGGGGCAAACACCGTACCCCCGATCGCTTAGAAAAGATATAGCACACCTCTCCTCAATGAGCCGCACGATTTGATGCCTCACTCAGAGGTCTGTGACAAAAGCTGCGGGAGGAGTAGCGCGCCAAAACTATGTGTGGAAAAATAATAATAATTATAATAATAATAATAAGTATGCAAGAGAACAATAGTGATGCTTTGCCTATGGCAAGCACCACTAACTAGATTAAAAAGTTTGAGTACAAACTTTAGGTTGGCTTGAGAAAGCCTAGCATAAAGTTTGAAGTAGTTGTAAAAGTTTGAAGATTTACGGTTTCTAGTTTGATGTAATTATAAGTAGTAGTTTTCAAAGTTCAAAGTTTAGAGATTATAAAACCATTCAGTCTATCAAATAGATTAGATAGATAGATAGATAGATAGATAGATAGATAGATAGATAGATAGATAGATAGATAGATAGATAGATAGATAGATAGATATTGACCCTCAGATAGATAGATAGATAGATAGATATTGACCCTCAGATAGATAGATAGATAGATAGAGTATGACAGATAGATAGATAGATAGATAGATAGATATTGACCCTCAGATAGATAGATAGATAGATAGATAGATAGATAGATAGATAGATAGATAGATAGATAGTTATTGACCATCAGATAGATAGATAGATAGATAGATAGATAGATAGTTATTGACCATCAGACAGATAGATAGATAGATAGATAGATAGATATTGACCATTAGATAGATAGATAGATAGATAGATATTGATCCTCAGATAGATAGATAGATATTGACCCTCAGATAGATAGATAGATAGATAGATAGAAAGATAGAAAGATAGATTGATAGTCATTGACCCTTAGATAGATAGATAGATATTGACCGTCAGATATATAGATAGATAGATAGTCATTGACACTGAGATATAGATAGATAGAGTATGACCCACAGATAGATAGATAGATAGATAGATAGATAGTTATTGACCCGCAGATAGCTAGATAGATAGATAGATATATAGATAGATAGATAGTCATTGACCCTTAGATAGATAGATATTGACCGTCAGATATATAGATAGACAGATAGTCATTGACCCTGAGATATAGATAGATAGAGTATGACCCACAGATAGATAGATAGATAGTTATTGACCCGCAGATAGTTAGATAGATAGATAGATAGATATTGACCCTCAGATAGATAGATAGATAGATAGATATTGACCATCAGAAAGATAGATAGATAGATAGATATATCATTTTTTACTTGGTTGCTAGGGTAACCCAATCTGGTTGCTAGGCAGTTTCCAGGGTGATCCTTATCAAGCCTCCTTTTCATTCTGAGTGAATAAAGTCAACCCGGAAGTCTCTATGATTTTCTGTTGCATAGATATGTGATTTGTTACTTGGTTGCTAGGGTAACCATATCTGGTTGATAGGCAGTTACCAGAGTGATATATATCAAGGCTACTTTCCATCTTGAGTAAAATAAGTGAAACAGGAAGTCTCTACGATTTTCTGGTGCAGAGATATGTGATTTGTTAGTTGGTTGCTAGGGTAACCCCATCTGGTTGCTAGGCAGTTACTAAGGTGATGCTCATAAGGCTCCTTGCAATCCTGTGTGAAATATGTCAACCCCTAAGTCTCTACGATGTTCTGGTTCAAAGATATGTGATTTGTTACTTGGTTGCTAGGGTAACCGCATCTGGTTGCTAGGCAGTTACCAGAGGGATACATATCAAGGCTACTTTCCATCCTGAGTGAAATAAGTGAAACAGGAAGTCTCTATGATTTTCTGGTGCAGAGATATGTGACTTGTTACTTGGTTGCTAGGGTAAACACATCTGGTTGCTATGCAGTTACCAAAGTGATACTCATAAGGCTCCTTGCAATCCTGCGTGAAATATGTCAACCCCTAAGTCTCTACGATGTTCTGGTTCAAAGATATGTGATTTGTCACTTGGTTGCTAAGGTAACCCTGTCTGGTTGCTATGCAGTTACCAGAGTGATACATATCAAGGCTACTTTCCATCCTGAGTGAAATAAGTGAAACAGGTAGTCTCTACGATATACTGGTGCAGATATATGTGATTTGTTACTTGGTTGCTAGGGTAACCCCGTCTGGTTGCTAGGCAGTTACCAGAGTGATACATATCAAGGCTACTTTCCATCCTGAGTGAATAAAGTCAACCCGGAAGTCTCTATGATTTTCTGTTGCAGAGATATGTGATTTGTTACTTGGTTGCTAGGGTAATCACATCTGGTTGCTAGGCAGTTACCAGAGTGATGCATATCAAGGCTACTTTCCATCCTGAGTGAAATAAGTGAAACAGGAAGTCTCTATGATTTTCTGGTGCAGAGATATGTGACTTGTTACTTGGTTGCTAGGGTAAACACATCTGGTTGCTAGGCAGTTACCAAAGTGATACTCATAAGGCTCCTTGCAATCCTGCGTGAAATATGTCAACCCCTAAGTCTCTACGATGTTCTGGTTCAAAGATATGTGATTTGTCACTTGGTTGCTAAGGTAACCCTGTCTGGTTGCTATGCAGTTACCAGAGTGATACATATCAAGGCTACTTTCCATCCTGAGTGAAATAAGTGAAACAGGTAGTCTCTACGATATACTGGTGCAGATATATGTGATTTGTTACTTGGTTGCTAGGGTAACCCCGTCTGGTTGCTAGGCAGTTACCAGAGTGATACATATCAAGGCTACTTTCCATCCTGAGTGAATAAAGTCAACCCGGAAGTCTCTATGATTTTCTGTTGCAGAGATATGTGATTTGTTACTTGGTTGCTAGGGTAATCACATCTGGTTGCTAGGCAGTTACCAGAGTAATGCATATCAAGGCTACTTTCCATCCTGAGTGAAATAAGTCAACCCGGAAGTCTCTCTGATTTTCTGTTGCAGAGATATGTGATTTGTTACTTGGTTGCTAGGGTAATCACATCTGGTTGCTAGGCAGTTACCAGAGTGATACATATCAAGGCTACTTTCCATCCTGAGTGAAATAAGTGAAACAGGAAGTCTCTACGATTTTCTGGTGCAGAGATATGTGATTTGTTAGTTGGTTGCTAGGGTAACCCCATCTGGTTGCTAGGCAGTTACCAAGGTGATACTCATAAGGCTCCTTGCAATCCTGTGTGAAATATGTCAACCCCTAAGTCTCTACGATGTTCTGGTACAAAGATATGTGATTTGTTACTTGGTTGCTAAGGTAACCCTGTCTGGTTGCTATGCAGTTACCAGAGTGATACATATCAAGGCTACTTTCCATCCTGAGTGAAATAAGTGAAACAGGTAGTCTCTACGATTTTCTGGTGCAGAGATATGTGATTTGTTACTTGGTTGCTAGGGTAACCCCGTCTGGTTGCTAGGCAGTTACCAGAGTGATACATATCAAGGCTACTTTCCATCCTGAGTGAATAAAGTCAACCCGGAAGTCTCTATGATTTTCTGTTGCAGAGATATGTAATTTGTTACTTGGTTGCTAGGGTAATCACATCTGGTTGCTAGGCAGTTACCAGAGTGATACATATCAAGGCTACTTTCCATCCTGAGTGAAATAAGTCAACCCGGAAGTCTCTCTGATTTTCTGTTGCAGAGATATGTGATTTGTTACTTGGTTGCTAGGGTAATCACAGCTGGTTGCTAGGTAGTTACCAGAGTGATACATATCAAGGCTACTTTCCATCCTGAGTGAAATAAGTCAACCCGGAAGTCTCTCTGATTTTCTGTTGCAGAGATATGTGATTTGTTACTTGGTTGCTAGGGTAATCACATCTGGTTGCTAGGCAGTTACCAGAGTGATACATATCAAGGCTACTTTCCATCTTGAGTGAAATAAGTGAAACAGGAAGTCACTACGATTTTCTGGTGCAGAGATATGTGATTTGTTACTTGGTTGCTAGGGTAACCACATCTGGTTGCTAGGCAGTTACCAGAGTGATACATATCAAGGCTACTTTCCATCCTGAGTGAAATAAGTGAAACAGGAAGTCTGTATGATTTTCTGGTGCAGAGATATGTGATTTGTTACTTGGTTGCTAGGGTAACCCCATCTGGTTGCTAGGCAGTTACCAGAGTGATACATATCAAGGCTACTTTCCATCCTGAGTGAAATAAGTGAAACAGGAAGTCTGTATGATTTTCTGGTGCAGAAATATGTGATTTGTTACTTGGTTGCTAGGGTAACCCCGTCTGGTTGCTAGGCAGTTACCAGAGTGATACATATCAAGGCTACTTTCCATCCTGAGTGAATAAAGTCAACCCGGAAGTCTCTATGATTTTCTGTTGCAGAGATATGTGATTTGTTACTTGGTTGCTAGGGTAATCACATCTGGTTGCTAGGCAGTTACCAGAGTAATGCATATCAAGGCTACTTTCCATCCTGAGTGAAATAAGTCAACCCGGAAGTCTCTCTGATTTTCTGTTGTAGAGATATGTGATTTGTTACTTGGTTGCTAGGGTAATCACATCTGGTTGCTAGGCAGTTACCAGAGTGATACATATCAAGGCTACTTTCCATCCTGAGTGAAATAAGTGAAACAGGAAGTCTCTACGATTTTCTGGTGCAGAGATATGTGATTTGTTAGTTGGTTGCTAGGGTAACCCCATCTGGTTGCTAGGCAGTTACCAAGGTGATACTCATAAGGCTCCTTGCAATCCTGTGTGAAATATGTCAACCCCTAAGTCTCTACGATGTTCTGGTACAAAGATATGTGATTTGTTACTTGGTTGCTAAGGTAACCCTGTCTGGTTGCTATGCAGTTACCAGAGTGATACATATCAAGGCTACTTTCCATCCTGAGTGAAATAAGTGAAACAGGTAGTCTCTACGATTTTCTGGTGCAGAGATATGTGATTTGTTACTTGGTTGCTAGGGTAACCCCGTCTGGTTGCTAGGCAGTTACCAGAGTGATACATATCAAGGCTACTTTCCATCCTGAGTGAATAAAGTCAACCCGGAAGTCTCTATGATTTTCTGTTGCAGAGATATGTAATTTGTTACTTGGTTGCTAGGGTAATCACATCTGGTTGCTAGGCAGTTACCAGAGTGATACATATCAAGGCTACTTTCCATCCTGAGTGAAATAAGTCAACCCGGAAGTCTCTCTGATTTTCTGTTGCAGAGATATGTGATTTGTTACTTGGTTGCTAGGGTAATCACAGCTGGTTGCTAGGTAGTTACCAGAGTGATACATATCAAGGCTACTTTCCATCCTGAGTGAAATAAGTCAACCCGGAAGTCTCTCTGATTTTCTGTTGCAGAGATATGTGATTTGTTACTTGGTTGCTAGGGTAATCACATCTGGTTGCTAGGCAGTTACCAGAGTGATACATATCAAGGCTACTTTCCATCTTGAGTGAAATAAGTGAAACAGGAAGTCACTACGATTTTCTGGTGCAGAGATATGTGATTTGTTACTTGGTTGCTAGGGTAACCACATCTGGTTGCTAGGCAGTTACCAGAGTGATACATATCAAGGCTACTTTCCATCCTGAGTGAAATAAGTGAAACAGGAAGTCTGTATGATTTTCTGGTGCAGAGATATGTGATTTGTTACTTGGTTGCTAGGGTAACCCCATCTGGTTGCTAGGCAGTTACCAGAGTGATACATATCAAGGCTACTTTCCATCCTGAGTGAAATAAGTGAAACAGGAAGTCTGTATGATTTTCTGGTGCAGAAATATGTGATTTGTTATTTGGTTGCTAGGGTAACCCTGTCTGGTTGCTATGCAGTTACCAGGGTGATACTTATCAAGCCTCCTTTCCATACTGAGTGAATCAAGTCAACCTGGAAGCTACTATACTGTGGCTATGAAGATTTTAGGTCATTACTGATTGGCTGCTTGATAAAAGAAATCCTCTGAGGGAGAGAGAGAGGGAGAGACGCAGGGCTGACAGGCCCTTTTTCGTCTGTGTGTGTGAAAACGTCAGTTGGGATTTAAATTTCTGAACATTCCGCAATGTTAATCAATGGGAGTTTTTCCGAGATTTGATCGTCATTTTTAGGAAAACCGTAAGTCCGATCAGTTAGAAAAGATATAGCACACTATTCGGGATTAGTCTGAAGGTCTGTGCCGAGTTTGGTGCATGTAGCTTAAAAGCTCTAGGAGGAGTTACATTTAGAAATTTAGTCTCAGAATAATAATAATAATAATAATAAGTTTAAATAGGATTTCAGTAAGTTGGCTTTCTCAAGCCAACCTAATAACTAGATTAAAAAGTTTGAGTACAAACTTTAGGTTGGCTTGAGAAAGCCTAGCATAAAGTTTGAAGTAGTTGTAAAAGTTTCAAGATTTACGGTTTCTAGTTTGATGTAATTATAAGTAATAGTTTTCAAAGTTCAAAGTTTAGAGATTATAAAACCATTCAGTCTATCAAATAGATTAGATAGATAGATAGATAGATAGATAGATAGATAGATAGATAGATATTGACCCTCAGATGGATAGATAGATAGATAGATAGATAGATATTGACCCTCAGATAGATAGATAGATAGATAGATAGAGTATGACCCATAGATAGATAGATAGATAGATAGATAGTTATTGACCATCAGATAGATAGATAGATAGATAGATAGATAGATAGATAGATAGATAGATAGATATTGACCATTAGATAGATAGATAGATAGATAGATAGATAGATAGATAGATAGATAGATAGATAGATAGATAGATAGATATTGATCCTCAGATAGATAGATAGATATTGACCCTCAGATAGATAGATAGATAGATAGATAGATAGATAGAAAGATAGAAAGACAGATTGATAGTCATTTACCCTTAGATAGATAGATAGATATTGACCTTCAGATATATAGATAGATAGATAGTCATTGACCCTGAGATATAGATAGATAGAGTATGAACCACAGATAGATAGATAGATAGTTATTGACCCACAGATAGTTAGATAGATAGATAGATAGATAGATATTGACCCTCAGATAGATAGATAGATAGCTAGATAGATATTGACCATCAGAAAGATAGATAGATAGATAGATAGATAGATAGACAGATAGACAGATAGATATATAATTTTTTACTTGGTTGCTAGGGTAACCCAATCTGGTTGCTAGGCAGTTTCCAGGGTGATCCTTATCAAGCCTCCTTTTCATTCTGAGTGAATAAAGTCAACCCGGAAGTCTCTATGATTTTCTGTTGCATAGATATGTGATTTGTTACTTGGTTGCTAGGGTAACCATATCTGGTTGATAGGCAGTTACCAGAGTGATATATATCAAGGCTACTTTCCATCTTGAGTAAAATAAGTGAAACAGGAAGTCTCTACGATTTTCTGGTGCAGAGTTATGTGATTTGTTACTTGGTTGCTAGGGTAAGCCCTTGTCGTTGCTAGGCAGTTACCAGAGTGATACTTATCAAGCCTCCTTTCCATCCTGAGTGAATTATGTCAACCCGGAAGTCTCTATGATTTTCTGGTGCAGAGATATGTGATTTGTTAGTTGGTTGCTAGGGTAACCCCATCTGGTTGCTAGGCAGTTACTAAGGTGATACTCATAAGGCTCCTTGCAATCCTGTGTGAAATATGTCAACCCCTAAGTCTCTACGATGTTCTGGTTCAAAGATATGTGATTTGTTACTTGGTTGCTAGGGTAACCGCATCTGGTTGCTAGGCAGTTACCAGAGGGATACATATCAAGGCTACTTTCCATCCTGAGTGAAATAAGTGAAACAGGAAGTCTCTATGATTTTCTGGTGCAGAGATATGTGACTTGTTACTTGGTTGCTAGGGTAACCCCATCTGGTTGCTAGGCAGTTACTAAGGTGATACTCATAAGGCTCCTTGCAATCCTGTGTGAAATATGTCAACCCCTAAGTCTCTACGATGTTCTGGTTCAAAGATATGTGATTTGATACTTGGTTGCTAAGGTAACCCTGTCTGGTTGCTATGCAGTTACCAGAGTGATACATATCAAGGCTACTTTCCATCCTGAGTGAAATAAGCGAAACAGGTAGTCTCTACGATATACTGGTGCAGAGATATGTGATTTGTTACTTGGTTGCTAGGGTAACCCCGTCTGGTTGCTAGGCAGTTACCAGAGTGATACATATCAAGGCTACTTTCCATCCTGAGTGAATAAAGTCAACCCGGAAGTCTCTATGATTTTCTGTTGCAGAGATATGTGATTTGTTACTTGGTTGCTAGGGTAATCACATCTGGTTGCTAGGCAGTTACCAGAGTGATACATATCAAGGCTACTTTCCATCCTGAGTGAAATAAGTCAACCCGGAAGTCTCTCTGATTTTCTGTTGCAGAGATATGTGATTTGTTACTTGGTTGCTAGGGTAATCACATCTGGTTGCTAGGCAGTTACCAGAGTGATACATATCAAGGCTACTTTCCATCCTGAGTGAAATAAGTCAACCCGGAAGTCTCTCTGATTTTCTGTTGCAGAGATATGTGATTTGTTACTTGGTTGCTAGGGTAATCACATCTGGTTGCTAGGCAGTTACCAGAGTGATACATATCAAGGCTACTTTCCATCTTGAGTGAAATAAGTGAAACAGGAAGTCACTACGATTTTCTGGTGCAGAGATATGTGATTTGTTACTTGGTTGCTAGGGTAACCCCATCTGGTTGCTAGGCAGTTACCAGAGTGATACATATCAAGGCTACTTTCCATCCTGAGTGAAATAAGTGAAACAGGAAGTCTGTATGATTTTCTGGTGCAGAGATATGTGATTTGTTACTTGGTTGCTAGGGTAACCCCATCTGGTTGCTAGGCAGTTACCAGAGTGATACATATCAAGGCTACTTTCCATCTTGAGTGAAATAAGTGAAACAGGAAGTCACTACGATTTTCTGGTGCAGAGATATGTGATTTGTTACTTGGTTGCTAGGGTAACCCCATCTGGTTGCTAGGCAGTTACCAGAGTGATACATATCAAGGCTACTTTCCATCCTGAGTGAAATAAGTGAAACAGGAAGTCTGTATGATTTTCTGGTGCAGAGATATGTGATTTGTTACTTGGTTGCTAGGGTAACCCCATCTGGTTGCTAGGCAGTTACCAGAGTGATACATATCAAGGCTACTTTCCATCCTGAGTGAAATAAGTGAAACAGGATGTCTGTATGATTTTCTGGTGCAGAAATATGTGATTTGTTATTTGGTTGCTAGGGTAACCCTGTCTGGTTGCTATGCAGTTACCAGGGTGATACTTATCAAGCCTCCTTTCCATACTGAGTGAATCAAGTCAACCTGGAAGCTACTATACTGTGGCTATGAAGATTTTAGGTCATTACTTATTGGCTGCTTGATAAAAGAAATCCTCTGAGGGAGAGAGAGAGGGAGAGACGCAGGGCTGACAGGCCCTTTTTCGTCTGTGTGTGTGAAAACGTCAGTTGGGATTTAAATTTATGAACATTCCGCAATGTTAATCAATGGGAGTTTTTCCGAGTTTTGATCGTCATTTTTAGGAAAACCGTAAGTCCGATCAGTTAGAAAAGATATAGCACACTATTCGGGATTAGTCTGAAGGTCTGTGCCGAGTTTGGTGCATGTAGCTTAAAAGCTCTAGGAGGAGTTACATTTAGAAATTTAGTCTCAGAATAATAATAATAATAATAATAAGTTTAAATAGGATTTCAGTAAGTTGGCTTTCTCAAGCCAACCTAACTAGATTAAAAAGTTTGAGTACAAACTTTAGGTTGGCTTGAGAAAGCCTAGCATAAAGTTTGAAGTAGTTGTAAAAGTTTGAAGATTTACGGTTTCTAGTTTGATGTAATTATAAGTAGTAGTTTTCAAAGTTCAAAGTTTAGAGATTATAAAACCATTCAGTCTATCAAATAGATTAGATAGATAGATAGATAGATAGATAGATAGATAGATAGATAGATAGATAGATAGATATTGACCCTCAGATAGATAGATAGATAGATAGAGTATGACCCATAGATAGATAGATAGATAGATAGATATTGACCCTCAGATAGATAGATAGATAGATAGATAGATAGATAGATAGATAGATAGATAGTTATTGACCATCAGATAGATAGATAGATAGATAGATAGATAGATAGATAGATAGATAGATAGATAGATAGATAGTTATTGACCATCAGATAGATAGATAGATAGATAGATAGATAGATAGATAGATAGATAGATAGATAGATATTGACCATTAGATAGATAGATAGATAGATAGATAGATATTGATCCTCATATAGATAGATAGATATTGACCCTCAGATAGATAGATAGATAGATAGATAGAAAGATAGAAAGATAGAAAGATAGATTGATAGTCATTGACCCTTAGATAGATAGATAGATAGATATTGAACGTCAGATATATAGATAGATAGATAGTCATTGACCCTGAGATATAGATAGATAGAGTATGAACCACAGATAGATAGATAGATAGATAGTTATTGACCCGCAGATAGTTAGATAGATAGATAGATAGATAGATATTGACCCTCAGATAGATAGATAGATAGATAGATAGATAGTCATTGACTCTTAGATAGATAGATAGATATTGACCGTCAGATATATAGATAGACAGATAGTCATTGACCCTGAGATATAGATAGATAGAGTATGACCCACAGATAGATAGATAGATAGTTATTGACCCGCAGATAGTTAGATAGATAGATAGATAGATATTGACCCTCAGATAGATAGATAGATAGATAGATAGATAGATAGATAGATAGATAGATATTGACCATCAGAAAGATAGATAGATAGATAGATAGATAGACAGATAGACAGATAGATATATCATTTTTTACTTGGTTGCTAGGGTAACCCAATCTGGTTGCTAGGCAGTTTCCAGGGTGATCCTTATCAAGCCTCCTTTTCATTCTGAGTGAATAAAGTCAACCCGGAAGTCTCTATGATTTTCTGTTGCATAGATATGTGATTTGTTACTTGGTTGCTAGGGTAACCATATCTTGTTGATAGGCAGTTACCAGAGTGATATATATCAAGTCTACTTTCCATCTTGAGTAAAATAAGTGAAACAGGAAGTCTCTACGATTTTCTGGTGCAGAGTTATGTGATTTGTTACTTGGTTGCTAGGGTAAGCCCTTGTCATTGCTAGGCAGTTACCAGAGTGATACTTATCAAGCCTCCTTTCCATCCTGAATAAATTATGTCAACCCGGAATTCTCTACGATTTTCTGGTGCAGAGATATGTGATTTGTTAGTTGGTTCCTAGGGTAACCCCATCTGGTTGCTAGGCAGTTACCAAGGTGATACTCATAAGGCACCTTGCAATCCTGTGTGAAATATGTTAACCCCTAAGTCTCTACGATGTTCTGGTTCAAAGATATGCGATTTGTTACTTGGTTGCTAGGGTAACCGCATCTGGTTGCTAGGCAGTTACCAGAGGGATACATATCAAGGCTACTTTCCATCCTGAGTGAAATAAGTGAAACAGGAAGTCTCTATGATTTTCTGGTGCAGAGATATGTGATTTGTTACTTGGTTGCTAGGGTAAACACATCTGGTTGCTAGGCAGTTACCAAAGTGATACTCATAAGGCTCCTTGCAATCCTGTGTGAAATATGTCAACCCCTAAGTCTCTACGATGTTCTGGTTCAAAGATATGTGATTTGTTACTTGGTTGCTAAGGTAACCCTGTCTGGTTGCTATGCAGTTACCAGAGTGATACATATCAAGGCTACTTTCCATCCTGAGTGAAATAAGTGAAACAGGTAGTCTCTACGATTTTCTG
The DNA here is from genome assembly GCA_032164185.1 of Moxostoma hubbsi. NCBI lineage: Eukaryota > Metazoa > Chordata > Actinopteri > Cypriniformes > Catostomidae > Moxostoma > Moxostoma hubbsi. Next base: position 7,617,887 of record JAVLUX010000041.1, read on the forward strand.
GTGCAGAGATATGTGATTTGTTACTTGGTTGCTAGGGTAACCCCGTCTGGTTGCTAGGCAGTTACCAGAGTGATACATATCAAGGCTACTTTCCATCCTGAGTGAATAAAGTCAACCCGGAAGTCTCTATGATTTTCTGTTGCAGAGATATGTGATTTGTTACTTGGTTGCTAGGGTAATCACATCTGGTTGCTAGGCAGTTACCAGAGTGATACATATCAAGGCTGCTTTCCATCCTGAGTGAAATAAGTCAACCCGGAAGTCTCTTTGATTTTCTGTTGCAGAGATATGTGATTTGTTACTTGGTTGCTAGGGTAATCACATCTGGTTGCTAGGCAGTTACCAGAGTGATACATATCAAGGCTACTTTCCATCCTGAGTGAAATAAGTCAACCCGGAAGTCTCTCTGATTTTCTGTTGCAGAGATATGTGATTTGTTACTTGGTTGCTAGGGTAATCACATCTGGTTGCTAGGCAGTTACCAGAGTGATAAATATCAAGGCTACTTTCCATCTTGAGTGAAATAAGTGAAACAGGAAGTCACTACGATTTTCTGGTGCAGAAATATGTGATTTGTTACTTGGTTGCTAGGGTAACCCCATCTGGTTGCTAGGCAGTTACCAGAGTGATACATATCAAGGCTACTTTCCATCCTGAGTGAAATAAGTGAAACAGGAAGTCTGTATGATTTTCTGGTGCAGAGATATGTGATTTGTTACTTGGTTGCTAGGGTAACCCCATCTGGTTGCTAGGCAGTTACCAGAGTGATACATATCAAGGCTACTTTCCATCCTGAGTGAAATAAGTGAAACAGGATGTCTGTATGATTTTCTGGTGCAGAATTATGTGATTTGTTATTTGGTTGCTAGGGTAACCCTGTCTGGTTGCTATGCAGTTACCAGGGTGATACTTATCAAGCCTCCTTTCCATACTGAGTGAATCAAGTCAACCTGGAAGCTACTATACTGTGGCTATGAAGATTTTAGGTCATTACTTATTGTCTGCTTGATTAAAGAAATCCTCTGAGGGAGAGAGAGAAGGAGAGACGCAGGGCTGACAGGCCCTTTTTCGTCTGTGTGTGTGAAAACGTCAGTTGGGATTTAAATTTCTGAACATTCCGCAATGTTAATCAATGGGAGTTTTTCCGAGTTTTGATCGTCATTTTTAGGAAAACCGTAAGTCCGATCAGTTAGAAAAGATATAGCACACTATTCGGGATTAGTCTGAAGGTCTGTGCCGAGTTTGGTGCATGTAGCTTAAAAGCTCTAGGAGGAGTTACATTTAGAAATTTAGTCTCAGAATAATAATAATAATAATAATAAGTTTAAATAGGATTTCAGTAAGTTGGCTTTCTCAAGCCAACCTAACTAGATTAAAAAGTTTGAGTACAAACTTTAGGTTGGCTTGAGAAAGCCTAGCATAAAGTTTGAAGTAGTTGTAAAAGTTTGAAGATTTACGGTTTCTAGTTTGATGTAATTATAAGTAGTAGTTTTCAAAGTTCAAAGTTTAGAGATTATAAAACCATTCTGTCTATCAAATAGATTAGATAGATAGATAGATAGATAGATAGATAGATAGATAGATAGATAGATAGATAGATAGATAGATATTGACCCTCAGATAGATAGATAGATAGATAGATAGAGTCTAACCCACAGATAGATAGATAGATAGATAGATAGAGTATGACCATCAGATAGATAGATAGATAGATAGATAGATAGATAGATATTGACCCTCAGATAGATAGATAGATAGAGTCTAACCCACAGATAGATAGATAGATAGATAGATAGATAGATAGATAGATAGATAGATAGATAGATAGATATTGACCATCAGATAGATAGATCGATAGATAGATAGATAGATAGTTATTGACCATCAGATAGATAGATAGATAGATAGATAGATAGATATTGATCCTCAGATAGATAGATAGATATTGACCCTCAGATAGATAGATAGATAGATAGATAGATAGATAGATAGTCATTGACCCTTAGATAGATAGATATTGACCGTCAGATATATAGATAGATAGATAGGTAGTCATTGACCCTGAGATATAGATAGATAGAGTATGACCCACAGATAGATAGATAGATAGTTATTGACCCGCAGATAGTTAGATAGATAGAAATTGACCCTCAGATAGATAGATAGATAGATAGATAGATAGATAGATAGATAGATAGATAGATAGATAGATATTGACCCTCAGAAAGATAGATAGATAGATAGATAGATAGATAGATAGATAGATAGATATATCATTTTTTACTTGGTTGCTAGGGTAACCCAATCTGGTTGCTAGGCAGTTTCCAGGGTGATCCTTATCAAGCCTCCTTTTCTTTCTGAGTGAAAAAGTCAACCCGGAAGTCTCTATGATTTTCTGTTGCATAGATATGTGATTTGTTACTTGGTTGCTAGGGTAACCATATCTGGTTGATAGGCAGTTACCAGAGTGATATATATCAAGGCTACTTTCCATCTTGAGTAAAATAAGTGAAACAGGAAGTCTCTACGATTTTCTGGTGCAGAGTTATGTGATTTGTTACTTGGTTGCTAGGGTAAGCCCTTGTCGTTGCTAGGCAGTTACCAGAGTGATACTTTTCAAGACTCCTTGCTATCCTGAGTGAAATAAGTCAAACAGGAAGTCTCTACGATTTTCTGGTGAAGAGATATATTATTTGTTACTTGGTTGCTAGGGTAACCCCATCTGGTTGCTATGCAGTTACCAGGGTGATACTTATCAAGCCTCCTTTCCATCCTGAGTGAATTATGTCAACCCGGAAGTCTCTACGATTTTCTGTTGCAGAGATATGTGATTTGTTACTTGGTTGCTAGGGTATCCCTGTCTGGTTGCTATGCAGTTACCAGGGTGATACTTATCAAGCCTCCTTTCCATCCTGAGTGAAATAAGTGAAACAGGAAGTCTCTACGATTTTCTGGTGCAGAGATATGTGATTTGTTAGTTGGTTGCTAGGGTAACCCCATCTGGTTGCTAGGCAGTTACCAAGGTGATACTCATAAGGCTCCTTGCAATCCTGTGTGAAATATGTCAACCCCTAAGTCTCTACGATGTTCTGGTTCAAAGATATGTGATTTGTTACTTGGTTGCTAGGGTAACCGCATCTGGTTGCTAGGCAGTTACCAGAGGGATACATATCAAGGCTACTTTCCATCCTGAGTGAAATAAGTGAAACAGGAAGTCTGTATGATATTCTGGTGCAGAGATATGTGATTTGTTACTTGGTTGCTAGGGTAAACACATCTGGTTGCTAGGGAGTTACCAAAGTGATACTCATAAGGCTCCTTGCAATCCTGTGTGAAATATGTCAACCCCTAAGTCTCTACGATGTTCTAGTTCAAAGATATGTGATTTGTTACTTCGTTGCTAAGGTAACCCTGTCTGGTTGCTATGCAGTTACCAGAGTGATACATATCAAGGCTACTTTCCATCCTGAGTGAAATAAGTCAACCCGGAAGTCTGTATGAATTTCTGGTGCAGAGATATGTGATTTGTTATTTGGTTGCTAGGGTAACCCTGTCTGGTTGCTATGCAGTTACCAGGGTGATGCATATCAAGGCTACTTTCCATCCTGTGTGAAATATGTCAACTCCTAAGTCTCTACGATGTTCTGGTTCAAAGATATGTGATTTGTTACTTGGTTGCTAGGGTAACCACATCTGGTTGCTAGGCAGTTACCAGAGTGATACATATCAAGCCTCCTTTCCATCCTGAGTGAAATAAGTGAAACAGGAAGTCTCTACGATTTTCTGGTGCAAAGATATGTGATTTGTTACTTGGTTGCTAGGGTAACCCCATCTGGTTGCTAGGCAGTTACCAAGGTGACAGCCAACAGTGCTCCTTGCCATCCTGAGTGAAATAAGTCAACCCGGAAGTCTCTGTGATTTTCTAGTACAGAGATATGTGATTTGTTTCTTGGTTGCTAGGGTAACCCCATCTGGTCGCTAGGCAGTTACCAAGGTGACAGCCAACAATGCTCCTTGCAATCCTGAGTGAAATAAGTCAACCCAGATTTCTCTGTGATTTTCTAGTACAGAGATATGTGATTTGTTTCTTGGTTGCTAGGGTAACCCCATCTGGTTGCTAGGCAGTTACCAAGGTGACAGGCAACAATGCTCCTTGCCATCCTGAGTGAAATAAGTCAACCCGTAAGTCTCTGTGATTTTCTTGTGCAGAGATATGTGATTTGTTACTTGGTTGCTAAGGTAACCCCATCTGGTTGCTAGGCAGTTACCAAGGTGACAGGCAACAATGCTCCTTGCCATCCTGAGTGAAATAAGTCAACCCGGAAGTCTCTACGTCATTCTGATCCTAAGATACACATCTTAGTGATTTTGAATGGATGTCAATGGTTCTTTGTTGCTAGGGTGCTTTAAATGGTTGCTAGGGCGTGGCTAAGTAGTTCACATGATGAAAGCTGAAGACTGATTACTCACCCAATGAAAACAAAGCAACTATCATGTCTCTAGGACATTCTGATCTGAAGATATCTTACTGTAAATGAAATCAATAAATGTGGTTGCTAGGGTGCTCTAAATTGTTGCTAGGGAGTGGCTTGGCAGCTGCCAATGATGAATCTCCAAAGGCTGCTTGTCAATATGAATGATATAAACCAACTCCCATGCTTCTGTGACATTCAGAATGGAAGATATCTCTCTTTGGATTTTGGTTGCTAAGGTGCTCGAAAATGGTTGCTAGGGAGGGGCTAGGAAGTGTTGAGGGGATTCATGATTGGCTGTTTTACTGCCCCAAGTCAAACGAGACCACCCTCGTGTTTGTATGATAATTCAGTCCGGAGAAATCCCTTTGATCTTTTTCAAAGGAAGTCTATGGGAATTGTTGCTAAGGTGCTGTAAATGGTTGCTAGGGCATGGCTTGATAGCTTCACAATGATCCTGAGAGACTGATTGGTCGTCTGAGTAAAATGAGCCCGCCCCCTTGTCTGTAAGACACTGTGATCCAGAGTTATGTTCAATACAAAATCTACCATAGACTTAACATTGGGGCAAATTTGGGCAGCTCCTGCCCCCCAGGGGTGCAACTTTTACCCCATTGTGAGGTACGTTCTCACAGAGCCTGTCAGCCTCTTCAAATGAGGTAAATCACACGTCTCTGCGAAATCCTCGCTCTGAGCTATGACTCGTCAAAATTCGGCTCAATGTTAAGTCAAAGGGATTGTTTGCCCAATTTTTTGCCCCTGGGGCAAACACCGTACCCCCGATCGCTTATAAAAGTCATAGCACACCATTCCCAAATAATCCGCACGATTTGACGCCTCATTCGTGGGTCAGCGACCAAAAATTTTTGCAAAAAATTCCATTGACTTACATTGGGGCAATTTTGGGCAGCTCCTGCCCCCCAGGGGTAAAACTTTTACCCCATTGTGAGGTATGTTCTCACAGAGCCTGTCAGCCTCTTCAAATGTGGTAAATCACATGTCTCTGCGAAATCCTCGCTCTGAGCTTTGACTCGTCAAAGTTCGGCTCAATGTTAAGTCAATGGGATTTTTTGCCCAATTTTTTGCCCCTGGGGCAAACACCGTACCCCCGATCGCTTAGAAAAGATATAGCACACTATTCGGGATTAGTCTGAAGGTCTGTGCAGAGTTTGGTGCATGTAGCTTAAAAGCTCTAGGAGGAGTTAGATTTAGAAATTTAGTCTCAGAATAATAATAATAACTAGATTAAAAAGTTTGGGTACAAACTTTAGGTTGGCTTGAGAAAGCCTAGCATAAAGTTTGAAGTAGTTGTAAAAGTTTGAAGATTTACAGTTTCTAATTTGATGTAATTATAAGAAGTAGTTTTCAAAGTTCAAAGTTTAGAAATTATAAAACCATTCAGTCTATCAAATAGATAGATAGATAGATAGATAGATAGATAGATAGATATTGACCCTCAGATAGATAGATAGATAGATAGATATTGACCCTCAGATAGATAGATAGATACATAGATGATAGATAGATAGATATATATTGACCCTCAGATAGATAGATAGATAGTTATTGACCATCAGATAGATAGATAGATAGATAGATAGATAGATAGATAGATAGATAGATAGTTATTGACCATCAGATAGATAGATAGATAGATAGATAGATAGATAGATAGATATTGACCATTAGATAGATAGATAGATAGATAGATAGATATTGATCCTCAGATAGATAGATAGATATTGACCCTCAGATAGATAGATAGATAGATAGAAAGATAGAAAGATAGAAAGATAGATTGATAGTCATTGACCCTTAGATAGATAGATAGATATTGACCGTCAGATAAATAGATAGATAGATAGTCATTGACCCTGAGATATAGATAGATAGAGTATGAACCACAGATAGATAGATAGATAGATAGATAGTTATTGACCCGCAGATAGTTAGATAGATAGATAGATAGATAGATATTGACCATCAGATAGATAGATAGATAGATAGATAGATAGTCATTGACTCTTAGATAGATAGATAGATATTGACCGTCAGATTTATAGATAGACAGATAGTCATTGACCCTGAGATATAGATAGATAGAGTATGACCCACAGATAGATAGATAGATAGTTATTGACCCGCAGATAGTTAGATAGATAGATATTGACCCTCAGATAGATAGATAGATAGATATTGACCCTCAGATAGATAGATAGATAGATAGATAGATAGATATTGACCCTCAGATAGATAGATAGATAGATAGATAGATAGATAGATAGATAGATATTGACCATTAGATAGATAGATAGATAGATAGATATTGATCCTCAGATAGATAGATAGATATTGACCCTCAGATAGATAGATAGATAGATAGAAAGATAGAAAGATAGATTGATAGTCATTGACCCTTAGATAGATTGATAGATATTGACCGTCAGATAAATAGATAGATAGATAGTCATTGACCCTGAGATATAGATAGATAGAGTATGAACCACAGATAGATAGATAGATAGATAGATAGTTATTGACCCGCAGATAGTTAGATAGATAGATAGATAGATATTGACCATCAGATAGATAGATAGATAGATAGATAGATAGTCATTGACTCTTAGATAGATAGATAGATATTGACCGTCAGATATATAAATAGACAGATAGTCATTGACCCTGAGATATAGATAGATAGAGTATGACCCACAGATAGATAGATAGATAGTTATTGACCCGCAGATAGTTAGATAGATAGATAGATAGATAGATATTGACCCTCAGATAGATAGATAGATAGATAGATAGATATTGACCCTCAGATAGATAGATAGATAGATAGATAGATAGATAGATAGATAGATAGAGTATGACCCATAGATAGATAGATAGATAGATAGATAGATAGATAGATAGATATTGACCCTCAGATAGATAGATAGATAGATAGATAGCTATTGACCATCAGATAGATAGATAGATAGATAGATAGTTATTGACCATCAGATAGATATATAGATAGATAGATAGATAGATAGATAGATAGATATATTGACCATTAGATAGATAGATAGATAGATAGATAGATAGATAGATATTGATCCTCAGATAGATAGATAGATATTGACCCTCAGATAGATAGATAGATAGATAGATAGAAAGATAGAAAGATAGAAAGATAGATTGATAGTCATTGACCATTAGATAGATAGATAGATATTGACCGTCAGATATATAGATAGATAGATAGTCATTGACCCTGAGATATAGATAGATAGAGTATGAACCACAGATAGATAGATAGATAGATAGATAGTTATTGACCCGCAGATAGTTAGATAGATAGATAGATAGATATTGACCCTCAGATAGATAGATAGATAGATAGATAGATAGATAGATAGTCATTGACTCTTAGATAGATAGATAGATAGATATTGACCGTCAGATATATAGATAGACAGATAGTCATTGACCCTGAGATATAGATAGATAGAGTATGACCCACAGATAGATAGATAGATAGTTATTGACCCGCAGATAGTTAGATAGATAGATAGATAGATATTGACCCTCAGATAGATAGATAGATAGATAGATAGATATTGACCATCAGAAAGATAGATAGATAGATAGATAGATAGATAGACAGATAGACAGATAGATATATCATTTTTTACTTGGTTGCTAGGGTAACCCAATCTGGTTGCTAGGCAGTTTCCAGGGTGATCCTTATCAAGCCTCCTTTTCATTCTGAGTGAATAAAGTCAACCCGGAAGTCTCTATGATTTTCTGTTGCATAGATATGTGATTTGTTACTTGGTTGCTAGGGTAACCATATCTGGTTGATAGGCAGTTACCAGAGTGATATATATCAAGGCTACTTTCCATCTTGAGTAAAATTAGTGAAACTGGAAGTCTCTACGATTTTCTGGTGCAGAGTTATGTGATTTGTTACTTGGTTGCTAGGGTAAGCCCTTGTCGTTGCTAAGCAGTTACCAGAGTGATACTTATCAAGCCTCCTTTCCATCCTGAGTGAATTATGTCAACCCGGAAGTCTCTACGATTTTCTGGTGCAGAGATATGTGATTTGTTAGTTGGTTGCTAGGGTAACCCCATCTGGTTGCTAGGCAGTTACTAAGGTGATACTCATAAGGCTCCTTGAAATCCTGTGTGAAATATGTCAACCCCTAAGTCTCTACGATGTTCTGGTTCAAAGATATGTGATTTGTTACTTGGTTGCTAGGGTAACCGCATCTGGTTGCTAGGCAGTTACCAGAGGGATACATATCAAGGCTACTTTCCATCCTGAGTGAAATAAGTGAAACAGGAAGTCTCTATGATTTTCTGGTGCAGAGATATGTGATTTGTTACTTGGTTGCTAGGGTAAACACATCTGGTTGCTAGGCAGTTACCAAAGTGATACTCATAAGGCTCCTTGCAATCCTGTGTGAAATATGTCAACCCCTAAGTCTCTACGATGTTCTGGTTCAAAGATATGTGATTTGTTACTTGGTTGCTAAGGTAACCCTGTCTGGTTGCTATGCAGTTACCAGGGTGATGCATATCAAGGCTACTTTCCATCCTGTGTGAAATATGTCAACCCCTAAGTCTCTACGATGTTCTGGTTCAAAGATATGTGATTTGTTACTTGGTTGCTAGGGTAACCATATCTGGTTGCTAGGCAGTTACCAGAGTGATACATATCAAGCCTCCTTTCCATCCTGAGTGAAATAAGTGAAACAGGAAGTCTCTACGATTTTCTGGTGCAAAGATATGTGATTTGTTACTTGGTTGCTAGGGTAACCCCATCTGGTTGCTAGGCAGTTACCAAGGTGACAGCCAACAGTGCTCCTTGCAATCCTGAGTGAAATAAGTCAACCCAGATTTCTCTGTGATTTTCTAGTACAGAGATATGTGATTTGTTTCTTGGTTGCTAGGGTAACCCCATCTGGTCGCTAGGCAGTTACCAAGGTGACAGCCAACAATGCTCCTTGCAATCCTGAGTGAAATAAGTCAACCCAGATTTCTCTGTGATTTTCTAGTACAGAGATATGTGATTTGTTTCTTGGTTGCTAGGGTAACCCCATCTGGTTGCTAGGCAGTTACCAAGGTGACAGGCAACAATGCTCCTTGCCATCCTGAGTGAAATAAGTCAACCCATAAGTCTCTGTGATTTTCTTGTGCAGAGATATGTGATTTGTTACTTGGTTGCTAAGGTAACCCCATCTGGTTGCTAGGCAGTTACCAAGGTGACAGGCAACAATGCTCCTTGCCATCCTGAGTGAAATAAGTCAACCCGGAAGTCTCTACGTCATTCTGATCCTAAGATACACATCTTAGTGATTTTGAATGCATGTCAATGGTTCTTTGTTGCTAGGGTGCTTTAAATGGTTGCTAGGGCGTGGCTAAGTAGTTCACATGATGAAAGCTGAAGACTGATTACTCACCCAATGAAAACAAAGCAACTATCATGTCTCTAGGACATTCTGATCTGAAGATATCTTACTGTAAATGAAATCAATAAATGTGGTTGCTAGGGTGCTCTAAATTGTTGCTAGGGAGTGGCTTGGCAGCTGCCAATGATGAATCTCCAAAGGCTGCTTGTCAATATGAATGATATAAACCAACTCCCATGCTTCTGTGACATTCAGAATGGAAGATATCTCTCTTTGGATTTTGGTTGCTAAGGTGCTCGAAAATGGTTGCTAGGGAGGGGCTAGGAAGTGTTGAGGGGATTCATGATTGGCTGTTTTACTGCCCCAAGTCAAACGAGACCACCCTCGTGTTTCTATGATAATTCAGTCCGGAGAAATCCCTTTGATCTTTTTCAAAGGAAGTCTATGGGAATTGTTGCTAAGGTGCTGTAAATGGTTGCTAGGGCATGGCTTGATAGCTTCACAATGATCCTGAGAGACTGATTGGTCGTCTGAGTAAAATGAGCCCGCCCCCTTGTCTCTAAGACACTGTGATCCAGAGTTATGTTCAATACAAAATCTACCATAGACTTAACATTGGGGCAAATTTGGGCAGCTCCTGCCCCCCAGGGGTGCAACTTTTACCCCATTGTGAGGTACGTTCTCACAGAGCCTGTCAGCCTCTTCAAATGAGGTAAATCACACGTCTCTGCGAAATCCTCGCTCTGAGCTATGACTCGTCAAAATTCGGCTCAATGTTAAGTCAATGGGATTGTTTGCCCAATTTTTTGCCCCTGGGGCAAACACCGTACCCCCGATCGCTTATAAAAGTCATAGCACACCATTCCCAAATAATCCGCACGATTTGACGCCTCATTCGTGGGTCAGCGACCAAAAATTTTTGCAAAAAATTCCATTGACTTACATTGGGGCAATTTTGGGCAGCTCCTGCCCCCCAGGGGTAAAACTTTTACCCCATTGTGAGGTATGTTCTCACAGAGCCTGTCAGCCTCTTCAAATGTGGTAAATCACATGTCTCTGCGAAATCCTCGCTCTGAGCTATGACTCGTCAAAGTTCGGCTCAATGTTAAGTCAATGGGATTTTTTGCCCAATTTTTTGCCCCTGGGGCAAACACCGTACCCCCGATCGCTTAGAAAAGATATAGCACACTATTCGGGATTAGTCTGAAGGTCTGTGCAGAGTTTGGTGCATGTAGCTTAAAAGCTCTAGGAGGAGTTAGATTTAGAAATTTAGTCTCAGAATAATAATAATAATAATAATAAGTTTAAATAGGATTTCAGTAAGTTGGCTTTCTCAAGCCAACCTAATAATAATAAGTTTAAATAGGATTTCAGTAAGTTGGCTTTCTCAAGCCAACCTAATAACTAGATTAAAAAGTTTGAGTACAAACTTTAGGTTGGCTTGAGAAAGCCTAGCATAAAGTTTGAAGTAGTTGTAAAAGTTTGAAGATTTACGGTTTCTAGTTTGATGTAATTATAAGTAGTAGTTTTCAAAGTTCAAAGTTTAGAGATTATAAAACCATTCAGTCTATCAAATAGATTAGATAGATAGATAGATAGATAGATAGATAGAGTATGACCCACAGATAGATAGATAGATAGATAGATATTGACCCTCAGATAGATAGATAGATAGATAGATAGATAGAGTATGACCCACAGATAGATAGATGGATAGATGGATAGATAGATAGATATTGACCATCAGATAGATAGATCGATAGATAGATAGATAGTTATTGACCATCAGATAGATAGATAGATAGATAGATATTGATCCTCAGATAGATAGATAGATATTGATCCTCAGATAGATAGATAGATATTGACCCTCAGATAGATAGATAGATATTGAGCCTCAGATAGATAGATAGATAGTCATTGACCCTTAGATAGATATTGACCGTCAGATCTATATAGATAGATAGATAGTCATTGACCCTGAGATAGATAGATAGATAGATAGATAGTTAGATAGATAGATAGATATTGACCCTCAGAAAGATAGATAGATAGATAGATCGATAGACAGATAGATACATCATTTTTTACTTGGTTGCTAGGGTAACCCAATCTGGTTGCTAGGCAGTTTCCAGGGTGATCCTTATCAAGCCTCCTTTTCATTCTGAGTGAATTAAGTCAACCCAGAAGTCTCTATGATTTTCTGTTGCATAGATATGTGATTTGTTACTTGGTTGCTAGGGTATCCCTGTCTGGTTGCTATGCAGTTACCAGGGTGATACATATCAAGCCTCCTTTCCATCCTGAGTGAAATAAGTGAAACAGGAAGTCTCTACGATTTTCTGGTGCAGAGATATGTGATTTGTTAGTTGGTTGCTAGGGTAAGCCCTTGTCGTTGCTAGGCAGTTACCAGAGTGATACTTTTCAAGACACCTTGCTATCCTGAGTGAAATAAGTGAAACAGGAAGTCTCTATGATTTTCTGGTGCAGAGATATGTGATTTGTTACTTGGTTGCTAGGGTAAACACATCTGGTTGCTAGGCAGTTACCAAAGTGATACTCATAAGGCTCCTTGCAATCCTGTGTGAAATATGTCAACCCCTAAGTCTCTACGATGTTCTGGTTCAAAGATATGTGATTTGTTACTTGGTTGCTAAGGTAACCCTGTCTGGTTGCTATGCAGTTACCAGAGTGATACATATCAAGGCTACTTTCCATCCTGAGTGAAATAAGTGAAACAGGTAGTCTCTACGATTTTCTGGTGCAGAGATATGTGATTTGTTACTTGGTTGCTAGGGTAACCCCGTCTGGTTGCTAGGCAGTTACCAGAGTGATACATATCAAGGCTACTTTCCATCCTGAGTGAATAAAGTCAACCCGGAAGTCTCTATGATTTTCTATTGCAGAGATATGTGATTTGTTACTTGGTTGCTAGGGTAATCACATCTGGTTGCTAGGCAGTTACCAGAGTGATACATATTAAGGCTACTTTCCATCCTGAGTGAAATAAGTCAACCCGGAAGTCTCTCTGATTTTCTGTTGCAGAGATATGTGATTTGTTACTTGGTTGCTAGGGTAATCACATCTGGTTGCTAGGCAGTTACCAGAGTGATACATATCAAGGCTACTTTCCATCCTGAGTGAAATAAGTGAAACAGGAAGTCACTACGATTTTCTGGTGCAGAGATATGTGATTTGTTACTTGGTTGCTAGGGTAACCCCATCTGGTTGTTAGGCAGTTACCAGAGTGATACATATCAAGGCTACTTTCCATCCTGAGTGAAATAAGTGAAACAGGAAGTCTCTACGATTTTCTGGTGCAGAGATATGTGATTTGTAAGTTGGTTGCTAGGGTAACCCCATCTGGTTGCTAGGCAGTTACCAAGGTGATACTCATAAGGCCCCTTGCAATCCTGTGTGAAATATGTCAACCCCTAAGTCTCTACAATGTTCTGGTTCAAAGATATGTGATTTGTTACTTGGTTGCTAGGGTAACCACATCTGGTTGCTAGGCAGTTACCAGAGTGATACATATCAAGCCTCCTTTCCATCCTGAGTGAAATAAGTGAAACAGGAAGTCTCTACGATTTTCTGGTGCAAAGATATGTGATTTGTTACTTGGTTGCTAGGGTAACCACATCTGGTTGCTAGGCAGTTACCAAAGTGATACTCATAAGGCCCCTTGCAATCCTGTGTGAAATATGTCAACCCCTAAGTCTGTACCATGTTCTGGTTCAAAGATATGTGATTTGTTACTTGGTTGCTAGGGTAACCACATCTGGTTACTAGGCAGTTACCAGAGTGATACATATCAAGGCTACTTTCCATCCTGAGTGAAATAAGTCAACCCGGAAGTCTCTCTGATTTTCTGTTGCAGAGATATGTGATTTGTTACTTGGTTGCTAGGGTAATCACATCTGGTTGCTAGGCAGTTACCAGAGTGATACATATCAAGGCTACTTTCCATCTTGAGTGAAATAAGTGAAACAGGAAGTCACTACGATTTTCTGGTGCAGAAATATGTGATTTGTTACTTGGTTGCTAGGGTAACCCCATCTGGTTGCTAGGCAGTTACCAGAGTGATACATATCAAGGCTACTTTCCATCCTGAGTGAAATAAGTGAAACAGGAAGTCTGTATGATTTTCTGGTGCAGAGATATGTGATTTGTTACTTGGTTGCTAGGGTAACCCCATCTGGTTGCTAGGCAGTTACCAGAGTGATACATATCAAGGCTACTTTCCATCCTGAGTGAAATAAGTGAAACAGGATGTCTGTATGATTTTCTGGTGCAGAAATATGTGATTTGTTATTTGGTTGCTAGGGTAACCCTGTCTGGTTGCTATGCAGTTACCAGGGTGATACTTATCAAGCCTCCTTTCCATACTGAGTGAATCAAGTCAACCTGGAAGCTACTATACTGTGGCTATGAAGATTTTAGGTCATTACTTATTGGCTGCTTGATAAAAGAAATCCTCTGAGGGAGAGAGAGAAGGAGAGACGCAGGGCTGACAGGCCCTTTTTCGTCTGTGTGTGTGAAAACGTCAGTTGGGATTTAAATTTCTGAACATTCCGCAATGTTAATCAATGGGAGTTTTTCCGAGTTTTGATCGTCATTTTTAGGAAAACCGTAAGTCCGATCAGTTAGAAAAGATATAGCACACTATTCGGGATTAGTCTGAAGGTCTGTGCCGAGTTTGGTGCATGTAGCTTAAAAGCTCTAGGAGGAGTTACATTTAGAAATTTAGTCTCAGAATAATAATAATAATAATAATAAGTTTAAATAGGATTTCAGTAAGTTGGCTTTCTCAAGCCAACCTAATAATAAGTTTAAATAGGATTTCAGTAAGTTGGCTTTCTCAAGCCAACCTAATAAGTTTAAATAGGATTTCAGTAAGTTGGCTTTCTCAAGCCAACCTAATTATGAATAGTAGCTTGAATTATGCTTCTAATTACAGGTTAAAAAAATTAGCAATGCAGTTTAAAAATGATCGTTGGAACTACGGTTTCAGAAACAACAAATCGGTGAACTATGCTGGTAACAATGGAACTTTTCCATGTTTTTGGAAACACTAACCTGATTGGCTATAAAAAATAAATTCCAGGAGTGCACAGATTTGTACCATTCTACTAGGAAACTAAAACTACTACTAAAACTAAAACAAATTACTTGATTCACCAGAGTTTGTGAGGTTCATGACATCAAAACTATGTTTATATTTGAGCCACTTACTAGTAAATAAACAGGACGCCATAAAGCACAACTTTACATCCTTTTTACACAGTTATGTCCATGGCAGTAATTGGTGCTCATTGCTTTTGAACAGACAGACATAAAGGTCAACACACATTTCCACCGACTGTTTGGTGTTGACTGCTGTGCAATCATTTAAATTATCTTCATTTTGGTGCACACCGCTCAATAATTGTGTAATCCTCAATTTTAGATTTGTCATCCCTAAACATACTGGGGTTGGTCACTTTACATAAGATTAGATTTGTGGGCGATTCTTGGTGTAAATTAGCTCAATGCTGACAAGATATTGACAGACTCGTACCTGCCCTGGCTTTCTTCCTGCTGGCTCACACACTTGACTGGCAGGACACATTAATGAAAGATTGAAAGGGAGTGATGAGGCATATCACCGATGACCTTTAATCTTATGGTTTCACGAGGTTTCTGCTTCTTTGAGACAAGTGGAACACAATGGACCAACCTTTGTCATGTTCCACAGACTCAATCATCTTCAATAATCCAATCGAGTTCAACAGGAAAAAAGTATATAAATATAGATTTAGAATGATATAAGGGTGAGTAAAAGATGACAGAATTGTTTTTTATTTGGGGTGAAATATTCTTTTAAGAATAATGACCGATAGAAATAGCACAACGGTGCCTGTCAACTTTTTTAGCCATTAGGTTCCAGAAGTATTTTCAGGATTTCATCAAGTACTTCATAAAAGAGTTCTAAGTCATGAACAAACCAACCAGCACCGAGGTGAATCACAACATAACAAACTTTGATTTGAAGCAAAAAATATTTGAAGAAGATTGTTACTTATGGTGCATTCAAGTCTTCCAAGGATGTTCGTTCTTCAGAAATCGTAAAATGTTCAACGTTTGATATACTTTCAAGTGATTTTAGTCGGACACTTGTCGGCAAAATGACACTTATTTTCTGGCAGGTTTTATCGTTATACATTATTAACAGTACAAAACATGCATACAAACTAAACTGCACAGACAAAATCCTCTACTAAAACAATTACCCAATACAATTTGCTTCCACCATGATTCTTTAATTGACACACCCCCAACTTGGAAATATGGGATCCCACTATATGAGTTCCCACTCATAATTACGACTTTGTGGTGCTGTTCATGTAGGGCAGTACGATCATGCATGTATACACTATCTTATGATTAAGATGTTTCCGATAGATTGCTAATTATTGCTTTGTTCTGTGACATGTTTCAAGTGTACTGCATCTATAGCCAACATCTGGCAAGTGACCATTTTGACAAACTTTGCAAGTTGAATTAAGAGATATGATTTAATATTGCTGCGCTAAGTGAGACGAGCTAAAGGGCGCATCTCTATCTGCAGGAGTTTATGAATATACACACAAATGGGTTGATATACAATGAGTACTTTCTAGATAAACTTTATTTATATATATTGATTTCTAGATAACTTTCTAAGAAGTATTTAGCAGTTTTCTCATTTTATTCTATTATTTCTGAACATATGGATGTAATTTATTTAACATTTACACTATGTTGATAACCTTGGATTTCTCTAACCAGGTTGCCTTGCATTCTAATAAAGAACATGCATTTTGAATCATGTTGGAGAACATTAAAAAGTTGAACAAATCGAATCGTCAACCATCCATAATATTGATAAAAATCGAGATTTTATTTTTTTGCCATATCGCCCAGCCCTACATTCATGTGCTTTCAACACGTAAATACGATCATTCCAATATGACCTGAACGCACAATTAACCTCTTTCATAGGAAATGAACTACAATACTATGAAGCATTGGGAATGATGTAAACAAATTGAAAATGATAAATATCTGTCTATCTATCTATCTATCTGTCTGTCTGTCTGTCTGTCTGTCTGTCTGTCTGTCTGTCTGTCTATCTATCTATCTATCTATCTATCTATCTATCTATCTATCTATCTATCTATCTATCTATCTGTCTGTCTGTCTGTCTGTCTGTCTGTCTGTCTGTCTGTCTGTCTATCTATCTATCTGTCTGTCTATCTATATCTAAAAACATTGATTTAAAGTAGTTAATAATAAATATAGAAACATTATATTTTAAGATCATCACAGTAGTTTGAGAGTGCAGAGTGTTGATTGCATCATTCAAAGTGCATCGTGGAAGTGGACAGTCACTCCAGAGTTCTTTTGCCGCAATTTGTTTGCAGCGATTCTCTGATTGGTGGATTTTGTCCCTCGGAATTATGGGTAGTGTAGTTCTTCACCAGGAATTCCTCTATTAAGATTTTTTTATGAGGTTGAAATAACATGGAATAATGGCTTTAAAATACGTATTTACCAACAATAAACCACCTCAGAGTTTGAAATAGGTCAGTCTTTAAAGGTTTATAAGTTAAAATAAAAATCAATTACTCCATGGTGAAAATGAATGGGATTTTTACTTCTGTGAACCCAAATATAAGCTCAATTCCAGACTATTCACTGCTCCCTATTCCCTGCTAATTGTGTCTGAATTTTACAAAGAGATACCTGACATTAAGTAGTCATCACAACAAATAGAGTTGAAAACAAAAAAGAGGCTCTAAAAGCAAGATTCCTGCATAGATAACTACACACACACTTCATCATCTTCACGCCTGACACACAAGGGCAAGAGTTGATTCATCTTCCACTTAAATCCTCTCACATGAGAACAAGAACGTATGACTCTGTGAGCAGTCGAATGCTTTTGAGAGACAGAGTGGGGAAAAAAAGCCCCACTCACATCCGTTTGTCTAATTTTCCATCTCATTTCACACCTCAGGAAAGAGACTCTATTCAGCAATCCAAATGGAGCCTGTGAAAGGTGGACTCCAATGTAGCTCTGAATTTCCTTTAGTGGCAGAAATCAATTCTTCCTCTATTTAAATATTATTCCCTCCATATAACACTGATTCAACACAGATAGAAATTGAGCATTGAAATGCTTGGTTAAAAATATCACAAAGCATGAAACCTCTTCGCAAGCAGTATAAAGAAATAGGAATTTTGTTAGCTTTGCTCAAATGCTGACGGACACAATGCCTACACCTAGAGAGAGCGATGCGACCAGGGGCTGACTGGCCATCGGGAGAACCGGAACCTTTCCCGAAAAGACGGCCGCGAAACAGGGCTGAATGGGCCGTGATAAGCTGAAATGGGCTGCTTCAATCTGCAGAATGGGCCACAAAACGTTGCAGGGATATGCTGAAGGGGGCAGCGATATGCAGAAAAGGACAGCAACAACACGAGGTCACTCACATAAGTCACGCGCTTCCAGTTTTGGAACAAATAATTGGAAAAGAAAGTTATGGATTTTAACTCCATTGAGGTTTTGTGGGATCGGCTAATCTGTAAGGTGCATGACAAGACAGTCACATCTATGGCAAGTGCTACAGGAAGTGTGGGGTGAAATGTCAAAAAGAGAAAAGAGTATCTGGACAAACTGACAGCTAGAATTACCAGACTCTGCAAAGCTGTCATTGCTGCTTGTGGAGGATTTTTTGAAGCATTTTTGAAGAAGTTTAAGAAGTTCTGAAAAAAAAAAATTCAAATTGTAGTAGTAGTTTTTCACATTATTAATGTCCTGAATATACACTGTGATCAGTTGAATGCCACTTCAGTGAATAAAAGTACCAATTTATTTCCATAAAAGCAAAATCTGTACATTATTCCAAACTTTTGGCTCTCAGTGTGTGTGTGTGTATATATATATATATATATATATATATATATATATATATATATATATAGAGAGAGAGAGAGAGAGAGAGAGAGAGAGAGAGAGAGAGAGAGAGAGAGAGAGAGAGAGAGAGACTGTTGTGTGTGAAAATCGCAGGTGATCAGCAGTTACAGAAATACTCAAACCAGCCCGTCTGGCACCAGCAACCAACCATGCGATTATCTAATCAGCCAATCATGTTGCAGTGCATAAAATCATGCTGATACTTGTCAGGGGCTTCAGTTAATGTTCACATCAACCATCAGAATAGGGAAAAATGTGATCTCAGTGATTTGGACAGTGGCATGATTGTTGGTGCCAGATGGGCTGATTTGAGTATTTCTGTAACTGCTGATCTTCTGGAATTTTCACACAACAGTCTCTAGAGTTTACTCTGAATGGTACCAAAAACAAACACATTCAGTGAGCGGCAGTTCTGTGGATGGAAACGCCTTGTTGATGAGAGAAGTTAATAGAGAATGGCCAGACTGGTTTGGACTGACAAAGTCTACGGTAACTCAGATAACCGCTCTGTACAATTGTAGTGAGAAGAATATAATCTCAGAATACTATTCTGAGATGCGGGTTGTCACTGTTTTGGTGGCCTACACAATACTAAGCAGGTGGTTTTAATATATATAATTTATAATTTTTTTGATGTGAGATCCAGCTTTTGATACTTAAGACAATTGATGGACTCTTACACAACTATTACACAAGGTGCAAACATTCACTGATGCTCAAGAAGGCAACATGCTAATATATGCAAATTATACTTTATGTAAATACCAGTAATGTAAACTAACAATTTAGGAGCCAATGGCTCCTTGGTACTTTTTTCGTTTGGATCACTTGTTATCTTAAACAAAGCTACCAAAGTGATTAGCAGGTCCAACAACGCCACTACAACATGAGCTTCCATTTTGATTGTTCTGGGTTGAATGGATCACCTGACTGCATCACATGACAACAAATATGTCATCGTTTTCCGATATCCCCATTTTCCCTGTCCACGCTACAACGAGAAGACGACGTTTTCAAAAGTATCCACTTGGGAGAGTGTTTTCAAAATTCAGTTTTTGATGTCAAAACGCTGTCTTAGTGTGGACGGAAGGCCAAAACATAGAGAAAATGATGCGTTTAAACATGAAGCTATGGTGCCTTAGAAACCTGTCTGAAACTAGGCATCTTCATATGGACAAAAAATTGTCTGTCAAGTCATTGACTGGCTAAATCAATTACCTCAATCTCCAATTGCAGAATCTCCACTCTTTCTCTTTCCATTTTGCTCTGTCCTCTGTCTCACTCTTTATCGCTCATCTCTCCTTCCCTCTAATAGTCAAGTATACTTGGCAGTGCATTAGTGCCCCTCTGACTGTAGTTGCTCTTTAGGGCCACTCGTGCTGTTAACTGAGAGTAATCTTGACTTTAGAGTCAAGTATCCTGGTGAGGGTACAAAAGAAGCCAGTAGGAGCAGTCAGTATCTCCATACCTCATTCAACACAACCAAACAACTTCACAGTTTACACTGAGGTTTGTCTTGTTGGCTCTCTTTATATTCTTTGCCACCTGTCTCTCTCTCTCGACCATAAAGTTTAGTCATTCAAATTCTCTCCTCTGCTCTTATCTCTCCTTCTCATTCCCTCTTCTCTGGGTCTCTCAGCTGTGTGTGTAAGAAGCTCCTGTGTGGAGAGCAGGCGGGGTGGGGGGGTGGTGTGGGGGTTGTGATCAGTCAGTCTGGGGTTCTTATTAGCATTACAGAGAGCTGCTCTCACTCACACAGCAGACACTACTAGAGCTGCACCTGCAACACACTAACACACACACACACACACAACCCATTCAACTGCTCATAGATAGTCGGTCCTTCCTGGTAATGCTAGTTGTGCAATTTGTAATATTATGTGATCACATGTGGAGATTTCAGTAGAAATTAAAGGACTACTTCACCCAAAAATGACATTTGTGTCATTATTTCCTCACCCGCATGTCGTTCCAAACTCAATTTTGGAACACAAAAAATGTTTTAAAGAATCTTTTTGAAGCTCTTTTTATACAACAACAGTTCATTAATAAAGTGTGTAGACAAACTTTGATGTTCTCTTGACAAATACATTTTGTAATTGCGTAAAAAAAATCCATCAAATTAGTAATATTTAACAAAATACAATAAAAAAAATATGTATTGCTTTCTTTTAATTTAGTTAAAACAATTATGTTCAATTAAATTTGATGAAATTTTGCTATCCACTCAAAAAGGTATTATTGCTCCTTGTTGAATTTAGTTACTTAAAATTAGGCAATTGTTGAATTTTTAGGTCGCAAGTTACAGTGGCAAGAAAATGTATGTGAATCATTTTGAATTTCCTGCATTTATTTATAAATTCATCTTAAAATTAAAAAGTTACAATAATGAACAAACACAATCTGTTTTAACTAATAACACACAAATTATTGTATAATGACTACATCATTCAAATATTCACAGTTTAGGCTGGGATGTGAACCCCTAGGCTAATGACAGCAACAAAAGCTAATTAGAGTCAGGAGTTGGCAAACCTTGCATCCAATTAATGAAACAAGATTGGAGGTGTGGGTTAGAGCTACTTTTACTTATAAAAAGCACTCAAACATTTTGAGTATCTGCTGATAATCAGATGATTTGGACCATAATTTGCAAAAAAAGAAATCTCAGAATACCTACAATCAAGAATTGTTGCTTTGCATTAAGATGGAAAGTATTACATAGTTATCTCAAAAAGTTTAGATATTATTAATCTGTCTACAGTTAGACAAATTATCTATAAATGGAGATGATTTAGTTCTGTGGCTGCTCTCCCTAGAAGTGGCCGTCCAGCCAAGTTGACTCAAACGTTACACTGCAGAATGCTCAGTGATGTTAAAAAGAGCCCTGGAGTGACAACTAAAGACTTGGAAAAAAAAAAACTGGATAACATCTCTGTTTATGAGTCTACTATGCAGAAAACATTAAACATGCATGGTGTCCATGGCAGGACATAACGAAGGAAGCCGCTGCTTTTCAGCAAAAACATTGCTGCATCCCAATAGAGATGCTGTGGAATGACTTCAAGAAAGCCGTTCACATCAGACATCCTAAGAATATAGCTGAGCTGAAGCAGTTCTGTAGGGAAGACTGGTCCAAAATTCCTTCTGAGCGTTGTGCAGGTCTAATCCGCATCTACTGGTAAGGCTTGGTTGAGGCTATTGCTGCCAAATGAGGATTGACCAGTTATTAAATCCAGGGTACACTTACTTTTTCCACAGCACTGTGACTGTTTAAAGGTATGGGTTCAATAAAGACATTACAATTGTTTGTTTGATGTTAGATAAAGCACTTTGTGTTTGTCTATACTTTGATGAAGATGAGATCACATTTTATGAACAATTATTGCAGAAAAACAGCTAATTCCAAATGGTTCACATACTTTTTCTTGACACTGTAATTTTATTGTGTGCACTCACTTTAAATTTGCAAAATGAACATTCACTTAATCCATCTGCATTGGGACAAACTGAAAAACAAATTGAATTTAATGTCTTTATATTTGTTTTTTATTGCTGTATTTGCACTAATGGTTTTGTGTTTGTTGTCTCTTTGGGGTTTGTGTCATGTGAGAACATCTATTTCCAAAAATATGGTCGGAAAGCTTGATTTAAAATTAATCTGCAAAAGTTGTTATTCAATGAAAATCTTTCTCTCCTCAGAAGCTCTGAAATCTCATTCAGTTTAAGGTAAAACAAATTTTGGCATACCAGGTTTGATGCCATTGACACCCGACTTCATTTATTTTTGTGTATTGTAAACAAAAGTATGCCAGTTGGAAAATATCAGGAATGGAGAATGAGATTTGATAGCTGCAGCAGAGGGGAAATGTTTCTGCGAGTAGGCTAAAGAACAACATCTTGGTCTGTTCTATTGAATTACTTCATAAATCTTGGAATATATTACACAAATCATATAAACAACTTCTATTATGTTTTTGGGTCATTTTTGGAACATTGTGTAAAAGCTGATTAAAGATTATTCCAAAATTTTCATATATACAGCATACAGGTTTGGAATGGCATGAGGGTGAGTAAATAATAACAGAATTGTAAGACTTTTGTTTGCGATGGAACAAGCAAACATAAAATTCAAATCCCTAAAGAATGGCTCTAAATGTGTGCCGAACACATTACGCATGATCCGAACTCTGTGTTGAGTGAATATAAGACACTTGTCTTCCTTTTAAAAACAAAAACCTTGAAGCAAGCTCTAAGCAACAGCACAACAAAACGATACAAAGACAAGCAACAGAAAAACACATTCAAGTGAACTCTCTTGCCATAAAAAGCTGCAGCTCTTGTCCACACGTACTTCAAATTCCTGTCAATAATGATGGTTCAGGTAATCTATTACTAAAGCCCAGCTGCCCACTCAAGAGCCTTTTAGACACACGTCAACTTCGTCAGTGCAGTGGCTGAGACTTCCATCTAGCCAGTCACAAAAACAAATCAATGTATACCTCTTCTCCTCGTTTTTACAGTCCAAATGGCAGAGCAGAAAATAACAAAAGACAGGAAGAAATAACAGCAGTGGAACACCAGGAGAGAGACAAAGATGAGAGTGCATTGTTTTTTGTGAACTGTTATGAGGAAGGCAGGGGGTCACAAAGCTCTTTCATAAAAGTCTCACGTTTCAAGCCTGGGATATAAGGATAAAGTTTTCTTTATTTCATTATTTATTTGTATTTATTCAAGGACTGAATATATCATTTCAGTGTTATTTAACCGCTATGGTAATATCCTGTTCCAAACAAATACTTTCATAACACTTTGGCTAGCATTTCTATAAAACATTCTTGATGACAAATATACAGGTTCATTCACTAACCAGACTTAAAATGTGCCATATTCACAAAAAGAAGAAAAAAATAATCATTTGTAGCATTTTTTTAAATAAAGTCCAATTATAATATTAGTCAAGGTTTTTTACATCAAAAACAGTCATAATACATTTTTACATGACCATTTTCTGCCCCCTCTTTGAATTAAACAGGCTGTTTTTGCTACTATACCTTTTCAGCGATGTATTGGTCAGTAATGCTATTTGGCTTAAAACACGTTAGCTTTCCTGGATCAGATGACTTCATCGGTAATTATGTAGTGCATTGTCCAGCTTAATGGAATGCTAAACCAATAGTAATAGGATTCAGAACACTGCAACCAGAGGTGGAAGTTATCCAAATATGGGCAGTGAAGATCATATTCTCTAATTACATATGGCCACCAGGAGTTGGCACTGAGCACACGACACATACTTAATGATGGCTCAAATGACACATAACGGAACTGAATAAGATCTCTTTCTTAATTTTTTTTTTTTTTAAGCTACTTTATTTACACCCTGATATATATACTGTAAAATCAGAAAAAAAAGAAAAAAAAGGCTCAAGTTTATTTTGGTCATTTTTTTAGCAGTTCCCTAGACTGGGAGACACAGAATTTATCATAATATATATTATTACAAATTTGTAAAAGGTTTCTTCAAAATGATACCATTTCAGAGTTATAAGCCTGGGTATGGCACTGAAACAGGAAATCTTTAAAAACATCATCAGAGCTTAAAGGGTTAAATAGAAAGGTCAATACAATTAGCTGAATATGTATGAATCGTGTTAAGGGCTGGGCAAAGGTTTTTTAGTCTTTTTTTGCTTTTTTTTTTTTACCTTTTGATGATATTCAATATTCTCAGATAGTTTAAAAGGGTCAATTTGTTCACTTAGAAGTGTCATAATTTGGACCAAACAGCAACTATTGCAAAGTAGATTATAAAAATGTAATGCAATAACTAAAATACAATAAAAGTTTAGTTTAGATAGTCCCACTTACATTTTTTTCAATTAATACATTTATAGAAGAAGAATATTTAATTACATTTATTTGTAACAATATATCAAACCATTTTAAGAAACTGTTAAATTATTATAGTTTTAAATCCTCAAAACTTCATTACACATGGGTCATTAAAAAGAAAACACATCAGTTGTCCACTAGTACCTTAAAGACTATATGAAAATTATGTCTGTTGTTATTGGCTAAACTGTTCCATGCGAAATACCTAGCAACACCATCACCAAGTTGTTGAATACTGAGCAAATGTTGATATGTAAATGAGGGTGGTCATATTGTAATGAGCTCATGGTGATGTCATAACCATGACGACTTCTACACAAGCCAATTGTAAAACATAGCTTAAAAATGTGCCTTTGTGGGCAGGGAAGGGTACGTTAGATCGAACAGTAGAGGATGTCTAAATAGTACGTTAGAGGATGCCTACATAGTATGTCATGCTCTAATACTTCAAAAGAGCAACAAAATCGTATTTTCTATTATATGAAACATTTAAATTGCAAATAAACTGTGATTTGAAATCTTCCACTGTAATTAAGTGTCTTAGAGAGCCCTCATAGACAATTATTCTAGTAACCACAATAAATTCATGAAGAAGTCCTCATCTCAAGGCATCATCTTATCTGAATCAGAATCACAGGAGGGAAGAAGGGATTATTTTAGGAAGTTAGATCTAACCGATGACCTTTCCATCCCTGAGTCCCACATGAGAGAGAGAGAGAGAGAGAGAGAGAGAGAGAGAGAGAGAGAGAAGAGAGCGAGAATGAGAGATATGAAAGTAAAGAAAAAAAGAAAGACATTAAGTTTAGAAGAATAAGAAAGGAAAGGGAAAAATAAGGGTATGAAAACACAAAGATGAGGGCATAGTATTGTTTTCCTCATGCTGAGCCAACAGCATGTTCATTTCTCTAAAGACATTTCTAGCGATGGGGCAGGAGAGAGGGCAGAGACAGGGTAAACTGTCCATGCATTCACAAGCGCTCAGCTACGTGAGCTGAGAAACAACACAAATGCAGACAAAGATCACTCACAAGAGCCCTTAAGATTCAAAGAATCAGACTCCATTTCAAAGAAACCAAATTTAGCAATAACAGCATCTGTATTACATAGTAATGCATGTGTAATTACATGTAACAACAATGTAATAAGCAATTCTGTGCATTACTCAGGGTTCAATCATTCCATTTCGGTTTAATGAGATGTTGGACTCATTATTTTGAATTCTCAATGAATTGATCTATGCTATGTAACAATTACACCAGGTGCTTATGCAATAAGGGTCAGAGACCCTGTTTTAAATGCTCTTTGTACTTAAATGTCAGTGTGGCTATTCAGTGTGGCCAATCAGGAAGAAATATGTTTCAGGCATGAGACGTGGGGGATTGACAAAGCTTAAGGAGAGAGGAAATTAATATAAGGGGAATTAGAAGTTGAAAATCACAAGGGTGTAATAAGAGTCATATGATGGCATTCACTCAACGCATATGCAAATATAGAAAGGGATGATTGTTTGGTTGGTCACCCACTCCGAGTTGGTTTCATGCCGAGCTCATTTCACGGAACAAGTGTTTGAACAAACAGCTGGTCTCTGCTTTTCTACTGGGTCTAAAACCTTCAACTTAACAAACCAACATGATCACACAGGAAGTTTCCGGTACACTAGGATAGAACACATTATGCCGACTCAATGACAAGCGCCATCGCCCATCAGACATTTTTGCATCATCTTCAATGCAAAAGCACATTGCGTTAGCAGTGTGGAAGACCTGGTTTCAAATCCTGTGTTGAAACCAGGAAGTAATTCGAAGAGCGAATTATCAGCAAAGGTTGCATTTTTCTTTCTAACATAAAATTTTAACTCCACTGATGGTTACATTTATGTTTGGGGTTTGGGTTGGGGTTACAGTGAATAAAATGTGCATTCCTCTTCACTGTATTACAAGCCTGTACTGCTGAAAGCAACTCGCTTCACAACTTGCTTTTGGCGCCCCTCCATGGACATTTCACCTGGAGTGCATGCATGTTCATATTCTCAACAACATTTACTGCTTTGACCACTGGCAGTGTTTCAAATTTCAGTAAGCACAGACTAATTTCAGCTAAAGAAATCTCAAACTACTGTTTCCAAACACACAAGCATATACAAACATACTGCATAAACACACTGTGGATGGAAGAGAGTTAAACTTCATTCTATAGTCATCAGCAATGCCACCAGGCTGACATCATGTCTGTATCCATGGTGACGCCTCTGCCGGTCGGAAATCCGCTAGGAGAAAGACTGCGGCAGCCGTGAGTGTTAGGAAACAACTGGCATGGAATACCAAGCATGTTGAGATTAATGTGTGCACTCTTGCACACAGGCACACATGGAATCACATGAGAATGGACACATACATGTACTTCGATGTGAGCAGAAATGTCAAAGAATCCCAAGCTGGCATTATAAGACAACTTCACTAAAGAGACAGAGATATATATATATATATATATATATATATATATATATATATATATATATATACAGTATAGACTGTATAGGTTTTTGGCCACTGTCTACAAAGACTGTCTACTCCCAGCTGTGACAAAGAAGTCAACCAGCTATTTATAGCCACAGAGAAAAAGCGATTTGAACTCTTGAATTTGGATTTGCCTCAATTTAAATCCACTCTCAAGGGGAGGAAGCACTATTGCAGCCTGACTAAGCTGTCCACAACAAACATACAGACATATGCAAATAGGCTGTTGCTTAAATTATTAAAGGATAATTTTCATATAGTGCATATGATGTGGCAGCGGACAAGTAAAGCATTTAGACAATTCAAAAAGTGGACTAAAAGTAAAAATATTGCTTGCTTTATTTCCATATTGCTGAACATATTGTTGAACTAATTACGTCTGAGCTAGTTTTAATTGGTGGTCTACTCTTGGTCTACCAAAGTCTCACTTTTATTGCGTAGCATCTTACTTCTGCTAACTGCTACTTTAGTAATAAGTGCTGTGTTTGACAAAGCTGTGATAAGTTAAATGTAGTTTGAAAAATTGAAAGAGGTGTCTTCTGTTGTGCTTGGTTGAGCTGTCTTTGAGATCTGTTGAGCTGGAGCTGACTGCCCCCTGCTGCAAAAAAAATTTGCAAAACATCAAGGTTGCATAAATAGCTTAAATTGAAACTCATGAATTGAAAGGGAGCCAATTGTGGAAATCTGAATTATGCCCAACCCTGTCAAAAACCTAATGTAGCTAAATTTACATTTTTTAGTTTTACAAAACTTATTACCATGAGGCTAGGGTGCTGTGGGTGGTTCCCAGGGTGTTGTTTTGCAGTTGCTAAAGTGTTTTAAGTGGCTTTAGCTTGTTGCTTTGCAGTTGCTTGGGTGTTCTGGGTCGTTTCTAGGGAGTTATTACTTACAGGTCAAAGTCAAATAAGCCCACTCCCAAGTCTCAATAGCCACGTTTCCACTATTGGGCCAAATTAGGGCATGGTAGTTTGTGCCAGGGCCATTTGTGTTCCTACTCTCTCTTATGGGGCGTTATCGTGGCCAATGGCCAATGGTCTTTAGCTTGCCAATTACCCTTGGACAAAAAAGCCCAACTGGCGAGTGAGACGGGGTCAATGTCAAAGGCTGATTTTTGCTGAACATGCCAGGTTGAAAAATAAAAAAATTGCAGGTACAGTACAAATCTGTTAAAACCCACAATGGACAAATTGGTGCCCAAAGATATAACTTCCATGGTTCGAGATCATGGATAGTGTGCTGGAACATCATCCCGTGTCAGTGGGGAGACCACTCGGGACACCATGGCAGTTACAGTCGGTGATTAATTAATGATAACTTATCTTGCTAGCTAGCTAATGTTTATAAATTATACAAACTTGATATTAGATAACTAAATAACATAAAGCCTCAGCTTGAGCTTCCCTCTTGCTTGTAAAATTGGGGGGGTGTGTGACTTTGGCAGCAGGGTGGTGTTTTAAGGACAGGTTTTAGGGCAGCTCTGTGGGGCTTTTGGCCAGATGGTGGAAACGCATATCGATTTTAGTCTTGTGACTCGAGGTCCGAGGCTTTTGGCCCTGGCAGGCCAGTTGATAGACCTGGCTTGCACAGTCCCGAGTGGAAAACTGGCTAATCATATCTAGTCCTAAATTACTTTGTAATGTAATTCTAGGGATTTTTTCCAGCTTTATAGACCACCAGACTGCATAGAACAGAAATGGCACACCTCTCTTTAATAAAAAACACAATTTGAGGTATAATTAATATCCGTTGCACAAATGAATGAGCGATGAGTTACTTGCCAAAGTTTAATACTATTTGTTCAAATCCCTAAACCTAAGTTTAGCAATAGTTATGATTGTCTATCTTTCCACACAGCTCTTGAACTGCCCCAATAACACAGAAAAGCAGGAAAACAGGTAGATTAACAGCTCTTTATGAGCACTGGAGAGCTGTCCAGCTTCTGTCTATCTCTATCTCTCTCTTTATCTCTTCTCTTGCCCCAGTACATCTTCAAGCAGCCTTTGCTTTAATTGGAGACATAAGCCACTGTCTCAGAATAAGCTCATTTGCCAGATGCTAACAGCAGTAAAATAGAAAGTAGGTTAACTGGAGACGAGAAAATATAGAAAGAACAAAATAGTATAGAGGGATGAGTTGAATGGATGTAGAATATTGGTTATGATGTTGACATAATCAATAAACAGACATTGAGACTCACTTGTAGCATTTTGCTTTACATAATTAACCCTATAATGTTGTAAATCATCAACATAATGAATAATTTGCTGAAAAAACCTGTTGTATAAAATGTCCTAGATGCCTACTAAGGATGTGTTACTGGTGTCGACTAATCAACTAGTCGTTCAAAAACTGACTGTTTAGTGAGGTAGACAACTAACAATATTTTTAGAGGTGCTGGTTTTAATGGGAGATGCAATTCTAAAATTAATTGACTCGAACTTCTTGGATAGCTTATTTGCATGATTATAGCTTGCTGTGTTTGAAAGTAAATAATAATCAGCACAGTACTCTGCAAGAAGTTTTGTCTCTCTAATGCTTTAAGTTTAGTCCGTTTATGCACTGCTGCTTTTACAGCCATAAAAACGTTGCACCAACAATACATTTCAAGACGATCACTGTCGGACTTTAAATCCACTGCTGTGAGAAATATTCCCATATTTGTGAGGTGCTTTGGAGAAATTAAAGTAATTTGCTGATTCTTTACTTTCAGTAAGAAAGGTTATACTGCTCGATGTCATAAACTAGATGTCTACCTGCATCGTTATCTTGCAGTTATGAGCTTTTGAATGTGCAGCAATGATAACCCTGAGACTCACAAGCTATCTGTTTACATTGAAGGGCATCATTCTGGATTCAGGATGCGCATAAGCGGTTTTGTGCCATTATTTATTGAAGCCTTTCTTAATTCTTTCTTTTCTTTATTTGATAGTTTTGTACAATATGATTTTATAAGTATTTAGCCTTTTTATTTGTTGAATATCAATTAGTATACATGTTAAAAGTGCTGCACTTAGCATCAAGGTCACATGACCATAACGGAACCTTATTAAACATTATTTTCCTTCTCACTAGCAAGTCGACTAGTCGTTCAAACTACCGACTGACTAGTCGATTATAAAAATCCATGATAAAAAAGACCATGATAACCATGTTAATTTGGCCGATAAACAGAAGTGTTCATTTTCCCTTGTTTCAGTTCCAAAATCTACCAATAGATTTGTCAATGAATAGTAAAACTATTTTTCTTTAGGGTTTGAGTATGGTATTACACTTTATGGTAAAGTTTATGGTTTAGGTTTGGGGTTTGGGTTAGTTTAGTGGTTAGACTTATGATAAATCATCAGAACGATACTTCAAAATCCTGCTGTTTCTTGTTCTTCCGTGGCACACACCAGTAAAAGTTGTACGTTTGTACAATCCAAGACGTACAATTTTGCCAATCAGACAACCCCCCCCCCCCCCATTTGGTTGTAAAACAGTACAAGTATATTTTCTTCACCGGTTTCATGGCATTCACCCCAGCAATCATTGAGTCACACACAAACATATGCACATTTGCTGCGAGCTTACACTTACTGTGCATTCACATGTCTCAATCTTGAGACAAGTCATCTCTAATTATATTCACCAACCTAACATGTCTTTAATTAACACTTGAGAGAGTTGTCCATCAAAATCTCTTTGATTTAGCGTCGCCTCATCGAGAGTGATACAGCATCGCTTCACCCCCGCTGACTCATTCTTCTTGTACTCTTTTCCCCTTGTCTCCCTATTATCTTCTCTAACACAATCCTAGCTAACCCCTCTCCCTCTATTTTCCAGAACATTCTTAGAAGCACTGCTGCATTAATGTTCATTACTCAATGTGTTCTGGCTGATTCCACACTGTCCTGCCCATTCATGCTCATTCAACAATGCCACAAATGAGCCACTATGTGAAAACACACATACACACATTACTGTGCCTCAGTGGTGCTCATTCACCACCACAAGTGTAAGTGGCCCCGTCTCAGCCAACATGCCTCTTAAGCAAACACACTTTACTTCTGCTACTATGTACTGATGCATCTCCACTTAGCACAAGACTATTCATTGCTTATTTTAATCCAGAAACTCAGATGGGCCAGGTATGTCAATCTGCTCTACATACATTCAGGAAATATATAAGCACAGCTGAAGTTACAAAACTGTCTGGGTTCCAGAATGACTAATAATGGGTTATTTAAACAACAATAGCAATGACATAATAATAACTCAAATGAATAGTTCACCCAAAAAGGAAAATTTTCATGACATCCCAAACTTATGATTTTCTTCCTTCTATGGAACCCAAACAACAATTGTTTTGTGGTCAACGAACAAGTCAATGAGGGCCAAAACATTCAAGCTCCAAAAAGGACATAAAGGCAGCATTAAAGATTCCATAAGACTTGAGATGTTTAATCCATACCTTCTGTAGTGATATGTACATATATGATACAGGGATCCAGACTGCGACCAAAAATAATGATTTAAAATGAAAATATATTAAAATCTAGTCGCCATTGGTAAAAGGTGGGAATACTTTGTGTGCGTTCATATCAAAGTCTATGCTTATATGCAGCCTTGTCAGATATCATCTTGTGAGTTACAGAATTATATCTTTAGAGCATGCACCAATGTATCTTCTGTTACTTTTCAACCTTACATTTGAGATTGCTGCACGCAAAAACAAACAGCGTGAGCCATAATGCCCGATTCACGTGAAGATACATATTCACAAATGAGTTTTCTTGAAATTAATTAATAAATGGTGTTCTAAAATATTCCAATAAGTTACAAAACATTTTTGATTATTGAAGAGCGTAATGAATAATGAATGTAATAAATATTTATTTTTTTCTGGTCATTATTGGGATTTTGGTTGCACAATAAACTGCATTTGGGATTTAATTTTATTTGCAGTCTTGTAGCCTTTGTTTCTGGGCTGGCCCATCAGAGTAAGGAAATACTAAGAACATTTTGAACACTTTATACATATGTTGATTTTAAAAACGAATTGGTTATCAGCATTTTTCTTCATGCTTCTGATTAACCATCTAAATGAGTATTTCTGTAATTTGGCAACCAAAAACCGCTATTTGGCTCCTAAATGTTTCAGAGCCAATGGTTTTGTGGTAATTTTTTAGGCTGCAGACCTATGATTAAACTTTCGATGTGAAACAGATAAAAATTTAAGTCCTTATTCACAAATACTACCATACATTCATACATCCTTCAAAACATCCCTTCTTCAAAAAAGGAATATTTCACCCAAAAATGAAAATTCTGTCATTATTTACTCATTGGTTTTTGCGATAAGATGATGAGAACCATATTTGACTTCAGCGCTTTATTAATTATTTGATTTGAGAGTAAATAACAACTTAATTTGAATTAATCACATACAAATCGCTAATCGCTTCAGAAGACATGGGATAAACTGCATGAGTCGATTGGTCTTTCAAGTTCAACATTGGTAAAAATAAAAAGCAAAAAAGAACAGGCAGAAAAGTTACTGTAAAAGTAGAGTCATTAATTACTTGCACTATATGTGTTATAGCCATTTTATGAAAATAGAAATTATAGTATTTGTGTTAAGCTTTCTAATGGTTTATTTACATTTCAATTATTATAACTTTTATTATGTTAAAATTGGTTATTATATTTATGATCTTAATTTGTATTGGAAATTTTGCACTTGTTGCTGTAGCCATACGTCTATGTCACAACAAAAGAGTGAAATTCCAGTCGGTAAATGCATGGATTTGGGGAGGTGGTCGAGTGCTATATTTTGACCACTTTGTTATTTGTATTATTTTTCTGTGTAATTTTAATTTAGAAATATATTTGGTTTAAGTTTTTCCCATTTCAATAAATAAATTAATGCTTTATATGGCAAATAAACCCACTGAAGGCTATTAAAATTTGATCTGTCAAAGTTAATGTGTTAACGCATGTGATTCATTTAAAAAAGATAAACTGGTTAATTCTGATTAATCGCGATTAACGCATTTACCGACAATGAGGCATAAACCAGCATAAACACTGGTCGGAGTAGGGGGGAACCTTTGTGATGTGTCCACCCGGAGTCATTACACTGACGCACACACCATAAACACACACACAACAGCCGTGTCAGTGATCAAATGATGGAGAAAGGACCTTTTAACACTTTGTTGTACAAAACAAACCCAGATGGAACTTATGATATCAAGTACTTTGCAGCATCTGAAAGGCACAATTTATTACAACAGAAGCACTTCAAGTCTTAATTAACAAGAAAATGCAGAACAAGAAGTTGTTTGTGGAGTTTAAAGTGGTGGTTGACTCTGGCGTTGACGATGCATGTGAATAGCTAGTCTGCCGGCTGATTGATATTATGGAGAATGATTGATGATTTCAAAAGATTTAACGTCCATTGCAATTAATATGCAACCTATGTGGGGACTAGATCTTTCAATTAGTCAAACTCACACTTAGACTGTGGGAAATGTTTAATGTTACTTGAATTGGTGATATTTTAGTGCATTTCTATCTTTATACTGTGGCTTTGTTTGGAAAATGTTAATAAAGCATTATATTGTTACATATTATCTTGTTTTCTTTCCTAAGAAGGAAATAAATGTTTTTGACAGGAAAAGAAGTACATAGATTAAAATTGAATCACTTTCAAAATATGCGACTAATCATGATTAACTATGAATAATTATGCGATTAATCACAATTAACATTTTGACAGAACAAATCTGAAGAAACTTTAGGATGAGTTAATGATGACAGAATTTTCCTTTTTGAGTGAAATATCACTTTAATGGATGTCAAGTTAAAAATGCATATAGAAATGTTATCTCTAACCTCCATCACAGGTATGAATTGACTCCTCAAATTACGTAGAAGCCAGCCAATCAGATTTGAATGGCCAATTTTAGCCATGCTTTTTGTGTTCAATATGCATCAGAAGGTCTACCCTTTTGCTTTCTGTAGCTGAGACTCCCCTCTTAGAAGCAAGAGGATTAAAGATTTTGTTCTTATGCTGTTTAGGATGTTTTCTTGCCGTACCATCATTCATATTCATCACAGGAATGTCCTCTAAGAGTCTTAAAGTCACTGAGCTATCTTTTAAGTGTCTCTCATTCATTCACAGAGCAGGCCTCTCTTTTCCACCTCCTTATAAGCAGAGTTTCCTCTGAGCTTATGAATATCAATACAGCCCTCGGGTACCTTAAATCACTTGAGCCATAATGGCACTTTCTGTCTGGCAAGTTTCAATTAACATGACGTGCTATTCTTTAACAAGACCAGGTCCTGAGACACTCTTTCTTGGAAGATTACAGGCAGAATTTCTAAATGACTTAGAGGTAAACAAATCCCACCTGAAACACAACTTTTTGCTAATTCTATTGACTTTGACAGCTGGCTCTGTGTTCTGAAGGAGGTAGATCATTTCTGGTGCAATACATTATAAATGGTGTTTGTTAAATGTGTAGTTCACCCAAAACTGAAAATGCAGTCATTGTTAACTCATCCCTGTGTTGTTAACCCTATATGACTTTCTTTTTCTTCTTAAAACAAAGGGAAAAATTGTGAATGAAAAAAAATTGTGCTCAGTGATGTCATACAATGGCAGTTCATGGTGACTACATCTTCAAGCTTCAAAAGAACACAAAAGTATAATTCAGAAGTCTAATAAATTATTCCATGAGACTCATGATTGTTATGGAAGCATATGATAAGGTTTGGTGAGAAACAAACCAAAATGTAACGTGTTATTTAGTAAAACTGTTCACTGACAATTGATCTCCTGTGCACGTTCGTCATAGGGCACAAGAGCAACATTTCACATAGCCCTCTCGCGACATTGGGGCATTCAAGCGAAAACTTGATTGTTAATCTAAAAACAGGTCCGCCATATTTTTTTTCTGACCTTATATATTAACATTTTTTGGGATCTTTGCCAGTTCGCAGTGGACGGAGTTATCCGCACTATGCTGAAAATAGAAACAAGTGATAAATAGGATTTACCGTAGCTCATTGCTGCTGGTTAGGACAAAAATTCAGATTAACATAGACAAATACACCTTTTATCACGTGTCGTTTGCCGGCAGGTTAGGACACAGTGTGACTGTGGCTCCATGTAACCTTCTCTATGTTTCAGTTTCATTTCCATGTGCTCCGTTCAAAAAAATAAGGCTGGGCATAGAAATGCATCAATTGTTCAGCTACAAACTCTTCAGACATGTTTAGAAAGTTCTGTTTTGTGTTCAGTTGTGTTGTGTTGTGTTGTTTTCGCTATCATTTATTTTTGTGTGAACTTTATTATCATTATTTCTCAGAGTTAGGGAAATGTATTACAAAAATGTAATGGTTGACAATGAATGATTGAGAATCATGAGGATGATTAGTCAGGCAAACAATCCCAAATTTCATTCATTTTAATTGGTGTAGTGCTTTATGCAATACATAGCGTTTTGAAGCAGGTTTACAGAAAAAAAAGATTACATAACTGCAGTATCTGTTTTCTTTCTTCACATTCCAAGCAATATTTACGGACCAGAATATACAGTATCTTATGACTTGTGTCTTGTAGCAGCCACCCAGAATACCCCAGGAACCCAACAGTAACATTAAGTAATCTACAGAAATCATAACAACTAATCAAAGTAACAAGCAAATAAAAGTATCCGAGACTTCCAACGATTATATGAGTGACCCTTATCCTGTTTCAGAGCCATGGAAGATCTCACGGACAATCGAAGCGCTTCCTGCACTCTTTACCTGCTCGGTTGGCTTGCTGACGTTCTCTGTCACCTCTTTTTATATGGTCCTGCCATTTTCTTCCCATGGGTTCTGTCATAGTGCAGGGCTGCGGTAATTACCACACTGAGACTCCATAGTAGCTGCACTCACTAAAGCCCAGCAGCCTCGAGTTCTGACTCACGCTTTAATTAGACTAAAGACAGACGCACGGGACTGGCCACCCTCTATTTCCTCTTCTCCTTCTGCCATGTCTCATATGAAACTCTATGTCTATTTCAAATGGCCTTTTTATCTTGCTTCCGCCTCTCTTTACTTTTCTCTCTCAAGTGTTCTTTTTGTCTAACCAGGTTCTGGCAGTGAATTCATTGGGTGTAGTAAAGTGCTGTGGAATTGTGCATTGATTTCGCAGCTCAGTGAGTCACTGGCTGTGAGCTGTACTAACACACAGCACTGTGTGGGTTTACTTAGCAATAGTTTGGAGACAAAATTGTCCTTAGAAGTTAGCTAAATCTGACAAATAGGGGAAAATAGGGATGTCTCCAATTGAAAAAACAAGATATTTAGATTTTAAAGTGTGAATTTTTAAAGTGTTCAAATATTTTCTCCTCTCCCAATTTAATATAAAGACACTAAATTTAAGTAAACCATGCATAGATTGATTTGACTGTGCCGCAAACGCTCTGTTTGTTTGAGCGTCCCAACCAGTGGTGCATCATTAGCCAACTTATTCCTTATCAGGCTAATCAAGCCTCCGATGTCCTTCATATGTGTGTTTGTGTCTTTTGTTTCAGTTTACTATTAAAATATTATTTATATTGTCAAGCTTACATGTGTATTTTCTAAAGTGCACCAGAACCCCGGAGTCTGATGTTGAGGGAAACCCCACTATTGAACCACTATTGAAGCGCTATTTATCCATCGCATTTACATTACATGCTTTCATGTCTTCAGCAGCTTTCGCCCATTAAACATTTTTCTGTAGTATGTGTAAATAACTATTATGGTTTGATATCTTCAGAAGTTGATACTCCACACCCTGCGTAACGTCATTAATGACAGCTCTTATGATTTTGCTCTTATGGACAGAAATTGCTACTTTAAGTGGCATTCAACTGATCACAATGTATAGTCAGGTCAGGACATTAATAACATGAAAATGTACTATTAAATTTGAAAAATTTGAGTGGTGATTACCAGTTATTTGCTTTGCTGATTCGATCCGCACAGTCAGCACCATTGTTTCATTGAGCAAGGCACTTAACTCTAGGTTGCTATGGGGGGATTGTCCCTGTAATAAGTGGAAAAGAGTCTGCCAAATGCATACATGTAAATGTAAAATGTAAAAAAAAAAATAACTATAATAAAAATAACTTAAACTACTTCAAAGATTTAAATAACTTAAGAAGAAAATAACTTAAACACTTCACATGTGTGTTTGTGTCTTTTGTTTCAGTTTACTAATAAAATATTAGTAAACAGCAGTTACAGAAATACTCAAACCAGCCCATCTGGCATCAGCAATCATCCATGCGATTATCTAATCAGCCAATCATGTGGCAGCAGTGCAGTGCATAAAATCATGCAGATACGTGTCAGGAGCTTCAGTTAATGTTCACATCAACCATCAGAATGGGGGGAAAAAATGATCTCAGTCATTTCGACCATGGCATGATTGTTGGTGCCAGATGGGCTGGTTTGAGTATTTCTGTAACTGCTGATCTCCTGAGATTTTCACACACAACAGTTTTTGTGCCAAAAACAAAAAACATCCATTGAGCGGCAGTTCTGTGGATGGAAATGCTTGTCGATGAGAGAGGTCAACAGAGAATGACCAGACTGTTTCAAACTGACAAAGTCTACGGTAACTCAGATAACTGCTCTGTAAAATTGTGGTTCAGAGCATGAATGCTATTCTGAAATGTGGTTTTGCACAGTTTTGGTGGCACGAGGGGGACCTATACAACATTAGGCAGGTGGTATTAATGTTATGGCTGCTCGGTGTGTGTGTGTATATATATATATATATATATATATATATATATATACACACACACACTGTATATAAATGTTTTACCATGACCATGTTTTAGGACCATTGTGATTTTCTTGCATTGTGAAATTATTTCCTTTTTGAGTGAAATATCACATTCCCCACATTCCCCCAACCCAATTTTCTTGTAATGTGTAAAAATCTTATTCTCATTACCGTAATTCTGGGGAAAAAAAAACATGATATATAATTTAAATGGTTAAGTATTTATACATCATGATAAGACTTGTTATACTGAATTTATGCTCATTTTAATTAAACAATAGTTGTGTTCAAATAGGATAATTTTTTGTTACATTTATTACATAGTGCTGGGTATTGATATGTAGAATAGCAAGCTCTCGATTCAATTTCAGTTTGATTTGATTCAATTCTTGTTCAACTGGATATATTTTAGTTATAATGTTCATTTTGCTTACATTGGAAGAAATTTTCTCTCATTTCATGTTGTACAGGGGACCTTCTAAGTTGGTACTTTAAGAAAATATAGATTTTGGTAATTATATTTCATCATTAGTTTTTCATCATTTTGGTCACATTTGAGCTTTTTAAAAATGTACAAATTCCATGTACACAAAAAATATTTTTGCCTATTTATGGCGAGGTAGAGGGCGGGGCCGGGCCATGATGATGCATGCCCGGCACCTAATCAGTCTAATCAAGCCCACGAGAGTGATAAAGTTGGGCGGAGGCAGCAGTTCAGGAGAGAGCTACAGGCAGCTGCCCTGTATACATTAATGTTCTGTCTTTTGCTCCAAGTTAACCACTAAAATTATTATTCATATTGTCAAGCAGGTGCTCGTCTCCTCCTTTCACTTTTACCCCGTTACACTAGTTTTTAAGATTTATACATTTCAATTTCATATCAAATCTCCATCAGATTGCCTAATTCCTTTAGATTCTGGAGTAAAATACAACCCGGGCATGTTTTTTTTGGGTGATGTGTCAATTATCTCTATAACTAATGACGTCTTATGCTGTTAAAAATCTTGTGCACACATTTCCTAAGAAGTGGGGCACTGGCAGAACTCACATTAGTCCTTTGGGATGAAGACCCATTCAAAGTCTTGTCTACGTAATGTTTTATTTTTCACCAGTATTCCAGAGAGATGACAAGATTATGTGTGTATGAGTGTTTTTGTTCTGACTGTGTGAGTGCATAAGCACAGGTCCAATAAAAACGCGCCATTTCTCCTCAGCTGAAATGCGTCCATGCGCCATGGTGCTTCGTCACATGAATATTGATGCAATAGAGTGTCTCGTCCATCTCCACACTACCGTCACACTCCCTGCAGGCTCGCTTTGGAGATCGCTCTTAGATGCATTAAAGCCACTGCAAAAATACTCAAGCATCACTGTCCATGGATGTACACATTACACTTGGACTATATGTTCACACAATAGACTCTGTTGATCCTCAGGCAGGTACTCATGTTTTTCACAACCTTTTAGAGCAGCTGGATTCACCTGAAACACAATCTTGAGGGACGTTGAAGGAGTAGATGTCTACTTATGTTGGGTATATCTGCATTTTGGCATAGTGTATTCAAATGATGGGACACATGGGACAGCTTGAAGGTGAGGCATGGGTAGATCTTGGTATTTTAAACTACCTGGTCTCATAGAAACACATAACTATACCGATATTTTTGCAAAATTATTTTTAATTGACTTGTATGTATTGTAGCAGCCTCCTGGTTAAAAGATTATTAGAGGCGCAAAAACATCAATGCCTTTTATAAACTTTCACACAAATCTAGAGTAAAGGGGCAAATTGCAAATATATAAACACTTTCTTATGCCCTGTAATGCTATCTTATGACATCAGCCTAGTTTTTTGGCTAAAATGGGTATCGGCCATAAAGTTTAATATTGGCGCACTCCTATGTAACATGAAATATTATAACGTTTGCATTACCTAACCAACTACATTTGCAAGGTTTTTTTTAAGTCTTCTCAAATTGCTTGGTACCTCATCTGATTGAGCATTACACTTGCGAGTACCAGGTTACGAGTCCTTTAGAGAATGCGATTGAACTGGGAAAAAAAACTTGAGAAGATTTGCAGTGTAACAAAAACAGGAAAGGGGCATCCCAGTGTAGACAGCTCCACTGATTATCATGAGTGATCTTGTTTTGTGCCATCGAGTTTGTTTTGCATTAATCTAACCAGACATGCTTTGAAAATGTTATGCTTATGTTGAAGGCATTTTCCCTCGATCTCTGACACTGGCTAATGTGAAGCCTATTCTTGTGGCACAGCAATGCAAGAAACAGTTACATATCAGTTACAATGCACCAGCACAGATGATGGAAAAGGGGTAATGGTTACTATGTCTTTTAGTGTGAGCTCATCACTAATTATACACATAACACAAACAACCACAGAGTTTCATATGACTCTGAGACTGGATAAAGTTTGCAAACACATCACATGCTCTTGTCATTAAAGACCTGACTCATAATAAACTTTGCATGACTCAAATGCTTACTGGCCACACACAGATAAAACACAACAACAATCA
Organism: Moxostoma hubbsi; assembly: GCA_032164185.1. Classification (NCBI taxonomy): domain Eukaryota; kingdom Metazoa; phylum Chordata; class Actinopteri; order Cypriniformes; family Catostomidae; genus Moxostoma; species Moxostoma hubbsi. The sequence continues at coordinate 7,658,519 of JAVLUX010000041.1, forward strand.
CAGGACTGCCTTGACAACGCCTTCATGTGTGAAACCAAGCACCCAATCAGAAATGAGATCTCTTTTACTATCTCAATTGTTTCAAAGAGCAATGCGAGGGCAAACTGAGATTTTGCTAAATCTTCTGCTTCTTTGATCTCAACAATGTCTCAAACTATGCTCTGATTTGACAATCAGAAGTCAGATATTTCAATATGAACACAAACATTAATCATCACATTTTTCCAAGACCTGTTTGTGCTTATCTGAGCTACACTCAAAGAAGGATTTTTGCTGCTTGTTTAATTTACTTAATAAAAACGCAACCAACACAATTCTAGAACATTTTGTCACAACTTGATTTCATTGAGTTCTATCCATTTTAATTTGTAAAATGGAAGTGCACTCAACACATTGGGACTACATGAATACTTGTTGTGGTGTTTATGTAGCATTGATAAAGCTGGGCAGGAGATTTCCAATTCCCAGCATGCTTTGCATGGGACTCAATAGGGCGAGTAAATGTGTTTTTGTGAAGGATGAGAATAAAAGGGTGATACTTGTTAGTGTTTCATGTTTTGATATGCTGAGATTTAGAAGAGTTTCTATTATGTTGGAGTTTTGTGGGTACTATTATGGTGAAGAGTGAAGTAAACGTTGAGGACCGGTAGATGTACATGATATTAATTGTTTGCTTTGTTGAGCAAATGCTGTGCTAACCATAGCATCATTATTAAACTATACTATGTTGTTTTTCCAACCAGCATGTATTTAGCTAACACTCACTTTCACTAATTAGTACATCAATAAAAGTTTATTTTTTGTTTTGTTACATTGACACGTCTAATTTTTTTTGAGTTTAACCAATTCTGCTAGGTTCTTTCAACAAAAAAATATTTGTGTTAAGATTACATCATGATTTTAAGTTAAGTAAACTCATTTCAAATTGTGGAACCATTGTCCATGATTGAATCAAGAACAGCCAAAGAGCAATTTTTTTTTGCGTGTATGCTGTCCACATTTATAGCTCTATACCTTTTCTGTATGCCAAAAAATGTCTATCAGTGGAGTTAAAATGCTAGAAAGAAAAAAATCTACCTCTCGCGCTCATCACTGATTATGCTAACACGATTACTTCCTGGTTTCAACAAGGGATCCGAACCCGGGTCTCCCACGCATCTGATGCAACACCCAAAGAGAAGAGTAAACATGCTTGAGCCAATGCACAAAATGTCTGATAGGAGATGCCGTCTTTTCAGCGTGTCAGCATAACGTGGCTAATCTTTGGATACTGTAACTCTCTGAAACAACATGCTTCGGATCCACTGAAAATCTTACATCAGGCACAGTTACAATTTTGACAAGGAGTGAATGCAAATATAGGATACTCAAGGAAACCTGTTATAAACTACTATAAAATCCCAACACATAACCATGGATCAGTGTTGTTTGGGTTTTTTCATTGCAGAAGGCCATCTGATGTTCATGTTCAAAAGGATCATGGGGGATCTGTGCTGAAGTTTGGCTTTGGATTCCGCACACAGACTGAGAGTGTGTGTGTATGTGTGTTTACTCTGGGATAGCTTGTGTTGTACTCTGGAGATAAGGAGATTATATTTGGCTCAGTGAGTGTGGTTTGCATTTGACACTGACTTCAGCTGTCCCACACAGACTTCAGAAATCGAGTGTCTCAAAGTAAAAAATCAATGTCAGCAGATTAGACTTCAACCACAACATAATGTTAAAAACAGAGATTGTGTCTACCTCACTGTCTTGGAGACGAATACAAACAGTTCAATAGATCTGTAGCGATGGCAAGGACAATTGTGATAATTCTTAACTTTACAACCTTAAATCTTAAATTGATAAATTCCAGTTTTGAGGCTTTTGGTCCATGTACATTAGGCCATCAATTTGCAACTGTACTCGTAAAAATTTATGAAGCAAACTTAGTAGAGCAAAAGCTTCGGAGTAGAGCAAAAGCTTCGGATTTAGACGAATTAACACTGTATCCCGAGAACTAAGAAAAAGAATTAGTAATTATGTGGAGTAAGGCGAATCTAGTACAGTCAGAGATCAATAATAAAATATAATCTGAGTAGAGAAAAAAGTAAAAGTTTAAGTGCCACACCTCTCGCCATCACCCATGGAAATTCATCCTCCTTTATTATCATAGTTGCTAATTGTTCCAGGGCAAGACAGAACAATAATGGGGAAAGAGGGCAAGCGTGCCCCTATCCAGTGTAAAGTAATCTGAAATTAATTAATTTGTTTGTACTGCCGCTACTGGGTGTCTATAAAGTAACTTAATCCATTGGATAAACGTATTCCCCAACCCGTACATTTACAAAATCTTTAAAAAAATAATCTCATTCTACAATATCAAAAGCCTTTTCGGATTCAAGTGAGATGGCTCTGAGTCTTATCATTCGCCACTGACCACATGATACTGATGAAACGGCTAATGTCTTTAGAAGAGCTACGACCCTGAATAAACCCTACCTGATCTATATGTGTAAGAGATGTCTTAACTTAATCAGTTAACCCAAATTTTGGACAATATTTTAATGTCTTGCTGGATCAGGGAAATTGGACGGTAACTCTTACACTCATTTGGATCTTTGTCCTTTTTAAAAATCAGACTGATCCGGGCTTGCGTCATGGTTGGCTGAAGCTTTCCATTATTTAATGATTCCGTATAAACTTCTAGCTAAAGTGGAGCCAATTCTGTAGCATAAGATCTAAAAAAACTCAGTGGCAAAGACATCTGGCCTCTGAGCCTTGCCTGTAGGCAAGGCCTTAATTACCTTGCCAAGCTCCTCCAAGTTTATCTCAGAATCAAGAGACTTTTTTTGCTCATTCGTCAGTATAGGGAGTTCTAATGGTCCCACAAATTTTTTAATATCTTCATCAGAAGACAAAGATGTGGAACTATAGAGATCATGATAGAAATCTTTAAAAGCATTATTATATAAATGGCTGAGATAAATATTTCACCACCAGCAGAAATATGTATAGTACCTACCAGATGGGTATCAGAGTAATGGCTCCCCTGCTCTTATGTGAGCCAGCACTAAAGAAAACATGTCCACTTCATAGCTTCCCAAATTTTTCAGCTTCCTGTCGGGAAAGATGCGTTTCTTGTGAAACACTGTATCATATTTTAAGAAGTATGAGTTTAAGAAGAGAAATAACCATCCTTCTTTTTATGGAGCGCTCCAAGCCATTCACATTCCATGTGGAGAAAGACAATCCACTCATATTAACATTTGACATTTTGACCTATAATAAAAAATAGATTATAATTTTATTTTTGACACATAAAGACCACATTCCAACATTAGTGCAACAACCAAACCCCAAACTTCCCCCCAAACCAAAAAAACTGAAAAAAGAAAAACGTGTGCATTAACCACGGGCATGACAGCGGCAAATGCCGTCCATCCCTCTAAACTCAAACAGTCCATGTACTCCTACGAGAGCCCCCATGTCAACTTTGCGGATTGCTCAAGTCCTCGTAGTGTTTCTATACCAATTTTGTGAGACAGAATTCCATAACAGAAGTGTGGCACGGTGGAGGGCGGGACCGGCGCGTGATTACGCACGCCCGGTCCCGTATTAGGCTAATTAAGCCGTCAAGAGGGATAACGGCCACTCGCAGATGGCGATCGAGAGAGAGAGCTCAATTACGGACGTGTATTCCTCCACAAAACAAACTCCAGCCACTTGCAGGACCAGTAAAAAATGTCAGTAAATAAATACAAATATAAATATATATATATATATATATATATATATATATATATACACACACACACACACACACACACACAAAAAAGGCAGTTCCTCGGACAGCCAAACAAAAGTTCAGTGAGCCGGACCATTCGGCTGTTACATGAGTGCAACAAATTACTTAATCACTCCAATGTCCTGCAACAAAAACTTCAGAAAACAAACACCAACCAATAGGAGGCATAAGCACAAAGGCCATGAAGATTCATACACAACACTGTCCCGAATGTGTGTTACTACACAAAACTCAGAACCAGCACAAAAGGAAACGAAAAAGGCACTCGGTTTCCTCGGACAGTCAAGTGAATGTTCAGCGAGTCAGGCTCACTTGGCTGCAATGTGATTACAACAAAATAACTTAATCACTCCACTGACTTTATGGAGGACATTGCTTGTTGGAGACATGTAAAAATTTTGCTGCCATCCTTAGCATCTATTCTCAATTTGGCCGGGAACATCAGTACAAAAGCGAACTTCCGTTGATGTTAGGGTTTCTTGCATTCCTTGAAAAAATCAAGTTTCTCTCTTGGCAAATTTGCAAAGTCTGGGAACAAGAAAATACTGTGGTTCTTCCAGCAAAGCCTTCCTTTACTCCTTGCCTCATGTAACATGAGATGTTTATTGTATTATTGGATAAAAATTGGGCCAGAATTGATCGGGGCCTGTCTCCCTAGCGGATCACCGAGCCTGAACCCTGTGAGCTTGCTCGATTTCCAGTTTAAGGCCTGTTATGTCGAGCAGACTCGGAAGGAGCTTGTCCAGGAATTTCACCATATCCCGACCTTATTCGGCCTCAGGAATTCCAACAATCTGGACGTTATTCCGCCAACTATGATTTTCCATATCCTCCAACTTTTCCCAGACGTGCACCAAAAACACCATGGTCACTAGCAGATTAGCAGCTAATTCCCACTCCGATGACTCCAGATAATCAATCTGTTTCTCGACATCCCCCACTGTTGTAACCACCTCGAATTTCGTCTCCATGGCAGTAATCGATAAATGTATAACAGCAAGATCCTCCAAGTCAGCAACAACCTTCGTCAGCATTGCTGACAAGGGACGTCAGCTTGAGCATGTAAGTGTCTTTTAAAGGAAACCTATTATGCCCCTTTTTACAAGATGTAATATAAGTCTCAGGTGTCCCCAGAATGTGTCTGTGAAGTTTCAGCTCAAAATACCCCACGGATCATTTATTATACCATGTTATTAATGTGTCTTTTTGGGAGAAATTTTTGGGTGTCTCTTTAAATGCAAATGAACTGCTGCTCCCTGTCCCCTTTCCGGAAGAGGGTTGTGCCTTTACAGCTCGTGCTTTGGTTACCTATATGAACCTATATGACTAACGATGGGATGGGAAGAGAAATCTACCCAGGACTTTACATAGCATCTGACCCAAAAATTTGATGTAGGTGGTGGGGTTCGCTGTCCTTATCTGCATATCGTGGCACCATTTTGTGGTCCATTCTGCATAATGCGGCAGCTCATTTTAGCTTATTGCGGACATTGCAGGGTAGTTGATTACAAACACTGCCGACTCACATTTATGTACAAACCATGTAAAAGTGAAGTTTGCATAATAGGTCCCATTTAATGTCTCCAGGGCCTTCTTTTTTTTCTTCTTTGTCTTCCTAGAACAGATTAGGATCAGGGTGTATCAAATCTCACCGGTATATGACATAAATAGCCATATGAGCCATGTACTGTAAGCCAACCAGTTTGAGTTGCAATGGTAAGAAATGGTGAGCAGGGTACAAGGGTGAATCTCACGAAGAAATGTTCAGGGTGTATTTCACATACGTACTCCCACATACCCATTAGACCTCTGTCCCAAATGGACATCACAATTGAAAGAAAAAGGTTATGCAAAGATAAACATGCCAGAAGCACTCAGCATCTGAATTTGGTCCCGTCGTGTACCTCATGCAATCAGAGAGCATAATGCACATGAAACCTGGCCAATTTAAGCCCTGTTTTGTAAGAGCTGAACAACAGCTGCACCATTGCTTAAGTTCCTGTGTATTCATTCATAGTGAATGGAGGGATGGATAAAGTAACTAGGTGGAGGGGGACGAGGCATCACTGGGCAGACTGCAGGGGGTGGGAGTCACCAGTTACCATGGAAATCTAGTCAAACTCCTTTTCATGTCGCTTAAGAACCATAGCCGAGAGAGTCAAAGAGAAAGAGAAAGAGAGAGAGAGAGAGAGAGAGAGAGAGGCCAAAAGAGAGGAAGACAAATCATGAAACACAGGTAGTGACTGAGAACAAAATAAGAATAAGAGGATCAGAGAGAGAGATATTAAGAGTGAGATGTCTGCAGTCATTTCTTAAGGCCTGACTGTTGAAACACTTCAGCCATATTCTACACTTTGTGGCATAAGTCTACTTTTATACATACAGTACATGACCACTGTTGTGATTGGCTAAACTCAATCATCAATAAGCATTGACATGTAATCATTGTTGGTCACATGTTAATGCACTCATAGTCATGACCATGACGATTTCTGAGTGACCCATATGTGCAACTTGGGTACCTACACACAACAATTGTTTCTGCCTTGCCTCACTTAAATTACATTAATTTCAACATGGCTGGTGTATCACATTGACATAGAGAGAAGATGCACAAAGTTATGCTGCATCTTGAGAACTTTTACGATAAATGAGCCGCGTGCCCATAAAACATGTGGAGCGCCTGATTTGGCCTTTTTTGAATTTTTTGCTTGCGATCTGCAGCAGATGCCTTATATCTGGGAACAAAAGTGTGTCTGACATTTCTGTAATGTAATAAAAGGCAATCATTTTGATGACAGGCTTTGGCTCTGGCATTTCAGAAAAACCAAAGAGCAAAATATATGATGCTCTGCGATTATATTTCTCTACCCTTACAGATATTTTGAGACTTTTGAACCCATCTGGTAGGGACTATCCATATTTTTCATCAGTCCATAAGATTTATTCTAGAATAGATTTTATTTATATCTAAGTCCCTCATTTCATCTGTTGTTGTTTGCTCAATAGGAAACATTTTAGTCTCAGTTCACAACATGGTGAGTTTAGAGATGTTGCCACATATGGAGTAAAGGAAATCTTATAGTTGCCACTGTAATGTATTCCAACAAATTAATTCCAACAAATGTTAAAGGCTGAAATCAATGTTTATATGGAGACCAACTGGTCCTTAGTGTCCTCTGTGGGCGTAGCTTAGGAGGCACTTAAAGCGGATCTTAGGGACCGGATCATACAGTATGCCTCATTCGCCAAAAAATCCAAAGCACTAGATCTCGTGGAGTTGGAAAGGAATAGTAAAAGTGAAGAGGCAGAGCTGAAGCACCAAATGTCATCTGATGGCATCAGAGAATTAACCAGATTGAAATACAGATATAATATTATTTTGTCACGGAAGGTGGAGTTTTGGCCACTCAGGGCAAGACAGTCATACTTTGAGTCTGGGGACAAAGCATGAACACTTCTGGCTAGATATATAAAAGTATTTTTCTACCATTCCCTCAGTGAAATCTGCTGGTGGTGAAATATTTACCTCAGCCATTTATATAATAATGCTTTTAAAGATTTCTATCATGATCTCTATAGTTCCATGTCTTTGTCTTCTGATGAAGAGACTGATGACTTGCCAATGCAAACACATGCAAATGAGCTTTGCAGCAAACTTGTGGCAAATTGTCCATTACTGCATGGTTACCACTACTGGTGACGATCTGCAAAATAATGATTGGAACATTTGTGGCAAGTTTGCAGCTAGTTTTCCAGAACTATAGGTTAGTCCAGTTATGAGTGCATTATTCAATAACATGAATTGTTGAGACAAAGTCATAAGACTTTCTGATGCAAATGTGTTTGCATCAGTAGTGGCCATCTTCTTACAGAATAAAAAAACAAAACAAGTATTTTTAAGGCAAAATACCAAAAGCTGCATAAAATGTAGATGGAAATCCAGTTTGTGACTCGCAAGAATCCAAAGTCTTGGAAAAATATACTGTAGATGAGTTTTATATCCATTTTTGATAACTGGTATGATGAAACCACTTCTTTAGACTGCAGCAATTCAATTAAAGAGTACTGAACATTTGATTTTGGGCTCATGTACTTGTTTAAGATAAAATCAGAGTGGCTTGTTTTATTGGATTTTGAAGCAAAGACTTTCTCCATTCAGGTCTTGCTCAATAGCAAGGGAGTTATAGAGAACTCTGGGTACCTTTATCTGCCAATTCAAGCTTGTTAAATTTTTCAGGTATGTGGTTTTGCTCTGAAAATGTGTAAGACTGTTCATTGTGGCAGGTGGTCTGGAAAAAAACCTGATCCACATTGAAGATTTCTAAAGTGAAAATGACACTGCTTCAGAGTTATGAGACATCAAATGTTCCCTCACACATTTTGGATTTACAGACTACACAGTGAGAGAAAGATGCAGACAGAGCAACCCTTTTCTCTCATTATTTACTCACGTCAATACTTTTTTTTCATGGAACACAAAAGAAGGAATTGTTGAGGGCAAGTAAATGATGACTGAATTTTTATTTTAGACTTCTGGTTACCCTTCCTTTATAAAATAGAGTGATGAATGGATGGATGAATAAAGAAAGAGAGGAAAGAAAGAATTATTACTGGTGTCATGGTCAATAAAAGCTTAAGATGGTGCCGTGGATGGCTGCCTCGTTGTGCAGCTCTCCGATTATTTTGTTTTTTTGTCCTTTGTATTTTTTTTCCCCAACCAGTTTTACCAGGGACGAACTGCTGAACATTCGGCAGCACACACCAGACAATCATTTCCCAGTTTTGGACTATTTAGATGTTCATCTTCACACAGGTCTTCAAAAGATCACTGGGGCAGTGTGAAGTTGCCTGCTGCATCAAATGCTCCACTATCAACCCTGTCCCAAAGAAGCCCAAGATCAAAGGACTTAATAACTACAGACCCTTTGCTTTGATATCTGTGGTCTTGAAGTCATTTGAGAGACTGGTGTTGGCCCACCAGTCAACATGGGATTGCATCATATCCTGCAACATCTGGACAGACCAGGGACATATGCAAGGATCCTTTTTGTGGATTTCAGTTTGGCTTTCAACACCATCATCCTAGCTCTTCTATGGAATAAATTAACCCAGCTCTCTATTCCCACGTTTATCTGTCAGTGGATCACCAGCTTTCTGATGGACAGGCAGCAGATAGTGAGAATGGGAAATTCACTTCCGGCACAAGTACAATCAGCATTGGTGCCCCCAGGGATGTGTGCTCTCCCCACTACTCTTCTGGTAGACTGCACCACCAAGGACCCCTCTGTCAAGCTCTTGAAGTTTGCAGATTATATTACTGTCATTGGCCTCATCCACAGTTATGATGAGTCTGCATACAGAAGGGAGAACGGTTGAACGGCTGACTCACTACTTCAGTCATAACAACCTGGAGCTCAACGCACTCAAAACAGTGGAGATAATTGTGGACTTTAGGAGAAACACCCCAACATTTACCCCAGTCAGCACTCTAAACAGCATTGACATAAACATCTCCCAGGACCTGAAGTGGGAGACCCAAATTGACTCCATTGTGAAAAAGGCCCAGCAGAGGTTGTACTTCCTTTGCCAGTTAAAAAAGTTCAACCTGCCACAGGTGCTGCTGATAAAGTTCTACTCAGCAGTCATTGAGTCTGTCCTCTGCTCTTCAATAACTGTTTGGTTTGGTTCAGCTATGAATTCGGACATCAGAAGACTACAAAGGACAGTTCAGACTGCTGAGCGGATTATTGGTTGCCCCCTGCCCTCCCTTCAATAACTATACACTTCCAGATTGAGGGAAAAGGGCTGGAAAAATAACTCCCCACTGGACCCCACTCACCCAGCCCAATACCTTTTTGAACAGTTGCCTTCTGGCCGGTGATACAGAGCTCTGAGCACCAGAATCATCAGGCACAAGAACAGTTTTTTTTCCCTCAGGCTATCCATCTTAAGGATCTTCGATTGGCTTATCTATTTATTATTATCATTATTATTATTATTATTATCTTGTCTTGTTGCTGAATTGTTTGTGCACTGGAAGCTTCTGTCACCAAATAAAATATTTTTTTTTGTGTAAGAATACTTGGCAATAAAGCTAATTCTGATTCTGATGGTATATTTTAGAAATTATAGTGTCTCTGTGTCTCTGGTAAGATATCAGAGGACGTTGCGTCCCTCATTAATAATAGTGTCTCACGTCTCATCCCTTTAGAGGTTCAATGTCAACACTAACAACGTCTAATGTCACCCTGACTCTCACTCTCACTCTGTGTGTGTGTGTTTGTGCGTGTGGCATGTCTAACCTGTCATAGCACACTAAGCTGTAATAGATATGTTGCATAATTCAAAAGGCAGTTCTGTGATTATGAGCATTACTGTCTATTGCTCAGCAAGCAGCCAATCATGTCATGGAGAATGTGATGGGAATTGGGAAATGTCCTCAACTTCCTCCCTTTGATTGTATAATATCTGGTGTCACAAGCACTGTTTCAAAACCTAGTAAGCAACCTTTGCTTTCAACTGCCTATATAGACAGCTACCTTCTAAGGAGTTGCCATATTGAAATGCTCTACAAAGGCAGCAGTGTAGTGCTTCTTACATTAAGAAAACGAGAGACTTGACATACAACTGATTTCAGTAGAATTTGACAGCAGCATGTTGCTAAGCTAATGATACGATACTCTTATAAGCACAAATATACCTAGGTAACACAAATATGGAGTATAATAGGCAAGATTTATAAACAATTTGTTTATAACTGCCGTATTGAATAAAATAATAATATAATCAATAGTTCATTCATTGAAAAGAACTGAAACAAGAGAACATTTTGCTCAAAAACCATAGACATCAATATGGCTTGGAAGCAAGTTTTACTCTACATAACAGCAATAGCTAGCCAATTAAATATTTTATAGTCAAGCATAACCACAAAAAAATTATATTAAATAGTGCTGCGTATCTATACAGATTTCCAGATTTGATTCTAATTCACAAGATTTGGATTAGATTTTGATTTGTCACTGACTCATTTGAGTATATTTCCGTTCCATTTGCTTACATATGAAAGAAAATCTCTCTCAGCTAATGCTGTTAATTATAAATGGACCTTATAACCTCCTAGGTAACCCTTCTATGTACAATTAAAAATTATAATTTAAAAAAATCTATTTTCTAAAATCGAAAAATCTAAATCTGCATGTACATCACTACAATGAAACATCCAAGCAAATCAAACATTAAACATGACGGGCGGCTTGGGTAGCTCAGCTGACTACCACACCTGTAGTCACAAGTTTGTATCCAGGGCATGATGAGGGACTCTAGCCAGGTCTCCTAAGCAACCAAATTAGCACGTTTGCTAGAGTGGGTAGAGTCACATGGGGAAACCTCCTCGTGTTCGCTATAATGTGGTTCTCGCTCTCGGTGGGGCATGTGGTGAGTTGTGCGTGGATGCCACTGAGAATAGCGTGAAGCCTCCACACGTGCTATGTCTCCACGGTAATTCGCTCAACCAGCCATGTGATAAGGTGCACGGATTGACGTTCTCAGAGGCAACTGAGTTTCGTCCTCCACCACTGGCTGAAGCAAGTCACTACGCAAACACAAGGACTTAGAGCACATTGGTAATTGGGCATTCCAAATTGGGGAGAAAAGCAGAGGAAAAAAAACAATAAACATGATTGTCACTAGTGGGCAAAATGCAACTGTCATATCCACAGGTCAGAGACAGTGAAATAGGGATGTTTTCTTCTGTCAGTCATTGACACTCTTTGAGAAGTTGGGCATAATAAGATGGCCATCGAACACTTCCTGTGGCTTCACCTCCTGCTGGTAGTTTAATGTTGCATCAGCGATCCAGTTCTATTTATATCAGTGGTTTGAACTCTCCAATAATTGGCCACATTCACTTTCATTGACCCCACTCACTTTCATTGTAAGTGCCTCACTGAAACTGAGATTTGTGCTTTTTTTAAAGGAAAGGAGGGACAAATTTTTGTGGTTATCAACATTATGCCACAAATGCTGTTGATTGAGCTTAACTTGTATTGAACCCGGAACATTCCTTTAAGACTACCGGCATCACCCAGTAGCGCATATAATGAGGAGAGGTCTTTAGGGCATCCGTGCTATGTGTAATTAGATTTAAATGTTTCTTTTTTGTGTTGTTTTTAATTAACAGCTGACTATAAATACAATGTTCAATGACAAATGGCTTGGATTGGATCTTTGGACACAAGTAACATCCGTGTCAAACCATATTTTATACAGGCAGTAAGAGGAACTCTGTCTTAAAATGTTTCGACTCTGTGAGTGAAATCTAAAAGTTTACCATGCAGTGGCTAACCACAGACATTTTTAGTTGCAAAGCTTGAAATTTTGCCACATATATGCAAGTAGTTTACTCACATTGTAGAGTATTGATGCATACAGTAAAAGTTTGATCCTGGGATTAAAGAATCGATTTCAAGATCGTTCAAATGAAGATTGTGATCCATCGGAAAACGAAGATCTGGAAAGTCCTAATATTAAAGAATAGAAATGTATGCCTGGGTTTTCAAGCTATCCAATTCCTCATTCTCTCTCTCTACCCCAGTCTCTCTCTCTTTCGTTTATCTTTAATTAAAGCTATGAGTTTACTTGTTTCTTCTTTGTCTTGCCAGCGTTCAATGATTTCAACATCTGAGGCGTTCTATCTAGAGTCTTCACACCTCACTCACTTCACTGTCAGTCCATGCCTCTCTCTCTCTCTTTCTCTCTCTCATTTGTACTCTCTCTCCTGCTCTCTCCAGGGTCCTCTTCTCATGTGTCACTCTCTGGTCTCATGGAATCACAGCTCATTCTCTCAGATGGACAGTAATCACTCTCTCTCATAAAATAACACAAGTCCTACACTTGAGTAAAAGCTACTATACATTGAAATCCTTTCAAGCGACAGTGAAAACCAAAGACAAAGCTTACCTCTGTGAATAACATCTTCAAACATTTCAAACAACCACTTACAGATTACAGCTCTAAGTATATGCAATTACACATATAAACTCCACTACATTATAACAAAAAAGACTTGGTTTGAGGGTGGAAATGGTTATTTAAAACAAAGTATATACCTAAAATCTAGAGTGATCACCTTTTAATACATAAATCAGACAATATCAGCCAGGGCTTCATGAACAAAACAGATAAATCACCCATAAGCCAGCGGCCAGCCTAGAGGGTCAGGCCAGAGTGGGCGGCGTGAGTCAACGGTTACTCACAGGGTATGGTGCGAAGATAAAGGTTGTCCCGAATTATTTGCTGAAGCTCGTGATCCAGTGAGCCTTTCTGGAAACGTAGGTTGAGATATTGTCTTAGATCTTTATCCACGACACCTCCTGTAACACAGACACACAGATAGAGAGATGATCCTCCACCGTGATAAATTCTCATCTGATAACAAACTCCAAAGCATTTACTTCACAATTGCTATAAACAGAAATGCCTTTGTGTGCAGTGTTTCTGAGGTAATAAAGGACTCCATTATGTGCATGCTTGTAGAGGAAATGGCCTGACAATACTACAGCAAACCAAGATTTGGTCACTTGATATAAACCCGACCCCAAAGTGCTCCTCTGAAGAGCTGCAAGAACACGTCTGTGATAGTTTTTCACTTTGTTCTGTGGTAAAATATCTTTGTCAGGCTCCTGAGGGGGTATTTTCTTCCTGTAAAGCCATTCTTCCATCGATATAAACACACAAACACACACACATGGGCCAAATGTACCACATCATATGTTTCCGATAGTGGAAGGAAATAACTTGGTATTACAGTGCCACATAACAGTGCAGAGATTCCCATAGGGTCTTTCTAATGGTATACATACACACACACACACACACACACACACACACACACACACACACGTTGTCATCATTGTTATGTCCTATGATGAAATGGGGAGGGGGATATCTTTAGCGAATGTGTTTTATAAGCAGAGAAAGAAAAAAAGAAGTGAATCTACAGCATTCCTCAGGGTTTCCGCTTGGGATGCACCGATGTAACAAAAAATTATAGGCCAATACCAATATTTTGCCAGCTACTTAACTTATTGTAGTCAGATCACTATTTTACTTAGGAATTATGTTTTAAAAAAATGTACAAAGAGGTACAAAAGCTTTTTTATTTACAATTTATTTACAAAAAATAATTTCCATTGAACACAGATAGGATCTGTTGAATACATGACCGGTCATCCTGAAAAAACAACAACAACAACAGAAACCCTCACAGAAACTGTAATGGTTTTAATGGTTCTAATGCTAATAGTATTGGTTTTAAAGGAAACTATAATGGTGGGTCTGTACTGGTAATGGGTTGGCTTCTATTGGTGGCATGTTATGTCTAGGGGATACTATTATAGACCAATGCATATCTATAATGGAATCCAATACATCCCATTAAATCCTAATGGAATATGAACAAAACACACTAGACTAGTAATATTACTCGTAGTGAAAACTCTTAGAATTTCTATTGGGGTTTTTTTTCAGCAGGTGCACAATGAAAGATAAATACAAAAGATAAAAAAAGATTAAAACAATAAATATAACATGAAGATTGATGTGAGGGAAAAGGTTTATTTTGCACTTCTAAACGAGTTTTGCACTTTTAAACAACAGAACTCACATTTTACATACTATGATAGTTCACAAAATATACTATGCATATTCAAAATTTGGCAGGGTTTTTATGTTATGCATACAATAAATGATTATAAACTTAATACAATGTAAAATATTTATGTTATTAATTATTAATAAACCATCGTTTTTTTCATGCTTATGATCGATATGCCGATTGTTTTAATAAAAGGCCGATAAATATCGGTGGCCGATACATTGGTTCATCCACAGTTCCCCCCCTTTTTGACCAAAGATTTCCCATGAATTTTCTATGTAGGGACAAATTATACAAAATTAAATAATTAAATAAATATACAATTATTTACATAAATATTTAAATACATAGCGAAATTGTTAAAAACGATAAAAATCATTAAATTAATAATTAAATCAATAAATGTCCCAAAAATGTATTTTATTTTAGCACTAGTTTGAATTTTATTTCAGTATTGTTTTTGTGTTGTTTTTTCATTTTAACCGTAACCCTGAAAATGAAAAATGTTGTGCTTAAATGAAAAATCATCCCATAGAAATGCTCAAATGAAAATGGACTCATACTAGTGATCAAATAAAATAATAGGGACATTTATAGTTTTTTTTCACATTTATCATATATCAAACAATGTATGTAAATATGTATTTAATTATTTAATTTTGAGTAATTTGGTCCACCATATTATTCTAGTCTTTTGTGATTTCTGGAAACCATAATATATATATATACACTGATTTGTGAATTAATCTCTCAGGCAACACTATGTTTCTACTCTAAAGTCTACACAAGCTCTAATAAAAAGCAATATTTAAATGATGAAATACTTAAAGCAGACCATATCTAGAAAGTTTATATTCAATATAGAAATGTTGACTTTACCAGGCCTGAAAAAAATGATTTTTAATTCCCTGATATTTTGAAGTTTTCCATGTCCACAGGAGTCCCTATTCCTCCTAATCTTTCCTCCTATACAAAAAAAGAGCAATAAGATAAAAGCAAAACTTTCACAGCAAAGCTTACACCCTAAACTAGCTAGTTCCCCCCAAAAAATTAAATTTGCACATCTGCATATTCAAACTTCAATTTATGTTGCGTTTGGTTACAAAGCACACAAAAACCGATGGCATTTGTAGTCACCAAACCTGGTGGGATGCATTTTCAGGTGCCAACTTGAAGTATTTATATGCGTGAATGAGATTTATGAGCACCAACGAGGGGACGTTTTTCAACTAATAACAACTTAAATATCAGTTTCTCACACAAACCTATTCTATGGCTTCAGAAGAAAGACAAATATAGGTCACAAGTCAATTGAGCTACTTTTATGGTGCCTTTTTGTCCTTTTTGGCGCTCAACAACTCCAGTCCCCATTCACTTCAATTGTATGGAAAAGAGCAGCCAGGGCATTCTGTAAAATGTCTCCTTTCGTATGCCACATATAAAAAAGTCATGCAAATTTGCAGCAACAAATAGGTATAATTTACACACTAAAGCTAATTCAAAAACAAGATGTCACCTGTCGTATGTCATCAAAGACCATGAGGAGCGTATCGAATAGAAGTTATACAAACTAATTGTGTTCATCATTGTGTTTCAAAAAGCATTGACTCTTAGACTTCCGTGCTTCAAGCATGCACACAACAAAAACACACCTACACACACACACACACACACACACACACACACACACAAACACACGTCAGACATCCACACCAGTGGAGATGAGAACCCTATGTAGAACAAACCATGCGCTTCCAGTATAACCTAGTTCAGACAAACCTGTTAACCAGACATGACAATTATGCTCTCACAAATACAATCACAATTCAAGAAAACCTCTGATTTACAATCAAAGCACAAATTAAAATGAAACACAGACAGCTCTGTCTGGCTTACACAAAACCGGATATTAGTGTCAAATGAACATACAAATTGAATAGTATCTCTGTTTCACACACAGCTCCTTGAAGAGAAATAAATTAAGACTGCAGACCCTGAAGACCCCTGCATTCACACACCCCACCCCCACCCCCCACTCTCAAGCCCCCACACACATTAACACGATTCATAAGTCGACTCACAGAGCACAGTAGAATGGCACCTCTCTTGCATGGTTCAGCCAGATGTTTCAGATGATGTTTGAGTGTCTGTGTGCATGTATGTGTGTGTAGTCCAAATCTCCACAGGTCTGCGGCCACAGTGTGCAGGTTTCTAGAAGTGTGAGATTGGTTCAGTGCTATAGGCTGTCTCTCTGCACGTTGCCGTAACAGAGACTGCCGCGCTGCAGTGACCAGAGAGAGAGAAAGAGAGGCTGAGCACTGGGACGCTGCAGAAGGAACGCGCTCAGACAGTGGAAACCTATCACAAAGCTCTCTCTCCCCCTCCGTGTCCAACAAGGGTGATGAATAGTGATTCATCACCCTCTATGGGTGGACTCGAGATGTGCAGCATAAATTAACTAGATTTCACAACTAGAGTGGTGCTTGTCTATGCAAAACTCACTTCCACCATGCTAGCGGTTGCAAGGTGGTTGCTAGGGTGTTCATGCATTATATATAGACTTTTCCATAAAAAAAATCACTTTTGTGTTCTGTAGAAGAAAGAAAGTCATACTGGTTTGGAACAACACAAGGCTGAGTAAATAATGACAGAATGTTACATTTTGGATTAACTAGTTCTTAATTAATGGGCAGTCACACTAGGGTTTGAGCATGCAATATTTTTTGTGAACAAGAGTACAGCAAACAAGAAACATAACCAAAATAAGACTAGAGTTTGACTTTGACAAACCCTGCAGGCTGTAGATTAGCCACACACAGAAACTGAAAATGTGCTCTCTTGTCCACATCCCTTGAGCTATTAGGATGTCTGGAAGGTTAAATGTCCATCCCAGCCAAAAAATCAAAGTGTTGCCCAGACCTTACACCTTGTATCCATTTTTGAGCCAATTTCTGAATGATTCTGCAAACTCAAAGCCCTTCAAAACAAACACACAAACAGGTTTAACAGACTGACTTAACATTACTGTTCATTTTAAATTATATGTACAGATGAGCCAAAATATTATGACCACTCACAGGTTAAGCGAATAATGTTGATCATCTCCTAACAAGGCCACATTGTTACAGTCTGGGCTGGACAGTCTGTCTGGTCATGTGTTAGTATGTGTCTGTGTTTCCCTTTCTCTCCATCGTGTGTTTTGCAGGTGCCATGTGGAGAATTTCAGCTATGTTGCTAGGATGACTGATCGTTTCTCCACCCAGCTCGTCACCAGCGGCACCTCCCTCCAAATACCAGCTCCTATATATTCTCTCCTTTGTTGTTCTGTCTTTGTTGGATTGTTTTGCTGTGTTGTATGTTCTGGTCAGTTCCCCATTTCCTGTCTCAAGATTCAGTCGATATAGTTTCTGACTTGTTTTTTGGTTGTTTGTTCTTCTCCTTCGTGAGAGTTTTTATTTGTATTTTGCATTTTATTTGTTTATTTAAATAAAAGCCGTTTTATGCCTTCTTGCATTTGGGTCCTTCCTTACTAACTTTGACAGAACAAACCAACCAATTCTAGACCCAACAGAGGCACAATGGGCATCTTCCTTTTTCCATCTCCCCTCAATGCCTTTTCAATCCGTCAGCGCATGTTTTCAGTTTTCAGCCATTCCCCATTTGCTGCCAGCACTCCTGGCCAAGAAGGCTGATCCCCAGTCACTGCCAGCACTCCCAGCCACAGAGCTCGTTCCCCAGACACTGCCAGCGCTCCCAGCCATGGAGACTGTTCCCCAGTCACTGCTAGCTCCCTCGGACACGGAGGCCATTCCCCTTCCGCCGTCAGTGTCCCAGTTGCTGCCAGCACTCCCGACCATGGCAGCCGATCACAGCCAGTCCAATTCCCCATGGTCGAGTCTTTCCAGTTTCCTGAGACAGTTGACGAGCCTGTCCTGTTCCCTGTGGCTATCGATGAGCATGTCCTGTTCCCAGTGGCCATCAATGAGCCTGTCCAGTTCCCAATGGTCATTGAGTCTGTCCAGTTCCCCGAGACCGTTGACGAGTCCGTCCAGTTCCCTGAGGCATCAATGAGCCTGTCCAGTTTCCAGTGGCTGTTGAAAAGTCTATCCAGTTCCCAGTGGATGTTGACAAGTATATCCAGTTCCCTGAGGTTGTTGACGAGACTTTCCAGATCCCCGTGGCTGTCGTCATGTCTGTCCAGTCCCCTGTGACCGTCGCCGATCATGTCCAGCCCCCAGTGACATTCAATAAGCCTGTTCTGTCAAGAACGAACTCCTTGTCTTTCCAGCCAACCCTGCTGTTGAACACAACATCACTGTGCAGCTGGGTTCAACTACAGTAAAGCCTTCCAAAATGGTCAGAAATCTAGGGATAACCATCGATAAAAAACTAAATTTCACAGATCACATATCAAAGACCGCAAGATCATGTAGATTTACATATCAGGACGATATGACCCTTCCTCTCTGAACATGCCATACAACTTTTTGTTCAGTGACTTGTCATAACTAGACTGGACTACTGTAACTCTCTCATTGCAGGCCTCCCTGCATGTGAAATTAGACCCCTGAAAATGATTCAGAATGCAGCAGCACGTCTGATCTTTAATGAACCAAAGAGAGCACATGATACACCACTCGTTGTATCTCTTCACTGGCTACCAGTTGATGCACGTTTCAAATCCAAGGCTCTGATTCTGGCATACAGAACAGTTACTGGGTCTGCTCCAGCATACCTAAAATCATTTCTGTAGAGCTACGTGCTCACTAGAAGCCTGCGGTCGGCTAAGGATTCATTGCCTTTTTGCACCAAAACACTTTCCCAGACATTCGGCTTCATCATACCACATTGGCGGAATGACATTCCCAACTCTATCCGTGAAACTGATTCACTTTCTGTCTTCAAAAATGGCTATAAACACATCTTTTCAATAAGCAAAAAAAAATTATAAAAAAATTCTTGTGCACTTTAATCTGTTTTAAATAATACTATTCTGATGCTAGTGAAACTTTGCAATATCACTTATGTGTTCCTCTTTTGTAAGTTGCTTTGGATAAAAGCATCAGCCAAATGAATGAATGTATAAATGAGAATGTATGTATAAATGATATCTCCCGCTACTCAGTTACCACCCAGGCTCATCCTGCCTTTATCACCCTCATTACTACCCTCATCCTCTCCCAAGTTCCCACTTGCCTTGCCTTTCTTGTCCCTTCTTCATCCCTGGGTCTGCTTGTTGGTTCCCATTCCCCCACCTAGCCTGTCCTGTTTCCCGGGCCACCCTCCTGACCTATCCTGGCTCCTCTATTGTCCACCCATCTGCCCTGTTTCCCTGGCCGACCGCCTGACCTAACCTGGCTCCTCAATTGTCCGCTCAGTCTGCCCTGGTGCCTCGGCCACCTTCCTAGTGTCTTTTAGGAGAAAGTGGAGTAGGTTGGGATGACAGGGTTCCCATTACAATTGGAGTAAATCAAACTCAGAATTCCAAAAGAAAAAGCATCATCCCTACGGTCAAGCATGGTGGTGGTAGTGTGACCAGGGCAACGTGCAATAATTGAGGGAAACATGAATTCTGCTCTCTACTAGAAAATCCTAAAAGAGAATGTCCAGTCATCAGACTGCGAGTTGAAGCTCAACCCTCTGGGGTCGACAGACGCGCTGGCGTGTCCTGCTGGATATTTTCATAATTACAGCAGAAACAACTTAAAATACTCTGTCATTTTTGGGTATACACATAAGTGTAAGACATCATTAGAGACAATAAAGGGTCTACTTATATCTGGTCTATCTAATTATCTGTAATGTGATCCCACCCACCAGCAGAGCGCGCCATTCATACGCTAATGTGCTGATGCGATCAACGCAAACGTACACGCACCCCGATTGTGAGGTCAGATGTAAACACATTTCATTCATTTTTCTGCGCATTTGCAAAGATACACAGGCGAGAAAGCTCCAGGATTGTAAGACAGAGTTAACATTTTCCTCCGATGAATGTTTGTATTTTGAAGAGAGACTTGATCCAGGTGAGGATACAATTTTGGATGAGTAGGCCTAAGCTGACATGCTATTTTATATAAACTTGTCCATATTTTACTAGTGGGACTGTTTCCAGACTTGCCAGACAGGATTCAGAGTATTGACATTTGAAATATATCCTAATATGCAAGTTTTAGTTACATTTAAATGCTGTTTCGGCTAAAGCAGGTATTTCAATTGTAATGATATACACTGTAAATATGATATGTAATATGATATAAAAATATTATGAATGTTTAGATTATAATTTATCTAGTGTTTATACTGCCTCATTATTATCAACAAAGCTTGTGCTTGCAAATATGTGTTAGGGTTAAATTAGTAAAATGCACTTTAAATATGCCCATATTAGAAAAATCACCATCTTATGAATTCTAAAGGATCATGTGACACTGAAGACTGCAGTAATTATGCTGAAAATTCATCTTTGATCACAAAATGCATTTTACAATATATTTAAATAGAAAACTGTTCTTTTCAATTGTAAAAAGAATATCAATATTTTTTCTGTATTTTGGATCAAATAAATTCAGTCTTGGTGAGCAGAAGAGACTTCTTTTAATGGTAGTGTAGGTCTAAAATTAAGTAAAGTCTTTATGTAAAGAAAATAAATAGTCAGATATCTTCTTTTAACTTAAAACTTGATTTTGATCATTAAGTCTCCTCACATTCATTCTCTATCCCTCATTGATAGGCCCAGAGGTGGGGTCTTTGTCTCTCAGGTGTAAATTACAATCCATATTCATGATTGTTCACACCTCCTCGCATATTACCTTTCAACACTAAAATTGTCTTACAAAAGTTAAATTACTATATTGTTTTGTATGAATGCGTGATCAGGATGGTTTTCACATCATTTTGTTGCATAAACTCTAGGCTACAAGATCCAGTTATCAAAAGTCTTGTGGACAAATGTTTAGTGTGTTATATGGCCTTATTTCAGTGACTTAAAATTTGTGTTTTTTTTTTTTTTTCAAAAAACATGCATAAACGTTATTTTCTCAAAAATACAAACCTGTACATAAATGTTGCTCCCATATTATTGTAGCCCAGTTTGTGCTGAATACAGTGTTATCAGACTTTAGCCATTAATATGTTTTTAAACAACTGGAAAAAGCACAAATGTCAAGGCATGTCAAAACATCTCCAGGGCCCAAAATACCCTCAGACCCCAGAGTGTTAAGTGCAAATGGATTATGCAGCAAGACCAAAGTTGATCCAAAGCTTAGGAGTAACACCACCTATTAATGGCTCAAAAGAAGCCAAATTAAACTTTTGGAGTGGCCAAGTCAAAGTTCTGACCTGAATCCAATTGGGATGCACACCCAATTGGGATGCTGTGGCAGGACCTTAAATGGGCAGTTCATGCACGAAAACCCTCTAATGTGGCTGAACTAAAGCAGTTCTGTAAAGAAGAGTTGGCCAAAAATTCCACCACAGTGTTGTGAAAGACTGATCTCCAGATATCGGAAGCGTTTAGTTGCAGTTGTTGCTGCTAAAGGTGGCACAACTAGCTATTAAGTTTAAGGGTCAGTTCTTTTTAACATGGGTGAAATGGGTGTTGTAAAACTTTTTTTTGCTTCAATAAAATATATATATAATTGAAAACTGTATTTTGTGTTTACTGAGGTTGCCTTTGCTTATGTTATATCTGGCTTGAAGATCTAAAACTATTTAGTATGAAAAATACACAAAAATAAACGTAATAAAATACTTTTTCACAGCACTGTATGGGGGTCAGATCAGGGTCAGTACTATGGAGATGCTGGGAAGGGCTTTGTGAAGAAATGAAGACACCGCAGCAACACTACCTTTTGATTTTGGACACAACAGAAGTTTAATAAAAAAAACTCATCAAAGGCATACCCTAGAAATTCAGATGGCTGAATATGATTCAAGATAAAGTCTGAACACTGGTGAATTGAAGAATTGTTTGACCTTCTTCTATAGAAAAGAACTTGAGAGAACTTCACAGTTTAAATGAGCGTGCAAAGTTCTTTCTTAAAAAACACATTTCATAACAAACCCACACAAGGTCAGTAAGTTAAGTATTCAGGGTGCCATTGGTGATATGCCCTTGAGTGAGTATAGAGCACATGATAAAGAACAGGTGCTGCCAGAACTCCCAGAGTGAGCAAACAGACTGAGATGAGTTCTCATAATGCACCACAGCTGCTGCATCACAGGACTTCAGTGCCAGAAGCAATCTTGAACATCTTTCAGAAAAGAGCAACTGCATATCTGTACAATAAAAACAGACATTTGTCAACTGATTTACTGAAATTACAAAAGAGCAAATCATTTAATAAAGACTAGCTATTTTCTTCCTTAAAGTCCACATATAATGTACATCAAGTTTTCTTGCAACAAGTAGCCTAAATTTTCTATACACAGTAAAAGTGAAAATGGTGCATTGGACGGCACAATCATAGCCAATCGGAACATATTTGATGTTTAACATTCAGCAATGTAATCAGGATTTTTGACCAATGATATTTCACTGTGGGAGGAGCTACCCAGCATGATGCAACAAAAATAGGACTCACTGACCAACAAAATCTCTTGATGCCCGTCGCTGAAAGACTTCAAACTTTCAACTTTGCTGAAATCAAGTCTAGTTATGACAGAAAGTCAAATACATAAA
The DNA here is from genome assembly GCA_032164185.1 of Moxostoma hubbsi. NCBI lineage: Eukaryota > Metazoa > Chordata > Actinopteri > Cypriniformes > Catostomidae > Moxostoma > Moxostoma hubbsi. The sequence continues at coordinate 7,681,649 of JAVLUX010000041.1, forward strand.
GAATCTTTTTAGGAATTGCATCTTAATCGTGATGTTCCTAGTTGGGACACACATAAACAATGCTGAGCACGTTTTGGAGGTAGCATTTTCACTCTAAAATTACACTTTACTGACTGGCTAGGTTTACAATTGCGGTTAGGGTTGGCAGTGTGGTTACAGGCTGTTGACTGTATAACATAATTAACAACTAAAAATACAACTCGGTTTTGGTGCCACCTTGTGGACATTATTACACAATTTCTGCATAATGTATGGCTCACTCTCTCAAATTATTTTAAATCTGTTTAGATACATTCATCTTATTATTTCAGTTCAGGACAGCTTGATTCGATTTGATTACATTTGATTAAATTCATTTCAGATTGGCTCTGCATGATTCAGTTCTGTTTGGCTCAATTCAGTTCTGTTCAGGACAGCTTGATTCCATTCAATCGGATTCAGTTCAGTTCAGACTGACTCGGCTTTATTCAGTTCAGTACAGCTCAATTCAGTTCAGTTCAGGATAACTCGATTAGATTAGATTTAATTCAGTTCAGATTGGCTCAGCTTGAATCAGTTCAGTTGTTCACACATACACAATGCTGAGTGCGATTTTGGCTCTAAAATTACACTTTTACTTCACTGACTGGTTAGGTTTTGGGTTGGGGGAAGGGCTACTGGCTGATGATTGTATTACATCTTTTACAAATAAAAATACAACTCGGTTTTGGGGCCACCTTGTGGACATTTCATCTAAACAACACTTTCAGCTTTGGCCACTGGGTGCAGTGGTACAAATTTCGGTAAGCGCAGACTGAATTTAGCAGCAGAATTTTCGACCTCCTGTCACCGAATTCACATTGTGATCAGTCTAATACTGAAAAGGCACTAAAAGCTTGTCTGAGTGCACTGGAGAGGGAGCTTTGCACGGTGAACATTAAGAATAAGTCTTCATAGTACGTAAAATTATTTTATTTTAAAAAAACAAGAACAAAATCATGTTTTCTATGATTTGTTAACCTGGTTATACCATTGGCTGGTGCCCATCAGCCCAGGAAAACTTGCACTTTATCCAGCTGTGTAAGTGTGTGGCTACTCTGACATACATACACAATACAAGTGTGCAACATCTGTTGAGTTAAAATGCTTCACACTCATGCTACATTAAATCATTGAATCATTATGTGCTACACACTGCAGTACTGCAACTTTTAGCATAGTGGGCAGATGTAGCAATTTATTATAGTTTAATGTTTCGGTAATGAGTGTGTGTGTGTGTGTGTGTGTGTGTGTGTGTGTGTGTGTGTGTGTGTGTGTGTATCCCTATACGTGCCCCCGTATTTGGAGTGGGCAGCAAGAAGACAGCTGTTTAGATAACAAGCCTCTAATTAGCAGAGAGGGATTGAGCTGAACCCCTGCCCACACCAGCAGAGACTTTCAAGTAGCAACTGCACAAGCCACTCACATCATTTACATTTATGCATTTGGCAGACATTTTTGCAGTGACTTACAGTGCATTCAAAGAATATATTTCATGCATTCCCTGAGAAATGAACCCTTGACCTAAGTAAAAAGTCATGGAAATGCATTGATAAAACAAGTGTGGGATCCTTGTATATAAAATATTATAATTAACTCTAACCCTAAAACACATTTTTACAATTATAATAATAATAATACAAATCACATCTAGCACACATTTGGGGACATCTATACTAACCACACAATAGCTCAGCATGTATAAACAATCACACACACACACACACACAAACATTCTCCCATAGTAAACTGTATTGTTATCTGAGATGTGTCAGTCACACTCTCTACATATAGATTAGTCCAAGAGCCTGATGGAGTGTCGAAGTCTGTCTTAGTTGCATCTAACACACACAAACTCAGAAGCACACACACATACACACTCCTCTCTCACACTGGCAGTGGTGTTACAGCAGCTAATAGAAAACGTCCATCATCCACAGCACTGCAGAAAGAGCTGCAGACTCCGACACAAACACACACACACACACTCTCGTTCTCTGTTTCTCAGCTCATTTTACAAATATCACACAATGACAGAATGATATCACACAACTTTATAAAAAATGAGAAATAACTTTGTAGAGAAACAAAGATCTTGTGTGCAGTGTAATAACCCTGAATATTGTAAAACATTAAAGGGTAAAGATTTGGTCTAAGTGTGACATTTGTCATCAATTATTTTATGATGCTTGTTTTAAGGTTTTATTATAAAAAAATTTATTCAGCAGCTTTTTTTTCATGGAAGTGAAAGTGATGGTGCCACTGTCTGTGGCATGTAGTCTGCGGTCCTCCTTGTTTCTGCCTTTGGCATTTGCTATGTTTTTAATATTGTCTTTCTTAATCTTAAATTGCAACTCTACATTGGTTTTACGACCGCGTAACTCTACTCAACATTCGTAGTGTGGTCGGTTCCCTGCGCAGGCCTGAAGTTTGCGGACAGTGTTTCTGCTCTCCACAATTTTCCACTCATCTACAGCATACCTGTGTTGGCCTCCTGTGGACCTGTCTCTGAGAAAACGCCAGAGGAGGCGTGGAAAGTATGGGGGTATTGCTGTGTGGCTCAGATCGGCATTGATGCAGGACTGTGGCACGCAGCTTCCTTCCTTCTCACGTGGATCTGGGTTAGTCCATTTACAAAGTGCTGGTCGGCGTCCTCTGAATGGTTTACATCCAGCAGAGCCCTATTATACCTGGATTATGTTCTGCATTTCCATGTTGGATTTCTCCACATCCTCGTCTTGGAGGAGCGAATTTTCATCAAACATTTTGTTTCATTTTGTCATCAAACACAGTCTGTGAAAATGTCATCACAGTTGAAGGTGGCTCTTATTAATGCCTGGTCTCTGGTAAACAAAACTTTTATTAAAAATGACTTTTACCTCACATGCACTAGTGTTACTGAAACTTGGATTAAGCCAGGCGAGCTATACCCTTTTTCGGTATTGGTGGCTCAATTTCTGAAACTCCCCATGTTCGTCTGGATGTGGAGGGGGTCTTGTGACTGTTTTTAAAGACACTATTCATTGTTGACATTTACAATAGGCATATATCACAGTTTTGAGGTGCAAATCTTCCAATTAGTCTTAGTAAACCCCATTGTTATAAATCTAATATACGTATCGCCACCTCACAAAGCAAGGACATTCTAAGCGAGTTTGCTGTATTTATAGGGTATTTAGTTACTAGGCAAGAAAAAATATTGCTTTTGGTGATTCAACTTTCATATATGTTGTGCCAAACCATACTCTACTGACTTTCTTAATTTAATTGAGTCATTTGACTTTGCTCAATGGGTATCTGGTCCCACACACTCTCAAGGACACACGTTGGATTTAATTTTAATTTATGATTTTTCAATCTCTGAAACAGAAATCAGCTGTGAAACATTCTCTGACCACAGGCCTGTTCTCTGTACCCCTTTCTGACCGAACCCTGAAAAATCCATCACTGGCACGTCTATCATGCTCTCTCACTCAACACTCCAGAGAAGAGTTTACAACTACATATCAGGAAGTATGCAAATCTCTGGAAATGGACTCTACTCTGCATAATATGGATGCAGATGAACATTTTAATATATTTAATTCCACCTGTGCCAATATCATGAACTCCACTGTGCCCTTAAGGTTTAAAAATCATAAGCTTGTGCCAGTGAACAGGCATAATGATACTACATGCTCACTCAGACAGGCTTGCAGGCGTGCTATAAGTAAATGTAAAAAGGACAGGCTGCAGGTTTCATATGAAATCTTGAGGAACTCCTACAACATGTTTCAGAAAGCTGCCAAGGCTGTTAAATGTATATATAACTTATCACAAACAATTGCATAGACCAAAAATTATTTTCTCTACCATTAACTCTACCAAAACCCTTCTGTGCATCTTCTGAGCCTTCTGTCTCTCTCTTTGAAAAAAATTGGGAAGGTATTTATAGAGAAGATTACAATTTAAAGATCTCAGATTTTGCATTTGGATTATACTTTGCCTGATGTTTCACTATGCTTTGTCACTTGGTCTGAGTTTAAGACTATTGACTTGAGCTTATGTAGGGAAATTGTAGGTCACATAAAGCCAACAATATGTCACCAGGATGTTATTCTGCCTGATTCCCTTAAACAAATTGACAATGTCGGTCCTGCCCTGTTGCTGTTCATTAACAAATGTCTAACTATTGGTTCTTTCCCAAACTGCCTTAAATATGCTGTGGTGTCATCATATCTAAAAAAAAAAAAAAACATTGATTCCTCCACTTTGTCTAATTTTCACCCAATTTCTAAACTACCTTTTATTTAGAAAATTCTAGAGGAAGTGGTATCGATTCAATTACAATCATATTTGACATTTAACTCTATACATTAAATCTTTCAATCTGGTTTTAAACACTTACACAGTACCGAATCAACTCTTTTAAGAGTTTCAAACAATATTTTCACCAAGACTGATTCAGGGAAATCCATGGCTTTAGTCTTGTTAGACCTGAGTGCTGCATTCGATCTGGTTGTCCATGAGATCTTGTTGACTCGCTTGGAGATAGCAGTGGGCATTCGTGGTACTGAACTACAGTGGTTCCGCTCCTATTTGACAAATAGTTGGTTCAGTTTTCATATTGGCCATCACTCCTCCTCTAACATACCTCTCAAATGTGGAGTTCCTCAGGGAACAATTCTTGGTCCGGTGTTGTTCTCCCTGTATATGATCCCTCTCACTTTTATTTTTAATAAATACAGATATGCTATTCATTTATATGCTCACGACACTCAGATCTATCCTCCACTAAGACATAATGATAAATCAGCCTTACAACCCTTGTTGGACTGTCTACAAGAGTTTAAGTTATGGCTTGCAAATAACTTCCTGAACCTAAATGAAGATTATTTTATTTGGGCCTAAGGAAAATTTAGCTGCTTACCTTGACCTAGGTTCCCTTGCCTCATATAAAACACAATGCGCCAGAAACTTGGGTATACAATTTGATAACAATTAAAAATTTGATAAACAAATTAGTAAGGTTGTAAAGTCGTTCTATTTTCATCTTCACCTTCTCACCAAAGTAAAACCTTTTTTATCCACAAGCAACTTTAAAACTGATTCATGCCTTGGCAACATCTCGTTTAGATTATTGTAATTCACTTTACTATGTTGTCTCTCAGTCTTCCCTCTCTCATCCACAGCTGGTACAATATGCAGAGTCAGTTACACCAATTCTAATTGCTAATTGTCCAGTTCAGGACAGCTCGATTTGATTACATTTGATTCAGTTCAGTTTAGCTCAGCTTAATGCAGCTCAGGAAAGCTTAATTCGATTTGATTAAAGGTGATTCAGTTCAGTTTGAATTTGCTCAGCTCGATTCAGTGAAGTTCAGCTCCGCTCAATTCAGTTCAGTTCAGGAGAGATTGATTAGATAAAATTTTATTCACTTAAAATGAGATTGCAAAGCTCTATTCAGTTCAGCTTTGCTAGATTCGGTTCAGTTCAGGACAACTTGATTTGCTTAGAATACATTTTAGTTCAGATTCGCTCAATTCGAATGAGTTCAGCTGGGCTGGATTTTTTTTAATTCAGGACAGCTCAACTCAATTCGATTAAATTGAATTTAGGTCAGTTCAACTTGGCTCAATTCATTTAATTTCAGAACAGCTTATTTCGATTAAATTTGATTCAGTTCAGGTTGGCTTAGCTCAATTCAGTTAAATTTAGCTTTGTTTTCCCATCTGTCGCTCACTTCGACGTTGTGTTGAAGAAGCGATACTAGGGGTCTCTCTTGAGAGCCTTTTGCATCTCTGATCTATGAGAAAAGGCCAATGAGAAATAGGCAGACAGAATTTGCATGTCCCGCCCCCAGACAAACGGGTATAAAGGGAGGGAAATTCGTCTGTTTCATTCAGGATTTTTCTGAGGAGCCAACAATGAGGTTCGGCCGCAACAGTGGCTCGGTTCAGCGACGTGGCCGGGAAGACACAACGTCTCGTTCCCTCCATCAGGGAACGGAGGTTACTTCCATAACCTAGACGTTCCCTGTCTGTCGCTCACTTCGATGTTGTGTCGAAGAAGTGACACTAGGGGTCCAATTTAAATCACGCCATGCGCTGAGCCATGACACAGGAGCGGGCAGGTATTCTATGTGCTGAAGCGACCAGCTGTGTCAGACTGCACGTACCCTTCCCCAACGCCCCATAAAATCGTCAAAGCCTTCTGGTTCTGTGTCTGTTTCATTCATAAATTTTCTTCGGAGCCGACCGGTTGTGTGAGCAGCAATCTACGATTCACAAAAACTGTTCCTCTAATCTCTCAGAGCGCATGCTGTTGGATCTATGGCGCATATCAGCGGCTTTCTCCTTTTCTGCACAGCAGTGCAGCTTTGCCCCTGGGCGCTTAGACAGCACTTTTAAAAGAGAATGTTTTCTTAAGAGTTTATTTCTCTATAAGAGAAATACACAGCTGGCATTGAAAGTCCTTTTCAGGACGTGTCTTTTTAAAGATGTCTTTCCGCATCTGTGTAGTTTCTGGATGCGGTTTATTTCTCTCCACTTCTGATGGTCATAAAAGCTGCCTCGCGTGCCTATTCTGCGATCACACGCAGAGAACGTGCGAGAACATAGCCATGGCAGCATTGCGGTCGAGGCTTTCTTTCTTCACAAGAAAAAACAACTTCAGCAAACCCCCCCCCCCCCCCCCAGCCTCGCCTCCTTCCTATGGGATTGGGGCCGGGGCCACTGGCGATGAAGGTGATTTGGGGATGATGACAGGCTCGGTTTTGCTGGGTAAATCCCCACGAACCACCCGCCCCCCGGCACGCTTGCTTGCTTCCGTCTGAGCTTGGGATGAGTGCAGCTCGCCTCGTGGCCAGCCAGCATTCTCCCTTGAGCCCCCAGAATTGGATGATGACATCACCGCTGCATCAGAGAGCGTCAAAGCGGCATCTGATGCTGATGACTCACCTGGGCCGCCACCTTCGGGTCTGCTCCCCCAGTCTGAGGCTGACGCGCAGATGTCCGTTATGCTTTCCCGGTCCGCCACGAGTGCGAGGCTGGACTGGAGACCTCCGCCCCCCCTCACAGCTACTTGATTGGTTCCTCGGGCCTCCTCCCCGGGGCCATGAAGGTCCCATCGCCGGCACTCGGACGGCGATGGCCACCCTTGTGGTCCAGGAACGTTATCTATGGCTGGACCTGGTCGAGATACAGGAGGTAGACAAAGCACGCTTTCTCAAACACCCCCGTCTCCCAGTTCGGACTATTCGGCAGCATCGTTGATGACTCCGCCCAGCATCCTCAGTGGTGAAGAAGCAGACGGAGGCATCTCTCACATCATGCCCCGTCGCACTTCCAGCATGTGCCCTGCTCCATCTGCCCGCAGAGTGCGTCCCCCTGTGGCTTCCAAGAAACATGCAGCTCTGCCTCAACCCGGGCTCAGCTCTCAGCCCCAGCGTCGAGCGCCCCGCAGGAAGCGCATGCCCCCCATCTCAGGAACCCCTTCGAGGACCCGGAAGGCTCCCAAGCCATCCTGAGACGGATGACCAATAGACCGAGACGTTTGCTCTGAAGCTGGTAAGCAGACCACTCCATCCCCCGGTGGAGGGCCGGGAAGAGAACCTTCAGTTAAAGGTATTTTATGCACATTTTCAATAATAGAGCAATCTTCTCTTTCTCTGGGTCACCTGGCCCGCAAATGCCGTTCTCCGGCACTCTGCCGCCACACCTCAACAGTCCCGGCACGTTGGATGCAGACCTCTCGCCTCCAGCCCCACAACTGTTCCCCGGCCGGCCGGTTCTGACGTGTCCAGAGGACGCCTCCAAGGGACCTCCTCCTCAGTCACTAACCCGCCCCTTCGAGTCTTCTCTCAGCACCAGAGCCTCGGGACGCACTTTTGCCTCCCGATGATGCATTACCTGCTCCGCCCCACTACGAAGCCCTGCCGGGTACGTCAAAATAATCAACCCCTTAGTGCCCCTAGCACGGAGCTTGGATGCATGGCTTTCACTTCCCAATCCGTCACGCTGGATCTACGCCGCATATCAGCGGCTTTCTCCTTCTCTGCACAGCAGTGCAGCTTTGCTGCGACGGGATGCGGACGATCTAGTTGGTCTACCACCTGCTGTCATAGACACGATCAACCAAGCCAGAGCTCCCTCAACCAGGCAACTTTACGCGCTGAAGTGGCGCTTGTTCGCAAATTGGTGTTCTTCCCAGGCTGAAGACCCACAGAGGTGCACAGTTGGGTCAGTGCTCTCATCCCTACAGGAGAGGTTGGAGGGGAGGCTGTCCCCCTCCACCTTGAAGGTGTATGTAGCTGCTATCGCAGCCCATTACGACACAGTAGACGGCAAGTCTTTGGGTAAGCACAACTTAATTATCAGGTTACTAAAAGGCGCCTGGAGGTTGAATCCCTACCGGCCAAGCCTGTTCCCCTCCTGGTATTTCTCAGTGGTCCTCACGGGCCTTCAGAGACCCCACTTCGAGCCACTAGAATCAGTCAAACTCAAGGCACTCTCCCTGAAGACGGCCCTCCTGATCGCGCTCACCTCCATCAAGAGGGTCAGGGACCTGCAAGCGTTCTCTGTCAGCATCACCTGCCTGGAGTTCGGTCCATTACATTGGCCTTTCACACACAGGCCATGCCCCCTCACTTGCGGAGTCGAGCACACTCGACAAGAAGTGTTGCGTCCTCGTGGGCACTGGCCAGAGGTACCTCCCTAGCAGACATATGCAGAGCAGAAGTTTGGGCAACACCCAATACCTTTATGAGATTTTACAATCTCAGGGTTGAGTCGGTTTCGTCCCATGTTTTCTCAGGTCCAAGCCAGTAGAACTCGGTTACACGCTGACAACTGACGGAATGGACCGCTTGAACCAAGTGCCTTTTCCCTCCAATGAGGTAATACCATGTGCTCTTATCCCAGGAGATCCCACTAACTCAGCTCCCTGAATGACTCCTCCCGAGCCCTCTGGTCCGCTAATTCAGCGGAGGAATTCGCCGACCAAAACCAATGCGGGTACTCAATCTACCCTGTACTGGAATAGGTGCTCCACAGGACGGGCTCCTACATGGACTTATCCCCTGTGTGTATTTTACATGGTACGGTCCTCTTGTGAGCGGACCCGCGTCTCCCTTGGGCAGTTCCCACTGCCCACTGGTCGCCGTGTCTTTCGCAACTCCTCCCTCCCAATGAGGCAGGATCTACCACCGCGCCACTGTCCACATGTGACCTAAAAGCCCATGTGATGTATTTCACCACATTTACCTCCCCCAGTCTGAACAGGTGTGGTCTCCGCAGGGTCTTTTCCCCCTGAAAGAATAGGAACTGGGAAAGATCCTCTTCCCCGATGCATAATAATAGCATTAAGATGGCCCCAGCTGCTTTAACTCTATGCTGGAAACATAGAGAGAGAAAAGGCGCGACTGACGCGGCCTGCTCCCATGCTTGGCACGTCGCCTTGTTCCCCCCTATCGGGGGTAAAGAACCAGAAGGCTTTGACGATTTTATGGGGCGTTGGGGAAGGGTACGTGCAGTCTGACACAGCTGGTCGCTTCAGCACATAAAATACCTGCCCGCTCCTGTGTCATGGCTCAGCGCATGGTGTGATTTAAATTGGACCCCTAGTGTCACTTCTTCGACACAACGTCGAAGTGAGCGACAGACAGGGAACGTCTAGGTTATGGAAGTAACCTCCGTTCCCTGATTCCCTGAACCGAGCCACAGTTGCGGCCGAACCTCATTGTTGGCTCCTCAGAAAAGTCCTGAATGAAACAGACGAATTTCCCTCCCTTTATACCCGTATGTCCGGGGGCGGAACATGCAAATTCTGTCTGCCAATTTCTCATTGGCCTTTTCTCATAGATCAGAGATGCAAAAGGCTCTCAAAAGAGACCCCTAGTGTCGCTTCTTCGACACAACGTCTCATTCCCTCCATCAGGGAACGGAGGTTACATCCGTAACCTAGACGTTAATTCTGCTCAGGACAGCTTGATTCAATATGATTCAATTTGATTTGTTCATTGTAAATCGAGTAATTCGAATTAGTTCAGCTCTGCTCAATTCAGTTCATGACAACTCGATTTGATTTAAATTTGATTCAGTTTGGTTCAGGTTGGCTCAGCTCGATTCAGTTAGCCTAAGTTCAGCTTGGCTCAATTTGGTTCAGTTCAGCACAGCTCAATTTGATTGATGATTCATTAAGGTCATTCAATGTAGTTTAATTCGAAACAGTTTAGTATAAATAATAGATGTCAAGTTAGCACAATGTTTTATTGTCATATTTTCAAGCAATCTATTGTTGTTTCATCTCTCGTCTACAAGATATCTAATTTTAATTGAGCATTGTACATGGAAATCTTTCAATTACCATGTGCCATCTGAAGTTACAAAACATTTCTTTTAAAAAGAATCCTAAAGCATACGACACCTGGACAGCATACCTACTTTTCATCTTTACAAGTTTAAAGTTATGAGCTCAAATCTATGGAGCATAACCTATGCCCAGGGCTGGACTGGTAATCTGGCATACCGGGCAGTTTCCCGGTGGGCCGATGCACTTTTGGGCCGATCAGGGGCGGAATGTCCATCAGGAGAACCGAGCAGGCCAGTGGTTCGGCCACAAAACGTGCCGAATAGGCCGCGATAAGCAACAATCAGCCGCCACGTTATGCAGAACGGACCACAAAAATGTGCGCTGATTTTTTGTGTGATGTACACGAGCACATGTGTTTAAATGTATGGAGCAGGGATGAGATGCTGTAGACATAGATATAGCTATCAAAGACCTGGCTCATCGCATAATACAGTACGTCAACCGGCAAACTCTCTTAAAGTCTCAAAACAAGTCTCAATACCACAGTAACTTTGGCTCTTTCCAAACCCTAGTGAGTTGCCTTGCCGTCTACATAAGCTAGCATCTAAGGCAGCATCTTTACCAAAATGTTTTTCCAATTGTCTCTTTCAGTATCTGTTTCACTCACAGGTTTACAAACTCCAAGAAACACACAAATATTTAGGTTGTAGTAAAATGTTACAATAGAAACAAGCGTGCAGCAAGCCCAAAAAAGAACAATCACATTCCTGTCTGTCTCAGACACACACACACACACTCACACACACACAGTTTGCTAAACTAACCCAGAAAGCAATGGTTTACACAGTGAAAGATTCAGCTTTACATACAAATACATCCTTTCCTTTGCTCCTCTGCTTAGCTACAGCAATAGACAGATGAAAACATGCTCAAAAATAAAAATTTTAAAGCCATTTTCGGAAACAGGCCTACAGATTTAATTAAGGATATAGTTGAAGGACAATAATAAAATGTACAGGTTACAATGGAAACATTTGCATGGTCATTTCAATCAGTGTTTGGTAACATTACTTTTAAAACTAACTCTTTGGAATATTGTGTTATTTCTTAAAAAAATACGTAATTAATTATAATGTAATGTTTTTATGGCAAGTGAAGTGTTACGTTACTTTGCGTTATTTTGGCATTACTTTTGCGTTACTTTTTTCTCACAGACACTTTCTCTTCTGCTATGCTATGCATTCCATACAAATAAGCCATGCATTGCATACAAGAGACATTACAGGTTATGCTAGCTGCACAACACTCATATCAAATCAACAAAGTCATCTCAGTGGATCCACGGTGCGTATAATCTAGGCCTGAACGATTTTGGAAAATCTAATTGCGATTTTTTTTTTTTTTTTTACCAATAATGCGATTGCGATTTAATATGCGATTATATATAACGCTCTTTATCATCTGGATGAACTTCCAGCCTTGTAAACATGAATAATTATCATGACAGCATAAAGCACTGACAAATAAGCCTGGAGTAAACATTAATATGAAAGTCAGTAACAAATCAAACAAACTAATGTGCATATTACAGAAATATAAATATAAATATATGGCTTTACCACACTCAGTATTACTCAGATAATTCAAAGTCACTAATAAAAAGAGATCCCAGCTGACAAGCCGCACTCTCAGGCCGGCTGCAATATTTTCCCCTGTGTGGTCGTCTGGGAAGTAGGCAGTTTGAAGGCAGCGAGCTTTGAGGTTGAAGTCTTCAGTAGCTAAATGCACCGTAAGACTCTATTAGGGCTCCGCTGTATGGCTTGACCACATGTCAGATGTAGCAGCGAAAAACTCCTTTGTTTTCAGCTCTGCTGCATCGCTCTGTTTGCATTTTTGCGTAACTCCGGTTTGGCGACCTGCCTGAAATATGTGCGGGAGGGCACGTTGTACCGCATATCCAGTGTATTTAGCAAAGTCGTGAACCCAGGCTTGGTCACCGTACAGAGGGGCATCATATCTTTCACGATGAACTCTGTTACTGCTTGAGTAATTTCCACGTGCCGTTTTGAAGTAAGTTCATATGGAGTTACGCTTAAAAACATTTCGGTCAGTGATCCCTGTCGGGTGGTATGTGGCTTACTTGACACACTGGTGTTCGGCTTTTTAGCCATGCAACTATCGCACATGGCTTAGTGGTGTTATTTAAGTGCTGATACAGGTTAGTAGTGTTGCCCCGTGAGGTAGCAACGTTAGCAAGGCATGTTTTGCACAATACCTAAAGCTGCGCAGAATCTTCTTATTTAATGCCAAAATAGTCCTACGCAACTGACATACTGTTCCTCTTTGACACTAGTTTCAACAGTGTCAGGTTCTGTCGAGCCTGAAGCCATTGTACAACAGGCCAATTTGATGCTTCCTCTGCAGAGTGGTTTACTCTCGCTGTGTAATCACAAAAAAATCTCGTTTTATCATATCTTGATATTATTGCACATGTAATTAATCGTTCAGCCATAGTACATACACCACTGGCTAAACACATACAACTTCAAAGGTTTGTTTCATGAATCAGCAACAAAACATTTTTGGGAATATTTTAGACACTATGTCCAGACTGCAGGCAAATCAGATTTTTTTCTCAAAGCAGAGTGTACACACTATTAATTGCAAGTGATCAAATCAGATTTGCGTGTTCAGACATAACCAGCCTATTTGCATGGGTTGCTTTGGTAATGACGTAGGTTCAAAACAGACATGGGGAAAATGGAGGTACATCATCTCGATCTCCAAATAAGCACCCTGTCCAGTCACGATGCACAACTCCTCCATCGTACAAGAAAAACTCAGTGACATAGGATACTGGTAAATATTGTGATGTTACTCTATAAAAATATAATGCCATTCACGCACTACGTCTCTTCCCCTAGTTTGCACACTTTTACTCCTGATTTCTCACAATAACGGGAAAGTAGAGGTGTACAAAAGCAATGCATTACTTTATTTAAAAAGTAACTCTGACATTATGGACTAAAATCAAAAAAAGATATTGTGTTACTTAACTCGTTACTTGAAAAAAATGTATCCGATTAAATACATGCGTTATTTGTAACATGTTACCACCCAACACTGATTTCAGTTCATTGAAAACAAGCATAATTCACCCAGAAACAGAAATTCTGCTGACAAAAGATATCGCTCACAGTTTTACAAAGATTCTTACTCTGTTCCCTCATTCATATGTGTTAAACATAGGTCTCTGCTGGTATATGACTCTCACCTTCTGTGTGGATGAACTATTGATTTGTTTTTCCCGTGCAACGAGAGAAGAGGACTGGGGATGGGATGGGATGGGAAGAGAGAAAGACAGAAGAGAATCAATAGAATGCTTCTTAATTAGTCTATCTTTTAAAGATGACTTCTGCCACTGTCCTGCAAAAGAGCCATATAGCTGGAAATCTATACAGGCAGATTTACCTGCCCATAAGCCTCACATAAAACAAAAAGAAACTTTGTTCTTTACATGTTGGTCAGAAAGTCTTTTTATTTTCTCTTTTATTCTTAGCCAGAATAAGCTGTAAAGTGAACCAGACATCATGCCGACTTCATATTCCTCTAAAAACTCTCAAAGCATGCACTCTCAAAACATGTTGCATATTTTCAAACACTGAGAGATCCTGCTGACCAGCACAATAGCAGTGACCACAGGATGTACAGCTCAAGATATCAGCCTTAATCTTTTAAGAAAGCTGAATTTACAGGCTGTAAAACTGTAAATAGTACCATTAGTGGAGTAAAAATGTAATGTTAGAGGGGAAAATTCAACCTCCGAATCACGCCGTCAAAGATTATGCGAAAGCAATTACTTCCTGGTCTCAATGTGGGATCCGAATCCGGGTCTCCCGTGCTGCTAATGCAACACAAAAGCCAAGGGTGTCCTTTTAAGATACCTCAAGATTTACAGCTGTGTCATGCATTGGCTAAGAGAAACTTAAATATCAAAAACTTTCATACAAAAATGAATTGCTGGGTCTCAGGAGGATAATGTCAGTTAAAGGCTGATGGATCAAATATGATACAAAAGCAAATCACATATTCAATTTCCTTTTTTTAGATTTTGTTTTATTTGTAAAAATAAGTTTATATGTGGCTTTATAGGGTTAAAAACTCAAAATGATTTGCATTGCACATCAAAGCTGTTTTGCCACTAGCCCCACGAAACAGATTTGTAAAAATAAACATTGCTTTATGAATACACCCTTCACCTGTCATTGATCAAACTAAAACATAGTCCCGCCCCAAACTTAGTTAGGGCACCTACACTCGAGAGTTTACTGCATCAGCAAATACTTCGAATACATTGATCTCAATGAGGATGGTTTATCGGAAGGATGGAGAGGGAAAACGCAAGTTCCCTGTCAAAAGCTACACTTAATGTGTGTTGATTCAGCGCTTTGGGAACATCTTTGGAGTTACCAGCTGTGAATATGTGTGCAACATGTCAATGAAATTGACTAGAACCTTTAAAGCCTCTGTTGGTGACATCATCAGAATGTGTCAGTACCAGGGCTATAAATAGATGTGCCACAGGTGCATCGTCAGGTCTTTTGTCTTCAGACCATTCTGTGATACGTTTGTGCTTCTCAAGCTCTATTTTCTCTTCTGATAGGAGTTAGATTTGTCAGGCAGTGTGCAGAAATCTTTTCTTGTTCTGTCATTCTGTATGGGAAAGAAAAAAAAAGAAAAAATTAGCAATCAACAAAGCAAACGGTGTGTGTTTCCATGCTTAGATCCTATGGCTGAATCGGACACACACCAGTTTTGCTTTGTTTGTTTGGGGGAAGAGCATGCTGCTCTTTGGTTGGAGTGAGGCGAGTGTGAGCATTGTGAACTGTTCACAGAGAAGACGCTGCACGCTTGTCTCGCTTACTTCCAAGAGCCAGCACCCACCATTCCTTCGTGGGGCTCACGTATGGATCTGGCTGAGTAGCAAGAGATTGGTCCATCCCTATCACTCGCTCTCTCTCCAAGTCCAGCTGGTCCATCGCATGTTCACGAAGCGCGCCACGGCACCTCTTCAGTTCACGAGGGGGGCGATGAATCTCTTGAGTCTGTGGACTTTGAGTTGCCGCCCTCTGAATGTTCCTCACGTAATGATAAAGCATTTGAGGAATTACTCAAGGTGGTTACTCGTGTGGTGGCCAGATTAAAGCTAGACTGGCCACGCGAACAAGAGACCCCCAAACGATCGAAACTAGAAGACAGATTTCTGTCTGGTGGCCAGGGGAAGGGAACACAAAATCAGTCTCTCCCCTTCTTTGAAGAACTCCATAATGAGTTAGCCCTTGCATCCCTTGCTTACTCTCTTCGTTCGGCGACTGAGGCCTCCTGTTAGAACCAGGATCCCTTCATGGGACTTAGCTATAGTCCTTGAGGGTCTGGTTGAGAACCCCTTTGAACCTCTAGAGTTCATGTCTGACAAGCTCCTGACTCTAAAGATGTTTTTTCTTGTGGCTATTCTATGAAAAGAATTGGGGACTTGCAGGCTCTGTCTGTCTTGCCATCCTGCTTAGACTTTGCCAAAGGAATGGCAAAAGCAAGATTGCAACCTCATCATGACTACCTGCCTAAGGTTCCTTTCTTGATTGTATATCCGGTCACTCTTGAGGCCTTCTGTCCTCCGCCGGATCAGGAAAAACTTTTCAGACTGCGTCCAGTCCATGCTCTTCAGACCTACGTCCACCGTACTTGCCGGTGGCGTAAGTCGGGGCAACTATTTGTTTGTCATGGGGCCGTAACAAGGGGGCGGCTGCCACAAAACAGACAATGTCACATTGGGTGAGGGACGCTACTGCCCTTGCCTATGAGGTGCGCGGTCAAGCTTCGCCAGTAGGCATGAGGGCTCATTCTACCAGGGGGTTTGCTTCTTCTAAAGCTTTGGCAGGGGGTGCCCATCTGCAGCATGTTTGTAATGTGGCAGGCTGGTCCTCTCTGCACACTTTCATAATATTTTATAGTTTGGATGTTCATGCCACTCCGGGCTCTCACGTCCTTGAGTCAACATCACAAGTTCATGTCTGAGACCTTTTTGTGTTCTTGTGATCACAAACTTCACAACCGTAAGGTGTCCAGACACCCACAGTGCGGCGGTGTGTGTATTCTTGTTACCAAAGTGCTGAATCAAGTGCAGCATTAAGTGTAGTCTCAGGTTATTTAACTGTAACCATTGTTCCCTGAAAAACATAACGAGATGCTGCGCTTCATTGCCGCACTGAGGATGTCCTAGGACTACTCTTCAGGCAAATATACCTGACGATCCACCTGTGGCACATCTATTTATAGCCCTGGTACTGGCACATTCTGTAATGTCACTAACAGAGGCTATAATGGTTCTAGTCAATTTCATTGAATTGTTGCACACATATTCACAGCTGGTCACTCGAAAAACATTCCCAAAGGACTGAATTAAGCGGAGCATCTCGTTCCACTTTTTCAGGGAACAGGGGTTACAGTTAAGTAACCTGAGATGTTTCCTATCATGAAACTCCATCATGTGACCAAAAGTAGAAAACATTTCTCAACTGATGAAGGCTTCCATTGACCAATGGTAATCTCGGAGATGTGGGACTAGTTGCACCTTAAAATCGGGGGAAATAATGGCGGACAAAAACTCATGCATGCAATGTATTAATTCTCTGTCCTTTATTACCTTCGCTGTCAGACAGAAACACTTGCACGTATGAAAAACAGATATGGTACATTTACCAGAAACAGTAATCCAAAAAATGTACTGCAATTTACCAGGTTGCATGTATGAAATAGGGTATTGTCATTTCTGCAAATTAAACTGAAAAATATAAATTATCTAAAAAATATATGTCTTGAGATGGCAAATGCAAACGTTCTGGAAAGACTACATTTATTTCACACATAAATGATTTTATAACACTAGTATGGATATTTAAAAGTCTACAAATTACACTTTAAATGAAAAAAAAAAAACTTTGTATTATAAAAAGACTTCATGGATAAACTGTTTAGCTGAGAGTTCATACAATTTAAATGTTTTCATTCAGTAGAGACTTGTGACTTGTAAATGTGGAAAAACACAAGTAATTTATCATAAAGGAGCATACAATGTTAGCAGAATTGCAATACAGTAATTCAATAGACAACAGAATAGTACACTGCTAGAGAAGTGAAATTACAAGACAGTAGAGAAATGTAAGAAAAAAATGAAAAACAAAAAACAACAGGAAGTGCCTAACATGAACAAATTTAGAACATAACATTATTTAAGAGACTGTGCCTTCATATAAGGGGTTACATTTAAACATGTAGATTTCAGTCTGCACTAAAGATGAATAAGTCAAGGAAACAGCTGAAGCTGTCATGCATAACCAACTTATCTCTCAAGCAATCTGTATGAATCACCGCACCTCTACTTTTATTATGAAATAGAGCTAAATTCATCCCTGCAGGCAGGGAAATTTTAAAGGTAAATTTCAGAATTGAATTTTTGGAATTCCATTAGAGACTTTTACAGTGTGTGCAAGGCAGCAATGCTGCAAACTATGATAGCCACTTTGATAGCCTGACGTCCTCCATTGAAATAGACACGCACCCTCTTTCCAAAACCCCGCCTACAAAAATACCTTTAGATATGGAGCAGCGCAGCAGCAATGCGTTATCTCAGTGTTGCCAAAACTTTCACGAGCAATGGTAGTAAAACAATGTTCTCGTATGACAAACTATGCAGCTAAATATGCTATTAAACTTGATTGTTTTGCATCAACCATGCTCTCAGCTTCTTGCTGACAATATATTTAACATAAAATGATAGACAGGCAGAGAGTGAAATGTCAGATAATAATGATAGTTTCTTTCCCATTACAAAAAGATAATGCTTACAGTTCCTTTAATATACTTTTTGAAACATTATGCTGCATTTGAAATGTTCTATGCTGCAAAAAAAAAACAAGTCTGTTTTATGTATTCCAATCCCAGCATTGCATCCAATACAATTCAGCCTCTTTATGTCCCATTGAAGAGCAACACAGGTGTCCTACTCTTATATAGTTGTACTGCTTGAGTGCCCATTAACTTTTACTAACGATGCATTGTTGCGGGAATCTCATTAATGGAGACATAAAGTGACTTGTATTGATTGGGGATGGTGGGTCAGAGCAGGCTAATTGTAAATTCAGCTATGGTCAGCGCAAATCCATTTGTCTAGAGGTAATTATGCTATAGCATGGCAAGGCTTGCTTATGTGAGTGTGTGCTGTGAGGTAGATAGCCTGAAGTAATACTAACTCCATAATCATCTAGGTTTTACCACAGGAGGGCAATTATCATCAAGGTATTTGTTCCCACTGATGAATATGTTTGATAGGTTAAAAAGTAGAGGATTCAATCTGAAACATATGTCTACGGACATCATTCAGAGTAGAGCCATATTTAATTATCAACAGGAATGAAAACAAGATGGAGATGGATTGAAAGTCCATTCAATTATTCAAAGAGATAGTTCTCCCGAAATAAACAAAACAAAAAAACTGTAATAAGTTCACTCTTGTCGTGTCGTTCTAAAAAAGGTTTTGGTGAGAAACAATCCAAAATTTAAGTAATTTTTGGGGAAAAAGCTTGACATCAGTTCAATCATGATAACTCTCTGAAAGATTTAGCACGCTATGTATTAACATGTTAGGCTATATGTATGACATATTGATAGTCTTGGCGGACTAAATCTGCTACGCTGCTGCTGCTGGAGGGCAAGTACGGAGACTTGCTACTGCTAAAACATACACAGACATACTGAGTTAAGCATGTGGACATGCTGTTGCTGCTGCTGCTGCACAATTATAAAAACACAAATATGCTGCATCAAGTATGTATGACATGCTGTTGCACAATTAGACATAAATACAATCCCCATGTAGCAGATCTAGACAGTTGAAGCTGGGGAGGAGGAGGGTTTCAGAGAAAACTCTTGCAGCACACTACAGTAAAACTGGCTTACTTGCAAACTGAGGAAATTTAAATGTTAGACAAAGAAAGAGTACGCAAATTGATTGCCTATCCGATTGCACGCCAATTTACACCATGTTAGCCGATTGGCTTGACATATTGCTGATGTGAGCAAGCTGATTGGCTAACAGATAACAGGGTTCAAAGAGCATAACAGCTTGCACCATTTAGAGTTTTATGCCTGAACTAAGTAATTTATGCATCCATGAACGCTATGAGAGAAGCTCGTTCATTGTGGCTTGTGTGTTTACACCACAACATATGTTATTTTTAGTGCTAAAAATGTATACACTCACGAACGGAAAACAGACGTCAAGTTTTTCACTGAAAACATTTAATGTTATCAGATTATTCAGGTAAATTATGACAGAATTTACATTTTTAAATTGGTGTTGAGCTGACAAAACATAAAAAAAGGCATTTTCCCCCAAAATGTATATAGACAAAAATAAACTCATATGATCTACGATCTTTACACATTGCAAGCCATTGTACAGACTCAATGTATTTCCCTCACAACCATGTTTTCATCCATCATAAAATTCAATATGGCGTCTACCCAGACTAAGGTCTATAGAAATGTATTTGCAATTTCTTTAGTCTGCACACATGTCTAAAAAAAGCCAGAAACATACTCTATGCAAGTACGCAGCTGTGAATGCAAGGCCAGGTGCACTGAAAACTAACAGTCTTGTTGTACATATGTACAAAAAAATTAGTTTTTGTGGTAGTAACAAACATTAGTACTATAGGGTGTTTCAAATGTCTGTGCCTTTAAACAAGATGTGATATTATTAGGTTAGCAGCTATAAACAACTTCAACTAACAAGGCCAGAATTGTCTTCAATTGGTGCTTCTCATTTCTAAAATTGTGCATCCTCGTTTCCTTTCCGTGCATCCTTTCCTCATTTCCAGGCGTCACCCTCCTAATAAACAAGAAAACGATCAAGCAAAGGAAACAAGAATGGAGGAATCGAAGCAAGGTGTATTCATAAAATTAAATTTATTCATAATTAATCCTAATATTTCAAGATGCACTGTTGAAATATGTGACAAATATTGTTTATTTGATCCACAAAGGTGAAACATGAATTAAAACGGTTGTGCCAGATGTGAGGGGGAGGAGAATTTATGCATAAGTCAACACTAAAGATTTCTGCATAGGATCCACCTGTGCTTCCTCATTCAAGCCTCCTCAAGAAGGTTCCTGCGCCCTCCATCCTCACCTCCTCAAGGTGCAGTTAGAGAATCGATACATCTTTCATGATGGCGGACTTGAGGAAACGATGATGCACAATTTAGGAAATCAGAAGCATCCATACTGCTGCTCCGCCATGACAGTCACATGACTTTAGAAGAAGGCATCTGTTAACAGCTGCTTTAGCACTCCTTGTGGCAAACACTGAGTATGCAACTAGCACTTTTCACGAGTGATTGCAGAAACAAAGATTTCTGAACTTCCAATCAACTGAGCCAATTGCTTTGCAAAATGAATCAATGTTTTGAAGCTCTGAAGATTATTTATCCTTATACAATTTGTGCAATAAACATTGGTAAATCAAAAGCTATGGTGGAAACTTGCTCATAGTCAACAACTCAAAAATGTTTCATACATGTCTTCAATTCATTGACCAGTAGGCTATGCAGTGAGCACAGAATCGGGTTTAGTGTATTGGTGTTATCATAGATGATAGTTTGTTCCAAATTTCTAATTCACTTAATGTAGATCAGAGATGCCCAAACAAGGGTCCATGACATTTGATTTGACGTATATGACAAGAGTGGGAAAAAAATGAAAAAATAAATTAATAATAATAATTCTCCTGATGCAGCTTCATTGCATTTATTTAGCAGATTGCAGATTTATTTATTTTTTTGTATAATAAAATCATAGAGGGGAACCAGGGCAACTTTAATATTTTAATATAATATACTGTAGTTTGCAGAGCCTGAAATTTGCACGGTTATTGCACACAATTTTATCATATGCTGCACAAATAAATCCACTCAGTCTCTCTCTTTCTCCATTGTGCAGCTGTCAGCAGTGTCAGAATTGTGAGCACACGCAGTTAGAAAGTGCTCTGATGCATAGATACTGAACTTAAGATGTTACAGATGTATGAACCTGTTAATTCGGCATGTAAATGGAATTATACCACATCTCCGTAAGTGAGCGATGCAATAAAACTCTATCATTCCTGTTTATAATCAACAAAGTTAACATTGCAAGCGTGTGCACCTTTCATATCTTGGTGCTCCCTCATTATTCATAATGCAGCACATTTGCAAGAAAGGTTTTTTACACAAATGTTTGTGTAATGTAGCAGCTGCATGGTGAAGAGAGATGCATAAACATCGGTTACATCTCTCATCTCCATCTCTAGTTCCATCCAGGGTCGGCAATTAGCTCTGGGCAAAAAAAAAAACATTTAATCCCCTGCAATCTGACATAGTTCTAAATTAATATATCAATTGTGTTTTTTATTAGAATTTTCACTGAACATAATTTTTTTCATGCCATCCATTGTGCAGATGTTGCAGAGTCACACAGACGGGCACTCCACTGCATCAGTTCGGTGTCGTGCTCCAGCACTAAAAATCCCAAATGCTATAATGTAGTTAATAATAATAATAATAATAATATTAACAAAAATAATATATGGATGTGTTAAATGGCTTTGATGTTAAATATAATTTGATTTATGATACAGTAGTTATTTTACAGAACTTTAACCACTTTTGGTGTATGAATCATATCTCCAGGCACGTCCTGTTGGATATTTTCGTCATTACAGCGGAAACAACTTAAAATACTCCGTCATTTTGGGGCATACAGATAAGTGTAAGACATCATTAGAGACTATAAAGGGTCTACTTTTATTTGTGTACACTCACAATAACAATGAAACATTGTGCTTTTGTAAAATAAAGAAAATAAAAAGGGTGAGCTTTCAGCAGTCTCTGTGTTCACGAGCATTTTTCAGAAACACGTCACAAAAATGAACTCTGCGAATACTTATCACACAAACATGAAACATATGTCTAAAGAAAGATTTAAATGTCTACTTTTTAATAAAACAATTCAAATTTAAAACAAATAATCTCCTGCAATGTAATCTGTATGAAACAAAGTGCTGTACAGTTTTTACTGGTTCATCTAATTATCTGTAATGTGATCACACCCACCAGCAGAGCGCGCCATTCATACGCTAATGTGCTGAAGCGATCGAGGCAAAAACGCCCCCGACTGTGCCTTAAAAACAAAGTCATTCACTTTTCTGCGCGTTTGTAATGATACACAGGTGAGGAAACTCCTGGATAGTAAGGAAGAATTAACATTTTCCTCAGAAGAAGAGCGGGACTCTAACATTTGTGTTTTGAAGAGAGACTTGATCCAGCCGAGGATACAATTTCGGACGAGTAAGTCATTTAGTTTTCTTTAGTTGAGATGCTATTTTATATAAACATGTGCATATTTTACTAGTGGGACTGTTTCCAGACTTGCCAGCCAGGATTCAGAGTATTGAAATTTGAAATATGTCCTAATAGGCAAGTATTAGTTACATTTAAATGTTTGTGGCAGAGCGGAGGGCGGGGCCAGGTCGTGATTATACACACCCGGTCCCTTATCAGGCTAATTAATCCTCCAAGAGGGATAAAGGCTGATGGCAGACGGTGGTGCGACGAGAGAGATCGTTTACAGACATGTCCGTCATGTGTGTGTTTTGTCTTTTGTTCAAGTTTGCCATTAAAATATTATTTATATTGACAGCCAGTTCTCGCCTCCTCCTTTCCATTGAACTACATTTCAATGTTGTTTTGGCTAAAGACGGTATTTCAATTGGAAGCTGTATGATATAAATATGATATGTAATATGATATAAAATAATATGAATGTTTAGAATATATTTTATCTAGTGTTTATGCTGCCTCATTATCATCAATGCTTGTGCTTGCAAATATGTGTTCAGGTTAATTAGTAAAATGCACTTTAAATATGCCCATATTAGAAAATCACCATCTTATAATGATTTCTGAAGAATCATGTGACACTGAAGACTGCAGTAATGATGCTGAAAATACAGCTTTGATCACAAATTGCAATTTACAATATATTCAAATAGCAAACTGTTCTTTTAAATTGTAAAATTAGTTCACACAATGTTTTTACTGTATTTTGGATCAAATAAATCCAGCCTTGGTGAGCAGAAGAGACTTCTTTTAAACAGTCAGTGTTTCCCCTACCATTATATAAGGGGGGCGCCCCGCCCCCCCTAACGGCTCCCCCCCCGCCCTCCTTGAAGGTCAAGTAAATTTGATTTGATTTTCTTTATAGCGCCAGAATTTCCACGATGGCATGTCTTTTCTGTCTGTGTTTGTGCATTTACAATGTTCCCAATGAGTGCGCACGCGCGCACACTCACACACAAACACTTGCGTCACATACAGATGAGCACTAGCGGACAGAGAGCATGCAGCGGGAAATATGTCGCGTCAACCAGATGAAAACGCTCACAGCGCAAACATCCGCATCCGCACCTGTAAACCTAGGGGAAACACTGACGGTAGTGTACGTCTAAAATTAAGTAAAGTCTTTATGTAAAGAAAATTTAAAACTTAAGTTTTTTTAAACTTAAAACTTGATTTTTATCATTAAGTCTCCTCATATTCATTTTCTTTCTGTCACATTCCTCATTGGTAGGCCCAGGGGAGGGGTCTTTTGTCTCCTCAGGTGTGAATTACCTCAATATTCATGATCATTCACACCTCCTAGTTTATGACCTTTCTAACACTAAAAGTGTCTTACAAAAGTTAAATTACTATATTGTTTTGTATGAATGAGTGATCAGGATGGTTTTCACATCATTTTGTAACAAAAACTCTAGGCTACAAGATCCAGTTATCAAAAGTCTTGTGGACAAATATTTAATATGTGTTATATGGCCTTATTTCAATGACTTAAAAATTTAGTTCTTTCAAAAACCACGCATAAACGTTATTTTCTCAAAAATACAATCATGTACACACATGTTGCTTGCATATTATTGTAGCCCAGTTTGTGCTGAATACAGTGTTATCAGACTTTAGCCATTAATATATTTTTAAGCAACTGAAAAAAGCACAAATGTCAAGGCATTTCAAAACTTCTCCAGGGCCCAAAACAAGACCCCAGAGGGTTAATCTTGGAATTCCTCAACGTCATGAATTAAAATATTCTGCTTGACTAGGTGCCAAGAAATCTAGCTGAAGCTCACATCTGGTCAACTAACAAAAGGGACTTGTCCAGATAGCACATGACTTGAGAACTTCTTGCTTCTGAGGAAATACCCCACATTTAATGGTTATCACCTGATACTGCCATCAAGACCATCTCTGCAAAGAGACCCTAAGGGCTGAGGTTACGAGCAATAAAAGACAGTGAACAAACTCCCTGAAAACCCTGGGAAAGGCTTAAAACACACTCCGATTTGTCCTTCGATACAAACCAATTTGCTACACTTAAACTAGACTCATCAGATCACGATACATAGTGATCATTATTCTGCAA
Organism: Moxostoma hubbsi; assembly: GCA_032164185.1. Classification (NCBI taxonomy): domain Eukaryota; kingdom Metazoa; phylum Chordata; class Actinopteri; order Cypriniformes; family Catostomidae; genus Moxostoma; species Moxostoma hubbsi. The sequence goes on from JAVLUX010000041.1 coordinate 7,706,529, forward strand.
ACAACAGCTAAAAAGGAATCCATGAACATTTCACACAAACTACCAGTACTTTTGATTTAAGCCTCTAAAATGTACAGAATGCATTTGGACCCAAAATGTTCACAATACCTTGCCTTGCTAGATAATTCTGAAAATTACTTTATGACCTGTGATCACTTTTATAACTGACAAATCGATGATTTTAATCTTTAATCTTGTGTTATGTCATTTTATTAAGAATGGTAACTATACAGGATAAAACGCCTCATATTTGCTATCGTTGAAATTCTTTGTGAATGAGAAAATAAAATTGTTTCAGTAACAATGCACATTATGCAATGTAGAGATCATTCGATTTTGTAATTATATATAAAAAAAAATAAATCTAAAATTATTTGACATAATAAACGATGAAAGACCCATAAGGCTAGAAAAAAATTACCTTTGTAAAGGTAAAAAAAAAATGCCCCCCATAAGGGGGGCAATACGTTCGAACATTTCAAAGTGAAATATATCTACTGTGTATGTGTGTGTGTGTGTGTATATATATATATATATATATATATATATATATATATACACTACCGTTCAAACGTTTGGGGTCACCCAAACAATTTTGTGTTTTCCTGAAAAGTCACACTTATTCACCACCATACGTTGTGAAATGAATAGAAAATAGAGTCAAGACATTGACAAGGTTAGAAATAATGATTTGTATTTGAAATAAGATTTTTTTTACATCAAACTTTGCTTTCGTCAAAGAATCCTCCATTTGCAGCAATTACAGCATTGCAGACCTTTGGCATTCTAGCTGTTAATTTGTTGAGGTAATCTGGAGAAATTGCACCCCACGCTTCCAGAAGCAGCTCCCACAAGTTGGATTGGTTGGATGGGCACTTCTTGCGTACCATACGGTCAAGCTGCTCCCACAACAGCTCAATGGGGTTCAGATCTGGTGACTGCGCTGGCCACTCCATTACCGATAGAATACCAGCTGCCTGCTTCTGCTCTAAATAGTTCTTGCACAATTTGGAGGTGTGTTTAGGGTCATTGTCCTGTTGTAGGATGAAATTGGCTCCAATCAAGCGCTGTCCACTGGGTATGGCATGGCGTTGCAAAATGGAGTGATAGCCTTCCTTATTCAGAATCCCTTTTACCCTGTACAAATCTCCCACCTTACCAGCACCAAAGCAACCCCAGACCATTATATTACCTCCACCATGCTTAACAGATGGCGTCAGGCATTCTTCCAGCATCTTTTCATTTGTTCTGCATCTCACAAACGTTCTTCTTTGTGATCCAAACACCTCAAACTTGGATTCATCTGTCCACAACACTTTTTTCCAGTCTTCCTCTGTCCAATGTCTGTGTTCTTTTGCCCATCTTAATCTTTTTCTTTTATTGGCCAGTCTCAGATATGGCTTTTTCTTTGCCACTCTGCCCTGAAGCCGAGAATCCCTCAGCCGCCTCTTCACTGTACATGTTGACACTGGTGTTTTGCGGGTACTATTTAATGAAGATGCCAGTTGGGGACCTGTGAGGCGTCTGTTTCTCAAACTAGAGACTCTAATGTACTTATCTTCTTGCTCAGTTGTGCAACGCGGCCTCCCACTTCTTTTTCTACTCTGGTTAGAGCCTGTTTGTGCTGTCCTCTGAAGGGAGTAGTACACACCGTTGTAGGAAATCTTCAATTTCTTAGCAATGTCTCGCATGAATAGCCTTCATTTCTAAGGACAAGAATAGACTGTCGAGTTTCAGATGAAAGTTCTCTTTTTCTGGCCATTTTGAGCGTTTAATTGACCCCACAAATGTGATGCTCCAGAAACTCAATCTGCTCAAAGGAAGGTCAGTTTTGTAGCTTCTGTAACGACCTAAACTGTTTTCAGATGTGTGAACATGATTGCACAAGGGTTTTCTAATCATCAATTAGCCTTCTGAGCCAATGAGCAAACACATTGTACCATTAGAACACTGGAGTGATAGTTGCTGGAAATGGGCCTCTATACACCTATGTACATATTGCACCAAAAACCAGACATTTGCAGCTAGAATAGTCATTTACCACATTAGCAATGTATAGAGTGTATTTCTTCAAAGTTAAGACTAGTTTAAAGTTGTCTTCATTGAAAAGTACAGTGCTTTTCCTTCAAAAATAAGGACATTTCAATGTGACCCCAAACTTTTGAACGGTAGTGTATATATATATATATATATATATATATATATATATATATAGTTAGTGGTATCACAAGCACTCCAACGCTTCAGTGTGTGTATATCAATCCGTTCATGCTGTTCTAAACTAAAGTGTATCTGTTAGGAGTTACTGGCTTTATTTTTGAAATTACATATGTTAGCCAGCAGGTGATGGCAAAAGAGAATTTTTGTGTGTAATATGAGCCAGTTGGTGACGTAAAGTGAATCTGTTAGTCATTCCTTACACAGAACTGCGCTCTGTGATCGCTGGTATTACTAATACATTACCAAAACTAGGAAATAGCTTTAAATGGCTTTAAACGGACAACTTCAGGATGAAGGCTCATGCTGAGAGACACAACAGACTGATTTATTACAGAACTCAAGTGCTTACCTTTTATCTGAGTTTCCACATAGAATACATAATGTTTAAAATTATAGAGAGGAATACCCCCGCTTGGACATCTATTTTCCACTGAGAAAGCTGACAGCAAATCTAATTGGGTGTGGCAACAGGTGATTGCACACGCGCTCTCTCTCTCTCTCTCTCTCTCTCTCTCTCTCTCTCTCTCTCTCTCTCTCTCTCTCTCTCTCTCTCTCTCTCACACACACACACACACACACACACACACACACACACACACACACACACACACACACTCACACACACTTCCAGCTGTCTATCCTTTGTTTATCCAATAACTTGTTATAAACAGCACAAGCCGTGATACTATTTCTGAAGTGAACTTTTTGAATTACTAATGAAGTCTTGGATGAATCATTTGTTTTGAACCAGCAACGACAGATTCTGATTCGTCATGTAAGAAAGTAGTTCCATACACAAATGCGTTTTTATGACCATACTCGGTATTTCCTATTTTTCTTTTTAAATGTACTTGTTCATTGAACTGTTGTATATAAGCAATATCACACTCGCTATCGTGCTATATGGCCCTACATCAGCACTGATGTAATTACCTACAGCCGAATCACAGCAGTGCTGATGTAGGGCCATATCGCACTCTTGCTTGTGTGATATTGCTTAAATAAATATATATATATATATAGTTATAGTCCTCGAATCTGACTGGACAGGATCCATTCCAAAAGCACTGATGTCTCACAACATCAGCAATTGGACGGGTTACAAATTGTATCACTCTGCATGTGTTTGTGGCATTCTAACCTAAAGTGTAAGAGCAGCGCAGATGTCAAAAAGCAGTTAAATGAGTGTCTTTCATTTTTGACTGTGAGCCAGTTTATGCCGAGTTTATACTGCACAATTTTAAGGCTGATTTTTGCTCGCCGACAGTTTTGTGGAGATCGCCGACAAAAAAGCATGAAATCATAGACAAATCGCAGCTCGCTCCAGTGATCGACAATCGCAATGTATGAACTATCAAAGATGCAATTTGAGAGAAGCGCCGAAGCGTCGCCGATGTCAGCAAGATATCTAGAATTTTAAATATCTGAACCCGTCTGCGATTCCAAATCGCGCAATGTGAAATATGTTTTGACTGAATACAACTGCAGCGTTGACCTACAGCCAATGAAGGTAGTTTCAGTGGGAGGAGTCCTGATATGCCTGCAATAGAACAACAACTAGCATGGCTGCGGTATCTAGAAAGTCTCATTGGACCGAAGAAAAAGAGGAAAAATTAGTGGAACATTGGCAGGAGTACCAGTGCATATTTGATGTTTCATCTGAACTTTAACACAACCGGTTGGAGAAAGAGAAGAGTTGGAGAGAAATTGCCAATTCTCTTGGACAGTCAGGTAAGCAAATAGGTAGATTTGTCAGTAGGAGGTACATTTTCATAATGTAACCAATAAAAATATGATTAAGAAAATACACATCATATTCTGAAATGCTTAACATATGATCCATGCATTTATTTTCGTATCTCGTATCACTTCTCGCGTGTACTCTGTTGTGAAACGTAATTTGGAGTCCAGTCAGAGTCGTTGGGGATTCATCACTAATTAAATAATTTGTAATGTGTTCACCCCGTCATCTAATTTGAAATGCTGCGACTTCCATTACAAGACAGACAGTTGTGTGATATGAACGGTACCACAATCCGACATCTTTGAAAGTCGTGTAGTGTGTAGGAGGCATAACTTGTCAGTATCAGCCATGTCAGTCAGTGAGCTTTTTTTTTTTTTTTAAGTCATCGGCATTGTCTCTCACTCCATGAAAGCTCTGATTGCTACTAAACTACAGCTCGGAAATAAAAGTTAAACTAACAACTTCAGCATTAAGGCTTATCACATATGAGAGACACAACAGGTGAAGTAACATACTCAAGGTGCTTACCAGAGTTTAGAAACATGTTAATTACAAACATTTTCTCAAATCGTCTCAAAATTAAACCTACAGTTTACTGTATCTATACTCTAAAAACCTTATAATTGACTGAATCATATTTATAAGACAGAGGTGAGAGAGCTAGAGTATATTAGGACAGAGATATATAGCAGGTATCTCATTCATTGACAGCTGATCACGAGTAAGTGCCATTTGTATCAGCCTCTCAAATCAAGCCTGAATTCATTGCGATGCTAAACCGTGGTATGTTATGGATCCTGTGTTGAGGAATCAATAGATTGTAACAATAACAACCCACTTGTTATTAAATCAGAAATGCCACCCATATGGCAAATAGGCTTTTAGGCAATCACACACATGCATTATTACATAGTTATTTGTTCTTACAGAGCCAATGAGCTTTAGATGGATTTGAAGCTTTAGATGGATGGGGCATGTTGAAGTGTGTGCATCAATGTTTCATCAGTAAGAGAAAGTGGAAATCCTCTATATGCAGATGAAATCAATTTGCTCGCACCTTGCGCCCACTGAGCGTTGTCTAATTTATATATTCGCACCGCTGTAATAATTGGAAGATACCTGAATTCACTCTGAGCGCACATACACACATTTACATGCACACATGCAGGCAAAAACATAAATACATTTCCACCAAATCAGTAACATAATTATAAGTTATCAGAAAGCATGACAAGTTCTAAAATGCTCTTGCAATCTCTCTACCAAACACAACCAGTAGATTAATAAGATACAGAAGAGGTAGGTTGAACAATGAGCTGTGTTGTATGATACAAAATGTTGTGATGATGTTTGTATTGGTACAATAAAGGAACTGTTGCCAGTTTCTCTAGCACCATTTTCATGAATTACATGAATTAATATGAGCAATGCTCGCAGGTGCAAGTAGATTGAGAGTGAATATCTGCAGCCAAATCTCCCTGCTGAAAATATAATACTGAACACTGGTCGCCTATAGTGCTGGTATTGATACATATTTCCCAATTCAATTTAATTCAGAATCACAAGCTCTCAGTTCCCATTCAATTCTGATTCATTTGGGTATATTATAGTTATGATTTCAATTTTGCTAACATTTGAAGTAAATTATCTATCTATCAACTAATTCTATTAATTATGATAATGAGAAACTTTTCAGGCATGTGACCCTAAACTTTTGAATGGTATGTATATATATATATATATATATATATATATATATATATATATATATATGGAGCATTGTCTTCTTCCTTGCTGAGCAGCCTTTCAAGTTATGTCGATATAGGAATTGTTTTACTGTGGATATAGATACTTGCCTACCTGTTACCTCCAGCATATTCACAAGGTCATTTGCTGTTGTTCTGGGATTGATTTGCACTTTTTCACAAGTTCATCCCTAGGAGAGAGAATGCGTCTCCTTCCTGAGTGGTATGAAGGCTGCGTGGTCCCATGGTGTTTATACTTGCATACTATTGTTTGTACAGATGAACGTGGTACCTTCAGGCATTTGGAAATTGCTCCCAAGGATGAACCAGGCTTGTGGAGGTCCACAATTTTTTTCTGAGGTCTTGGCTGATTTCTTTTGATTTTCCCATGATATCAAACAAAGAGGCACTGAGTTTGAAGGTAGGCCTTAAAATACATCCACAGGTACACCACCTATCAGAAGCTAACTGTCTAAAAGCTTGACATCATTTTTTGTAATTTTCCAAGCTGCTTAAAGACATAGTTATCTTTGTGTATGTTAACTTCTAACTGCTAATGCACCTGAATGGATCTGTAGATGGATATTCTCCACCTGTGTTTTACATAGGTGAACTTGATGATATCACTGTTCTGCATGAGTTGTGTGTAGTTGAAAATGGCAAGAGGAGAAAACGAGACACTGATAGAGAAGACCCCTGCATTTCTCCTTTCTGGGAACATTTTCTTTTTGCTGTCAATTACAACCGTGATGGTCAAAAAACATTTACAAAACAGCCACTGTTTGCAGACATCGCTCGACACGAGTGCTGTATACTATTAATATATGTCAATAATGCACATGAGGATTTATTTAAAACGTGCACACTAGTCATGTTTCCTCGCGCGGCTGTAATCTATCGCGAGCGTCAATAATGTGCTTTGATTAATGCATTAAGACACAGTTATAGTAATATATTGATACGACATTAATAATTTACACCGACATCACCCAGGGAAAGAGCCGCAGGAAAGCCAAAACAGCATACTCTCCCTTCCGTTTTTAAGCAGGTGCTCAGTTCTAATTCGAATAGACATGAAACAATAATGCTTGGGTTGTTCATGTGGGATTTCCACGTATTATTAAAATACTGGAGCAGCATTATCACTACATCCCTTCTCGCATGCATTTTAATAAAGGTTATTCCTTCTATAGTGATGTACAGCTTCAGAATATTTAATGTTGAGATGAGTTTTAACTGCACTTTATGTTGATGCATGTAGCGTAATAGTGCAGGTATTAAGTTAAAATGTTGATTTAGTATTTAGAGAAAAAAAATTTGTTAAGGTCCTTGACAAAAATTAACCATAACTGCAGTCACCATGACTTTCTGAGCAGAAATCATGGTTTTGATACAACCATGGTTTTATAACAGTAATACTGTAGTTTCTATATAGTAACCATGATTTTACTATATATTGTAACCATGAGCGTAACCATGTTTTTATTGTGGTTACTATGATTTTACTACAAATGCCATAGTTAAACTATGGTTAATGTTGTAAAAGAATAATTGTTATTTAAGGACAAACCTGTTGAAGTGTTTACCAAATAGATTATTCTTTGGATATGACAGTAATATTTCTTTATGAACAAAGCAAATATAGAACCGTACTGAAACTGTGACACTTAAATTGTGATACAAAAAGAACCGTGAGAATTTCAAACCGTTACACCCCAATATATATACACACTGCTATGTTTTGATATCGAAACACTTTTACTATACACACTTAACCCAACGTGATTACCTTGCGCAATTGCTCAAATGATAAAGCATTAGATTTAGGACTCAGAAGATGGCAGTTCGAGACCAGTCAAGCACACAAGCTGACCCATGAGATGAGTGTCAAAGAAGCAACATCAGATGACATGGCTATTTCAGAAAATGTTCTTGTCATTTCTCATTTTGTTTGTGTTTTAATTTCTCACTTTGCTAACACTATTGGTTAGCGTTAGGACTGGGTAATAAGTCTTTTTTTTTTTTTTTTTTGCAAAAATGTATCCACAGTCACATAATGTTCATGAGACCATGCTGAACCATTTTGAATCTCTGATGTGTTAGGAACCCACTCAAAAAGTGTTATTTGCCATTGTTCCTAAAGGTGGTAATGTCTGATATACAATGAGGAAGTGATGCGTTAGTAACAACCAGTATCACGCACATAAAAGTCTCATCTGCAAAACATGACATGACTCACCAATTTACTGCAGATAAAACTGATGAAACTGAGATAAAAGCCATTATAGGAGTCCTCTATCTACTTGGTGTCTATAACTCACAGCACAAGTCTCTGAGATCTCTCTGGTCCAGCAGTCACAGTGGGAGGCATATATTCAATATTCAAAGCTACATTCAGCATCAATAGGTTTGAGCAGATTGAAGCATTTATGAGATTTGATGATCATGACACACGTAAGATCCAATGACAAAACCAATCACAAATTTGCTAAATTTCATTTTCTCTGTAACGCCTTCAATGAAAAGTGCAAGAAAAAAACAACATGGTTGTAGGGCTGCAACTAACAATTATTTTTATAATCGACTAATCTAATGATTATTAGAACAATTATTTGACTATTCGGGCGATTATTGCAATGATTAATCATTAGCTCTTAACAGATTATTCAGCTTGTGCCTGACTTAAAAGGTTGCATTAAACATGCTTACTAACAATAAAGTGGATAAAATCATCTTTTAGAAATACCTCTAAATGACATTTACTGAATTAAAGGAGAAAAACTACTTGGATTTGTGTTATTTAATTAATAAAGAATTTCACTGCAAATCATCCAATAGTTATCAAGTGTTTTTGTCTTGTTTTCCATTTTACATTGTCTAAAAATCCTTAAAACAAGATACATTTCCTTGAGAAGCAATATATAACACATTTAGACTTTAAGAGAAATGTAAGCGCAGCGTAGTTCTAGCAGAAAGACTAGCAGCTGTACATCATCGCACCATTAGTGGGTAATTCCTAGCCAATCACATGTAAGCCATTGCTTTATAAGTCTGCTCACAATCTATCACATTGCTGTTTCAGTGTGCTAACACGGCAACTCCACCACCCCACCGTCACCAGATGAGTCCCGTCCTGCACGGGCTTAGGCTCCTCACCCATGCCTCCTATCTCCCAGCAGGATATGACGGTTCCGATTACAAATTCTTCGGACCACTAGACGGGGCCTACGCCAAAGAGAGACATTACTTTCTGTTTATATTCATCAATTAAATGTCATCTTAAATTTCACTCAAATCTGCGACACCCCATTTATTGGTGTAGATCCTTCTGGTAGAGGGAGCCCTAGCACTTAAAATGGTCTTGATAACCTCAGGTGAAAGCCCTGGGTCCCTCGGTTGGTACCCTTCAGCAGCCAAACGTGAATGTTTGACAGCTAGGGCCGGGGATGAAATATTGTCCCCTGTACCTGAGACAGAAGGTCCCTCCTGTTCGGAATCGCCAAGGCGAGCCATCAAGGAGAAACATAATCTCCGAGAACCATACCCTGTTCGGCCAGCACGGCGCTATCAGTAAGAGGCAAGACCCTTGCTGGCGAACTCTGGCCAAGACTCCCGGGAGCAGAGAAACCGGGGGAAACGCATACAGGTGCATTCTGGGCCATATATGCGCCATCGCGTCCAGACCCAGGGGGGCTGAGTGACTCAGAGTGAAGTAGAGGGGACATTGCGCTGTCTGAGAAGAGGCAAAGAGGTCCACTTCTGCCCTGTAAAATCTCACCCAGATTTTCTCTACTACCTCGGGGTGGAGTTTCCACTCCCCCGACGGTAATTTCTGTCTGGCCAGTAAATCTGCTCCCACATTCAGGCATCCAGGGATATAAACTGCCCTGAGTAATAGGAATTTGCCCTGGGCCCAAAGGACAATCCGACGTGCCAGAGAATTCAGCTGGCGTGAATGTAGACCTCCTTGATGATTTATGTAGCAGACTGCTGTTGTGTTGTCCACCTGCACCAAGACACGGCAGCCTCTGGAGGAATATTTCAGGGCCAGAAATACAGCCATCAACTCGATACAGTTAATGTGACAATCAAGCTGACGACCCTCCCATTCCCCTTAAGCTGGACGACCACTTAAGACCGCTACCCAGCCTGTCAGGGAGGCATCTGTCATTACCAGCCTGCGATGACAAGATGCACCTAGAGTGGGACCCAAGGTAAGAAACCGGGTTTTGAACCACATAGAAACGGAACGAAGCCCGATCCGCGTAACCCTTATTTGCCTTAGGGGACTGGCCCTTGGATGAAACCCCCAGGCTTTTAGCCACAGCTGGAATGGTCTCATGTGCAGAAGGCCCAAAGTGATCAACGTGGACGCAGATGCCATGAGACCTAGTTTTCGTTGATACTGACGAGCAGTGCAACCATGACCAAGCCTTACTTTGCTCAGGGTGTTCTGAATGGAAATGATTCGAGCAGGAGACATCTGTGCCTGCATCATGATTGAATTCCATATAACTTCCAGATAGGTAATTCCCTGGGTGGGAGAGAGAACGCTCTTTTGATGTTGAGTCTCAGACCCAGAGAAACCAGATGAGCTAAGACGATATCCCTGTGCTGAACTGCCAGTTCTTGGAACTGCGCTAGTATCAGCCAGTCGTCTATGTAATTCAGAATGCGGATATACCCTGTAGTCGCAAAGGAGCCAGTACTGTATCCGTGCATTTCATGAATGTGCGGGGTAATAGGGCAAGGCCGAATGGAAGAACCCGATACCATAAGGCTTCGCCCCCGAGAGCGAACCTCAGGAACTTCCTGTGCTGTGGTAGAATTTCTATATGAAAATATGCGTCCATGAGATCGATCGTAACCAGCCAAAACGTGATGTTGGGCTTGTGACACGACCGTCTCAATAGTTAGGATCTAAGATTGGACGCAACCCCCCACCCTTCTTGGGGACCAGGAAGTATTTGCTGTAATAGCCTGACTCTTTTCTCTGGAAGGGGAACATGTTCTATGGCCCCTTTGACCAAGAGATTTTGAGTTCTTTCCACAGTAGACACGCCTGCCCCAGTTTCACGGTAGTGGGGACCACGAGTTGAAACACGGAGTGCGGCGAGCAAATTAAATTCTGTAGCCTTTTTCTACTGTTCTTAGTACCCACATAGAAATTAGGCAGAAGTTTCCATGCTGCCAGTATCTCTGTGATGGGTATTAATTTTGACACTTCCTGTTGAAGGGATGTCGAGTGTTCAGCATCCTGGAATAGGACAGGAAGCAGCGGTACACCCAAATTTTTGTTGGAAGCCTCTACCTCCCAAAACACCAGAGGCGGCGGGAAAGGAGAGGATTCATGGGGCTACCGGGAGGGGTGAAGTGGATGGTACATGCACCCCGTCCCAAGGGGAGCTACCCCCACAGGGCTGGGCGCAAGACCATCAGGGTATTTTCTTTTTAGAGATAACTGCCCTGAGGTCTTGTTTTGGAGGCTGTCAAGGGTGACGAGCCTGTCCCCAGTCATAACAAGGGGGAGCACGACTCGCCACGCTCTGTTTCTGAGCCTTCTAGCAGGACCAGGGTCGGGACAGGGTGGCCGACGGCCCTGCCCCCTGAGTGCGGCGAGGAAAGAATTGCCCAAATGCTTCCTCATGGCTTTTAGCCTCCTGGAACCTGGAGATAACCGTATTCATGGCGTCTCCGAAAAGTCCAGCAGGCAAAACCGGGGCATCAAAGAGGAAAGATTTATCTTTGTCCTTGATGCCCGATAGGTTGAGCCACAGGTGTCTTTCCGTGCTGAGCAAAGTGGACATAGACCGGCCAATGGCACGGGCTGTCTGTTTGGTCACGTGGAGAGAAATGTCCGTGGCTAGATGAAGCTCAGAAAACGCTTCCTCGTCAAGCACGGTACCTGCACTCAGGTCCTTAAGCAGATAAGCCTGGTATGCCTGTAACACCGCCATGGTGTGCAGAGCAGCACCAGCCTGACATGCTGCTTGATACACCTTCCCCACTAGTGTGGAGGTGGTCCTGCACAGCTTCGTGGGGAGAGAGTGTCTTTTCAGCGATGATGCCGAGCCAGGTGAGAGATAACCCGCAAGTGTCTCCTCAACCGGCGGCATCATCGAATATCCCTGTGTCTCAGCACCCACAATAGTCAAATATATCGATGTCGAGGGCACGTGGACACAGGAAGTATAAGGTTTCCTCCATGAATGAGAAAGCTCATCATGGAGGTCATCAAAGAAGGGAAGGGACTGATGAGGCGTTCCCTTCCCCCGGCCACCAGGCAGAAATCTATCCTCCAATTTGGAGCGTTTGGGTGTCTCTTGTTGGCGTGGCCAGTCTATCTGAAGCCTGGCCACAGCACGAGTAACCACATCGAGTAATTCCTCTGCTGATTTATTATCAATCCCGGAATGCTCAGAGGTGGATAACTCGAAATCTGCCGAACCAAGAGATTCAAGGTCCCCCTTATGAACCGAAGAAGCGCCAGAGCACGCTTCGAGATCACGGGAAGGACCAGCTGGGTCTGGGGAGAGAGCGAGCAAAAGGGACGGACCCGTCTCTCACTTCGCAGCCAGATCCATGCAAGAGCCCCACGAGTGAAGTGTGGGCGCTGACTCCCGGAAGTAAGCGAGGCAAGCGCGAAGCATTTTGCCCAAAAGCAGATCGCAATGCTCACACCCGCCCCACCCCAACGTGAGAGCAACATGCTCTTCCCCCAAACAAACAAAACAAAACTGATGCGTGTCCCTCTCGGCCATAGAGTGGCATAGATGCCACATGCATCGTTTGCCTTGATTTACGGTCATTTTAGATAGATAAAAAAAAAATTCAGAGGAAAGAGAAAGGAGAAAAGGTTCACTGCGCACTGCCTAACAGAATCTAACTCCTAAAAGAGGAAAGAAAGTTTGACAGGCTCGTGATAGCACACAGCACAGAATGGCTCTGACGACAAAAAAATCTGATGATGCACCAGTGACACATCTATTTTATAGCCACTGCGCCAGGTGCGTCCAATGATTACACCGGCAGAGGCTATAAATTCCGGTCAATTGTCGCGTTGCATACATATTCACAGCTGGTCACAACTGAGAAGTGTTCCCAAAGCGCTCTTCAGCGCAGCATCATAGTGAAGCTTTTTTCAAAGGGAACAAAAAGTTACCAAAGGAACAAAACACCCTTTCAAGTTATTTTGTGGTATAATAGATAATGCCATACACACTTAGATGGTGCCACTTGCTTACACAATGCTGACTGCTAGTTTAAGAGCATTTGGATTGTTTTACCTTAGAATTTATAGGTAAGTGCTGCTTTCACAACTGTCATGTCTGTAACAACAGTTTTTCCTCATTAATGGGAAACCGAGAATGAATAAAAAATAAGTATTACATGTTCTTAGGAGTGCAAACCATTCAACATTCTGTGGCTATTATTATTTCTGGATTGTGCATTTGAATTCACAGAGTTTTAACAAAGTGTGATGATAATTATAAATAAACCATCCGTTTTTCATATCAGCGTTTTCACTGCAGATGGTTTAAAATTGGTCAATAATTGGCTGCTAAATATCGGCGGCCGAGACATCAGTTCATACTTACAAATTACTTTTAACTATTTTGTTGGTGTTCGGTTGGTGTGAATCAGATCTGCTCAGATTTCTGTAATTCACACAGCACTGATAGAGTCGTGACCAATGTGGTGAAGGGGTAGTTAGCAGGAAACAGTCACAATACATTAGCCTCTCTTAAAATGATACCAATCGTTTGCAATCAATGATGAACAATCTCGAATGCCTTCTCAAATCCATGCCTGATTGGCGATGATCATGCCATAGAGAATAAGTCTGATCATGTCAATTCCTGTCATTCTCTTTTACATCTAAGTTTAGGTTATACATTTTAGGTTAAATGCTTCATGCCCTACAAACATCATCCTGTTAAATCAGTGCTTTTCATAACCTTTGAGTCAAACTCAAGAAGATTTCATTTTTAGTTTATAACATTAAGGGTTTGCACAACCTTTGTGGTCTTTCTTTTGTGTGCGGCATTTTGAGAAAGGACAACCTTGAAAAGAGTCCACTGTACCATTTTGAGAGTTCCCTAGCAAAAAGCTAAAGTAAAGTTTAAATATAACCACACGCACAGATTACATTACAGTATTTGTCTCTTTTATTATTGTTTCTATATATAATTTGTTTCTCTGGCTGTTTCAAACCCCCATTCATTTCAAACTTGAACAAATTAATGAGGACGTGGCATAAGTGGCCAGTCCATGACTTGTGGATTTGACTGGGGGAGTAGAGTGCAAGTCTTCACCTCAGGAGAGGGGAAAGGCGCTATGCGCAAGTGATACACCCGGCCAGCTGTATTCTATGTGTTCGGACCTGACAAAACATGGGTCGAGACCGGCTCAACCCAGAGATTGTAAAATCTTCCGAAGGTGTTGGGTGTTGCCCAGTCCGCCGCTCTGCAGATTTGCAGAGAGGTGCCATGGGCCAGTGCCCACGAGGATGTCAAACTCTTCGTTAAGTGTGCTTGAACCCGCAAGGGGGTGGGCACGGCCAAGGTCTGGTAGGCCAATCAAATCAAATCAAATCAAAATCAAATCAAATCACTTTATTGTCACACTACTGTGTACACGAGTGCAACAGTAGGTGAAATTCTTGTGTGCAGTTCCGAGTAACATAGCAGTCATGACAGTGACGAGACATAAACCACTTTACAATAAACAACATATTTACACAAAACAATTTACATAACAAATGTACACATACTTACACAACAATTTACATAACAAATGTACACAATACACACAATGTAGAATACACATACACTAGATACGGGTATAAATATATATAAACACTAATTGAATTGGGAGAATATATTGACAGAGTGATGATTAATAAAGTGCAGTGCTGATTGTTGATCATGAGAGATCATGTGTTCAAAAGTCTTATTGCTTGTGGGAAGAAGCTGTCATGTAGTCGACTGGTGCGGGTCCTGATGCTGCGATACCGCCTGCCTGATGGAAGCAGTGAGAGCAGCCCATGACTCGGGTGACTGGAGTCTCTGATGATCCTCCGAGCTTTATTCACACACCGTCTGTTATATATATCCTGGAGGGAGGGAAGCTCACCTCCGATGATGTTTCTGGCAGTTCGCACCACCCTTTGCAGGTCTTTGCGGTTGTGGGCGGTGCTATTGCCGTACCAGGCGGTGATGCAGCCAGTCAGGATGCTCTCAACAGTACTGGTGTAGAACCGTGTGAGGATGTGGGGGTTCATTCCGAACTTCTTCAGCCGTCTCAGGAAGAAGAGGCGCTGGTGAGCCTTCTTCACAACGGCCTCAGTGTGGACGGACCATGTGAGTTCCTCAGTAATGTGGACACCGAGGAACTTGAAGCTGCTGACTCTCTCCACCGGTGCTCCATTAATGGTGATGGGGCTGTGTTCTCTGTCTTTCTTCCTGAAGTCCACCACAAGCTCCTTGGTTTTACTGACGTTGAGGAAGAGGTTGTGCTCCTGACACCAGCGTGTCAGAGTGTGCACCTCCTCTCTGTAGGCCGTTTCATCATTGTCAGTGATCAGACCTACCACCGTCGTATCGTCAGCAAACTTAATGATGGCATTGGAGCTATGTGTTGCCACACAGTCATGTGTGTAAAGGGAATACAGGAGTGGGCTGAGAACACAGCCCTGCGGGGCTCCAGTGTTGAGGGTCAGTGATGAGGAGATGTTGCTGCCCATTCTAACCACCTGACGTCTGCCTGACAGGAAATCCAGGATCCAGCTGCACAGCGAGCTGTTTAAGCCCAGAGCCCGGAGTTTCTCATCAAGCTTGGAGGGCACTATGGTGTTGAATGCTGAGCTGTAGTCTACAAACAGCATTCTCACATATGTGTTCCTATTTTCCAGGTGGGAAAGAGCAGTGTGTATTGTAGATGCAATGGCATCATCAGTGGAGCGGTTGTTACGGTAGGCAAACTGCAATGGGTCCAAAGAGGTGGGCAGAACAGAGCAGATGTGATCTCTGATCAACCTCTCAAAGCATTTGCTGATGATGGGGGTGAGGGCAACAGGACGCCAGTCATTTAAGCAAGTGATTTTTGATTGCTTCGGTACAGGCACAATGGTTGATGTTTTGAAGCATGTGGGGACTACAGACAGGGATAGGGACAAGTTGAAAATGTCCGTAAAAACACCAGCCAGTTGGTTCGCGCATGCTCTGATGACGCGGCCCGGAATGCCGTCTGGACCCGCGGCTTTACGGATGTTCACCCGTCGAAAGGAATGGCCTTTGCAATGCAATGGCCTCCACGATCAAGTGGGCAATCCTCTGTTTGGAGACAGCGTTCCCTTTCCGCTGTCCACCAAAGCAGAAATGGATAGAATAGCCGCTGAAAATGTGGCATATCTCCAACAGCGTATGCTCTTATAGAGATGAATGGAACTGTGGGTTTACTCAGCTCGCTGAAACACAACCGCTTGGCTCCGAATAAAAAATCTGTCTGAACAGACACACGCTTCCCTCCTTTTACCCGTATGTCCGGGGGAGGGGCATGCAAATTCTTTCAGAGAATCTTTCTCAAGATGCCCTTCATCTTTGTGTCATTCCTGGATGCGGTCGTTACCAATCTGCTTCTGACGGCCATGGGCGTTGCCTCACGTGTCTGGGCAGCAATCACACTGAGGCAGCATTTGTGAATGCAAATTCTGTTCACCAATTCTCATTGGCCTTTTCTCATAGAAAAGAGGAACCCAAGGCTCTCAAGAGAGACCCCTAGTGTCACTACATCGACACAACGTCGAGTGAGTGACAGAAGGGGAACTTGATAGCCTTAAAAACAACGTTTCAGAGAACATGCTTTGTGTCACACAGTGGACATATCACCTCGGAACTACCACGATACATGAAAAGAACCATGAAATATAAATTTGCAAAAATGGCACCACAGTCACACATTATTTTCATGATACCAGGTCCCTTAATGTCAAAAGTCGATGTCTTGCTACAAGAGACTAGACCCTTTTTAACATTGAACATAAAACAAGACAAATCAGCCAATCTATCGCTGATCAATTGTTTCACAGCCTTTTTTATGTAGTGACATCAGTTGAGAACATTTGGAAAACTGGAACATGGATGAATTATTACATTCTGTCATAAAAAATAAAGTGCATACTAATACATTAGTGATCTTTTACTGTAAATAAGAACATCTCACATGTTAGTACAGGTGTTATATTTTGTATAAAGAAAGAAAGCTTAACGTTATTTCTATTTATTGCATCCTTCTTTTTGTTATAGAGTGTTCTGGCTTTTTAGAGTGCACTGAATACCCATAAAGTGACTGACTGCTGTTTCATAGTTGTGCTATTCACTGACACAGCATGAGTCAGTTTACACATCTCTTTTTTTCCTGCTCGCTTTTAATGATTTTTCTACCCATTCTTGCTTGGACATTATGCTTGTATCCATTTTAAATTACATTTTTGTTATTTTCTTAAAATCTAATGTGTGTATTTTTTACATTTTTATCATTTTCCAATAAAATATGCACATCTATAAGTAAGCCATTCGTAGCATATGCTCTAAAATGTCTTAATGTCTGAAAAAACAAGATATTATATTTAATTCATCACTGAAACTCTGTCTAATTGAAAATGACTTAGATGCTTCGCCAGGGGAACAGGACAAGTGAAATAAGACATTGCTCCCACAATTCTTCAGTTTTCTGTTGTGTATGTCTGTTTATTTTTGTATGCAATACAGGTTTAGTATAAAACAAGACAAAACAAAGCAGAGATTGTGTCTAGATACTGGCGCAGATTAATTCTTTGTGAATAGTTCAATAATCAAAATTCATGACATTTTGTGGCATTTCTTGTGGCATTTCTTGGAATCACCACATGCTCTTCAACTTTCTCTTCATTTATTTTGACATCCCTCCCTCACCATTTTTATCCCATCTTTTTACCTCTCCTTATGCAGCTATTATTGTCTCTCTTTCTCTGCATCCACCCTCCCCTTTTTTCTTTCTCATTCTCTCTCTCATTAAAACTCTGGCCATGTTCACTCATTCACTCCGAGCCTTTTTCCCTCCTGTCTTCATTTCCTTTCCTCAGAGACTTTATAGCTCTCTGCTCAAATGTGACTCACTGCTGCTTTCTACTGGTGGGACATGTTCATTGGCACTGCATTGGAGTGAGATGGTTTCAGCTCATTAAAGAAAAATTACAAATGATATCTCTTTATAATATCAATCTTTTCTCCAAGAAAGAAATTAGATTAAATGGAGATCAAATAGGGACTTAATATAATTGAGAAAAACACCATATAGTTTTTACTCACATGTCCCCTTTAGAGGGAGATCTCAACAGTGTTTCAAACTGTGGTCTACCAAGATACCAATGTCTGTATTTAAAAGTTATATTTCAAAATGAGAGTTTTTTTCAAGACAATAATTATTGGAGCTATGCAATACACATTAATATTACAGCTGTAAAAGCTTACTGTATGTCAACAGTTGTGTCATTATTAGTATCTATTTCTCAGTCTACCAAGGAGATTTAGAAGAACCTTATGAGACAAATCTTATCCTTAAGGCTGAAGTCTGTAATTCCCTGTCTGTCGCTCACTTCAACGTTGTGTCGAAGAAGCGACACTAGGGGTCTCTCTTGAGTGCCGAATATGCCTCTGATCTATGAAAAAAGGCCAATGAGAAGATGGCAGACAGTATTTGCATACCCCGCCCCCGGACATACGGGTATAAAGGCGAGGAAATCCATCTGTTTCATTCAGAAATTTTCTTCAGAGCCAATGGTAGTGCATGCATTCTGCTGCGAGTCACACACCCGTTCCTGTTTTCTTCCTCTGACGCTCTGTTTGCTGTTGGATCTACGGCGCACTACAGCGGCTTTTCTCCTTCTCTGCATGGCAGTGCAGTTTGCCCCTGGGTGCTTCGACAGCGCAGAGAAATTAAAAGAGTATTTTCCTCTAAAAGAGCACTATACACAGCGGCGTTGAACGTCCTTTTCAGGATGCGTCTTTCTAAAGATTCCCTTCCACCCCTGTGTAGTTCCTGGATGCGGTAGAGTGCTCTCCGCTTCAGATGGCCACAGGCGTTGTCTCGTGTGTCTGGGCAGCGAACACACTGAGGCAGCGTTTGTGGATGGCTCATGCTCTCTTTGCGAGGGCATGACCATGGCAACGTTGCCCTCAGGAACGTCAAACCAGTCGATCCAGCTGATTTGGGAATGGTTCGGCAAGGCCCAGGTAGACCTGTTTGCCTCCCGCCAGACCTCGCACTGCCCGCTCTGGTACGCCCGAACAGAGGCTTCCCTTGGGGCAGACGCATTGGCACACAGCTTGCCTAAGGGGCTGCGCAAGTACGCATTTCCCCCAGTGAGCCTTCTTGAACAGGTGCTGTGCAAGGTCAGGAAGGACAAGGAGCAAGTCACCCTAGTGGCTCCCTATTGGCCCACCTGGACTTGGTTCTCGGACCTTGTACTCCTCGCGACAGCCCCTCCCTGGTGAATTCCCCTGAGGAAAGACCTTCTTTCTCAGGGATGGGGCACGCTCTGGCATCCGCACCCAGACATTTGGAACCTCCACGTCTGGCCCCTGGATGGCACGCGGAAGATCTAGCTGATCTACCACCTGCCGTCATAGACACAATCAGCCAAGGCAGAGCCCCTTCTACCAGGCATCTTTTCACCCTCAAGTGGCGCCTGTTTGCAAACTGGTGTTCTTCCCGGGCTGAAGACCCACAGAAGTGCGCAGTTAGGTCAGTGCTTTTATTTCTGCAGGAGAGGCTGGAGGGGAGGCTGTCCCTACGCAGTAGACGGCAAGTCTTTGGGTAAGCACAACTTAATTAGCAGGTTCCTAAGAGGCGCCCAGAGGTTAAATCCCTCCCGGTCAAGCCTGTTCCCCTCATGGGACCTCTCAGTGGTCCTCTCGGGCCTTCAGAGACCTCCCTTCGAGCCGCTAGAATCAACTGGACTCAGGGCCCTCTCTCTAAAGACGGCCCTGCTGATCGCGCACGCCTCCATCAAGAGGGTCGGGGACCTGCAAGTGTTCTCTGTTAGCGACACTTGCCTGGAGTTCGGTCCGGCGAGCACGTTTGTGATCCTAAGACCGCGACCGGGCTACGTGCCCAAGGCTCCTACCACGCCCTTTAGAGACCAGGTAGTGAACCTGCAAGCGCTGCCCTGGGAGGAGGCAGACCCAGCCCCTTCGTGGCTGTGTCCAGTACATGCTTTGCATACCTACTTGGACCACACGCAGAGCTTTAGATGTTCTGAGCAGCTCTTTGTCTGCTTTGGTGGACAGCGGAAAGGGAATGCTGTCTCCAAACTGAGGCCTTCCCACTGAGTAGTGGATGCCATTTCATTGCCATTTCGTCCCCTCCTAGCGAGGCTGGATCTACCACTGCGCCATCTCCATATGCCACCTAAAAACCCATGTGATGTATTCACCACCTTTACCTCCCCATTCGGGCAGGTGTGGCCTCCGCAGGGTATTTTCCCCCTGAAAGAATAGGAAACTGGGTAAGACCCCTTCCCTCAATGCATGTAAGGGCCCGGCCGTTCTTGCACTATGCTCTATACTAAGAGACCCAGCCAGGCTTGGCCCATTCCCAGGTTGGCAAGCGTCGCCTTGTTCCCCTTCCGATGACTTTTGTGGGGCATTCGGGAAGGGTACGTACAGTCTGACACAGCTGGTCGCCATTGCACATAGAATATCTGCCTGCTCCTGTGTCAGCAGTACACATTCACGACTCAGCACATGGCGTGATTTACATTAGACCCCTAGTGTCGCTTCTTCGACACAACGTCGAAGTGAGCGACAGACGGGGAACGCCTGTCTACGTCTAGGATGAAATCAACAAAAAACACTAGGTTTTGTCATTTTTTTTAATCTATTTTATATTCAATTTGTCATTCCAGTTCAGTTTCATTTTTAATTGTTTTAACACTATTTCTGTTAGTTGTAGTTTTGTTTTCATTTTCTTAGTGTTTTCTAGTTTCAGTTTAGCTTTCTATTTTAGGTTTAGTACCAGATCTATATGTTGAAATATGTTTAGTGTCATTAGTAAATATCCCAGGGCAGTCTTGTGTTAACCTTTTTTTAGTGGCATTTTCATGTTTAATTAAGGTGGAGGGAATGTTTAAATTTTATCATATACTGTGTATCCAAAACTAAAACTATTAGTTATTTTAGATAACTAAAAGTAATGCTTTTACTGTCTATGTAGTTTTGTTTTTATTTTTTCTTATGCATTTTCAGAGAAAAAAAATATATTTTTTACTTTATTTCCAACCCTGTCATGCTATGACATTTGCTCTTTTAAATATAATAGTTTCATCTTTCTGATATAATTTTGAAGGCCACATATAACTCACTGGCCAGCCAGCAGAGGAATAAATAATTATCAAAATATTAATAACTACAGTCTTGACCAACACAAAATAGGTATTGTTTTAAAGCTTAGAAACTCTACTTTAAAATGTATGTAGGCATTATGACCAAAACTTAAAGAGCTTTGAAATTTGCAGACAAATCCAAAGTAATCTGTTTTGATTATTTTGCACTGCACATTTTATTGTAATCGATAAAACACTCAACTGATCAAATAGCCATGTGTCATATGTCGGTGGAAAGCTCTCAAAGAGGTGAATACAACCAGTCTATTTGTTTTACTCACAGACAAATATAGTGAGTAATAGCTAAGTATATGTCTTTGACATACATGTTACATGTAAATAGGTGCACAGTATGTATATGCCGCAAATTCACTTATAACTTTACGAAAAATAAACAGAACATAAATATCACATTACATAGAGGAGGAGATTGTCTTTAAAATAAGCCCACACACAATGTAATCAGATGCAGAGATCATTAGATAATCACAAGAGAACAATGTGTACACTCCACATAATGTGCTATCTGGCTAAAAACACATTAGCTCTCCTGGATCAGATTACTTTATTAGGAATCGTATTGGGATTCATATTGCTGCAACCAGAGATGGAAGTCATCCAAATATGGGCAGAGAGGATTGTTCACTCTAATCATATATGGCCACCAGGAGATTGCGCTAAGTTCATGAAACAGACTTATTGATTGCTCAGTGATTTATTACAATGCATACTAAAACTGCGAGACTGCAGTCATTTCCAATGCAATCATTAATAATATTTCATTATCCAAAGTGTGAAGAATAAGAGGTCATTATACACCAACCTAAAAGTTTGATGTCCCACTTAATCTAATCAGATTAAGTTTGGCTCTGTAATTTGAAATAATTCAGATAAAGTATAACATAATAGGCGGATTGAGTGGATCAATGTGAATTGTGTCAATTATTCACCTGGAAGAGACTTCTAAATGTGTTGAATTATTCCTCAAAATTTGTACAGATACAGCGGATGTGTTAAGTACAGCTCACTCGAACTCAGATGTCTCTTTTACTCTCTTTCCCTTTCATTCAAATACATTTTTAGCTAAACAAACCACACACTTCCATGACATGGACAGAGCATTACATTTAAACAAGGTAGAGAAATTGTTTGTTTGGACCAAAATAAAAACTTATAAAAAACCGCGTATATCATGCAACATAGGCGCGCAAACAAAACCCAGCTCTTCAAGCTGCTCAGATGTTTCTCCTACCCCATCTCCACCCTCTAAAAACCCCAAATCAGCAGCCTCTAACCCCAAATCTGTGGGAATCCTTCCCCATCCATCCAGCATAAACATGGAAGTTTGGCACTTGCACAGAGCCTCCTGTCACGTAGCATGCATCATCTCCCTCTCCAAGCTTTCAATGCAAATCTCCACCCAATGTTTTATTGTTCTACAATCCCATCTGTCCTGCAAGCTCATACAGACTATCGCACACATCCATCAACAATAGGAGTGGTTGTGGTGTAGTGGTCTAAAACACAGGACTGGTAAACAGAAGGTTGACGGTTCAATCCACCACCATTGTGTCCTTGAGCAAGGCACTTAACTCCAGGTTGCTCCAGGGGGATTGTCCCTCTAATAAGTGCACTGTAAGTTGCTTTGGATAAAAGCGTCTGCCAAATGCATAAATGTAAAATGTAAATGTAACATCAACCCCTCCAAATGCCTCCACCTTTTCCACACAAGCCATTCCTCCTGCCTCCAGCTTCCCCTCTACACCTTTCTATCTATGGGCCACTGGATTCCCATGTAAGGCTGCCTCTGCCAGCCAATCCTGCTCTAGACCCATTCTCTTCTTAACTTTATCCCCTTTCTATTCATCATTCTAACCCCACACCAGAACAATTCCTTGCGCAAAGCTTTCTCATCAAGTGAATCTGGTCCCAAATCCTTTTCCGTATTTTCACGACTTCCCAGATTGCTTGCCTTCACTTACATTGCAGAAAGCAATACCTCTCGCTATTCCTCCAAATGCTGCAGTTTCAGAATCCCATCCAGTCTCCAACCATCTTTGCTCTAGAAGGTGCGGACATAGACCTTTCCTATTTACATTCAACAATCCCTCATGATAATACGATCAGAACCATAGACTGCGGCAAGTTCTCTGTTAACCTTAAAAATCCCTCCCACAGCGTTTTCCGCACGCTCACCTTCTCTGAATTTTGCATCATCTTCGGCCGTTATACCAAAGTTACATGCTCCACATTCCCACACAGATGGGGTGAGCTCAATGATTATCTATCCATCATCACTGAACTATCACTATCTTAAGGGGGCAGTCACTTCTTCACATACCACAAATTATTTTCTGCTAAATGTGCAGATAGAGTAGCACAGTGGAACCAATGTCAGTACTGGGGAGCTCTAGATTTAGACTTACATAATAAAGTGTTGCTGGGATGCAAGAGCATCTCATGTGCCGTCTGCAGGTCAACTGAACACCAAATCATGTCCTGCCCTTCAATTACACCCCCTCAACATGCCACCATGGATATTAAATCTACTAACTACATTCCTTAATCCCACAGCAACTCATCCAGTTCTTCCATCAAACACTACCACGGCAGATCAGTAAGATATTCAGCAGAAATTCAGAGCCTTGGCTCCAGAAGCAAACCCAACACCAACCCAAGTTCCTTCATGTTTAGTACTGAAATTCCCTTAAACCATCCTCTCAGACTCCTCCATCATGCTTCCCTGGACTCCATTCTCCAAGCAGTTTCCCCCCGAACCCTACAAACCTACCAGACAGCCTGGAAATGTTTAAAAGATTTCCATTTGATTTATAACCTATCATTTCCTAATTTTTCTCTCCTCTCTGAATCCTCTTTCACCTCACACATCAACAAAACCAAAAACTTTCATACCAGTGCTATCAAAGGGTACCAAATCTTCATGAATTTTTTCCATAAATTAATTTTTTGAAAAAATTCTTCCACAATAAATCATCCCCAGATCTTACTCCTTCTCAAGGGCATCCACAAAGCCCAGCCACCCAGAACTGGTACCAGACAACCACTCACCATCGATTTACGAACTCGTTTCCTAAGCACTCTTCGTCAAGGCTACATTTCCTTAAAACATCTAAAAGACCCTAGACACATGTTCATACTTGCGTTCTTCGGCAATGTTGCATCCTCTGTTGCTCCGAACTCACAACTATGTCAAAATTCAACCCAAAAATCCATCCCACTATTTCTGACCTCCAGATCCTAGAGGATGACACAATCAGATACTTCATCAAACAAAGCAATACATATTAAACCCAAACAGGTCAATCAATTTTCATTTTCAACCTCCCTATTCCTGTCCAGCCCTCGACTCCCCCAGCACAATCCACAATGGCTTTCCCATTCAAACCGCAGTGAGAGCCCCATTTCGATCACGTTAGACTTGGCTGCTCGAGCGGCCACCAGGCCCCTTCCCCCGGAGTTTGCCCATTCGCTGCACAGGCCCATCAATTGAAATCAGACCCTTTTAAAGCACCACTGCTACAGCCATGCACATGTAGATGGATGTATTTGGCTGTTACCTCGTGTCTCGTGTTGTTTTTGTATGCAATAATGCGTCTCTTGCAAATGCTTTGTTACTAGCTTAATTACTGTATACAAGGTTTCCTTAAGTCCGAGTGGCTGTCATTCAGCCACTGACCACTCAATATGTAGTTTTGCATATCTCAAATGGACAGAGTAAAACCTTCCAAAGAAATACACACACTACAACTTTAAAAAAAAAAAACGAATTCAAAGTATCACATTCTTAGAGGAGCAGTGATATATTATAACATAACTGGTTCTTTGTGCACTGATATATATATTTTCATTAGAAAACAGACAGTAACTCATTCCCATTCGCTGCACAGGCAAATCACAGGCCATCCATCGAAATCACTAAGCCTGGAGGGAGACTAATGGTGCGTTCAGACCAGAGGCGTCGAGAGTGTCAAATTGACCGGAAGTCATTCATTTTCAATGGCAGCCGGCAACTCTCGGCAGTGAAAAGCGGCGCTGCGCATCTTGGGTGGTGTGGGCGTCAGAGGAAAGTTAAAGTGCGGGCAACATTATGGTAATGAGCTTTGATGCGGTTCGGCGGCAACCTATTGGAGTATAGAAGTGCTCCGCTCTAGCGAAGTCTAGAGAACACAATAGTGTAAACTTTGGTTCCCACCAAACATTAGTTCTGAAGACAAAATGGAGGAGAAATTGATTATTGCCGTGGTGGGTTTCCCCATAACATATGATCTGTCCCTGTTTGCTTACAGGGATATACATTTTTTTTTAACGATGCATGGACAAAGGTATCTGAAATTGTTGGTGTGCCAGGTGAGTTGATGAAGTGGATATTAGGGTTTATCTAATAATATATTAAAAGATTTAACGAGGATATATGCTACTTGTGATATGTCGGCAAAAAGATACCAGTCGACATGTCTGGATGTTTTGTGGCCCCTTTAAATATAGTTCACAAAACCAAGCTTTCCGAATGAATGTTGCCACCTATTTCAACTACGTCAGAGCGTTCACGAATCTTCCATATAGCGTTGTTGGCAGGACAGCCAGAGAATTTTTACGCTCTCGCCGCCTCTGGTCTGAATGCACATTTAAGGTTGGTCCGGGAGTCTAGGATTCTCATTTCGATATGGCCGCATCTAACATCTTCAGTGCTTCTGCCTAATTTTCATTCTCCATCTCTTCTTTTTCGATACCTCCCAGTTTCCTATCCCATAAGCAGACCCTATGCTTCCTCCACTAGTAACCCCCGCTCATTCTATCATACTTTGGCACCTCTGCCCACCTCTCACAGGGCTCAGCAAGCACCTTCCCCAAACTCATTTAATTGCTCCATGCTCCTTTTGGGGGGTGCAAGAAGTTCATAAATACTTTGTTTTGTCCCAAATACAAGACTCCATAGACAACAGCTCGCTGTCTTAGGACAAGAATTCCAGCAAGATTTAATTGAGCTTATACATAAATGAAAGACCTATAGATATACAGGATAACTGCACCAGAAACGTCACCATTTCCAATCGTTCAGTTTGCACAGTTACACAATTTTCATACACTAACCTGCAATCTCAACAACACCACATTGTTCATTCTTGAAGAAGTACAAAAACCTCTGCCATCAGCTTGTAATGTGTGTGTGTGATATGCCCTTGTCAAAGCTGCAACCAGCTTTAGTAAATGTTATGTCGTCCCCTTGTGGTCTCCCAAAGCTATAACGTCAGACTATATTGAATGGAATGCAATTGGCAGTGAATTTAAAGCACATAAATTAGGCTTCTAATTTAAATGTCAGCTGATGTTAATATATTGATTGCTCAAAAATAACATGCTGATCAATGATCGATATATTGATATTTTATAAAATCACTAGCTGTCACAGAGCCATGTCCCGATCCATTTTAGACTGAAAACGCATTGATTTTGCTACATTTATGCAACTCATTTATATTGGGAAGGTATATTCTTCCCCTGAAAATGAAGACTTTCAGAAACGGTCCCTATTACTGCATACTTTGAAGAGTCATGAAAAGTATTTTTGAGCTGAAAATATACTGTAGTATGGACTTGGCCTTAGGCATGGACTCTTTTTATACAGAACCCCTCAGTCTTGCATAGTCTGGGCAATGGCATCAGACTAAATATGGCACAGGAATGGGTTTTAGATTTCCTCTTTTGAAAAACATAGCAGTTTCATTGGCACCCTACAATTTCTGTGGGTTTGACTGCCAGGCAAGTTACTTGACTGTACACTTTTCATGCATATTTGAATAAGTTGAGGTCAGAAAAATGACAGCAAAATCAATAATATTTGAGCAATAAGCTAGTAACGATAGTCGAACATTCCTCCAACAACCAGCTTATTGATTATAGAACTATCTCTCTTGTCTTTTTTTATTATAGCCTAAATATTTTTAGCAGCTGTACTTCAACTAGCATGCATACACCATGCTGTTTTAATTTTTGAAAGTTAGCAAGCTAAATCCCTATCAGATATGTTTAATTTTTTAAATCAGCCTCTTTTAAAGCACCACCGCTACAGCCATGCACATGTAGATGGATGTATTTGGCTGTTGCCTTGTGTCGCGTGTTGTTTTTGAAAGCAATAATGTGTCTCTTGTAAATGCTTTTTTACTAGCTTAATTACTGTATACAAGGTTTCCTTAAGGCCAACTAGCTGTCATTCAGTCACTGACCACTCAATATGTAGTTTTGCATATGTCAAACGGACAGAGTCAAACCTTCCAAAGAAACACACACACTACAACTTATTCAAAAAACTAATTCAAAGTATCACATTCTTAGAGTAGCAGTGATATATTATAACATAACTGGTTCTTTGTGCACTGATATATGTATATTCATTAGAAAACAGACAGTAACTCAATGTTTCTGGGTATGTTGTGCCTCATATTAGCATCTAATGATTTCCCCCACAATCTGAGAAAGAACAGGTCATTAATACTTTTGTGTTCGTTTTTTAATCTACCAAAAATTTTGGACTACCTAGAAGGCAAAATAGCCAAAACCTGAGAGCCAATCAAAGACAGGCTCCAATCATTCTCTTTGTTTGCCATCTTTGTTTTGACTCCTGGTAGTGCTTCATACAAAAAAACCTTCATTTAAAGCTCTAGATTAATGATATCTATACCGAGACTAATGACCTCAATGGTCATAGAAACACATTAAGTCAGTAGGTCATGTTTACGTCCATCATGTTTGCATTTACAACTCCAAACTGACTCTTACACGGGACCAATTAGATGTATGGTAATATGTCATGCCTTACTTAACAGATCCATCACCATAAAAACAACGGATGCACACACTGTTAGTTTAAACAGCGAAAACAAACACTGGGAGACTGAAATTAATGTGGAAAATGTACCTTGGTACATGGCACTAGTGTCACAATATCAATATTTCAGTAGTTGGTACCGAAACCATTGAAATTTCACGGTTCTTGATACCAATTTCAAATATAGCTGCAAGCAGCAATGCGATTCCTCCTCAAAATGGCAAATCATTTAAAATTGATCAGTAGAGGGTTGTGGTTAAACCCTCCCAATGGAGGAATCCAAAAAACATGTCTTTCTGTCTGAATCCTAAACGAAAATTTTTCAGTGTACAGGATAATCCATCATGCCAGACCTTATGGATCCTTGAGGCTTTTTTGTTCCCCATGAGAAATGAGGCATGTACACGTTTCAGAAGAATTGGACAAATGGGGTGGAAATGCCATCACATTGAAAATGGGACATTTGGGTGTGGTCTGTAGTGCCCCCTAAGGGTGAATGTGGGCCATTCTTGGTTTGTGGGTTCTTGTTGGCCTGTAGTATCAATGTACCAAATTAGAACATTTTTGACCAGAAAATGGGAAATTTGGGTGTGGCCTGTAGCGCTCTCTAAGGGTGAATGTGGGCCACTCTTTGCGCAGTACTTCAGAGTGATGTCATCTTGAAGCATGTTAGGTTTGAAAAACCATCAGTCAAAATTACATTTGATTTATTGACACATATTGATAAAATGTGGACATTTACATAAATGCCCCTTTCAGCCATTTTGTATCATATTCAAATTTCAAGTTAATTGGACATATGGTTCAGGAGAAGAAGAGTTTTGTAGGTTTTCCCAAATTTTCACTGTACAGGAAAATCCATCATGGCAGAAGTTATGGGTCCTTGAGGCTTTTTTGTTCACCATGAGAAATGAGACATGTACACCAAGTTTCAGAAGAATTGGACAAATGGGTTGGAAATGCCATCACTTTGAAAATATTTATTTGGGCCGTGGCCTGTAGCGCCACCTATGGGCGAATGTGGGCCATTCTTGGTGTGGGAGTACCTGTTGCATGGAGTATCAATGTGCCAATTTAGAAAATTTTTGACCAGTGACTTTTTTCCTTCCTACCGGAGGAATCTAATAACACAGCAAAAATATGCTAATACACCAAATTTAGTCATTTTTCATGATTATAGTATAATAATTATTATTATTTTCCAGAACTTTAGTTTAAATTAATTCCATCATCAAAATGGTGTCTAATCAATACATGCTTAAAACTTTTAACAAGTGAAAATAGAACTTTTCAACATATCATTGCATTTTTTTTTATTCAACCGCTGTCTTGTTTGTGATTATTTTGATTAATTATTATTAATATTATTATTATTATTACAGAGAATATTACATATTACTATACAGTTGTAATATATTTTTATTCCATTTATTCAACTTCAGGCTTATAGATTTTATTTTGAATCGTGCTTTAACTATGACGTGTTTTTGCCGGAAGCTTCACTTTTATGGATAGACAGTTTGCAACATGACCCAGTGTGATCACTGAAGACCTGTCATGAAGTCATGGCTGAAATCTCATCTCTTTACACTGGCCTATGAGACACAGTTTTGGAGAGTTTGTATTTTAGATTACTGGTATTTGTGTATGTAGTAATTTTGAAATATTTTGTTTGAAATAGTTTTATTGTGAAGCACTTTGGTCAACTCTATTGTTTTAAATGCGATATAAATAAAGTTGAGCTGAGATTGTAAATGCTGTGATTTTAATTATATAAATATATATTTCAAATGTGCTGCGTGGTTCACAGTGGATTAGTGCTCTGCTCTGTCATCTCAAACAACGTGAATGATTCTCAATGTCTATGGAGTTTCTAGTGGATAACCGGTCAGATTTATTTAAAGTACGCAGCTCTTCCACAGTAAAATTGCAGCCTTTATGTTATGTTATAGGACATGTCATGATTTTAATTTGATAAACAGTCCATTTCAGTACCCAAGGAGTGATGTGCTCATGTACAAAATAAGCCTGTGAGCATTTTAAAGCAGTCGTGTGTCAGTCATACGGTGTGCTTAGAATTAGTGTTCAGTAGTACCGGTACTGGAGAAACACTTGAATCGTTACATCTTTTTTATTTTAGTATCAACTTGATACCAAAATACCAGTACTTTTGACAACATTACAAGGCACTACTATATTTTTGAACATGTACCATGTTAGTATTGTGATATTCTTTGAAATACCATGGAGTACCATGTAAATACCAAACAGGGCTCATCAAAAAAGAGATATGTATCTAAAGCCTGAGAACATGCAGTATTCATCTTTACTAGAGGTAGACCAATATTTTGGTTTTACTGATTTATCGGTGGAGATATTTGCTTTTTGGAACTATCGATTATTGGGAAAAATCTAGTTTTTATTTTAATGGTGAAGGTCTATGCTGAGGGACACACAAGAAGAAATGTATTAAAATCCTGAACCGAGTTTGAAGAATACGTCCTATAAGTAAAGGCATTGCTGGCCTAGGCAGTCCCAGAAAATCTATTGACATGAATTAGCTTAACACCGCAGTGCTGTCATTCAGTTTAGCAGGTAATTGTTGTCATCTGTTCTGATTGAAATACAAGGCCACGGGTCTCTACGGTCATTACTCAGGCTTCAAACCTCAGATGGGTCTTTGATAGGTCCATTAAAACGCATGAACTCTGTAAACTCTGAAGCTGGAAGGTATAAGAATCTTAGCATTAAATGAAATAAGTGTGTAAACATTTTGTGATTGATTTGAGGGGGATTTTGTTCTGATACTTTTCAAAAGGGTTTTAGGAGGAAGCACTGATTACCACTGCTAAGAACCACTATACTTTGATTTTAAAGCAATGTTCTATGTTCTCATCATTACATTTACTTATGTGCATTGTATACAAATTAACAATGCTGCATTGTTTTCCCCCCGTAAAGTGGGAATTCCCAAACTTTCTAGTGCAATAGAATACAACTTGCCACAAGTCAGACTTCCAGATTGCAGACTCGAGCAGAAAACCATCTAAATCGTTGTGCACAGGGGTATTCCTACTAATACCTTCTCTTTTTTCTGGATTAACTGCACAGATTAAGTACTTGGTACACATCTGCCTGCAAAATGTTCCACAGGTAGAAAAATTGCTGCAGAGTCAGTCTGTGTGCCCTGCAAATTCTATACTTCCACAGGGCTCCCAGAAAAGGTGCAACCATGTTGCCTTTACAACAACATGCTGTTAGGTCTGGTGTTCTGCAATGTGTATCTTTTTCCTGAGCAATAACATGGAGGTGTTCAACAGCTTTACTTGCAACCAACCCTGCTAAAAATGGCCAACTTAACCAGCATGCAATTTCCATGCTGGTCTAGGTTGGTTATACTGGTTTGGTGCTGGTCAAGTTGGTGGACCAGCATAGACATGCTTTTCACCATTAAAAACTAACTGGTAAAGTAGCATGGTTATTCTGATGAAGCTGGATAAGCCAATTTAAAAGCCACCGCATTAATATCCCATCTTGGCTGACCAGCACCCAAAACACAGCATAAGCTGTTGACGAGCTAGAAAGGCTTTAATTTGTCTGTCAATACAGAAAAGACTTGAAAATTTAAACCTACTCTAAGAAATATTTACTGGAAAAACAAGTATAACAACTAGCCCTGGTCTCTTCCATTGTTGACTATTCCTCCCCACCCCCATCCCCAAATATAGTGGGGCCAAAAAGTATTTAGTCAGCCACTGATTGTGCAAGTTCTCCTACTCAGAATGATGAGAGAGGTCTGTAATTTTCATCATAGGTACACTTCAACTATGAGAGACAAAATTAGAAAAAAAAATCCAGGAAATCACATTGTAGGATTTGTAAAGAATTTATTTGTAAATTATGGTGGAAAATAAGTATTTGGTCAATAACAAAAGTTCAACTCAATACTTTGTAACATAACCTTTGTTGGCAATGACAGAGGTCAAACGTTTCCTGTAAGTCTTCACCAGGTTTGCACACACTGTAGCTGGTATTTTGGCCCATTCCAAAAGAGAGCGCGCCTAAATGATCAAATACACTTTATAATTCCACCAATGCCCATCTTGCTGAGGATTTAATGTAAACGCAGTCGTTTATGTCTAAAGTGAACTTAAAACAGTGGGAGAAAACGCGTATTTTTATCAAAATGTCAGACTTGAAGCATACATGTACTTGAATTGAGCACTGTCTAGTAGGCTATATCATAACGGCTATTAATCAAACCACAAGAACAAGAAACGAGAAAACCACTCACAACTTTTGGCTGTATAACTTGTGTAGCTTTAAAAGTATTCATGTAATATAATTAAACATTGATATTTTTTAATAATAATATTTTTTAAATTTTGTTCATTTTTAATAATACCGACCCCAGATGTAGAGAGAGAGAGTGTTAATTGGTATAATAAATGACCAGAAAAGTAGAGATTATAAAATAATTTATAATTATGCTTAGCCTTTATAAATATCAACATTTGTACAGCAATACTTCAGGCAGAATATTCCACCAGTCACAAACTACAGAAAATTGTGCATCATGCATAATCATCATAGAATGAGAACACAAATATTTCTGGGCTTAAAAGATACAATAACTAAATCAATGTTAAACATTGTATCTCAAAAGGAGGACAGTGTGGATCCCCATGTGCTACTTAAATAATTCACGCAAAAATGAAAATTCTCTCATTGTTTACTCACTCTCATGCCATCCAAGATTTGAATGACTTTCTTTCTGCAGAGCACAAATGAAGATTTCCAGTAATACATAAAAGTAATACATCCAACTCCAGAGGTTTAATCCATTACTTCAGAATTGGTATGACAGGTGTGGGTGAGAAACAGATCAATATTTTAGTCATTTTTTTGCTATAAATTAATTTCATGCAGTGCTGGTTTAAGGCGTTTTTGTTAGAAGGGTAGAAACGCCAAGGTGGTTATGCTGACATATTTACATCTCTTTAATATCCCTAATATCAGCTTCTAATTCTAGATGTTGTGAACCACTCTTTGTGTTGTCACAGTGGGCTTTAACCCTACAAAACCCCTACATCACACACCTGCATGCATTCATAACCTGTAAACATACAACTGGATTCAATTGGACGGCATTAAAAGCAGAGCGTCAGTGCCATAGTGGAGCTAAAATAAGCAACCAGTCTTCCGGAGCCTCTTTTTACACTGCACACTGAAGAATCAATGATTACAGCCTATCTGGAGTACAGCACATTAAAGTACGCTGAGAAAAGAACTACATTTTATGACTAAGGAAGCAGTCAGGCAAATTGATTAAACATTACTGAACATACTGAACAGGTGCAGTAGGCTTTGAAAAGCACAGGATAAATGACCAACAAAACAGTGTTAGGATCAAAACATATTGAAAGAAAACAGTATTGGATGTAATCTGATTACAAAGTAATTAGTTACTGTAATCCAATTACATTTTAGTTCAAGCTGAAGTACATAATTTATGTGCTACCAAACGTAACTGCAAAATAACCTTATTATCAAAACAGCTTTCTGAATACACACCACATCTGCTGTTGGTCAAACAAAGAGATTGTCCCACCCCCAACTCCATGCCATTGGTTGAGTAAAGTTGTTGGGGCAGATCTAAGTGGGTTGCTCAAATCAGAGGCATTTTTGTTGTGCAACACACCAATAAAATGCTTACTAATATTTGTCTCTGTATATTAAGCTGGGATAGGAGAAAGTATTTCAACACACAAAAAGTTACATACTTCAAAAGTGTGACACATTACATTTTAAATTATTATAATCAGATTACAGTTACTAAACTTCAATTAAGTTAATTAAATTTAAATATATTATTTGGATTTCTCATATTTCTAAAACAAAAGAATTTATGTTGAATACATTTAAAACATTAATTACGTTCATATGTATGTCTGTTTGCATTTCTGTGATACGAAAAATGTTTCGTGAGTTGCTGAGTGTATGATTTGCGTGCGACAATGCATAAGGAGGAAATATATACATAATATGAATCCATTGCAAGGCATACATTTTTATATGAATTGAAAAGTGTATTATAATATAAAGTTAAAGTAATTAGTGATGCCATGGAGTAATCATTCAATATGATTTCAATTTAAAGGGGTAATTAGTCAGTGGTAATGGATTACATTTTTGAGTAACTTACCAAACACTGTACACAAATTTGCAAATGCAAAGAAGCTTGGCCAGTGCGTTGCAAGTGACCTGGATCCTGTTGTACATACTTATCATGTGTTCTTGCATTACCGTGTGGCAAAAAAGCATATTTCTCAATTGACGTCTATTCAAAAGTTAAAAAATGTTAAATTATTTTCAAAAGTTTTTAACAAATGTTCTGGATGGCTCTTAAAAAACATTAAATGGATTTAGCATTATTAGGTCATCATTTCCCTGCGGTGCCAAAGTGATCAGCCACATATTTATGCAAATGAGAAGAATTTAGATGAAAGGGAATGGTCTCCAGGTATATTAGACATCCATGATTTGTGCCATTTAAAACAGTTATATTTTGATTCAGCAGTGTTGAGGAGTGTCTAAAAGTAAAGTAGTTACACAACTAACTTAGCTATATTTTTCAGTGGTGTGACAGTAGCTCAGCTATTTTCACAATAGTGTAGATTTTCCAGTAACAAGCTGAACAGTTTCATGTTCCTAGTCACCCAGGTGCACTAAAAAAATTAAAATATGAAAGGTAGCTCAGCAAGTAAAGACACTAACTACCACCCCTGGAGTCCTGAGTTCGAATCCAGGGTGTGCTGAGAAACTCCAGCCAGGTCTCCTAAGCAACCAAATTGGCCCAGTTGCTAGGGAGGGTTGAGTCACATTGAGTAACCTCCTCATGGTTGGTATAATGTGGTTCTTGCTCTCAGTGGGGTGCATGGTGAGACGTGCATGGATGCCACAGAGAATAATGTGAAGCTTCCTCTCACGCTATGTTACTGCAGTAACATGCTCAACAAGCCACATGATAAATGCACAGGTTGATGCTCTCACATGCGGAGGCAATTGAGATTCGTCCTCTACACCACCATGAGGACTTGGAGTGTATTGGGAATTGGGCATTCCAAATTAGGTAGAAAAGGGGAGAAAATAAAAAATATTGATGGGAATATATTTCAGATATATTTTACTCATAAGAATTTCTAGGGGTGCCAATAACTGTGGCCAATGTGTTTGGGAGAAATGTTTTTATTTAATGAGATATTTCCCCTCTTTCAATTGTTTTACTTCAATTAAAGGTTAGATTTGTGTGAATTGTTTTAGTGAATCATCAAAAGGATAAACAATGCCGTTTTTTTCACAGCCTTCTTTGCTCATATGTACCAAGGGTGCCAACATTTTTGGCCACAACTTTATCTCTTCAGGGTCTTCAGATCTGGAAGAACACCAATTTGTGAACAGACGCCACTTGAGGGTGTAAAGCTGCCTGGTAGAGGGAGCTCTGGCTTGGTTGATCATGTCTATGACTGCAGGTGGTAGACCGCTTAAGTCTTCCGCGTCCTGTCCAAGGGCCAGACGTGGAGATTCCAGAGGTCTGGGCATGGGTGCCAGAGGGTACCCCGTCCCTGAGAAAGAAGGTCTTTCCTCAGGAGAATTTGCCAGGGAAGCGTTGTCGCGAGGAGCGTGAGATCCGAGAACCAGGTCCGAGTGGGCCAATAAGGAGCCACTAAGGTGACCTGTTCCTTGTCCTCCCTGATATTGCACAGCACCAGTGCAAGAAGGCTCACTGGGGGAAATTGGTCTGTGGTGACCACGACACGTCTGGACACCTGTTGTAGGGAGACTCCTGTCTGCAGAAAACCGAGGTCTGTCTAAGGGTTGAAAGTCTGATGGCAGGAAGGGGTGATTAACACACGGTATGTGCCGCGGCGCTATGCCCATCTCGGGACTCGAGTCTGAAGCCAGTGCTGAAGTGGTCTCATATGCATCAACCCGAGTGGTGCGGCCGAGGATAACATATGCCCCTGGCTTGAAGCGAGGGAGGCATCCGAGCACTAACTGTGCATGTTCGTTTGTGAGGCATGCTGACATTGAGACTGAGTCTAACTCCAAGCCGAGAAAAGAGATGCTCTCAACTGGAGGGAGCTTGCTCTTTTCCCAGTTGACCTGAAGCCCCAAACGGCTGAGGTGTGTGAGCACCTGGTCCCTGTGGGCGCATAGTAACTCTCAAGAGTGTGCTAGGATGAGCCAGTTGTCGAAGTAATTGAGTGTACAGATGCCCAATTCCCGTAGTGTGGCAAGGGCTGCCTCTGCAACCTTGGTGAAGATGCAAGGGAACAGGGACAGGCCGAAGGGGAAGACCTTGTACTGATATGCCTGGCCGTCGAACACGAACCGCAGGAAGGGTCTGTGTCGAGGCAGAATGGAGACGTGAATGTACGCGTCCTTCAGATCTACCGCCACGAAGAATCTTGATGCCGAACGCAGGTTAAGATTTGCTTCTGCGTGAACATTTTGAATGGGTGTTTGTGTAAAGTCCGGTTGAGAACTCGCAGCCCAGGCATTCATAGGTTCAGAGGCGAGATGGCTACTTCCGGTAAGCCGGGACTATGAAACTTTGGTGCTCGGGTGCCATGAGAACGGCATTCTCTTTTATTGCTCTTTTATTGAAAATGTGGGTACCGCAGCCCGAAGGGGGTGTGACGTCTGACTTCCTGGGTACGTCGTCTCGGAAGCGTTTAGGGGCTTTACGGGCCCTAGAAGAGGTCCTGGAGACGGGGGACGTATGCCGCCTGCGGGGCACTTGACGTTAGGGCTGAGAGCTGGGGCCGAGTTGAGGCGGAGCTGCCTGTTGTTTCTTCGCAGGGGGAAGCCCTCGGCGGGCAGATGGGTGCAGCCTACGCTGCAGCGGCGTGGCATGATATGAGAGATGGCCTCCGTATATATAAATATATATATATATACAAACACAGTTATAGTTCCTGTCCTCGAATCTGATTGGACAATATCTGTTCCAAGAGCACTGATGTCTCACACCATGAGCACTTGAACGCGTTACTGTTTGTATCACTCCGCTTGTGTTCGTGGCATTCTAAATGAAAGTGTAAGAGCAGCGCAGATGTTAAAAAGCAGCTAAATGAGTGTCTTTTCATTTTTTTATGTGTGCCAGTTAATTTGTCAGTGTCAGCCATGTCACTCCACAGATTTAATATTAGCAAAATATAGTTTTGGCAATTCATTTAGAACATCTATTTTGTGCACGTCACAAGCACTTTTTCCAACAATTGTTTACAGACAGATTGCTTCACATTTAATTGACTATATCCCAATTTCAGTGGGTCAGAAGTTTACACTAAGTTAACGGTGGCATTAAGCAGCTTGGATGATTGCAGAAAATTATGGCAAGCCTTTAGACAATTAGCCAATTAGCTTCTGATAGGAGGTGTATTGAATTGGAGGTGTAACTGTGGATGTATTTTAAGGTCTACCTTCAAATTCTGTGCCTCTTTGTTTGATATCATGGGAAAATCAAAAGAAATCAGACAAGACCTCAGCAAAAATGTGTGGACCTCCACAAGACTGGTTCAAACTTGGGAGCAATTTCCAAACTCCTGAAGGTACCGCATTCATCTGTACAAACAATAGTACGCAAGTACAAAACACCATGGGACCACAAAGCCATTATATCAATCAGGGAGGAGATGCATTCTGTCTCCTAGAGATGAACATAGTTTGGTACGAAAAGTCAAATCAATCCCAGAACAACAGCAAAGGACCTTGTCAAGATGCTGGAGGAAACGGGTTGACCCGTTCTATATCCACAATAAAACAAGTCCTATATCGACATAACCTGAAAGGCTGCTCAGCAAGGATGAAGAGACTGCTCCAAAACCACCATAAAAAATAGACTAGAGTTTGCAAGTGCACATGGGGACAAAGATCTTTTTTTCCTCTAGTCTGATGACATAAATATAGAACTTTTTGGCCATAATGATCATCATTATGTTTGGAGGAAAAAGGGTGAGGCTTGCAAGCCGAAGAACACCATCCCAACCATGAAGCATGGGGGTGGCAGTATCATGTTGTGGGGGTGCTTTGCTGCAGGAAGGACTGGTGCACTTCACAAAAAACATGGCATCATCAGGAAGGAAATTTATGTGGACATATTGAAGCAACATCTCAAGACATCAGCCGTGAAGTTAAAGCTCAGTCACAAATAGGTCTTCCAAATGGACAATTAACCCAAGAATAACCAGAGTTGTGGCAAAATGGCTAAAGGACAACAAAGTATTGGAGTGGCCATCACAAAGCCTTGACCTCAATCTGATAGAAATTGTATGGGAAGAACTGAAAAAGCATGTTCGAGCAAGGAGGCCTACAAATATGACTCGGTTACACCAGTTCTGTCTGGAGTAATGGGCCAAAATTCCAGTAACTTATTGTGAGAAGCTTCTGGAAGGCTACACAAAATGTTTGACCCAAGTTAAACAATTTAAAGGCAAAGCTACCAAATACTAACAAATTGTACGAAAAATTCTGACCCACTGGGAATGTGATGAAATAAATAAAAGCTGAAATAAATAATTCTCTCTACTATTATTTTGCCATTTCACATTCTTAATATAATATAGTGATCCTAACTGACCTAAGACAGGGAATGTTTTCTACACTTAAATGTCATGAATTGTAAAAAAGAAGAAGAAAACTGAGTTGAACTTTATTTGTCTAAGGTGTATGTAAACTGACTTCAACTGTGTATATATATATATATATATATATATATATATACATATATATATATATATATGAACTGTTCAACGGGCCCTCGATTAAGAACACCAACTGGCTAGTGGCCCCCAGGTAATTTGAGTTCCCCGTCTGTCGCTCACTTCGACGTCGTGTCGAAGAAGCGACACTAGGGGTCTCTCTTGAGCGCCGAAAGATATCTCTGATCTATGAAAAAAGGCCAATGAGAGTTGGCGAACAGTATTTGCATACTCCGCCTCCGGATACGGCTATAAAGGCGAGAGAAATACGCTCGTTCATTCAGTAATTTTCTTCGGAGCCGATGGTCGTGTGAATGCTGTCTGCTGTGCTACACACAACTGATCCTGCTCCTGATCCTCTCACACTCTGCTGCTGTTGGATTTACGGCACACTTCAGCGGCTGTTTTCTCTTCTCTGCCGGCGTGCAGTTTGCCCCTGGGCGCTTCGACAGCGCAGAGTTGAAAGAGTTCCCTTTTCAAAGAGTTATATTTCTTCATAAAGAGTTTATTTCTCTAAAAGAGCAATACACAGCGGTGTTGAATGCCCTTTTCAGGGCGCGTCTTTATAAAGATGCCATTCAACCCCTGTGTAGTTCCTGGATGCGGTAGAGTGCTCTCTGCTTCTAATGGCAACAGGCGCTGTCTCGTGTGTCTGGGCGCCGATCTCACTGCGAGAACATGACCATGGTAACGTTGCGGTCGCGGCTCGCTTTCAATAGAATGCACGCCACTCCAGCCGCCCCCCGTATCGCTCCTTCTTCCCACGGGATTGAGGACGATGCGGTTGGCGTTGGAGGCGATTTGGGGAGGGCAGCGGGTGCGCTTCCGCCGGGCACGTCCCCGCGGACCACCCGCCCCCCGACACGCTCGTTTACCTCCATCCAGCCTCGAGGCAACGGCGACTCGCCTCTGGGCCGGTCTGCCTATCCTCTGGAGCCTGAAGCCGATGAGCTCGCCGCTCCGTCGGAGAGCGCGGCATCTGACGCTGACTCCTCCCCTGGACTGCCGCCTTCGGGCCAGCAGGCCCAGGTTGAGGCGGACGCGCAGATGTCCGACATGCTTGAACGGGCAGCCGTCGGGGTGGGGTTGGACTGGAAACCTCCACCCTCCCCACACCCATCACGGTTGGATGACTGGTTCCTGGGGTCTGGGTGCCGCTCACAGCCACGCCCCCCCCCGGTCCCGTTTTTCCCGGAGGTGCAAGACGAGCTGACGTCTTCATGGAGAGCGCCGCTCTCCATTCGTCAAAAGCCCTGCTCGTCCGCTCTCGCTACCCTCGACGGTGGAGAGGCCCACGGGTACACGGCGATTCCCCAGGTGGATAGGGCAGTTGTGCTCCACCTTTGTCCCGGTGACCCTACCACCTGGCGCGGACGCCCTGTACCCGCTTCCAAGGCCTGTAGGACTTCATCCTCCTTGAACAACAAAGCCTACAGCGCCGTGGGACAGGCCGCCTCCGCCTTGCACGCCATGGCCATCCTGCAAGTCCACCAGGCCAAGGCGCTCAAGAGATCTGCACGAGGGTAGCCCTGACCCCGATGTGCTGCAGGAACTGCGCTCAGCGACCGACCTCGCCATCAGAGCCACGAAGGTCACCGCGCAGGCACTCGGGCAGGCGATGGCCACCCTTGTGGTCCAGGAACGTCATCTTTGGTTCAACCTGGTCGAGATGCGTGAGGCCGACAAAGTTCGCTTCCTCGACGCCCCTGTCTCCCAGCTTGGCCTCTTCGGCGACACCGTCGAGGACTTCACCCAGCAGTTCCGGTGAGAAGACAGACGGAGGCTATTTCTCACATCCTGCCTTGCCGCTAACCTGCCGCCAAGGCCACTGCCCCGTCTGCTCGCCGAAGGCGTCCCCCTGCGGCTAAGAAACCTGCTCCGCCTCAACCCGGGCCCAGCTCTCGGCCCCCGCGTCGAGCATACCGCAGGAAGCAGACGCCCCCCCATCTCCCGGACTCCCTCGAGGACCCGGAAGGCTCCTAGGCGGTCCTGAGACGGACGACCCAGCGACACAGACGTTAGCTCCGGAGGTGGTAAGACCACTCCGTCCCCCCAGTGGAGGGCCGGGAGGAGAATCTTTTGTTTTCAAACAATTTAATTTGCCGCTCCCCCTTAGACGGGGTTGCGGTGCCCACATTCTCAATAAAAGAGCTATTTCCTATGTCTCTGGGTCACCTGGCCCGCAAATGCCATTCTCACGGCACTTTGCCCTTAGATCTCAACAGTCCTGGCTTCCTGGACACGGACCACCCGTCTTCAGCCCGGTTCCGATGAGTCTAGAGGACGCCTACCCGGGACCTCCTCCTCAGTCGCTAACCCGCCCCCAGCCAGGTGTGCGGAGCAAGATAAGTGCTTTGAGTCTTTTCTCAGCACCTCAGCCGCGGGTCGCCCGGTCGCCGCCCAACGCTGCCCTACCTGCTCCGACCCGCTGCGAAGCCCTGCCGGGTACGTCCAAATTAACCGTCCCTTTGGTGCCCCTAGCGCAGAGGTTGGACGCGTGGCTTTCACTTCCCAACCCGTCTCGCTGGCTGGCCCGGACCATCCAACTCGGTTACGCAATTCAGTTTGCCAGGCCCCCGCCCCCCTTCATGGGCGTCCGCTTTTCCGCAGTACACGGCGAACACGCCCACTCCCTGCGCGCGGAAATCGCGACTCTTCTGGCCAAAGATGCGATAGAGCCTGTCCCTCCAACCGAGATGAAGAAGGGTTTCTACAGCCCCTACTTCATCGTACCCAAGAAAAGAGCACGGCTTACGACCAATCTTGGACCTTCGAGTTCTCAACCGAGCGTTGCACAAACTCCCGTTCAAGATGCTCACGCAGAAACACATCTTAACCTGCGTCCGGTATCTAGATTGGTTCGCAGCGATAGACCTGAAGGACGCGTACTTCCACGTCTCCATCCTGCCCCGACACCGCCCCTACCTGCGGTTTGCGTTCGAGGGCCAGGCGTATCAGTACAAAGTCCTCCCCTCCGGCCTGTCTCTGTCCCCTCGCGTCTTCACGAAAGTCGCAGAGGCAGCTCTTGCTCCGCTCCGAGAAGCCGGCATCCACATACTCCACTACCTCGACGACTGGCTCATTCTGGCCCACTCGAGAGAGTTACTATGCGCCCACAGAGACCAGGTGCTCAGGCACCTCAGCCATCTGGGGCTTCAGGTCAACTGGGAAAAGAGCAAGCTCGCTCCAGTTCAGAGCATCTCTTTTCTCGGGATGGAGT
Organism: Moxostoma hubbsi; assembly: GCA_032164185.1. Taxonomy (NCBI): domain Eukaryota; kingdom Metazoa; phylum Chordata; class Actinopteri; order Cypriniformes; family Catostomidae; genus Moxostoma; species Moxostoma hubbsi. Next base: position 7,748,495 of record JAVLUX010000041.1, read on the forward strand.
TAGACTCGGTCTCAATGTCCGCACGTCTTACCAACGAGCGTGCCCAGTCAGTGTTGAACTGCCTCGCCGCCTTCAGGCCAGGCACAGCGGTCCCCTTAAAACTTTTCCAGAGGCTCCTGGGGCATATGGCATCCTCCGCAGCGGTCGCGCCGCTGGGGTTGATGCATATGAGACCGCTCCAACACTGGCTCCAGACCCGAGTCCCGAGACGAGCATGGCGCCGTGGCACGCACCGGGTAACAATCACCCCCACCTGCCGACAAACATTCAACCCCTGGACAGACCTCTGTTTCTTACAGGCTGGAGTACCCCTACAGCAGGTGTCCAGACGCGTCCTGGTCATGACCGACACCTCCAGATTGGGTTGGGGCGCCATTTGCAACGGGCACGCAGCCTCAGGCCGTTGGAAAAGGGCCCAGCTGTGTTGGCACATCAACTGCCTCGAGTTGTTGACCGTCCTTCTAGCCCTGTGGCAGTTTCTCCCGTTAATTCGCGACAAACATGTCCTGGTCAGGTCGGACAGCACCACTGCGGTCGCGTACATAAATCGCCAAGGCGGCGTACGCTCCCGCCACATGTCGCAACTCGCCCGTCGTTTCCTCCTTTGGAGCCAGCACCAACTCAGGTCGCTGCGTGCCACTCACATCCCCGGCAACCTCAATGTGATGGTGGACGCGCTGTCACGACAACGCTTGCCTGGCGGAGAGTAGTGTTAATTTCGTCAGACGAGACGAGACTAAATATGTTCGTCAACGACCTTTTTTTCCATGACTAAGACGAGACGATGACGAGACTGCACCAATGTCCAAAAACGCTGACTAAGACTAAATTAACATGCATTATTGTTGACGAAAAAAGACGAGACTAAAATGTTTTGGCATAAAATAAAAACTAAGATAAAATCTCTCTTCATTTTCGTATACAATCGTCTCTACTTTTTCACCATGAGATTGAATATTCAGCTGTTACGCCTTCAAAATATTCCGAATGAGTTCGCGCTGTTGCTCTAGTAACGGTTACAGGTCTCATACTCCTGTGGCTGCAACACGAAACTACATGGAGCAAGAACACAACAATCATAGACAGTGGCGAACACGCGACGAGCGCCGATGACATGCTAGGTAGAAGGAAGAGGCTCGATATTTGGTCGCATTTTAGGTACAATGATATTGACAAAAAGTCAGAATGTGTCATTATAACTGACGGGAAGCACTGCAGATAAACAATACCGGGAAAAACACCACCAACCTTAAGCAACATCTAAAGGCTAACCACCCACACATTCAGGGAAGTTAACTTAAATTAACGTCTCATAAGCTAATGCTGATTTTAGGCATCTACGCTGTAAATTGACCAGTTAGCTATGGTGTTGTGGCACATACATTATGCAGGTTATATATATTTTATGTAACTTATTTGCTTAATAAAATACTCTTCAGAACAAGTTCATCATTTGTGAATGTGTCTCTTAAATCAGAAAACCAGACACGTTTAACAAAGTGAATTCAACAAATCATTCAACAAGTGTATTTTGTCAGGTAATTATGACATTTAACCAATATTTGAGATGTGTGAAACATTATTTGACTGAAATGGTTATCTCAGAATTAATCTCAGAAATAATTTATTTTAAAAAAAAGACTAAAATGTTTTGAAACTTGACTAAGATATATTGAGTTTTCTTTTGACTAAAACTAGACTAAAATGACGAGACTTTTAGTTGACTAAAACTTGACTAAGATACCTTAAATTCTCTTTTGACTAAAACTAGACTAAAATGACGAGACTTTTAGTCGACTAAAACTTGACTAAGATACCTTAAATTCTCTTTTGACTAAAACTAGACTAAAATGACGAGACTTTTAGTCGACTAAAACTTGACTAACAAAAAAAGATATGTGAATGACTAAATATGACTAAAACTAACAAGGACATTTGGCATAAGACTAAGACTAAGACTAAATTAAAAATGGGTGACAAAATTAACACTAGCGGAGAGTGGAGGCTTCACCCCCACTCGGTTCAGCTGATTTGGGAACAGTTTGGCAAGGCCCAGGTAGACCTGTTTGCCTCCCGAGAGACCTCCCACTGCCCGCTCTGGTACGCCCGCTCAGAGGCTCCCCTAGGGGCAGATGCACTGGCACACAGCTGGTCGGTGGGGCTGCGCAAGTACGCATTTCCCCCAGTGAACCTTCTTGCACAGGTGCTGTGCAAGGTCAGGGAGGACGAGGAGCAAGTCACTCTCGTGGCTCCTTACTGGCCCACCCAGGCCTGGTTCTCGGACCTCGTACTCCTCGCGACAGCCCCTCCCTGGTGAATTCCCCTGAGGAAGGACCTTCTTTCCCAGGGACGGGGCACGCTCTGGCATCCGCACCCAGACCTCTGGAACCTCCACGTCTGGCCCCTGGACGGGACGTGGAAGATCTAGCTGGTCTACCACCCACGGTCGTAGCCACGATCAACCAAGCCAGAGCCCCTTCTACCAGGCAACTCTACGCCCTGAAATGGCGTCTGTTCGTGAATTGGTGTTCTTCCCGGGCAGAAGACCCACAGAGGTGCGCAGTTAGGTCTGTGCTCCTGTTCCTACAGGAGAGGTTGGAGGGGAGGCTGTCCCCGTCCACCTTGAAGGTGTATGTTGCCGCTATCGCAGCTCACCACGACCCAGTAGACAGAAAGTCCCTGGGTAAGCACGACTTAATCGTCAGGTTCCTAAGAGGTGCCCGGAGGTTAAATCCCTCCCGGCCAAACCTGTTCCCCTCCTGGGATCTCTCGGTGGTCCTCGCTGGTCTTCAGAGATTCCCTTTCGAGCCGCTAGAATCAGCTGGACTCAGGGCCCTCTCCCTAAAGACGGCCCTGCTGATCGCGCTCGCCTCCATCAAGAGGGTCGGGGACCTGCAAGCGTTCTCTACTAACGACACTTGCCTGGAGTTCGGTCCGGCAGACACTCAAGTGATCCTAAGACCTCGACCGGGCTATGTGCCCAAGGTTCCTACCACGCCCTTTAGAGATCAGGTAGTGAACCTACAAGCGCAGCCCCGGGAGGAGGCAGACCCAGCCCTTTCACTATTGTGTCCGGTACGTGCCTTGCCCAGGCCGTGCCACCCCCCTTACGGGTTCGAGCCCACTCCACTAGGAGCGTGGCATCCTCATGGGCACTGGCGAGGGGCACCTCCCTAGCAGACATTTGCAGAGCTGCGGGCTGGGCAGCACCTAACACCTTTACGAGATTCTACAATCTCAGGGTTGAGTCAGTCTCGTCCCGTGTTCTCTCAGGTCCGAGCCCGTAGAACTCGGTACACGTCGACGATCTGACCGGGTGAATCGCTTGTTCCAGCGCCGTTTCCCTCTGCCAAGGCAAAACAGTGCGCTTTTGTCCCAGAGGACCTAGGTCCCTGGTTGATTCCTCCCTAGCCCTTCGGGCCCGCAGCAGTTCAGCGGAGGAACATGCTGGTCCAGTCCACTATGGGTACCCCAGGCTACCCCTACTGGAATAGGTGCTCCACAGATCAGGCTTCCTACGGGATTCCTTCTGTGTGTACTTCCACGGTACGGTCACCTCACGAGCTGACCCGCGTCTCCCTTAGGCAGTCCTTGCTGCCCTCCAGTCGCCGTGTTGTAGCAACTCCCCCCTCCTCGAGGTTGGATCTACCACCGCGCCATTCTTCCCACATGTCACAACAAGAGGACATGTGATGTATTTCGCCACCTTTACCTCCCCTTTCGGGTGGGTGTGGCCTCCACAGGGTCTTTTCCCCCTAAAAGAACAGGAATTCGGGAATAAGACCCCCTTCCCTCGATGCGGTAAGGGCCCCGGCTGCTCTTGCTCTATGCCGAGAAAACATAGAGAGAAAAGAGGCCCAGCCAGGCTTGGCCCGTTCCCTAGTTGGGAGCGTCACCTTGTTCCCCCCTAGGGTAACCAAAAGGATGCTGACGCTTTTTCGGGGCACTGGGGAAGAGTACGTGCAGCCTGAACACAGTTGGTCGCTTGTGCACGTGCAAATACCTGCCCGCTTCTGTGTCAGCAGTACACGTACACGGCTCAGCGCATGGCGAGTTTTGAAGTGGACCCCTATTGTCGCTTCTTCGACACGACGTCGAAGTGAGCGACAGACGGGGAACGTCTCGGTTACGTATGTAACCTCCGTTCCCTGATGGAGGGAACGAGACGTCGTGTCTTCCCAGCCACGTCGCTGAGCCGAGCCGCTGAGGTGCCCGGTACACTCCCGGCTCCTCAGAAAAATCCTGAATGAACGAGCATATTTCTCTCGCCTTTATATCCGTATCCAGAGGCGGAGTATGCAAATACTGTTCGCCAACTCTCATTGGCCTTTTTTCATAGATCAGAGGTATCTTTCGGCGCTCAAGAGAGACCCCTAGTGTCGCTTCTTCGACACAACGTCTCGTTCCCTCCATCAGGGAACGGAGGTTACATACGTAACCGAGACGTTTGATACCCCTGGTCTACAAACGTTTGCTCCACCATGGCAATAGTTGACCTAAATGAGAAATCTGACAGTAGACGAAAGTTTAAGCTAATGCCCGCTATAGCTCCCCTTGTGTTTCACTATGAAATGTACTCTAACGCATTTTTAAATGCATATGCATGGCTAGAAGCACTTGTGTAGTGTTAGTTTTACATGCCTAGTGTTTGTTCAAGAGTCTTGACACAAAAGCACAAACTAATTTGTCCTGCTGTACAACCACGATAAACAACAAGCCATTAAAATGCTTCATTATAAAAACAGAAATGGATCATAACACAGAAATCAATATCAGAACATCATACACCAATATAACCTTTCCCCAGCCCTGTAACTTTTCTTTTTTGATGGGAGTCCCAGAGTGTTTGATATAATGGAGGAGTCTATTTTCTCAGTATATTTTAAACCCTAAATTTCTCTCTGCCTGTTTTGAAATTATTAGCTTTCAACTCCTGTAGGATGTTAAACACTGGGACCAGTAATGCAGGACAGATTATATATATATATATATATATATATATATATATATATATATATATATATATATATATATATATATATATTTTTTTTTTACATTTGCTGCAGCCTCCAATTTGCAAAGTGTGTGTGTGTGTGTGTGTGTGTGTGCACATCTGCATCCACACACATATTTAGACAAAGGGTTCTATCTCAATAAAGTGCGATCCAATTAAACCTTCTGACCTATATAAGTCAATGGCTGAACTTCACCGCCAGCCAACAGCATAGAATATGAATCTCAAACCCAATTCAAAGAGCACAAAAGAGTGAGTGGGTAAATGAGAGGAAGCGAGAGGGAGATTTCAGAAAATTCAGACATTAAATACAAGCAAGGCCCTTTAAAGGTCCCATAAATATTCTCTCAATATTAAGAGGAAAGTTTGCAGTACTAACAAGGTACACAGGCCCATAGCTCCAGCAGTTTTTTCCCAGAATGAACTGCTTGTTTGTGTCTTTCCTACTTTGCAATGCTTGTAAATTTCCTGCTCTGTAATTTGAGTATACACTGTCTATTTATTATTTATTGTTAATTGTAACATCCTATAGTCAGCTGATACTGTCATTGCCTTTGTTGGGTGTTACATGATTCTGGAAAAAACTATATCCCAACAGTCTTTTCTTATACGTAGTCCATAATTACATAAATACAACAGCACTTACAATAACTTGAGTTGAGTTTGTCTGTAAAGTTTCATTAATTGTAAACATAATAATTTCACATCAATATAATTGCATTACTTAACCAATGCACTACAGTTTGATGGCACACAGGGCTTGACTGGTATTCTGGCATACCGGGCATATTTCCGGTGGGCCGATGCTCTATGGGGCTGATCAGGTGCAGACTGGCAATCGTGAGAACCTTGTGGGCCCGTGGGTCAACCACAAAACGTGCCTAATGGGCCGAGATAAGATAAAATGCGCTGCCGTGTAATGCATAGCGAACCACAAAATAGCACTGCGATATGCAAAAAAGGACAGCGAAACACTACCCCCCGCTTAACAAGTTTTAGGACAGTTACCATTTAAAATCCCGGGCCGATTTCTCTTCCCAGTCCAACCATGATGGTACAGCTATCCAAAATACTCCCTCTGCCTCTCTCTGATCAAAATTAAACACATCAGCTTTAAAGATGTGTAAGTTAACTAGAATTCATGTTTAACAAAATGTAAGATTTTTTGTGGGTCTTTTTAACCAAAATTATTACAAAAAACAGACTCAAAGTTATTTGTTTGCGAATCGGACACCGATCATGCTGTTTATTAAACCCAACAAGTGAGAACAATGCAATAAAAAGATAAAAGGTCTGTTTGTTGTAATACTTTGCAAATGCCCAGTGTTTCTCTCACATCACATTCAATTCAGACTGCAAACTAAGATTTCTTTTCCCGATTCCTTTGTAGTGTCTTTTGACTGTTACCGGAACCAAATGTCATAAAAAAACGTGAGGTTCCAGTTATTTATTTGTTTATTTATTTAAATTGAACCAATTCTGAAAAATCCTGCATTGAACACCTCCTGGGAGGTTCATACTTATGAGGTCAGAAGTCATAAATATAATGTAATGTGCGTTTAGAAGTCAGAAAAAATGTACCTATTTTGCAATTTTGATTTACTTTCTCTATTTTTTACATACTGATAAAGACCACTTTAACAATTTTTAGCACCAATTCATCAAAAAGAAGAGCCTATAAAACCACACATTAGTGTGTAATTGAAGCATAATCTATCTATTTTTTAATCCTAACCTTAACAGTACCCCTAACCTTAAACCTAAAGGCCCCGATTTACTTCATATGAAATCTAAAAATGAACGGGTGTGACGTCATGTCGTCACCAACAATAATTCCATGGTCCAAATCACTGAGATCAAATTTTTTTTCCCCATTCTAATGATTGATGTGAACATTAACTGAAGCTCCTGACCCGTATCTGCATGATTTTCTGCACTGCTGCCACACAATTGGCTGATTAGATAATCGCATGGATGATTGTTGGTACCAGACGGGCTGGTTTGAGTATTTCTGTAACTGCTGATCTCCTGGGATTATCACACACAACAGTCTCTAGAATGGTGCCAAAAACAAAAAACATCCAGTGTGGGGCAGTTCTGTGGATGGAAACATCTTGTTGATGAGAGAGGTTAACAGAGAATGGCCAGACTGGTTTGAACTGACAAAGTCGACGGTGACTAGGATAACCGCTCTGTACAATTGTGGTGAGATGAATATAATCTCACAATACTGTTCTGAGATGCGGGTTGGTGCTGTTTTGGCAGCACGAGAGGGACCTACACAATATTTGGTAAGTTGTTTTAATGTTGTGGCTGACCGGTGTAAAGTGGGATCACATTGACAAGAAAAACTGAATTATTACCAATAAAAATTAGCTTCCGCCATGATTCGTTAATTGACACGTCCCCAACTCAGAAAGTCTGGGTTCAAAGAAAATCCAGAGTTTCCCACAGGTAATTATGACTTCATGGTGGTGTTAATGTGAACTCAACTCATAAATATGATTATTCCAGCATGCCATGAATGCAACAAAAATACTGGTTCCAAACCCATGAGGAATTTAGTATGACTTAAAATATGAATTGTTTCTCCAGTAAAGAAAAAAAACCTGTTACACTGTTACCAGCTTTGCAGCACACACACAAGTACAAACACCTGTATACACTTGTATCCACTCACACACACACACACACACACACACACACACACACACACACACAACGACCAAACACTAGAACTGCCAGCTTGAGCTCAATTGACTAATGCAAGGCTGATAGGATGCAGCATAAACAGCAGCATACCGACAGTGAATGCATGAACAAATCAGAGGTAAAAGAAGCAGAGCCCCCCCTTTCCCACGTTTCATTAGAATAACTGTGCGGTCCTTTCATATGGGGACAATGGCAGCCCATCGCTCATGGTAATGTATGCAGAGATGGGTTCCACATACGGGCCAAAGAGACTAAATACCAGTCCACCAATTGTACCAACTCAGACCATAGTTTCTTCCTACAACTTCAACTTATAACTTCACCTCTGTATGAAGGGATAGAAATTGAACAAAGATTGTCAACCTAACTTCTTAGTCTAAAGCTGTGATAACTTCACTTGAACAATAAAGGGCCTTAAGTACAATAGTGACTAGCAGAGATTGAAGAGGTATACAATGTGTATCCAAATCATTGAATGATTTCCACAAACGGCAACTGAAATCTCAGCAGCCTTACTGTTGGACCCGCCTGTGATGGCCATACTGAGAAACTATTTAAATATAACAAGAAAGGTCTTTTTAACAGTTTAAGCAAAACTTTTTTTTCTGTTAAACCGATGTTGGCTTGCAAGTTAATGGCCTTATATAATTTACTAAATTAAATTACATTTAACGAGACTCTAACCTCCATTTAAACCCTGACCTCCAATCAGGCTCATTTGCTTGTTGTGAGTTAATCAACTTAGTTCATCATGTGAGCTCAGGGCAAACAGATACACCGCTGGTAAACAACAGGATCCACATACTTAAGATAATATAGTAGGCATTAATTAAAAACAGACAGACGCAGGGAGGGTTAAGGCATGTGAGAAAGGGAGATTACAGCAGGAGAAGGGATGAGTTATAAAAGGTTGAGAAAGAGATTGAGGTGGGTGTTTTGTTTGTGTGGGGACAAAATGTGGCACTTGACCTGTTTCTGAGAAACACTTTCTAAGACTCAGCAGAGGAAAAGTGCACTCCCTTACCTTCTTTTTACTGAAAACCTTCTCTACACACACACACACACACACACACACACGCACAAACACACACACAGCAGTCAAAGATGGATGGATGGATGGATGGCTAGATAGATAGATAGAGAGGAGTTGGCATATCCAATTAATAAAATGAAATTGGAGGTGTGGGTGTGAGCTACTTTGACTTGTAAAAAGCACTCAAACATTTTGAGTTTCCTACTCACAAGAAGCATCTGCTGACGTGAAACATGCCTCACAAAAAAGAGATCACGGAAGACCTACGATCAAGAATTTTTGTTTTGCATAAAGCTGGAAAGGGTTAAAAAAAGATTAGATATTCATTTGTTCCCTGTTAGACACATTTTCTATCAATGGAGGCAATTTAGTACTGTGAGGTAAAAAAAAATCAAACCTTGAGTGACAGCTTAAGACTTGAAGGTTCATTGGATCTGGTTAACATCTCTGTTCATGAGTCTACAGTACTATGGAAAACATTAAACAGCCATGGTGTCCATGGCAGGACATACCGAAGGAAGCTGCTGCTTTCCAATAAAACATTGCTGCCTGCCTGAATTTTGCCAATGACCACCTTGACACTCCACAACCCTAGTGGAAAAATGTTTTGTGGACTGACAAATCAATGGTTGAATTTTTTGGGAAGAACAAACAGCACTACGTAGGGCGTAACAAGAGCACTGAATGCCAACATGAAAACATCATCCCAACGGTGAAGTACTGTGGAGGGAGCATCATGATTTGGGGCTGCTTTGCTGCATCGAGGCCTGCACTGCTTACCATTATCAAGGGAAAATATTAATTTCAGGGTTGCTGTGCACCAGCTGAAGCTCAGTAGAAGTTGAGTGATGCAGCAGGACAGTGACCCTATACATCGAAGTAAATTCAATGGCTTCAAAAAAAGAAAACACACCTTTTGGAGTGGCCCATTCAAAGCCCAGACCTTAACCCTATATAGAGATGCTGTTTAATGACCTCGAGTGCCATTTACGCCAGACATCTTAATAATATAGCTGAGCTGAAGCAGTTCTGTTAGGAAGAATGGTCCAAAATCCTTTCTGAACGTTGTGCAGGTTTAATCAGCAATAACCAGAAATGCTTGGTTGAGGTTATTGCTGCCAAAGGAGAATTGGCCAGTTATTAAATCCAAGGGTTCCTTTAATTTTTCCAAAGCACTGTGAATGTTTAATAGAATGTGTTCAATAAAGACATGAAATATTATAATTGTTTGTGTTGTTAGTTTAAGCACATTGTGTTTGTCTATACATGTAACTTTGATGAAGATGAGATCAAATTTTACAGTTTTTCTCAATCACTTTGGCTCGATTCTCGAATGAGAAATTATTTTATAAAACAAGGTTCAAATTTCTGAACAATTTTGAATTTAATTTTGAATTTCAATTTACAAATTGCACATGTTTTGGCAAAAGATTAAGTACAACTGTCTACAATTTGCACAATAACTAAATACAAGTGGCTTGCTGTTCAAAACTGATGAGTTGATTCTCAGTGAAATTGTCATACTCTTCACCACTTCTAAACATTCTTTCATCGTGTGAGCCATCGCATGCAAAGTTGTCCACTAAAAAGATGGGAACTTGTAGTGTTACGAACTGCGAGGAGGTACAATTTATTGTTTTTTACAGAACAACTGCAGGTTTTTTCATTGTTGCTTGGTAATTTAGCCAATCGCAGGTAAGCCATTGCTTTATAAGTCTGCTCACAATTTATCACATTGCTGTTTCAGTGTGCTTACACTGCAACCTCCACCACCCCACCACCACAGGTTGAGCCCCATCCCGCACGGTGTTAGGCTCCTCGCCCCTGCCTCCTATCTCCGGCAGGATATGATGGTTCCGAGTACAACGCCCTCGGACCGCCAGAGAGAGACATTACATTTCTGTTTTATATTCATCAAATAAATGCCATCTTAAACCTCACTCAAGCCTGCGTGTCTTCCCGATAGAAATTACTTTACATGTAATAAATGTGTAAAAACGGGCATGCAAATGTGAATTTTTGTTTACATGTAACACATTGCTACAAAAATATATGTACTGTATACATCCAAATGTGCATATTCTTTTTCTGTGTACTACAGTATTGACTTTTTCCAGTAAACTTTTACCTACTGTTGAAATTGTTATCTTAAAAGCTCAGAATGTTACACAATAGCATTCAGCTAGACAAAACTGACATTCTTGTATAGTACAGTAAGCAGTCAGTGTCAACAAAAAAGTAGAACAAAAATGAAATTTGTATATAACAAACATTTGACTGCCATGGTGGAAAAAACAGGTAAACATTTTGACCAGTACGGCTCACACAATGACAAAAAACTTTTACATTTATTGACACAATAACTATGTTTTGAAGCATAAATTAAATGTTCTGGGTGAGTTACTACATTTTGCAGACATGCAATAGAGTTGTGATGTCCCATAAATCAGTCGTGACAATTGCACAAACAGTTTAGAGAATGTTAAGACTGTTTAAAAAAAATGAGCCAAAGCAATTGACCAATCCCCCCAATCCTTAGCAGAAAATCAGTTACAATTTTTCTCAATCAATTTTACTAATTTCTCCAAACTCATAACACTGCTTTAAAAACAATTACCAACACCATCTGAACACTTTGTAATTGTCCTAAACAAATTGTAAATTTGTCTTGATTTTCATCATTTTCTCGAAAGACTACACACACATTTCTCTGATCCAAGATTCATGCTTTCAAAACCGTTAACACAAACTAAAAAAAAAAAGGTCAAATTCTCAAATGCACATGTCAGGTTGTCAAATCTTTTTATATGGATGTCTGCCGTGTTAGTAATGCACACTGCAAAGGAAATTAATTTTACTACATTTTTCACCCAACTATCATGAATTTGCTATCTATTAAAGGGGTCATATATGAAAATTCAGAGCAACAAAACAATAAGGAAGAAGAGGGCAAACTAATAAGAGGTAGAGTGGAGGAAGAGGAATTCGGAAGATGTGACGAGAAGAGGGGAAGGTTTTTTCAACTCTTACAGGGGTGAGCATTGAAAGAGTTGAGGAAAGACCAAATGGAGTAAAGACACAGATGAGGCTCAAATGATCTGAGAGTTGCTCTTATTGATCATGTTCTGAATCACAGTCTCTCTGAGACACAAAGATTTCGGTCTAATGTGAGCAGATCAACAGTGACTGCAGACTAAACAAAAAAGATTAGGGAGGAATGGCATTGGTCCGCATGCCAGGATCAATGTCCACAATCACTGTACGTATCTGTGCTTACAATATTGTACTTTTTTAAATTAGCTTCCTAATCCTCTTTCCAGAGGAAAAGCAGTAAACAACTATGTAAAACAGATCAAATTCATGGGCAAGGAAGAGGCGAGAAACCGACTTAACATATAAACTAAAGGTTTAATGGAGAACTCAAAAGACAAACACATAATAAGACGGACATCCGTAATTGAGCTCTCTCTCTCGATCGCCGTCTGCGAGTGGCCTTTATCCCTCTTGACGGCTTAATTAGCCTAATACGGGACCGGGCGTGCGTAATCACGCGCCGGTCCCGCCCTCCACCGTGCCACAAACTAGAACTAAAGAAAACGCAGAAAAAGGTCTTTATTGTGGATTTGTAAGACAAACGTGTTATTTCAATAGTAGAGTCATGTGTCCATAGCTGTAAATACTATCAATAGATAGAGCACATCTATGGTTTTGATGTCAGTATTTAGTTTTAATAAATGCATTATCAGAAAAGAAAACAGTTCTTCATTATGCAGTGAATGGATAGATGGATGGATGGATGGATGGATGGATGGATGGATGGATGGATGGATGGATGGATGGCTGGATCGATCTAGGGAAGATAATTCAGGTTCACATGACTGTACTGGTGATGTCATTCTTTAGATGTTGCTTTTCCTTTTTGGCAGACTTTGCTGACCACAAACAACTTGCTGCTTAAATGGCAAAATGGCCTTCATTTCCCCCATGACAGTACCTGAGGGAGTTGAAACTAGAGCATTACTTTATGTTTAAAAACTGGAGGAAGGCAAAAGAAACTTCTCTACGAAGTTAACATTTCACTGAATCTAAATAACTCAATAACATGAGAGTGAGTGGCGGGCAGATTTTGATAAGCATTGCTCATTCCTTCACAGTAACACATTTAAGCTTCTCAAATCTGTTTTGTTATTAATCAAATTAGTGCAGATGGTGAGATGAACTAAATTGAACAAAAGTTTTCAATGTTTTGTTCTTTAAACCTTGAGATGGCAACTGTAGAATAGTGTAAACATACAGCAACATGTGTAAAGCCACACACAGATAAGTACTGTCTATTTCCACACACATTAATAATGATTGTTTTCTTTATTTTAGATTTCCTTTCTTGAACCTTGCATAAACATTCACATTTGTAAAGTACTACTGTGTGTGTGTGTGTGTGTGTGTGTGTGTGTGTGTGTGTGTGTGTGTGTGTGTGTGTCCAATTCTCCAGTTATTACAGTCGAAATGAAAGATACAAATACACAACCTGACACACACTTTATTCTGATTTCTGTCATTCTTTTTCCAGTGAGTCATCAAAGTATTTTCTTGGGTGAGGAAAGAACATTCACAGAACATTCTCTGCTGTTACTTACTTTTTATTCCATTGTCTTTTATTTTAGCCCTCTTTTTTCATCTGAAAATAAATACAAACACATAAACAAAACACACCCTGTATTTAATGTGGTTCAGAGATGACATATTGTGTGCTGCATTTTGTAGCATTTAATGTTTTTCCCCCTGATTTTTAGCTACTGTATCTTTAAGAATGTATATGTAAATGACCTCTGTTATGAGTGGCTAACTTTATCATATAATGTAGTTCAAATCTTAGCAAATGTTTTACAAATTACAGACTCTTACATAGGAACACAAAAAAAGTAAGAAAAATCCTGTTTTCTATTATAATGTATTTCCCCTTAAATACAATTTTGGCACACATTTTGGGCTAACTCATTAGCTTGAGTAAGATGCCAAACAGTGCCATACACTAAAAGCACCCTTGGGAAGAGGTGCCACACTGCCTTTGAGAATTTCAGAAATTAATTACTTTTGAAAACACATGCTTTAAGAATAACAAATTAAAGCAGAAGATGGTGTAACCTTAAGTGACTGCCACTTGGGGAAATATAAATCACAAATACACACTATAAACAGACTAACATACATCCTCAGCAGAAAGCTTCACTCAAAATGATCGGCATCATTCTGTTACATGCTTATCACAGATATCCAGCAACACGCGACACAACAGATTTGATGTCTCTGACAGATCTCAAATCAGATCCCTTGGATGAGAAACAATTTTCTCCACGTCTGTCACAGTAATAGACATAACTAGATGGATACTTGAATACTTCATAACAGTGGTTCTTAACTGGTGGATCAAGTAAAAAAAAAGAAAAGAAATGGGTTGCAGATCTGTTTTAATAGGTGTTGCGGAAAGGTGGTAAAAATATATTCTAAATTCATCTAATAAAATAAAACAATAATGTACAGTATTTAGGATCATTTCAAAAGGGAGGAAAAACACTTTTGAGTATTGTGTGTGCGTCCAATCAAGCTCAAATTTTAGGACAAAGTCAACTGTCACTCGGTCTGCAAGCAAACCAATTTGAGGGCACTGCTTTATTATTGTACACCTGCAAAAATACTGTAAATCAAGTTGATTTGTACTTGACCTAAACTGTCCTTTAAAGTGCACTCGGTAATTTTTTCCTCATTAAAAACGTTTAACACCTAAAGACAGTTTTGCAATATATGTAGGAAATCATGAACACTCATATTAAAATGAAGACTATGGTCATATCATTAACCTTTATAAAAGCTGTTTTATTCTACATGGTGAGGGTCCCCTCATGGGGGCTGCCATTTTAGAATCACATGACCAGCCGAATACTACGCGCTTAATCTCAGTAACCCTCCTGTTATTTAATACTTTCACTCATTGATTAAAGTAATCATGACTGACTGTGAATACTACATTTCTACAATGGCATCTGAAACTGAAATCTATTGATTATAAATTATGCTGCATCCAAGCCATTAGGTGTCAGTGTAAGTCCAAGATGACACAAAGAGAAAAGTTACAGAGTTAAAGAACCCATGAAATAATTTATTTTTTTTAAAAAAAAAAAGTTTTGCTGCTTTGAGTCCATATCTATTAGTAGGGCTGGGTATTGATACAGATTTACCAATTCTTTTCTAGGGCTGAAATGATTAGTCAGCGTTTTCGACAACGTTGACATTAAAAAAACTGTTGACAATTTTCATTGTCAAATAGAGGAAGAGGATGAAAACACAGCTCACAGTCCAGATGCACTCTAAACTTTCAAAACAGCTTCAGGTGATGTAAATCACAAAGTATGGGAAAATTATACAAAAATACCAATTAAGTAAATACAGAAGCACTCTCATTGTGGAATAAGCGGAGCCAGAGTTGTTGCTCTGCTTAAGCAAAACTGCGCCTTTAAGGGAAATACCCTGGCGTTACATCTTTAATGCATTTATATTTAATCTTATAGCTTTATTAAAGTTCAAATAATAAGGAAGCAGGACATGTAAATAACTACCAACTCAGAAACTGGCATTTTTCTGTGCGGCCAGCACCTGTTCTATGAGTTGTGCAACATGTCCCAATCTAAGGGGGGGAGACTGAAACTGCTCCCGGCTGATACCCACTCGGGGATGGTCGTCCCTCGAGCGTGCATGCTTAATGCAGCTAGATTATAACGTGATGGCCCGTGACTTATTGAAACATAATATACGTGTCACTGTGCATTTCTTATGGTGAAGTAAATTTGCAATATGCAGCTTTATTAATAAGAGAGAGTTTGTTTTTTTGTGAGTAAAATATGGGTTGATGAGTGGGTAGTCTTTGCCCCATTATTCACTCCAACAAAATAGGTTTTTGATTTGGTATTGTTTTGGCTTGTTTTCCAATATACAGTGAATCTGGAAAGTATTCACAGCGCTTCACTTTTTCCACATTTTGTTATGTTACAGCATTATTCCAAAATTCATTATTTTCCTCAAAATTCTACAAACAATACCCCATAATGACAACGTAAAAGAAGTTTGTTTGAAATCTTTGCAGATGCACTGTAAATACAGTTGAAGTCATTTGTTTGCATACACTTATGTTGAAGTCATTTTTATCCAATCCACAGATTTCATTTTAGCAAACTATAGTTATTATAAAGTCGTTTAGTACATCTACTTTGTGCATGACACAATCATTTTTTCCAACAATTGTTTACAGACTGATTGTTTCACTTTTAATTGACTATCTCACAATTTCAGTGGGTCAGAATTTTACATACACCAAATTAACTGTGCATTTAAGCAGCTTGGAAAATTCCAGAAAATTATGTCAAGCCTTTAGGCAATTAGCCAATTAGCTTCTGATAAGCTAATTGGAATCAATTGGAGGTGTACCTGTGGATGTATTTTAAGCATAACTTCAAATTCAGTAAATTTTTGCTTGACATCATGGAAATCAAAGAAATCAGTCAAGACCTCAGAAAAAAAAATTGTGCACCTCCACAAGTCTGGTTCATCTTTGGGAGCAATTTCCAAATGCCTGAAGGTGCCACGTCCATCTGTACAAACAATAGTATAAAAACCATGGGACCACACAGTCATCATACCACTCGGGAAGAAGACGCATTCAGTCTCCTAGAGATGAATGTTGTTTGGTGCTAAAATCACAAATCAATCCCAGAACAACAGCAAATGACCTTGTGAAGATGCTGAAGGAAACCGGTAGACACGTGTATATATCCACAAAAAAACAAGTCCTATATCGACATAACCTGAAAGGCTGCTCAGCAAGGAAGAAGCCACTGCTCTAAAACCACCATAAAAAAGCTTTACTACAGTTTGCAAGTGCACATGGGGACAAATGTCTTACTTTTGGAAGAAATGTTATTTGGTCTGATGAAACAAAATTGAAAAAACATTTTGGCCATAATGACCATCGTCATGTTTGGAGGAAAAAGGGTGAGGCATGCAAGCTGAAGAATACCATCCCAACTGTAAAGCATGGGGGTGGCAGCATCATGTTGTGGGGGTGTTTTGCTGCAAGAGGGACTGGTGCACATAGCAAAATAGATGGCATCATGAAGAAGGAAAACTACATTGATATATTGAAGCAACATCTCAAGTCGTCAGCAGGGAAGTAAAATTTCGGTAATACCTCAAGTTGTGGCAAAATGGCTTAAGGACAACAAAGTCAAGGTATTGGAGTGGCCATCACAAAGCCCTGACCTCAATCCGATAGTAAATTTGTGGGCAGAACTGAAAAATCGTGTGCAAGCAAGGAGGCCTACAAACCTGACTCAGTTACACCAGTTCTGTCAGGAGGAATGGGACAGAATTCCAGCAACATATTGTGAGAAGCTTGTGGAAGGCAACCCAAAACATTTGACCCAAGTTAAACAATTTAAAGGCAATGCTACCAAATACTAACAAATTGTACGTAAAATTCTGACCCACTGGGAATGTGATGAAATAAATATAAGCTGAAATAAATCTCTATTTTAAGAATGAGAAATATCAGAATAATAGTAAAGTAGTGATCCTAACTGACCTAAGACAGGGAATGTTTTCTATAATTAAATGTCAGGAATTGTAAAAACTGAATTTAAATGTATTTGGCTAAGGTTTATGTAAACGTCTGACTGTATCTAAAACTGTATCTACTGACTGTATCTACTGTATCTACTGACTGTATCTACTGTATCTACTGACTGTATCTACTGTATCTACTGACTGTATCTGACTGTATCTAAAACTCATATTTTAAACAATGTACATTTACTTTAGGAACTATACTGCAGAATATTATTTTTTTTTTTATCTGAGAATGTTGAATATAATATTAAAAATAGAAATATTTAAAAAATATCAAAAAATCCTTTAAAAATATGCTTTCACCTGAGGAGGAGCATAAAAGATATTTAGACTTGCTTTTAGAGAATAGATCTTAAATATAAGTATATTTTGTCTTAAGTATAACCAAGTAAAAAATACACTTTTATACAAAATACATTTATATTTTAGATACATTCTCTTAAAGGAAGTCTAAATATCTTATATGTTACTTCTCAATTAAATGTATATTGTTTTAATGATTTTAGACCATTTTAAATGGAAAACAATTAAAAAACACTTGATAACAATAGGATAATTAAACTTAATAAAAAAGTATTTTATATCCTTTATTTCAGTGAATGTCATTTAGAGGTATTTTTAAAAGAAGATTTTGTCCTCTTTATTGTTAGTAAGCACGTTTACAACATTTTAAGTCAGGGCACAAGCTCAATAGTCAGTTAAGAGCTAATGATTAATCGTTGCAATAATCAACTGAATATTCGAATAATCGTTTTAATAATCGTTAGATTAGTCGATTATCAAAATAATCATTAGTTGCAGCTCTATTCTATTGCAATTCGATTCAATACAATATAGATTCATATTGGTATTATTAAGTTATAATGTCCCCTTTGTTTAGATATGAAAGAAATTATCTCCCAGCTAATGCTGTTAATTATACCGGTGACTGTATCTAGGTACATTATGAAAATACTAATTTACTAATTATACTTTATTCATTTTTATAATTTGATCACATTTTGGCTTTTAAGAATTAACAAATCCATGCATTCAATCAAAAAATAAGATATTATATTTCAGAGATTATTTTTTATTTACATGTTTATTGTTTAATTGCATAATTTATACCATTTACAAGTATTTACACTGATTTGTTGAACATGTTTAAAACCGGTGCTGTATCTTTAACAAAATCTGCACTTCTGTGAAGAACGTCTGTAGATGAACGAGAGAGGACTCGAATTACATTATCTTACAAAAATCGAGAGTTCATGGCAAGCTTGCTACAAACGCAGAGCAAAATTTGGTTGCAAACATAGAGGTTGCGCATAGAGGCAAAGATCGATCTTGGGATTTAAGAATTGATATCGAGACTGTTCAAATGAAGATCGTGACTTTGATGCTTACCTACCAGCACTGAAAACACTGTTAACCTGAAAAATAAATGTGCTTCATGTAGTAAAATCTAAATTAACTGGTTTTATTCATCCAAAAATGTTTAACACCTATGAATCAATCTGAATACATTAGGTTAAACCCACAAAACAAATTGTAAGGGTTATATCAGGTAGAAATAGATCCTTGAGGTAACAATTGCAGGTTACACTTGTAGTGTTTTGGCAGGAGATATACAAGTAGACTAATCTTGGATCATTAAATTAATCAGCCCAAGATGCATCTCAGTGGAGGCTGTAACTTACACTTCGGGTAGATTTTAACAAGCACTGCATAAAATACTTAATGGAGTGAAAGAATAAATAATATACAATCACACTCCTGTACTTGATTGCACCAGCAACATTCATTCATTCATTACCACAGGCAAAACTAAAAAGCAAGGCAATTGAAATGCAATGTTCCAGCATTCTGAAAGGCATGATCCTGTATTAGAAATAGGACAGAACAAAAGTGTGAGAAAGAAAATGCTTTTTGTGCTGTTATCGTTAAAAACCCCACAGTCTGTTCCCTTGAGAGAGCTTCCCACCTGAACGAAAAGTGAAAGACTAAGAGACAGAGAGCGAGGGAATGTTAAAGACAGATGTCAGAGTAATGACTCCATCCATTATCATGAACTACAACCCCTCTCATGGGTGTCACACCATGCAGTCGGACAATAAGTAAGTGCTGAGGGCACAAGACTAGACCACCAGAGGTCCAGTATTACTGAGCTCTGCAGGATTTCTGGCTGACTGTGTACACATCATTACAACACATGAGCACCAGGATGCCATGCCTACACCTGGGAGACAAGGCTACATGTGTTTGTGCATATACATCTATAATGGGACAAGACAAGTGTTAATGGGCAAGCTGATATACAGTAGACATTGATAGTATAGCACAGAGACATCAATACATTTCATTTCATCTAGACAGGTTGGAACACATTCAATGCTTTCCTAAGACTAGGGACTGCTTCCCAGTGAGTGCCTACAGTATGTACTGTATATTTAATCCACTCCGGTTGTTCCTGCGCTCTCATAAACAGGCTGTAGTGGATCCACTGCAAATAAACATGAATAAGTAGTTAGCATTTACAACATTCAGATCCCACTTGATTTATCAGAGTGAATTTTTACTTGAAATTTTAAACCTACCACCTCAATTCTAGAGTATTGAGGGTGGTTGCTTGCTGGCCCAAGTAAAAAAAAAACTATGATCGTAATCTTGACCAACCATTTTAGAGATTTCTGTCTATCCCCATTCAAATAGATAGGAGCTGTAGCTACCTGGGAGGGTTTCCAAGATCGCCACCGAGAGGACTGAATTCCCTTAAAATGTAATTTGTTGACATTTGCTTCTGAATGTTCATGAACCCTGAAATCGTCCCTATTCTGCCAAATAACTTGTCAAATGTTTTTCCCTTTCCCTTTAGCGCTAGGTACTGATATGTGTTGCGTAACCCTACCCTAAACCTAACCTTACCCCTAAACCTACCTGTACCACAACCTCAGTAGTGGCAAATGTGAATCTTGAGAATTTTGCAGAACAACATGTAGTTACAAAATAAGTACATTACACTGTATGTATTTTAATGTTAGTACATTGTAGTTAAAGAAACCTAATGTAAAGTGGGACCGAATATGTATTCCTTTTTACAATACTGCATCGTTTAAAGCTAAAAATATAAACTTCCTTTTGGCGCCACTCTGTAGACATTTCAACCAAAAACTGCTCACACATCTCCACACGCTCAACACTTCTACCTTCGGCCAATGGGAGCAGTGGTTCGAATTTGAGTGATCACAGGCTGATTTCAGCAATAAAACTTTCAACCTACGTTCACCGAATTCACAGTGCAATCAGTCTGGATATTCTGGTCCCTATATTTGTCTAGGGTCCCAACGTAAATTAAATTCAATGGGATTGTTTTGCCCGTTATTATCCACCAGGCAAAAATCATAACAGTAATTGCTTAGAAAAGTAACAGTTCACCTCTCTCAACAGGTAGAACAACTTGAGGTATCATTAATTTCTGTTTAATACTTAGGATTAAGGGTTTGGTCAAATCCCTAACCCTATATACAAACAATAATATAAATAAAATAAAATACATACACCTGTACATACATACATATATATATATATATACAGTACTGTGCAAATCCACTTGTCATCTGTTGTAGGGCTCCCTGTTCTTCTATTCTATTTGCAAAAGTAATATTTGGGAGTCTAACATTTATATTTCCTATTGACACACTAAAGCTGAAGATATAAATAACCATCTGAAGACAAATGCTTTTGTGAAACAACTTATGTGCCTAAAACTTTTTCACAGTACTATATATTATTTGTATTTTATTTTAATCATTTGCTTTGGCCTGATTAAAATAAACCAACACGTTCTCATTCTCCAAGCGTCCAATTTTGACACTTGTGCTGAAGCCATCCACATCTGCATGATGACGCCAAAGTGCCCCCTGGCATCCTCTCATTGTCGGAATGAGAAACCCCGTTGTTCAACTAGAAAACTTAGCCGTCAGTTATCAATCTTTGAATATTATTTTGTGTGCTTAAACCTCAATGTTTTACAATATTTATGAATATATTAGCGTCATAATATTTTAGATCCACCTAACCCAACCCCATTTCTAAACCTAACTGATAATCAACAATATAAAACATGAAAGATACACTTAGCTATTCATAATTTGATACACATTACACTATTTATATATATTTTTAAGCACCCAACCGCACATTTATGCCTAAACTCAACCAGTTCTCAACAATAGAAAAGATGTAACAAGTTGTATTCAGTCACAAGACACGCGAGAACCAATGGCATAATCGTTGAGTCTCTGACGTCAAACCCTTGAGGCGGTACATTTTTATGTGTTATAATGAAACTTGTGCAGCATGTTTTATGGTGGACCGTGATAGGTGACTAAAAACTTACATTTATGTTTATTCGTCACATAAAATTATTGAGACTCGGAATACGCCCAGAATGAAATGGGTCAATTCAGCAGTGCAGGATGTGTACAGACAGATTAAATAGACAGATAACCAATAGATTCAATATTAACCACTGTGCATAAATGTTGCTGATTTCAAATGAAATGAAAATCATACCCCCAACATATGTCACGATGACAAAAATTGTACCTCAACTTATTACTAAATTATGCTAAAACTGTAATGCCCATCGTGTCGACGTCATGCCCCAGTTGACGTCAAAGGTTTTTCGTTGAAAATAACGCACTTGCCGGATGCATTATAAAACTGATGCCGGAGGTCACTTTTGGCATCGTTTTTGTAGATTGACGTGCTGGCGTAAGTCTTTGAAGCCTTGGGAATGAGTTGCAACCCATAAACAGTAAATGCTACTATCCTGATATTTATGTTTATTTATGTCCTTTTCTTTTAACACAGCCCATTAAGTACAGTTCAACTCATCCCACACTGAAGTTGACAAAAAGCACTGTGCATTAACACATCAGTTCAGTGGCATGATAATAATTACACCTTCAAATCTGAAATTAAATTTACAATTATAACTGGCGGCTGAGAGACTATAATTTATGTAAACCTCATCTCATAAGGGGGTGAATGAAACATAAATACAATAATGTGCTGTTCCCTAATAATTACAATGTAACAAAACTACAGTTAAAGGTCATCCGTCACTTTGCAGCTTCTCAATGTGATACAAGTGTTAAGAAAATGATTTTGGCAACTGGCCTCACTGATAACTGACAACCACACATAAAAAGTTGACCAGGTCAACCCGGGAGACTGTTTGAATGTGTGTGTGTGTTTCATAACCTGTTATTTCATAAATAAAAGCTACAGACATCTCATCTTAGAGTACTTACCTAGCCATCTGACCATACCGAGCGCAGTATTGAGTCTGCCCTACTACTGTGTCCAATGAATATCAAGTAGGAGCCCCCTGCTACTGCGCTCAAGAAAAAAGACTATTACCTGCAATGTTGTGACAAAAATGTAGACTTTTTTTAACTACAAGTATGGCCACATGTGATGAACATACAATACAGAGAGGCCCGAAAAGTTTTTGAATAATATTACAAAATTCAAATCAAGTGTTATTAATTTTACAGGAAAGTAGCAGACTTTTAAAGCAAAACATAAATTAGACACATAAAACCATTGTGACGTGAAAGTGTCTCTTCCAAAAATGAGGACACTGTAGTTCAGATATTTTGATAGAAGTTTTTGTATACAAATGTACTTGTTTTTGCAACCCAAAAGATAACAGGACAGCACATCCTGGTCCCTCTTTTAAGCTGAACAAGCATTGCTCCTCAGAAAGCACAAGGGGAGGTGAGGGTTGGCAAATTAAAATGCATGACTTGAAATTTAGCACTGTATTTGAAAGTGCTTCATACACTTTTACCTAAAGGCTTAGTCTTCAATGCCTAAATGCTTGAAATTAGTTATGTAGACAAACATTGTTGAATTTAATAACAAAACTATTTTATAAAACTATATAAAAAAACATTTTTTGTTTTTTTTTGTTTTTCCAAACTAAAATTGCATTGCTTTATTTATTCATTTTTACTGGGTCAGTTTGACTGGGTAGTGAAGTTAAAGCAGTCAACAAACATACATTGGGAACTAGAGGTAGACCGATATATTGGTGGCAATTGTTACTTTTTGGAACTATCAGTTATCGGCAAAAATCTATGCAGATAGTTTTTATTATTATTATTATTATTCCTCTGTGTTCCTCTGATAATGACATTTTTTTAACTTGAGGTGAGAGCATGCAAAGAAAAATGTGACTTTTTGGAAACTAGATGTCACCCGATAGTGGATTTTATCCATACCAATTACTAAGTTGGGCATTATCTGCCGATAACCAATGAATCAACCGATAATTTTTAAAATTGATACTGAATGAAAGTAAAATAGTGCTCAACTTCATTACAAAAATAAACAGTACTAACTGAACCATGAAAATGTATTGTACTTTTATAAATTAAATAAATATATAAATATTAATATATTTGAACTAATATTCACATTTTTAAGTCAGCTGATTGATTAAATTGATGTTGATTCCTTAGTTTACAAGAGGGCGCAATAACTACATAAACCATTCAGCACCATTATATTATTGCAAAGAACATTCCTATACTGGCTGTTTAAAACGAGCATGTCATTTTCAACTAATGTGCATAAAATAAATAAATAAAAAGTTTGAATTGGTCCATATTCTCAAATGTTGTCAAAAGAAAAATAAGGGGGGCTTTAATAGACAGTTCATGTTGTGTTACACTTGCACTGATTCCTACTACTCCAGACTCAAGCTTCATAATAACAGTGAAACACCACATTGTCTTTTAATCAGTACAGTTGTATGACATAGCTTAGATATGTTGCCTAGACTGTTTTGGAATGCTACATAATTTTTATAATTTTGTGTTATTCCATAGTTTTGATGGGTTTACTTTGATTCTTAAATGAATAATTCAGCCAAGAATGTACATTTTCTCATCATTTACTCACACTCATGACATTCCAGATGTGTTTGACTTTCTTTCTTCAGCAGAACATAAACTAATATTTTTAGAAGAATATTTTAGCTCTGTAGGTCCATAAAATGCAAGTAAATGATGGCCAGAACTTTGAAGGTCTAAAAAGTATATAAAGGCAGCATAAAAGTAATCCAAAATATCTCCAGTGGTTAAATCCATATTATCAGAAGTGATATGATATGTGTGGGTGAGAAAAAGTTCCAAATGTGAGTATTTTTTTATTATAAATTCTCCTCCCTGCCCAGTAGGTGGCGATATGCAGAATGCAAATCGACAAAAACAAAAGAAGACAAACGTGAAATGAATGTGGAGATTTATAGTATAAAAGGACTTCAATATTGATCTGTTTCTCAA
This sequence comes from Moxostoma hubbsi, assembly GCA_032164185.1. Taxonomy (NCBI): domain Eukaryota; kingdom Metazoa; phylum Chordata; class Actinopteri; order Cypriniformes; family Catostomidae; genus Moxostoma; species Moxostoma hubbsi. The sequence goes on from JAVLUX010000041.1 coordinate 7,773,270, forward strand.
CCACACTTATATTGCTTAAGAAGATATGGATTTAACAACTGGAGTCGTATGGATTATTTTTATGCTGCCTTTATGTGCTTTTTGGAGCTTCAAAGTTCTGGTCACTATTCACTTCCATTGTATGGAACTACAGAGCTGAGATATTTTTCCAAAATTCTAAATTTCGGTCCAGCAGAAGAAAGAAAGGCATACACATCTGGGATGGCATAAGGGTGTGTAAATGCTAAAGGAATTTTCATTTTTGTGTAAACTATCCCTTTAAATGTGAAAACTGTAATTATAAAGAATGATTAGCCGTGTCTATATTTATAACAGGTAGTGACCTTCCAGTAATGAAAGGAAAGCCACAAACACATCTTAAACTACTAATCGACGCAAAAAGGAGCTAAAATGCTTACAATTAGAGGTCTGTTACTAAACAGAAAGGAATATATTATGGCAATTATGTTAAAACTACTTTAGTTTGATTATGTATGCTTAAGTGGGTTGGCATGATTCATGACAGTGTGATTGTGAGGTTCAGATGCAGCCCAATAGGGAAAATAGACATGTCAACTGTGGCACACACCCACACAGTCCAGATTACAGTCTGATAACACAAACTAAACTGAAGGATGACGGAGAGATAAACCTGCAGTCTCAACAAAGACTGTAAAATGAGTTGCAAGTTTACAAACACTGCAATAACAGTATTACAGCAGGAAGACAGAACATGGTATGCAGCGCTTTGACGTTATGAACCTGGCAATGACGTCATCGCGTTACGGGCTTCCGTGAGGACACGCCCCTTTCAACCAACTGCGCTTCTGTAGCAACAAACTTATCACTTTCAAACACCCTCTTATTTACTTTCTTAAGTAACATTTTGATGTAAAATAATACATGTTTGACATTTGATATTCATTAAAGCAAACAAGTACACAAACAGGTGTAACATTCACGAATAATGTGATTTAATAAGCCACTACTGTCATCAAAATACATACATACACATTTTGTATTTATTTATTTATGTATGCAAGCAAAAATCTAAAAGCGTCTATTATTGTTTTTATAGTACACAATAACTGTGGAAACTATGGTTACCATGGTAACCATTTTGGCACATAAACGGACTTAATGTCAAAAAAAGTCTACTTAAACTAACCTTGTTTGACACACTTCAGACGGACGGGGTCTTTGCAGTGTCTGACCACAGCCCACACATCCCTGATGGTCAGTCCGGCCATTGGAGTATCATTCACTTCCAGCAATAGCTCGTCCTGATTCAGTTTGCTCCTGTCCAGTTTCATCTCCCCAATAACAGGGAACTGTCCGTTCTCCGCGCCTCCTTGCAGCTCGAACCCGAGCTCACCACTCGGACCCCTGGACAACACAACCTCATGGACCCTGTTGGTCCAGTGACTTTTCTTCTTCAAGCTTTTTGACATGTTTGGAGTTGCTAATGTGACATGAGAACAGCCATGAAAGCGCGTTATCCGTCCAGTTTGTTAACCAAAGTTGAATGATCAGTATCGTTGGGTTGCAGGAGTCTCCATATCAGCAGCAGATCCACGGCAGCCTCTTAAAACTGCTACACTGTAACTGTGATGTCCGATTCGCGAAAGAATTGTTTATTTGAACCGGTTCATTTTTTATGATTCAACCGAACCGATTCGCAAGGCGCGTGGGAATCACTCGACTGTTTAAGAACGCTGGGAGTAAAACTTTGTAGTGGGAGATATGTTAGAGACAAAATAACTCAAACATTGACACGATATATAAAACTTAATCGAAAATATTGAGATTAACAGCAGCATTTTGCTAAATACATCTTTGTCTAATACAATTAAGACATTGACGTCGTATTGGGACCTCCGGAAACACTTTTAAGCAATGATACGAATAAAAATCGTCACTCGTTTTTAAAACTGTCCATATCAACAACAAAAGCTTGACGTAAAATGCCGTGCGAGGACACGTGGTAACGCTTTTAAGCGATGACTCGAAGGAACCTGTGACTCGCTTCATTGATACGAATCATCCGAGCAAACTGAATCGCTGAAATGAATCAGACTTCTCAACGCTGCATTGAAACTGTCTAAACTGCTCGGGAAACCGAGCCGGATGTGATGTGAGGAGGAGGAGAGAAGAGAAAAGAGAAAGAAGTAACGGAACTTCCATCATACCATCAGACCGGAGCGCTTTTTTCCATTATAAACTACCACTGTGCCTCCTTCTGGGGAAAATGCTAAATGAAGCTGAAAATTATATTTACTGTAGAGTTTGAGAGAGACACGCAGTTGTTTTTTTTTCGGCAGCTGCAGGCATATAATTAATAGAAAGTAAAAAAATAAAAATACAAATAAAACACTTTAGTAATTTATATAAGTTATTAACCCTCATCCTAGCAATTATTTAGATTACAGCATGTAAACAATACTTTATTTATTTATTATTTTATATATATTATTTATTATATTTGTATTATTATTTTATGTAATATTTTTAATATATTTCTTATTAAAATGGTAAAAAAAAAAAAAAAAATAATAATAATAATGAAACAGAACAGCGTATCAAAACCGTTTTGGTGTGGAGGAAAAAAATGTATAATGAAATTCACTGCTTTATATATTTTAAAACAGACACAATTATTAAGCATTTGGCCTCAACTTAATTTAATTGTTTATAATCCATCCTTTCATTGGCACTATGTGAAAATATTTTTTGCATCGCTAGCAAGCAAAAAGCTGCAAGGCTCAATAGAGTTTTTTTAACAGATTAAATTTAAGTTAGGTTAACTCAGTTTATTTAGGATTTTGCTTCACAAAGTATTTGAGTTGGGACTACAGTTTTATTTCATATCACAGAAACTCATTTCCATTCTGTGGAGCGACAGTTCACAATTGAATTAAATTAAACCAACATTTATTTACTTATTTTTTCAGTTTGAAAAAAAAATTATGACCTGTTAAAGGTGTATATAATGCAATAGTGTTTTAATCAAAGTTATTATAACATGTTAACAAAAGCAATATAATAATCATTTTTTATTATTAGAATTAACAGCTCTGAAGGTTATACTTCTATGTAATAACTATGTAATTTATGCACTGTAAGTACACAGATCTTTAGTAAGGATAAACAGTATTTGGAGACAGTCAGATGTGTATTATCAGCATCAATAAATAATCTCTGTTTAAAATCATAATATATGGCCCATCCACTGATTCTCTTTTGGATTTTTATTAATGTTATAATGCAGTTTATGAGGTTATGCATCAAGTAGTTTAGAATCATAGTGACAGTAAAGTTGATAGCTGGTTAATCCTGCATAGATTAGGATATTATCTAACAGTGTCCAGAGACAGGACAGCAGAAATTGTGCCTTCTCGCATGTCTTTGTGCTGATGTTTCAAACGTAATCTTGAAATGTCACTTAATACACTAAAAACATGATCACACTTACAAAGAAATATACATGCATATGCACCTCCGAAAATTATTTATAGATCTTTTTTAATCCTGTGTAATGCAGTCGATCTTATTGCTTTTTTTAAAAGACCAGGTTTTTAAGTAGATTAGTTACAGAGCAACACAGCATCATTTTATGATCAAGTAAGCTTGAAACTAAGCCAAATGAGTTTTAGTTTATTATTTCCTTTGGTATAATCCATCATCAAACAAAACACATGCTTTTATGTCTGTACTCTGACTTCCAAGACAGTTCCCTTGAGTCACTTTCGAACTCCATAGTGAAAACTCTCTTATCTCTCCTCCTGCAGTAAAACAGCAAAGTCTGCTTCGTTCACTGATATCTGAATGTATAATATCCACTGCCCTGGTGTTTAGTCAAATTTTGCTAGAATTGCTTCTGCTCATACTCTGTGTCGTCTTTTTTTCAGTTTTTATTTCATTAAAAAACAGAACTGACAGCGACTACATTAGAATGATGTTGAGATAGCATTAGGTGATGTTCCGAGGAAATAACAAGGGCCACTGCCGTGACCTTTGCTCCTACAGACAGAGCATTCCAGAGACGGGAGTATCTGGGCAATGAGTGAGAGTGGGAGACAAATAGATAGAAAGAGGGAGAGGGTGAAAAAGACAAGGCAAGAAGAATTGTTTGACAGGAGGTTTTTAAACAATTTTAGGAATTCCCTGAGAGTGGCAAAAAGGATATTGAGGAGTGTTGTGTTGTTAAAATGGACATCACATCACGTCTATAGCCCATGTTTTGGAGAGCATGTGATACTAATCCTCATAAAGGAAAGAAGTGCTTTGCTCATTATATTAATTTGACTTCTTAAAGGAATAGTTCACCCAAAAATGGCAATTCTGGGAATGGGAATACATAAGGTTACACCAATAAAATACATTTTAAGGGTCAGATGGAGTAGAAATAGCTTCTTAAAGAAGCTTATTCAAAAATAAAAATGTAAAAAATTAAAGGAATCACCCAAAAATAAAACTTTTCCATTGTATGAACCTACAGTGCTGAGGTATTCTTTTAAAAATCTTCTGTTTTCTGCAGAAGAAAGAAAGTCATACACATCTGAGGGTGATTAAATGATGAGAGAATTTTCCTTTTTGGGTGAACTATTTATTTTATCACTTTTTACAGTGCATATAGAGATCAGTCAAACTCTGAAAATGGAGAAGAAGAAAAAATACAACTTGTGCGCTATATTCCAGGTGTTCTGGAGTCATAAAATAGTTCTGTGTAAGAAACAGACTAAAATTGCTTTTGGCTGAAAATCTTTCACTTCACCACAAATCTCTTTTTTATATTCAAACTTAAATAGTTACAAAACATGGAGGAACCAATTTTTATATATAGCATGCAAAATAGCACAGAAGTCATATTACCTACTTGTTTTACTACTTATATTTTAAATGTTTGTCCTTTTTGGATCTTAAACCCCGCTCACTTTCATTATATGGAAAAGATCAGCATAAATATTCCACCTCACATCTCCTATGTTCCACAGTAGAAAGATAGCCATAATGTACTTGTTTGAAATGACCTGAAAGTGAGTATATAATGACAGAATCTTCATTTCGTATGAACTATTTCTTTAATTAGGCTCTAGTATATTGTCTTCCCCAGATATCCTCAGAGAAATTTACTTTCCAGCACTTGCAATATTAGCAAAGCAAATTCTTCCCACTCTCTATCTGGATTTTAGGTCAGAACTTGAAGAGCTGTTTATGTCTGTTCTGAATCTGGCTCATACTGACACCCACACTTGCACATTTGCATCCAACAGCAAAAGATATCACTCCCAGATATGAGATGCTCAATCGCTGCTTGTGCATCAGAGAGCAGATGGCCTTCCGAAACGGGACAATCGAGTCTGGAAAAGCTGGAGGAAGCAATCTCTCACTGAAACAATTGAGACAAATGCCCGAGCGGAAACTAGAGATCGCTAGGTGTATTTAAGATTTTTAGTTTGTAGTTCCGTGTTTTCCTTGTATAGTCTTGTGATATCCTGTTTCCCGCATGTTCATGTGTCTTGTTCTCATTGGTTTATTGTCTTGTTAACTTGTTATCAGTTCTGTTCTGTTATTTGTTCCTGTTTAGTAGTCTTTTTATCTTGTTATTTGTTAAGTCTTGTCATTGGTTTTCTTTGTCATGTGTTTCTCTTGTCTCTGTATATTCTGCACTTAGATCCTCCTCACCCCTCATTCCTACAGATGTTACACTCGATCACCTGAAATGTAATTGTAATGGGAACCAGCTGGTAGGTAGATGTACAGTATGTAAACATCACTTCCCTGGCCTCAAGAGGCACAATAGCTACTGATGCTAGAGGCTTTAGCCTCCTTGTTAGCGCATCCGCCTCACACACAGGAGACACAGTTTGAATCCCGCTCGGCGCGGGTCGACAGGACCGGTTACAGTGGTCCCGTGACCTGGATGGGAATGAGATTTAGGGTGGTGAGTGTAACAGTAGCCACTGAATAGGTAGCTGTGCAGTTTGTAAACCTCACTCCCATAGCCTCAGAGCAGGTCGAGTAGGACAAGCTATAGTGGTGCTGTGGATGGGAGTGAGGTTTTGTGGGGTGAGTGTAATGGGAGCCAGCCGGTAGTTAGCTGTGCAGTAGGCACTCTAGCTACTGATGCTGTAGCCTTTAGCCTCCTTGATAGCGAGTCCACCTCCCACACCGGAGGCTGGTTCAAATCCCACTCGGAGCGGGTCGGCAGGACCAGTTATGCCTCCTACACACTACATGACTTTCAAGAGGTCAGATCATGGTACCGTTCATATTACACATCTGTCTGTCTTGTCACTGAAGTCGTAGCATTTTCAAATTACACAAGGAATGGGCGATAGGGGTGAACACATTACAAAACATTTCACTATTGATGATTAATCGGGCTGAAAATCATGTAGAGTAAACTCGGCATTACATAATCAAGTGGACAGCCCTCAAGGGAGTATATCTGAGATGACAGAGGGTTTGGCTGCCAAAATATTAGCTGAATGATAAGTTACCTTCAAAACACTTTTAACTGCTTTCAAACTCAAAGCTTCTAAGAGTCTCTTATTTGTTCTTCTAAAGCACTCTACGAGTTCAAGGATGGAGTGTTGGTATGAAAAACGTAGTAAATTACTTGCATACATTCATCACGAACATGGCAGCTGCCGCCTAGTGGGCAAAGTGGCTGACAGTATGATGGACTCCAATCTAAATCATCTGTGATGGAGCATAATGTATGTGTTAAACTGCAAGAGGTTACTGGAACAGAGCAATCGTCCTGCTCAAACAGGTTTCATAAGAGTTAAATCTTTTTAGGGACCTGATTCCTTAATTATTCTGGTTACACTTTACTCATCATTGTCCTCTAATGCTTAATATAGTTGTAAACATGATGCTTGCATACTGAGTTCAAAGAATCTCACTTGCCTTTAAGTGAAAACAGCTATAATTTCACACTCTTTGCACTAAGTGAGTGGTTATATAACACTCTTACTTCAGAAATCGGTCTCTATTCTTTATGTAATGTGGCAGGCAGGAAAAAGCACAGCTAATGCACTATAAAGCTGACAGACCTTTTTGTGACATACAAATGCAGACCAAGTCTTCTCTGGTAGGGTCTAGTGAAAAGCAACTGGACTTTGTTTTATATACTGTATGTTGAGTGCCCATGACTCACTCATATAATTGTTGTTAGTTTTTCATCTGAATACCAGCCAAATTACATTTTCCCATATCACCATTACATTTTAATGAGTTGTCTAAAATAATGAAAAACTATAATAGTACTCTATGCATTTTCTGAGGTCCCCAAAGCCATTCTATTGTCTGAAAGAACTTGATTGGTTACTAAATTCTATGCCTGATTAGAAATCGTTAAATACATTTTCATGATGTATATTGTCTTAACTATGTAAAAACAACAATGAATGTCCTTGCATGAAATGGATAATCAAATTTGCAATGATATTTAGACACATAAGAGGTAACTGTACTATAAAAACATGCTGTACATTTTAGAACTCAAAACTTTCTCCCCTGTCTAAAAAGAGCATTTATAGTTGCCATCCTGCTGAAACATTTCTTTTTGAAATCAGACAGATATGAAAGAGCAGATAATCATGAAAAGTCAATCGAGTGAATTATTTTTTATTTATTTATTTTTTCTCTCCAAATTGATGAGAGCACAGAAATTGCCGGAGAAGCACAAGTATTGGTTTACGTCAGATTTGTTGCAACAGGTGAGCAACTTTTTGCCACATTGGATTACATTTGTACATGTATATGACATTGAATGGAAGAACTGTGTGGGAATTTGCTCTGGCTGTACAAGGGCAATGACCGGTAAACACAGTGGATTTGTGACAAAAGTGCAGGCTGTCGCTCCACTTGCAGTATGGACACATTGCATGATGCATAGACAAGCTCTTGCGGCCAAGAAAATGCCACCCGATCTAAAACAAGTAATGGATGAAGCCGTCCGCACAATCAACGCGATAAAAACGAGCGCAACAAGCACACGACTTATCAAAGTTCTCTGTCAAGAGATGGGCGCAGAACACCAGCAGCAGCTGTTCCATAGAAAAGTACGGTGGCTTACCAGAAGAAAAGTTCTCAGTCGACTGTATGAGCTCCGAGATGAGGTGAGGAACTGTAATTTGGAGAAAAACTCCCCGCTAACTCCAAAATGTTCTGATGAAAAATGGCTTGCCCTTCTGGCCTACTTTGCTGACATTTTCAGTTGACTTAATAATCTAAACGCAGGACTTTAGGGCAAAAATACATCGCTCTTCACTTTTAATGATAAGATTGAAGCATGGATCAGAAAACTGTCATTATGGCGAATATGCTTGGACAATTATATCTTTGATGCTTTACCTTTACTGGACGATTTCTGAAGGAGAACACTGTGCTAAAAGCAAACTTGCGTCCGGTTATTGGGTCTCACCTAAATGACATGGAAATGCAACTATGTGAGTATTTCCCAGAAAATCAAGCCATGTCTGTAACAGAAGAGTGGATTAGAAACCCCTTTACAGAGACATCATTGATAGGAATGGCAATTGAAATGGAAGAGTCACTGGTTGACATGGCAACAGACATGGCCTTGAAGCAGAGGTTCACAGAATAGCCCCTGGTGGATTTTTGGAGTGACAATGCTTTGAAAAAACTTCTCCCATTTTCACTGACCTATCTCTGTGAGACTGTTTTTAAGCACTAGTGTACCTGAAGAACAAGTATAGAGCCAGACTGGTGGTTGAAGATAGTTTGTGTCTTTTTCTCAGCCCTACTCAGCCACGAGTGGACCGCCGCGCATCCTCTTTCGTAAACATTGATGTTGCTTGATATTTTTTCATAAAGATGGGGGGGGGGGGGGGGGAGTCGCAATACATTGTCGTTCTTAAAAGGGGGTCGCACTCTCAAAAAGTTTAAGAAATGCTGGTTTAGAGGGATGGATGCCAGTTGGCGCTGTCGTGCGCAGGGTTAATGCGCATGTTTTTCTTTTTCCAATTTTGTTGCACTAATGTTGGAATGTAATGTAACAAGGGTTCAAATTTGGCAAGGAGGAGGTGGAAACTGGACGAATCATCAAAATAATTTTTAATTTTTAAAAAGACACAATAAACATATACTCACACGGCAGCTGCGTGTGGCTCTCTCTCCTGAACTGCTGCATCCGGCTCGGCCTTATCCCTCTCCTCAGCTGATTAGCAAGATTGGGGGCCAGCCATGCGCACTCACGAACCAGCCCCGCGCTCCTCATCACACTCCTCCCTCCTTTGCCTCAGGCCAGGGAACCCCTGTCATGACGTACATCCCTCCTTTGCCCTTCTGGCCGTGCCTGCTGGCAGGCTTTCCCTGCCTTTCGAGCCCTAGGAGGGAGACAAGGGGAGAGAACAGAGAAGAGGGAAAAGACAAGGTGGAGTGACAGTTAAAGAGAGGAGAGAGAGAAAAAAAAATAGCTCGCCGGTTCCCAGATATGCCATCGCCTGGTACTAGACCATTCATCTACCCTCTGGCGGACGACAGCCGCTCCTCCCCTAGCGGCTGTCGTCCGAGTCCTCCAACCCCTGATGGATAGAACACCCCTCCACGTTCTGGCAGCTGGTAGCAAGCCCCTCCACCCCTGGCAGTGGCTCCGCCACTCCAGGCGGCCGTCTGCGAGCCCCACTTCCCCTCGCGGACAGCAGACGTTCCTCAGGGCCAGGCGGCCGGCAGCGACTCCCCCATCCCCTGACGGATGGCTGTGGCTGCTCCATTGGGCAGACGGCATTGGCGATGACTCCACGACAGTGCATCCCTCCTCCTTCCCGGGTATTGCACCAATGTAACACGGTTAAAATGGGCAAGGAGGTGGCAGAAACCAGACAAAGCATCAAAGTAATATTTTAATGAAAACAAACAAAAACACAAACATAAACACAGACACATGGCAGCTGCATGTGGCTCTCTTTCTCCCAAACTGTGCATCTGGCTCTGCCCTCTCTTCAGCTGATTAGCCCGACTGGGGGCCGGTCGTACAGACTCATTGCCCTGCCCCACCCTCCTCCTTGTCACATATGGTCTTTATAAATTTTTTTTTGACACACAATCTATTTTTTCTATTATGTCAAAATGTCAAATGTTAATATGAGTGGATTGTCTCTCTCCACGTGGAATGTGAATAAAAACAAGGAAGTTATTTCTCTTCTTAAACGTAAGAAATATGATATATTGTTACTTCAAGAAATGCATTTCAGGAAGCTGAAAAATTTGGGAAGATATAGGGTGGACATGTTTTCTTTAGTGCTGGCTCAAGTAAGAGCAGGGGCATCATTACACTGATAAGTAAGGATCTAACAGTTTAAAAAGAAATTAGGAAGAGTCATTATTGTTTTAGCTGAAATTCAGGGGCAATGTCTTATTGTGGCTAAGATTTACACATCTAACCTTGATGATCAGGGCTTTTTTATAGATCTTGAAGAAATGTTGCAAGCCGCTAGCACCTTTCATGATATAATATTGGGAGGAGATTAAAATTTTGAGATTATAATCTCTCTGGACTCAGTCCTTGATCATAGTGAAGCAAAAATGTGTAAACCACAATCTTGGTTTTACAGATATTTGGAGACTTATAGGTGTTGTCACATATGGAAAAAAATTAAATCATATAGATGGAATGTATTCCTTTTGCAAAATTCTAAATTCCAACAAATGTTAAAGGCTGAAATCAATGTTTATATGGAGACCAACTGGTCCTCAGTATACTCTGTGGGCATGGCTTGGGAGGCACTTAAGGTGGTTCTTAGGGGCCGGATCATACAATATGCCTCCTTCACAAAAAAATTCAAAGCAGAAGAACTTGTGGAGTTGGAATATTAAAAGGGCTGAGGCAGAGCTGAAGTGCAGAATGTCATCTGATGGCATCAGAGAATTGACCTGATTGAAATACCGAAATAATTCTATTTTGTTGCAGAAGGCGGAGTTTTTGCTATTCAGGCAAGTTATACTTTGAGTCAGGGGACAAGTGGGGAAAACTTCTGGCTAGATATATAAAACAGAGAGAGTCTTTTTCTACCACTCCCTCAATGAAATCTGCTGGTGGTGAAATATTTACCTCAGCCATTTATATTAATAATGCTTTTAAAGAATTATATCCTGATATCTATAGTTCCACGTCTTCATCTACTGATGAGGATATAAAAAAAACTTTGTGCAACCATTAGAACTTCCCAAACTGATGGCTGAGTAAAAACATTCTCTTGATTCTGAGATAACCTTGGAGGAGCTTGGCGAGGTAATTAAGGCCTTGCCAACAGGCAAGACTCCGTAGCCAGACAGCTTTGCCTCTGAATTTTTTAGATCTTATGCAACAGAATTGGCTCAACTTTTACTAGAAGTTTATACGGAATCATTAAAGAATGGAAAGCTTCTGCTAACCATGATGTAAGACTGGCCACGGATCAGTCTGACTCTTAAAAAGGACAAAGATCCAAGTGAGTGTAAGAGTTACCGTCCAATTTCCCAGATCCAGTTAATGTTAAAATATTGTTACAAATTTTGGCTAACCAATTATGACCAGTTATGACATCTCTTATACATATAGATTTATTTGGGCTGTAGCTCTTCTGATAACATTAGGCATTTTATCAATATCATCTGGTCAGTGGCGAATTATCAGACCCATCTCTCTTGATGCAGAAAATGCGTTGAAATGGTAGAATGGGATAATTTTTTTGAAAATGTATGGGTTTGGGAATACTTTTATTGGTTGGATTAAGTTACTTTATAGACACATGGTAGCGGCAGTACAAAGAAATGTATTCATTTCAGATTATTTTACTCTGGATAGGGGCACTCAGCAGGTTGCCCTCTTTCCCCATTATTGTTCTGTCTTGCCTGGAGCCATTAGCAGCCACAATAAGAAAGGAGGATGATTTTCCAGGGGTGGTGGCGGGAGGTGTGGTGCATAAGCTTTTTCTTTACACAGATGATATTTTATTATTAATCTCTGACCCTACTAGATCTATGCTTTGCCTCCACAGGATTATTAATTCCTTTTCTAAGTTCTCAGGATACAGATTCAATTGGTTTAAATCCGAAGTTTTGGTTCTGACAGCATACTTCCCAGCGACGGCTTTTCAGCTGGCTGTCTTCCAGTGGCCCAAAAAGGGCATTAAGTATTTGGGCATTTTATTCCAAGCAAATTTGTGTGATTCAGTTCAATTTAGTTTTAGTCAAGTTTGACCCTTTAATAAAAAGTTTTTCGAGTGATGTGGGCAGGTGGGCTTCATTTTATTTATCTATGATTGGGAAGGTTAATGTTATCAAAATGAATTGTATTCTAAAATTCAAGTACCTGCTACAATCTCTCCCTATAGATGTCCCCCTCTCTTATTTCAAGCAATTTGATAGCATAGTAAAGTCCTTCATTTGGAATGGTATACGTCCCAGATGACATTTCAGTAAGTTGCATAGGCCGATTGACAAAGGTGGACTAGGCCTACGCAGGATTAAGTTTTTATTATTATGCATTCGGTCTCAGACATTTGGCTCATTGGTTGCTTCAACCTGAGAGAGCCCCTACCTGGTTTTGTATTGAACAGGAAGTTGCACTCGGCATAGACAAGTATTTAATTCGGACATTTATTTAAATGCTGCCTTGAGCATATGGCTGAACCCATTCTGCTGGTCAGAGTGGATTGTGAGGGAGGTTACTATACTCGGTGACCTATATGAGAGTGGAGTGTTGAGATCCTTTTTCAAATTTCTTAACATTTTGGGATTCCCAGATCTGAGCTTTTTAGGTATTTACTGCTGTGCCACCTGCTCTGTACTATATTAGACAGTAGCATACACCCCCCTAAAGCGGCAGAAACTCTGTGAGTGGTGATTACTGCTTTTGGAAAAGGTCATGAGGCATCAGTGTATTACTCCCTGCTAATTCAGAGTCTGAGAGCTTCTGATTCTCTCAAGAGATTATGGGAGAAAGATTTAAACTTTGTATTGGAGGAGGGAGTGTGGGCTAGGATTCTAAAAACCATCAAGTTTGCATCTAGAGATGCAAGGGTGCGCCTTATGCAATTCCAGATTTTACATCGATTTTATGGAACCCCCTCTAGATTGTATAGGCTTGGTCTTAAAGACACACCCACCTGCTGGTGATGTCAATTAGAAGATGGACACACAACCCATGTCTTTTGATGGTGTGTTAAGATCAAACAATTTTGGTTGAAGGTTCAGAGTTTTATGTGTGATGAATTGGGCACTCAAATGTAATTTTGCCACAGACTCTGTATTTTAGGTGATGGGGTGGTCATCAATATAGTGGATAAATACATAAAAATAATTGGGTCCTTTCCAGTGTTATGAATGGCAGAAAAATTGTTTTAAGGGGATGTAAGTCAGCTGGACTGCCCTCATTTCAAGAATGTTGCATGGAGATGGGAAGTTGTATAGCATGTGGAAAGCTGGGGAATTGGGATTCGTTTGATTGTTTGATTGAAATAGGGCAGCTATTTGCCGTTTTTGGAGGGCTCTCGGAGAGGGGCAGTGGAGAGAGAGGTTTAGTTATAAATGTGTGTGATTATTTTTTTGTTTATGTTTTTTTTTTTTTTTTTGTCATGTGTGACCACAGGGATGTTGTTGAGGGTCAGTGTGGGGTTGGGGATTGGGAGGAGTAATAGTAGGGGTTAAATGTTGACTGTGTATTTTTGTTTTGCTTTTATTTATCTATATGAATCAATCAAAAAAATGTTATCAGAAAAAAAGAGATGAACAGTTTAATATATTCAGATGCAATATGTTGGATGTGCGTTATGTGTAAACCCTGAAATGTGGTTTTATAAAATTGTCGGGTTGTTCATTCTCTTCCGATTGAGATTGCTGAATTGAAGGGGATGCATGATGTTAGCCAATCATAACAGTGGCCGTTTATGTTGAGGTTTTCAGGTGGTGCTTATGGCAAAACCAAGCGGTTCATACAGAGGGCCAAAAAAACAGAGGGAAAAATTTACATATATTACAAAATTGTGACTGTTTTGGTGCAAAAAAAAAAAACGTTTACAACATTATTATTGGACCTCAGGAAAGAATAGCACTTCATGATCCCTTTAAATAATGTCACATGTCAAAACCCAGATAGCACGTGTACATATCCGCAATTTAAATTTTTGATCTTTTGAAATTAAACCTCATAAGTGACTGATTTGGAACAATCTACATAGGCAAAAACTCTTACAGTCACCTACACTCGCAACACAAGGCGTTAGCATGTTGCTAAACTAACTGCGAGATGCTCTAACAGACACAATAAAACCAAATAGTCTCAATCAGCTCTCTAGCTCCATTTTTCCTGAACCAGTATATAGTGAACAACAATTTGGGCACTGGAAAGTGTGTTCATACAACATTGGGACACTTATGACTCAATTACCTGAGACTTAACAAACTTTAGCACCATCGCTGTATAAATGACACTCGTTCATTTTCATTGAAGATATTCAAACGTACAGTGTTGTTATGAAAGATAAATGACATTAAATAAAGAAATCTAAATATAAAGGAGTATATTTTAAACCTACTTTTAACAACTATAATATTTAAAAGATTGTTTCCCTTTCATGGTCATCATGGAGGAAAAACATTACAAACAACATCTCTATTAAAGAAAAAATATGGCTTTGACATCATATATTTACACTTGTACCAATCTTCTAATGACTTGAAAGACATGATGATGTTTCCGGTAAGGGAACATAGTGAGCAAAGATGCTTCCTAGTTTGTAGGATGCATTGTGGATTTTTTAGGGAGTAAAAGTTTCAGTGCACTGCAGCGATTTTGTGACTGAGAGAGGCCTTAAAATGGCCGACTCTCTGATTAGTGATCTGACTACTGATCTAGGGAGCTGATTGAGATGCACCCAAAGTCTTTCTAGCAAGTCAGGCCACTGGAGGCCATCTTTGGAACAATCACTGGAAGCTATTTCCAGTCATGAAAGTGCAGCTCCTTAAGACCGAAATCTACAAAACAGTTCACCAAGATTAAGATAAAAAAACAGATTTCAAATCAGTAGTAAAATCTGACAACACTGGTACATAAAACATAGCCTTAAATAGCACAAGTACATCTCTGAGATGTCTAAATCATTAACAGACATCAAAGACATCTGATGAATGCCTCATTACATTTGAGAGGAAACTTATTATAGATGTATTGCAGATGAGCAAACAACCTAAAAAATACGTCTTCCAGATGTAAACAGACATTTCAAATAGACGTCTGGGTGATGTACTGTGTGTGTACTACTTTGTGTTAAGTTATAAAATATAAGTAAACAACATTTCTCTATCTATGTTTTTAATTATCTCACAAGCTAACAGATTAGCCTACTATCTTAGCATAATTTTTCCTATTAGCTTGCTAGTCCAGTCGTGTACAAGTTAATATGTTAACAGTATTTATTTGTACTATTTATTATTTGTAGCTAGCCAGGCAACAACATGATAACCAGAAAGGCTTTTTTGATTATAGAACAATATATCAAGTTAGCACAAATAGATTTTGGACAGGCACTATCAATGGTTATCTCTTGTGGTCCAATTACAATTGCACTGGAATGGTTGGTTACTTTTTTAATGAAATGAAAGTCAAAAACTTGAAATAAAAAATTGGATTCATTAATCAAAGCAGAACATTCCATTATGAGAGCCATATTCCCTGTGTTCACAGCCTCCCTGAATGTGTAAATGTGGATAGAAATGTGTTGTAAGTGGCTGTCACAGCGTGACACAGTAAACATCTAACAACTGATAAAGCCAATTTAGAAAGTGTCAAATCATAATCAAAGTCCAGAGCTTAGTAGGACCCTAAATTCTACGATACAGCTCCACCTAAAATGACTAATGATGTTCTATTTTCCACACACTCTGTTTGCTGTGGGAGTACATCCCTCTAAATATTTCAGATGTTGATCGTCTTTGAAAATCCGCACATATATGAGGTCTTTTGCAGTCAATAGGGAGACACTTGAAAAATAATAATGCAAGCAGGCAAAGACTAATCAACCACAATAGTGCACCACAATTTAAATGCAGGGTTTGACGAGCCTAAATTAACCTGGAACTCCAATTGAAAGTTTAACACATAGGATTTAGCCTGTGTGTTTTGCTGTTTGAAGTAATTCAGGTTTCTGACAACCTCTAAAAACTTGACACAGGGTTATCGATTACTTGTTAAAGTGTATTTTGGGTTCATTTAATATAATCGGCTATAATCCTAGTGATTTGCTTCCTTTTTCACACCTGCACACTATGTGCGGCACACACAATTTGATTAATATTTTCCCTGGCCACTGAAATTAAATTATTTCACATGACCCAGATACTAAAACATGTTTGCATCTCTCTGCCCTGCCTTGAGCTAAATTTGGTTTAGCAAAGAACCATACCAGCTCGACAGTGCCCCCTGCTGGTTCTTTTGAGGGATGAAAAGGTTCAAATGCAGGTTTAATATGAACAGCAATTTCATTTCAGAGACTGTGGGTGGTAGATTTGGAACATTTCCACCTGGTCAGTTACACACAGAATGCAAGAAGCTGAGGCGGAACTGGCACATATGTCTCTTTGGTCGTCTTGATAAAGAGGATACATGAAAAAAGGGCCCGTTTAAAAAGGGCGAGACAAGCTGGCATGTTACAGATGCTGTAACATTGAGGTCCAAAAGACGTATATTACACTGGAATACTGTTTTTGATCAAGTAGGTGAGGAGTCAATCGCATATCATTTTTATATATTATGACAACTAAACTATAATTGATTGTTGTTTCAAGCAACCAATTTCTATATATCTGTCCCATGTTTCTAGTATCACACTGTGGTCTCTTTCTTCTTACATAATTAATATTTTGTCCATTCATTTATTAATATGGTAAATAGCCATGTAAAAAGCAAGATCACGTACAGTACAATACCAGCAGAATAATTTTCTAAAGACCTTCTCTCTTAAAAAATAAATAAATGAAAATAAATAATAAAGTTGATTACTGAGGCTAATCCAGTAAATATTAACTCCATTTTAATTTCCATGGTTTTACTATGAAATACTAGACAAGCGTATACAGCTTTGTTGTTTCGGTGTCCACATATTTTTGTAGGCCAACGGGAGCAAAAGACTCCAGAGTATCCCATAACATTTCTTGTTTAGAGATTTTATCCTTTCTGTTTTCTTCATGCTGAAGAATGTCTTTGCAAACAAAAAGATAATTGAAAGTCAAATTAAAAACAGAACAGTTAATTAATGTATCTAGAAGAGCTTATTAAACTAAGTAAACAAAAAGTGCCTGGTTGGTGCCGATACTGGAGAAATTATCATAAACAAAACAAAGCAGAATTTACGAATTCTAACTAGCTAATTAAGTCACAAGCTCAGTTTCAAAACCTGGTGAGCTGTCTCGCTGTCTATAGCTGCCTTTTCATAGAACATCTTTGCCATTTAGGCTAACCTGCTTACGATCCATCATGGGTTTAACCAGGCTGGATTGTGTGAGGAGATCACAAATCCTTGAAAGATCTAGAAAAAGTCCCATCGTTAGCTCCTCCGGTAGGCAAGGCTGCGTTGGCTGGGCCATGTAGCCCACTTGCCCTGCCACCATATGCCTAAACAGCTTTTGTTCGGATGGATCGAGGGGGCTAAACGGGTCCAGCGGAGAGGAGATGGAGTGATGTGGTATGGAAGGATGTGGAGCTGAGCAGACTTGCCACTGACTGGTACCAACGGTGTCGAGATCGGCCACTGTGGAGGAGACTCGTGAAGGACAATACTGGGCAGTTGCAGGCAGTTACCCTCCAACAACAACAGGTGACTAAAGCACAGCAAGTTGGCACAGTAGGGGGCACAGGTGGACCATCAGCCAGTCGTCTCAGTCAGCCCTGTGACCTCCTGCCAGTGGGCTTTCGACAATTCACATGGCCTCAATGTTCTCATAGCCTGGCACAAGTGTTGTGGTAATGTCACCGCCACTTAGTGGTGAACAATGTTTTTGGAAATGTAAAAATACAGGGTTTGATTTGGGGATAGAATCTATAGTTCATACAGTATAAAAATCATTATGTCTATGGAGAGTTCTCATAATGATAGTGGCACCAACGTGTGTGTGTGTGTGTGTGTGTGTGTGTGTGTGTGTGTGTGTGTGTGTGTGTGTGTGTGTGTGTGTGTGTGCTCATAAACAGCATGGTTAATGTACCACATCGTGGTACATTAACCTAAAGGCATTAGAGATGATTTGAAGTCTTTCCATCTAATATTCTGTTCATCACAGAAACACTGTAGAATGCAAAAGTGAACATCAGGCAAAACGTTAGATTGAAAAGCAACCTTGTAACACTTATCGCTAAGTATTGTTAGCTTCAGACACATCCATAATTGGAAAACACATTCACAAACTCATGAATGCAGATACAAAGTGAATGTTACAATTTTTTAACTGATGGATTATATGCGACCATGAAAGACCAAGTGTAAATGTCCTCTAGCTCAAGAGAAGGTTTGAGACAAATAATTAGACATGACTCTGCAGATATGGTTCTGGTTGTAAGTAATATGTATGTAAATTTGTATTCCTTCCAAATGCAACTACACTGGGGATAAATTGCTTTGAATGTGCATGATTTAATCATGTACATCAGTTCCACATTAATCAATTAAGTTACATCATTACAACATAACTTCTTTTCTCTTGGTTTAGCTCATTAATTCCTGTCAGAAAAACAATTAACTCAAAGCATATTTTATGTGAGTTTTTTTTAAAGAGGAGGAGGTAGGTTTCTCTCTCAGTCCTGAGAGTCTGCCACCACCTGGCATGCTGGCAAGCTCTCAAAGTTGAAGGTCAGACTGTTTCAGCTGCACAAACAGAAATGTCAAGATATTAGACACATAGAAGAGAAAGGGCAAGTCAAACAAGAGAAAAGAAAGAGGGAGACCGAGAGAGGGGGGGGGGGGGTGGTCTACCTTTTTGTGTGAGTGTGCAACAAAGCAACAACTGCATCACAATTTCTCTTTGATAAATCTTTTCCACTTACTGTTAAATCCAAAAAATTGACTCTGAGTTTATCTCACAATTGTGACTTTATTTCTTGTAAATATGAGATATGAACTCACAATTGCAACTTTATATTTCATAATTGCGATATACTGTAGTTTCTCATAATTGCGAGTTTATATCTTGCACGATTTAAACACGCAATTATGTGAAACGTAAGTTGCAATTATGAAATATTGTCATATCTACAAGAAATAATACAAGTCACAATTGTGAGTTTATATCTTATAATTATGATAAAGTCAATTACGAGATATGACCATGCAATTACGATTATTAAAGGGATAGTTCACCCAAAAATTAAAATTCTTTCAAGGAGTTCCTCACCCTCATGCCAGCCCAGATGTGTTACTTTCTTTCTTCTGCTGAACACAAACAAAGATTTATAGAAGAATATTTCAGCTCTGTAGGTCCTCACAATGCAAGTGAAAGGATATAAAAATTTTGATGATCTGGTAAAATGCGCATAAAAGTAATTCATAAGACTCCAGTGGTTAAATTTGTGTCTTCAGGAGCGATATGATAGGTGTGGGTGAGAAACAGATCAATATTTAAGTTCTTTTTTACTATAAATCCCCACTTTCACATTTTTCTTCTTTTGTTTTATGGAGATTTGCATTTGTCATGCATATCGCCACCTACTGGGCAGGGAGGAGAATTTATGGTAAAAATAGACTTATATTGATCTGTTTCTCACCCTCACGTTTCATATCGCTTCTGAAGATACAAATTTAACCATTGGAGTCTTATGGATTACTTTAATGCTGCCTTTATGTGATTTTTGTCCCTTCAAAGGTCTGGTCGCCATTCACTTGCACTGTAAGGACCAATAGAGCTGCGATATTCTTCTAAAAATCTTTGTTTGTGTTCTGCAGAAGTTAAAAAGTCATATACATCTGGGATGGCATGAGGGTGAGAAAATGATGAGAGAATAAAACATTTTGAGTGAACTATCCCTTTAAAGTCACAAATGTGAGATATACTGTAAAGTAAGAATTTAATTTTTTTTGTTAACATTCTTATTTTTATTACCATAACTGGTACCATTTTTTTTATTATTATTTTTTATCATTATTATTATTTATCCCGCGACCCTGTACACAGGATAAGCGGTTGACGATGGATGGATGGATGGATGGATTATTATTTATTTATTTATTTTTGTATTTATTTTTCTTTTTACTGCTTTTATTGTATGTATTGATGCTTTGGCAATATTATGTAAAACAATCATGCAAACAAAGTATTTAAAAATGTAATAACTTCTTGGGACAAATTTGTCCTCATATTATAGCAAAGTAAACCTAAATATTCACACCACATTTTGGTGTAAAGGATGACTGGTTTCTATTCCATTGAGATATAAAGCCCATTCACTGTTTGTGGGGATAACTTGGAGAGGACTAATTAATTACTGAGAGAGTATTTAAAGAGAACATGTTAGAGCGAGAAGGGTGGGGTGAACTGGAAAGGAAGACGTATACCATACACCCATAAAAAATACTTTCAATAATGATGTGACTCAAGGACTGTCCTGCATGCACACTGGCTGTCTATAAACAAATTAGTCAGGCAGAGGCAGATTAATTCAAAATCTGGTTTTCAAGGTAAGAGCTACATTCGACCTGCTAATTCCTTGCACCTCACTGAAGGTTGTAATGTATAGCTTCAAAGTGGACATTCATCTCCGCCACCATGCATCAAATTTACCAAGGCTGTGTTTTTAATGCTGAGCTAATCTAATGTCGTCTGTGACTGGAGACCAAACACCCTGCTCTCTATCTCAGTTTAGACATCATTCTCTTTCTCTCTCTTGCTCTCTCTCTCTCTCTCTGTCTCTCTTGCTCTCTCTCTCACATACGCGCACACACACACACACACACACACACACACAATGTTTCACTTCTTCACTTTCTGAATGATGAGTCAAAACTTGCACTATCTGCATTAGAGGTTGCTGTTTAACGTCTCGGTATGTAACCTCCGTTCCCTGATGGAGGGAACAAGACATTGTGTCGAAGAAGCGACACTAGGGGTCTCTCTTGAGTGTGTGTGAAAAAAGCTCGGAGGATTATCAGAGACTCCAGCCACCCGAGTTATGGTCTGCTCTCACTGCTTCCATCAGGCAGGCGGTATCGCAGCATCAGGACCCGCACCAGCCGACTACATGACAGCTTCTTCCCCCAAGCAATAAGACTTCTGAACACATGATCTCTCGCGATCAAGCACTGCACTTTATTCATCTTCATTCTGTCAAATATATTCTCCCCAATTCAATTAGTGTATATATATATTTATATACCCTTATCTAGTGTATGTGTATTCTACATTGTGTGTATTGTTTACTGTACATTGTATATCAGTACTATGTTGTGTAATTGTATACATTTGATATGTAAATTGTTGTGTAATTATGTGTACATTTGTTATGTAAATTGTGTTGTGTACATATGTTGTTTATTGTAAAGTGGTTTATGTCTCATCACTGTCATTACTGCTATGTTGCTCGGAACTGCACACAAGACTTTCACCTACTGTTGCACTCGTGTACACAGTAGTGTGACAATAAAGTGATTTGATTGCCAAATATGCCTCTGATCTATGAAAAAAGGCCAATGAGAAGTTGGCAGACAGTATTTGCATACCCCGCCCCCGGACATATGGGTATAAAGGCGAGGAAATACTACAAGTTCATTCAGGATTTTTCTGAGGAGCCGGAAATGGTCTGGCCACTGCAGTGGCTCGGCTCAGCGATGTGGCCAGGAGGACACGACGTCTCGTTCCCTCCATCAGGGAACGGAGGTTACATACGTAACCGAGACGTTCCCCGTCTGTCGCTCACCTCGATGTTGTGTCAAAGAAGCGACACTAGGGGTCTACTTTAAATCACGCCATGCGCTGAGCAGTGTACTGCTGACATAGGAGCGGGCAAGTATTTCACGTGCACTTAACCTTCCCCAATCGGTGACGCTTGCCAACCTGGGAATGGGCCAAGCCTGGCTGGGCCTCTTTTCTCTCTATGTTTCTCGGAATAGAGCAAGAGCAGCCGGGGCCCTTACCACATCATGAAAAGGGGGTCTTACCCAGTTTCCTATTCTTTCAGGGGGAAAAGACCCTGCGGAGGCCACACCTGCCAGAAAAGGGGAGGTAAGGTGGCGAAATACATCACATGGCCTCTTCGGTCACATGTGGGAAAGAATGGTGCGGTGGTAGATCCAGCCTCGAGGAGGGGGAAGTTGGTACGACACGGTGACCGGAGGGCAGCGAAAACTGCCTAAGGGAGACGCAGGTCAGCTCGTAAGTTGACCGTACTGCGGAAATACACACAGGAGGAGTCCGCGTAGGAGGCCTGACCTGTGGAGCACCTATTCCAGTACAGGGTACCCGTGGTGGACTGGGTCGGCAAGTTCCTCCACTGAACTGCGGACCCAAAAGGGCTAGGGAGAAATCGACCAGGGATCCGGGTGGGTGGGATCTCCTGGGAAAGAAGGCGCACTGTTTTACCTCGGCCAAGGGAAAGGGCGCTGGATGCAAACGATTCACCCGGTCAGACCATCAGCGTGTTCTACCGGCTCGGACCTGAGAAAACACGTGACAAGACTGACTCAACCCTGAGATTGTAAAATCTTGCAAAGGTGTTAGGTGTTTCCCAACCCGCTGCTCTACAAATGTCTGCTAGGGAGGTGCCCGTAGCCAGTGACCACGAGGATGCAATACTCCTTGTTGAGTGCGCTTGGACCCGCAAGGGGGGGGGGGCACGGCCCGGGTGCAATAGGCCAGTACGGTGGCATCCACCACCCAGTGGGAAGGCCTCTGTTTGGAGACAGTGTTCCCTTTACGCTGTCCTAAAGCTCTGAGTGTGGTCCAAATAGGCACGCAAGGCACGTACTGGACACAGCAATGAAGGGGCTGGGTCTGCCTCCTCCCGGGGCAGCGCTTGCAGGTTCACTACCTGGTCTCTGAAGAGAGTGGTAGGGACCTTGGCCACGTAGCCCGGTCGTGGTCTTAGGATCACATGTGTGTCTGCCGGACCGAACTCCAGGCAAGTGTCGATAACAGAGAACGCTTGCAGTTTCCCGACCCTCTTGATGGAAGTGAGCACGATCAGCAGGGCCGTCTTTTAGAGAGAGGGCCCTGAGTCAACTGATTCTAGCGGCTCGAAGGGGGGATCTCTGAAGACCGGCGAGGACCACCGAGAGATCACAAGTGGGGAACAGGCTTGGCCGGGAGGGATTTAACCTCCGGGCACCTCTTAGGAACCTGATATTTAAGTCATGCTTATCCAGAGCCATCTACTGGGTCGTGGTGAGCTGCTATACCGGCAACATACACCTTCAAGGTGGAAGGGGACAGCCTCCCTTCCAACTTCTCCTGTAGGAGCAAGAGCACTGACCTAACTGCGCACCTCTGTGTGTCTTCAGCCTGGGAAGAACACCAATTCATGAACACACGCCATTTTAGGGTGTAAAGTTGCCTGGTAGAGGGGGCTCTGGCTTGGTTGATCGTGGCTACGACCGTGGGTGGTAGACCAGCTAGATCTTCCACGTCCCGTCCAGGGGCCAGATGTGGAGGTTCCAAAGGTCTGGGTGCGATTCCAGAGCGTGCCCCGTCCCTGAGAAAGAAGGTCTTTCCTCAGGGGAATTCACAGGGAGGGGCTGTCGCGAGGAGTACGAGGTCCGAGGACCAGGCCCGGGTGGGCCAATAAGGAGCCACAAGGGTGACTTGTTCCTCGACCTCCCTGACCTTGCACAGAACCTGTGCAAGAAGGCTCACTGGGGGAAATGTGCAGCCCCGCATGCCAGCTGTGTGCCAGTGAGTCAGCCCCGAGGGGAGCCTCTGAGCCGACTTGAGTCGCTGCTGGATCCAAAGGAGGAGACAACGGGCGAGTCGTGACATGTGGCAGGAGCGTACGCCGCCTTGGCGATTTATGTACGCCACCGCAGTGGTGTGATCAGGATATGTTTGTCTCAAACTAATGGGAGAAACTTCCGCAGGGTAAAGAAAACAGTCAACAACTCCAGGCAGTAAATGTGCCAGCGCAGCGGGGCCCCTTTCCAATGGCCTGCTACTGCGTGCCCGTTGCACACGGCTCCCTAACCCAATCTGGAGGCATCGGTCATGACCAAGACGCGTCGGTACACCTGCTGCAAGGGTACTCCTGCCATGCTTGTCTCGGGACTCAAGTCTGAAGCCAGTGCTGAAGCGGTCTCATATGCATCAACCCCAGAGGCGCGTCCACCGCGGAGGATGCCATATGCCCCAGGAGCCTCTGGGAAAGTTTTAAGGGGACCGTTGTGCCCAGCCTGAAAGTGGCGAGGCACCTCAACACTGACTGCACATGCTCGTTGGTGAGAAGTGCTGACATTGAGTCAAACTCCATGCTGAGAAAAGAGATGCTCTGAACTGGAGTAGGTTGCTCTTTTCTCAGTTGACCTCAAGCCCCAAACAGCTGAGGTGCCTGAGCACCTGGTCTCTGTGAGTGCATAGTAACTCTCGTGAGTGGGCCAGAATGAGCCAGTTGTCGAGGTAATTGAGTATGCGGATGCCGGCTTCTCGGAGTGGGGCAAGAGCTGCCTCTGCGACTTTTGTGAAGACGCGAGGGGACAGAGACATGCCGAAGGGGAGGACTTGTACTGATACGCCTTGCCATCGAACGCGAACCGCAGAAAGGGCCGGTGTCGAGGCAAAATTGAGAGGTGGAAGTACGCGTCCTTCAGGTCTACCACTGTGGACCAATCTAGATGTCGAATGCAGATTAAAATCGGTCGTAAGCCGCCGCCTTTCTTGGGTATGATGATGTAAGGGCTGTAGAGACCCTTCTTCATCTCGGTTGGAGGGACAGGCTCTATCGCATCTTTGAGTAAGAGAGTAGAGATTTCCGCGCGCAGGGACTTGGCATGTTTGCCGCGTACTGCGGAGAAGCGGACGCCGTGAAGGGGGGCGGAAGCCTGGCAAACTGAATTGCGTAACCGAGTCGGATGGTCCGGGCCAGCCAGCGAGACGGGTTGGGAAGTGAGGGCCACGTGTCCAAACTCCGCGCTAGGTGACTTGGTGACTCCGCACCAAGGGAACAAATATTTTTGACATACCTGGCGGGGCGGAGCAGCGGGGCGGAGCAGGTAAGGCGGCATCGGGAGGCGGTGATGCGTCCCGAGGCTCTGGTGCTGATAAAAGACTCAAGACACTTACCTTGCTCCGCACACCCGGCAGGGGGCGGGTTAGCGACTGAGGAAGAGGTCCAGGGTAGGCATCCTCTAGACTCATCGGAACCGGCCGGCTGGCCGGGGAACAGTCGTGGGGGCTGGAGGCGGGTGGTCATCATCCAGGATGCCGGGACTGTTAAGATCTGGTGGCAGAGTGCCGTGAGAATGGCATTTGTGGGCTAGGTGACCCAGAGACAAAATCAAAAAGCTCTGTTACTGAGAATGTGAAAACTAATTCAACAAAAAATTCTCCTCCCGGCCCTCCACCAGGGGACCGAGCAGTCTTACCATCTCCGGAGCTAACGTCTTGGTCCCTGGGTCGAGCGTCTCCGGAGGGGGTCCATGAGACAGGGGGCGTCTGTTTCCTGTGGAGTGCTCGACGCTGGGGCTGAGAGCTGGGCCTGGGTTGAGGCAGAGCAGGGTGTTTCATAGCCGCAGGAGGACGCCCTCGGCGAGCAGACGGGGCATGGCTCATGGCGGCAGGTTTGCGGCAGGGTAGGATGTGAGATGGCCTCCGTCTGCTTCTCCGATGAGGACTGCTGGGCAGAGTCATCAACGGCGCCGCCGAATGGATGGAGCTGACCAGGTCTGGTCCATAGATTGCGTTTCTGGACCACAAGGGTGGCCATCGCCTGTTCGAATGCCGGCGCTTCTGACCTCCGTGGCCAGAGTGCGGTTATACAGACGGTTATACAGACAGCACAAATTCCTCCACTGAATTCGCAGGCCAGAATGCTAGGGAGGAAGAACATCCAGGAAGTGAGAGCTTAGTGGCCAGCCTGGTAGAGAGAGCGCAATGGACCACTTTGGTGAAGGGTGCTAACTGCAAGTGGCTTTTCCATATTACTACTACCGTACTACCGGCTCAGACCTGACAAAACACAGGATGAGACGACTCAACCCTGAGATTGTAGAATCTTGCAAAGGTATTCGGTGTTGCCCAGCCCACTGCTCTGCAGATGTCTGCTTATGGTGCCATTGGCCAATGCCCACGAGGATGCCACACTTCTCGTCGAGTGTGCTCGAACCCGCACGGCCTGAGTCTGGAAGGCCAAGGAAATGGCGTCGACGACCCAGGGTGCAGCCTCAGTTTGGAGACAGCGTTCCCTTTCCACCGTCCACCGAAGCAGACAAAGAGCTGCTCAGAACATCCAAAGCTCTGCGTGTGGTCCAAATAGACACGCAAAGCACGTACCGGACACAGCAATGAAGGCTGGGTCTGCCTCCTCCAGGGAAGCTTGCTTGCAGATTTACGACCTGGTCCCTGAAGGGGGTCATAGGAACCTTGGGCACATAGCCCGGTCGCAGTCTTAGGATGATATCTGCTGGACCGAATTCCAAGCAAGTGTTGCTGACAGAGAATGCTTGCAGGTCCCCAACCCCCTTGATGGAAGCTAGCGCTAGCAGGAGGGCCGTCTTCAAAGAGAGGGACTTGAGCTCAACTGAGTCAAGCAGCTCAGGGGGCTTGGCCAGGGAGGATTCAGCCTCCGAGCACCTCTAAAGAACCCGATAATCAAGTCATGCTTACCCAAGGACTTGCCGTCCACTGCGTCGTGGTGGGCCGTGATAGCGGCTACATACACCTTCAAGGTGGAGGGGGACAGCCTCCCCTCCAACCTCTCTTGCAGGAATGAAAGCACTGACTGAACTGTGCATCTCTGCGGTTCTTCAGACCGGGAAGAACACCAATTTGCGAACAAGCGCTGCTTTAGGGCGTAAAGCTGCCTGGTAGAGGGAGCTCTGGCTTGGTTGATTGTGTCTACGACCGCAATAATCATCCATCCATCTTTCATCGGACTCAGACTGAAGCAAACAAGCAGCTGGGGGGGGGGTGGGTGGTTCGTGGGGATTTACCCGGCGAAACCAAGTCCATTGCTCTCCCCAAATCGTCTTCATCGCCGGCCGCACCAGCCTTAATCCCGTAGGAAGAAGGTCTGAAGTGGCTTTCCCTCGGTAGGGAGAAACCCGCGATTGCAATGTTGCCATGGCTATGTTCTCGCAATGAGAACATAAACCATTCATAAATGGTGCCTCCATATGATCACAGCCCAGACACGCGATGCAGAGCTTATGACCGTCAGGAGCGGAGAGAAAACAGCCGCATCCTGGAACTACACAGAGGCTGAAAGACATCTTTAAAAAGACATGTCCTGAAGGATGTTCAATGCCTGCTGTGTATTGCTCTTTTGTGAATGAAAATACTCTTTCAGAGTTATACATTCTTTTACAGAAGCGCTGTCGAAGTGCCCAGGGAGTGTGGACTGCACTGTGTGCAGAGAGGGAGAAAGCCGCTGGTAATGTGCCGTAGATCCAACAGCAATGCTCTGATAAAGGTGAGTGGAACAGTAGTGAGACTCAGCTTGCTGCTGCACAACCGCTCGGCTCCAAAGAAAATATCTGACTGACAGACACATGTTCACTTCCCTTTATACCCGTATGTCTGGAGGCGGGACATGCAAATTCTGTCTGCCAATTTCTCATTGGCTTATCCTCAAATTCAGTGGTACGTGAGGCTCTCAAGAAAGACCCCTTTGTGTCACAACATTCGACACAATGTCAAGTGATTGACAGAAGGACAAATTCCTTTAACAAGTTAATGTGTAAGCATAGTGTAAAACCAAATAGAACAAGAAACTTCTGTTTCAACCATCAAAATACTTTTGGAATGTATCTCTTCTAATTACTAATGATTTCAATTGTAACTGTAGTGGAATACAGTTACTTATATATTGTGTTTTATATACGTAATCCCGTTACATGTACCATTTATTTTTGAGTTACACACTTAGCAGAGTTAAATTAATCAAATAATGTGATTATGTTTAGTAATTATTTCAGTAGTAAGACACACATGGAATCCTGTGGAAGTGGCATATACACTCACCTAAAGGATTATTAGGAACACCTGTTCAATTTCTCATTAATGCAATTATCTAATCAACCAATCACATGGCAGTTGCTTCAATGCATTTAGGGGTGTGGTCCTGGTCAAGACAATCTCCTGAACTCCAAACTGAATGTCAGAATGGGAAAGAAAGGTGATTTAAGCAATTTTGAGCGTGGCATGGTTGTTGGTGCCAGACGGGCTGGTATGAGTATTTCACAATCTGCTCAGTTACTGGGATTTTCACGCACAACCATTTCTAGGGTTTACAAAGAATGGTGTGAAAAGGGAAAAACATCCAGTATGCGGCAGTCCTGTGGGCGAAAATGCCTTGTTGATGCTAGAGGTCAGAGGAGAATGGGCCGACTGATTCAAGCTGATAGAAGAGCAACTTTGACTGAAATAACCACTCGTTACAACCGAGGTATGCAGCAAAGCATTTGTGAAGCCACAACACGCACAACCTTGAGGCGGATGGGGTACAACAGCAGAAGACCCCACCGGGTACCACTCATCTCCACTACAAATAGGAAAAAGAGGCTACAATTTGCAAGAGCTCACCAAAATTGGACAGTTGAAGACTGGAAAAATGTTGCCTGGTCTGATGAGTCTCGATTTCTGTTGAGACATTCAGATGGTAGAGTCAGAATTTGGCGTAAACAGAATGAGAACATGGATACATCATGCCTTGTTACCACTGTGCAGGCTGGTGGTGGTGGTGTAATGGTGTGGGGGATGTTTTCTTGGCACACTTTAGGCCCCTTAGTGCCAATTGGGCATCGTTTAAATGCCACAGCATACCTGAGCATTGTTTCTGACCATGTCCATCCCTTTATGGCCACCATGTACCCATCCTCTGATGGCTACTTCCAGCAGGATAATGCACCATGTCACAAAGCTCGAATCATTTCAAATTGGTTTCTTGAACATGACAATGAGTTCACTGTACTAAAATGGCCCCCACAGTCACCAGATCTCAACCCAATAGAGCATCTTTGGGATGTGGTGGAACGGGAGCTTCGTGCCCTGGATGTGCATCCCACAAATCTCCATCAACTGCAAGATGCTATCCTATCAATATGGGCCAACATTTCTAAATCAATGCCACGTAGAATTAAGGCAGTTCTGAAGGCGAAAGGGGGTCAAACACAGTATTAGTATGGTGTTCCTAATAATCCTTTAGATGAGTGTATACCAAGGGCAGGTTTATTTACACAGACAGTTTAATGCTGCACAGAGGGCAAAAAAAAAAAAAAAAATGATATGAATGAAAATATTAATTATATTTTAAATATTAAACTATAAATTATGAAATTATGCACTGTCATGACAACAACAACGTTTAAGGCTGCTTTTATGCTGCATTTCATTTATACAGAACTTAAGCAGCATCACAACTTTATTTAATACTATAGGGGCCGAAATGGATCAAAGCAGGAAGAATTTAGTCTGGCTTTTATGCTGCATTGCGTCTTTAAACAGAATTTTGTGCAGGCTCAGAGCAGCCTTAACTCAGCTGTGTACAAACGCCTTCAGACTCATACAGGATCACAGCTCAGTACATGCGTACTTGAAATGAATACATGCTCAAACTGTTTCTTGACATATTTGAATTTGACTGACTGAAGCATGCTGAGATTTTCAAAGATGTTGAAAATGAAGAACTTTGTTCTGTATCCTCTATATAGATCACTGGGGCTGTATTGTCCAATCCTATGGATTATAGGTGGTAAGCCTGGTGTTTTTCAAGGCTGGCTGGAATGTTCATATCAAAATGATGGAAAGTGCAACCAAATGGAAAGCAATCAAGGAAGCCAGTAACTGCACTGATCTGAACTTCTCTGGAATTGTAATCAATACAGGGAATATAAGCAGCTCGTCCTTATTTAAAAAGTCAATTAAGCCCTCTTAATTATTCAAGAGACAATTTCATATAGACGTCTGTAGATGAAAGATTGCTTTAGGCTCATACAGCTCACTGAATGACTAACATGCATGCGTCATTTGGGTTGAAATGATAACTAATTCACACAACACACTGTTATTTCTGTGTTTTTTTGAGTGTTTATTATTAGATATAGCTGAGCTAACCATTATATCTTTACTTATGAAATATTATAATCATCAGACAAACAAAGAAATGGAAGTGGAGATAGAGAAAAATAATCTGTCTAAACATATTGATGTTACACTTTAGCAGATTGTTGGGAATAGGCCCAATTTTCATCATTAAAGAAAAGGCTTTAAAACATTGAGGGGTGCACCATTTGAGTACGAGTAAATATACTGTAGGAAATTTGGAGGACTATGCTGCTATCTTGTGGTGACTTTGGGTGTCCAAAATACAATTAACTTCTAGTCTAATGAACTATTCTATCCTGAGACCACACTGAAAATCTTTGATATTATGGTAATGTTTCTGTGTGAGACTGGTAGTAATGCTCAACAAACAGGGCAATGTATTGATAATGCCACAGAGTCTACAAATGGCTTATTTATAGTTGACTCTGCATATGAGGAAGTACTTTTACATTAAAAAATTACATGCGTTAAAACATTTAGAACTTCTTAGTCAAGCTTGTGTGACACACTTAACTGTAACGCAGTGAAAAATCGAAAACCCTGAAAAGAGCATCCTCAGTCAGTTCGTTATTAAATTCTTTAATCCTTTTAAGAAAAATCTCACGGTTGTCAGCACCTCCTACAAAGACAGCAAAAACTGATTTGGACAAGGACACATATAGGATGGTATGTTTCAGAGATAATACACCAACATAATGCCCGACAACATGTGATATTCATGATAATATTTTATTGTATTTACTGTACTAAATTGTACAATTTATATATGCAAGTGCTTTGAATGTGCTCAACCCTTTTGAATTGAGTATTTCACGTGTTGTGTGTGTGTGTGTGTGTGTGTGTGTGTGTGTGTGTGTGTGTGTGTGTGTGTTGACATTATTTGCCTACGCTATTCAGAAAAGACCAAATAAAGCTGTATTGGAGCATCACATATGTGTTTGGATATAAATGAATAATACATCATGTGTAACCAGTATTTATTGTTTTTAAGGTCATTGTGTAATGAATGACAAGCTGTGTTTGCTGTGTGAGAATGTTTGTAATGTTATGTTAGAATGAGCCAAATTTGACATTTGTCATTTACATTTAGAATTGTACTCAACCGTAATCAATAAATAGACTTTGGCAGAACTAACATCACCTCTAATGGGATGGATGAGATTGGATTGATCTGCAGTGCACAAGGGATTTGTGTTATATCCGAAGTTTAGTCAATCAGAATGATTGCTAATATGCACACCAAGAAGCCCAATACACACTGTTATAACACTAGAAAGGCAAGAAGGAAGTCTTTTTTTCATGTTTTTTTTTTTATAAATGTTTTTATTTAAATGTATTTATTTACAGGGGCAATACACATTAATTAACATAACAGTAAATGTGCCAGAATTAGCCAAGTGGCTATTTTTCATCTGTTGACCCTTGACAAACTGTTAAGAAGTCACCCTAAAAAAATAAAGCATCTTATATTAATACAATAACAAGAAAGCCCAGTCTGAGGCTGACGCCCAGATGTCCGACATGCTTGCCCGGGCCACCGTCAGCGTGGGGCTGGACTGGAACCCTCCATCCCCCCCAAAGCCTTCGTGACTGTATGATTGCGCGCCACTCACAGCACCCCCCTCCCCTGGTTCCTTTCTTCTTGGAAGTGCATGATGAGCTGACGAGCTCATGGAGGACACCCCTCTCCACCTGTCACCAAGCCAAGGGCTGCGTTACCCACATTCTCAATAAAAAGCTATTTCCTTTGTCTCTGGGTCACCTGGTCCGCAAACGCCGCCACACCTCAACAGTCCCGGCATGCTGGACGCAGACCTCTCGCCTTCAGCCCCACAACTGTTCCCTGGCCTGCAATTTCTGACGAGTCCAGAGGACGCCTTCACGGGACCTCCTCCTCAGTCACTAACCCGCCCCCTGCCAGGTGTGCAGAGCAAGGTAAGTGCTTCGAGTCTTTTCTCAGCACCAGAACCTCAAGACGCATTACCTGCTCCACCCTGCTGCGATGCCGCGCCGGGTATGTCAAAAATAATCGTCCCCATAGTGCCCCTAGCTCGGAGTTTGGACGTGTGGCTCTCACTTCCCAATCCGTCATGCTGGACCATTCCATTTGGTTATGCAATTCAACCCCCCCCCGTCTGTTTTACAAAGACGCGATAGAGCCTGTCCCTCCAACTGAGATGAAGAAGGGTTTCTACAGCCCTTACTTCATCGTACCCAAGAAAGGCGTGATTTACAACCGATCTTGGACTTGCGAGTTTTCAA
This sequence comes from Moxostoma hubbsi, assembly GCA_032164185.1. Lineage (NCBI taxonomy): Eukaryota > Metazoa > Chordata > Actinopteri > Cypriniformes > Catostomidae > Moxostoma > Moxostoma hubbsi. The sequence goes on from JAVLUX010000041.1 coordinate 7,805,745, forward strand.
CCGGGCCTTGCACAAACTCCCGTTCAAAATATTCCCGCAAAAACACATTTTAACTTGCGTCCGGCATCTAGATTGGTTCGCAGCGGTAGACCTGAATGACACGTACTTCCACGTCTCAATATTGCCTCGACATTGACACTTCCTACGGTTCGCGTTCGACGGCCAGGCGTATCAGTACAAGGTCCTCCCCTTCGGCATGTCCCTGTTCCTTTGCGTCTTTACGAAGGTTGCAGAGGCAGCCCTTGCCCCGCTTCGGGGAAACCTGCATCCACATACTCAACTACCTTGATGACTGGCTCATCCTGGCCCACTCCCGAGATTTACTATCCACCCACAGGGACCAGGTGCACAGGCACCTCAGCCGTTTAGGGCTTCAGGTAAACTAGGAAAAGAGCAAGCTCGCCCCGGTTCAGAGCATCTCTTTTCTCTGCATGGAGTTAGACTCAGTCTCAATGTCAGCACGCCTCACCAACGAGCGCGCACAGTCAGTGCTGAAATGCCTCGCCGACTTCAGGCTGGGTACAGCGGTCCCTTTAAAACTTTTCCAGAGGCACCTGGGGCATATGGTGTCCTCCGAGGTGGTCGCGCCGCTGGGGTTGATGCATATGAGACCACTTTAGCACTGGCTCCAGACTCGAGTCCGCGGCACGCACCGTGTGATCACCCCCCCCAACACCACCCCCCACCCTGCCGCCAAACGTTCAAACACTGGATAGACCTCTGTTTTCTGCGGACAGGAGTCCCCTTGCAGCAAGGAGTCCCGACGCATCCTGGTCACTACCGAAGCCTCCAAATTTGGTTGGGCCCCGCTGCGCTGGCACATCAACTGCCTAGAGTTGTTGGCTGTACTTTTTGCCTAGAGCCAGAGCCTCCTCTACCAGGCAACTTTACGCCCTGAAGTGGTGCTTGTTTGCGAATTGGTGTTCTTCCCAGGCTGAAGACCCACAGTGGTGCGCAGTTAGGTCAGTGCTCTCATTCCTGCAGGAGAGGTTGGAGGGGAGGATGTCCCCCTCCATCTTGAAGGTGTATGTAGCCGTTATTGTGGTCCACCACGACACAGTAGACGGCAAGTCTTTGGGTAAGCACGACTTAATTATCAGGTACCTAAGAGGCGCCCGGAGGTTAAATGCCTCCCGGCCAAACCTGTTCCCATCCTGGGATCTCTCAGTGGTCCCCTCGGGCCTTCAGAGACCCCCCTTCGAGCCGCAAGAATCAGTCGGACTCATGGCCCTCTCCCCGAAGATGGCCCTCCTGATCGCTCTCGCCTCCGTCAAGAGGGTCGGGGACCTGCAAGTGTTCTCTGTCAGCAACACTTGCCTGGAGTTCGGTCCGGCAGACACACATGTGATCCTAAGACCGCGACCGGGCTACGTGCCCATAATTCCTACCACCCTCTTCAGAGACCAGGTAGTGAGCCTGCAAGCACTGCCCCGGGAGAAGGCAGGCCCAGCCCCTTCATTGCTGTGTCCGGTACGTGCTTTGCGTATCTACTTGGACCACACGCAGAGCTTTAGATGTTCTGAGCAGCTTTGGCGGACAGCGGAAAGGGAACTCTGTCTCCAAACAGAGGCTTTCCCACTGGGTAGTGGATGCCATTACATTGCCCTATCACACCCAGGCCATGCCCCCCCCTTGCAAGGGGCCAACAAGAAGGGTTGCATCCTCGTGGGCACTGGCAAGGGGCACCTCCCTGGCAGACATATGTAGAGCAGCGGGTTGTGAAACACCCAATACCTTTGCAATATTTTACAATCTCAGGGTTGAGTTGGTTTCGTCTCATGTTTTCTCACGTAAAAAAATCACAAAAAACGTAGACATTTTTGTGATTGTTTATATAGAGACTCCAATGGTTTTAGAGTGGTTATACTAGCTTGTGAACAAGTTATTAAACAATTAGTAATATGAGAAATGAACATAGAATGTACATACATCATAGCGGCATCTGTAGACATACAATCTCGAATAAATCTCAAATTTGAGAGACTAAATATGACCTGATTACAGACCATTTTAACCTGAGCTTTGAGGAAGGAAGGAAGGAAGGAAGGAAGGAGCAAATGAAGGACAGAAGGAAGACAAAAAGGAAGGAGTAAACAAAGGAATGAGAAAAGGGATGAAGGAAGGAAGAAAGAAAAAAGAAAGAAAGAAAGAAAGAAAGGAAAGAAGGAAGGAAGGAGCAAATCAAGGACAAAAGGAAGACGAAAGGAAGGAGTAAACAAAGGAATGAGAAAAGGGATGAAGGAAGAAAGAAAGAAACAAAGAAAGAAAGAAAGAAAGAAAGAAACAAAGAAAGAAAGAAACAAAGAACGAAACAAAGAAATGCGCGAAGGAAGGAATAAATGAAGGTGCAAATGTAGAACTAAAGAGCAAATTAATGAAAGAATGAAAGGAAGGAGCAAACAAAGTACGGAAGGAAGAAAGAAAGGAGCGAAGGAAGGAAGGAAGGAGCGAACAAAGGAAGAAAGAATGAAAGGAGCAAAGGAAGGAGTGAACAAAGAAAGAAAGAAAGAAAGGAGTAAAGGACGGAAGGAAGGAAATAAGGAAGGAAGGAAGGAAGGAAGAAAGAAAGAAAGGTAGGAAGAAGCGAAGGAAGTAATAAAGGAAGGAAGAAGCAAATGCAGGATGAACAGAAAGAAGGAAGAGAGGAGTGAACGAAGGAATGAAGGAAGAAAAATTCATTAAAAAAGGAGCAAATGAAGGAAGGAAGGAAGGATAAACCACATCTTCCTGATAGTAATCCATTAACCTTTCCTAGGTAGCAGTTGTCAAGTCAAGAAAACAGATCTCAGTTGGAATCACTCACTCTGACATGAGACAGTCTGCTTGCTGGAAAATAAGAGTAAAGCAAGTGAGTCTAAATATCTCTTAACGCTGGAGTTTTAATCCATTTGTGGACACATCTTGGTCTAGACCAAAGCAGACTCTCATGATCTCCTATTCAGCAGACATTTGAAAAGTTTGTAAGGAATCATGCAAATTCTTCAGTTTCCCAGAGAGGTTTATTGTTGAGCACACTTCATTCAGTTTTAATGAGAGTCTTGTCTGTACTTTGCTGAATAGATGAAGATGTTTGATCTTATTAAAGGAAATGTTAAAGAACTTCCTGTGTGTTTGAGCAGCCCAACTGGTGAGCACTGCACATTTAAAAGAGTTAATTAAGGGTTCATGAAAATGAAAGAAGATAGTCCTTTGAAATCTTAATCTTGGTGGGTAATCAAACACAGTGAGAAACTGCGTAAGAGAGTAACTTGGGAACTCAAGCCGAATGACAATGAAGAAGTGTAAACGTGACACTCCACCTTGTTCTAACAAGTCTTATTGGTAACACTTTACAACAAGGTTCAATTTGTTAACATAAGTTAAAAACATTAGTTAACTTGAATTAACAAAAACAATAATTTTACAATAAAAAAAAATTCCAACCAAATTCAGAATTCTAGGTCATGTGTGGGTCTTGTGGCTATACTTTCAAAGGTGTGTATTTTAAAGTTAATTACGGTGTTGTGCCTTTCCCCATAGACTTCCATTGCAAATGAATTACTGTAAACGACTCTAAACCTCAGTTTAGATTAACCAATGTTTCACCCAGATGGGTCTCAGTATAATTTCCAATATTTCCAATCTTTTCTCTCTTTTAGGTGATTGTGCACTCACAATGCCACTTATACTAATGTGTTTATTACTGACTCCATGACTCCCATTAAAGAGGTTTACCAGCCCACACAGGAAACCCATAAAGCCCCTGAGAGTCAATTATGTTCCCATAACACATGCTGCTTGACTGTTCAGAAATGCACTCTCTCTCTCTCTCTCTCTCTCTCTCTCTCTCTCTCTCTCTCTCTCTCAGGAAAAAAGAAAAAACATACAGTATATTAAAATAAACTAAAATATTTACCAATATTCTAGGTGTCACATGCACTTTCAAAACGAGTGCTGTATATTAATTGTATTTATTTTGCATGCTTTCAATCAGTTTTTCATGTATTACATCTTTTTTTTATTTTCACTTTTTTATCCCCTTTTCTCCTCAATGTGGAATGCCCAATACCCACTACTTAGTAGGTCCTTGTGGTGGCATGGTTTCTCAACTCTATGTGGGTGGCGGAGAACATGTTTCAGTTGCCTCAGAATCTGACACCATCAATCCGCACATCTTATCACGTGGCTCGTTATGCATGACAACGTGGAGACTCACAGCATGTGGAGACTCATGCTACTCTCTGCGATACACGCACAACTTACCACACGCCCCACTGAGAGCTAGAACCACTAATCGCGACCACGAGGAGGTTACGCCATGTACGAGCAGGTTACGCCCGGGGCATTTTGGTTGCTTAGGAGACCTGGCTGGAGTCACTCAGCACACCCTAGATTCGAACTTATGAGCTCTGTTTTCCGTAAAAACACGTTGAATCATGTACCACATGACATACAGAAGTCTTCCATGAATAACCTTAATGCATGCCACAGTGTGTACCCTATTAGACTACTTTGTTTTGCTTTATTGACATTAGACACAAGTCACAGAGTTGCGCATACAGACCCCTTTTTAGTGTAGAGCATGACTTGAACACAATTATAATTCTTCTCGTGTCCTTAGGGTGGTGCTGTGATACAGGACAGCTTGTTCTGCTCTATAATTCAGACTGAGGAACTAAACAGTGAGGGGTTTGTCCTTTTTTTCAAAACTGAGAGGGTGTGAAATTGCTGATTGCATTGACCCAACCTGTAGTAAGTCTTTTCCTATTGTGTAAAGGCACAATTCCTTGAACACTGTTGCCACATGTCAAGAGAGCAATATGTCCTTAAGACTTTCATTTATTCACCACTACATCTAAAACCCTTTTTTCTATTGAATGAGAATTAAAGTTTATTTTATTAACTTTTTTTGTAATTTAATTGATCTATTTTCTTATTATATTATATGCTATTATATTAATTCAATCTTCACTGAATGGTCAATATGAAGTCTTCATAAGTTATATGAATAAATAAAGTCGTTATAAGTTACATTTATGTAACATTCACTATATATATATATATATATATATATATATCAACAGAGAGAGAGAGAGAGAGAGAGAGAGAGAGTCATATACCACATACCAGCTACATATACACCATATAGCTCTTGGATCAGTTAAGAGGGGCCACTTCTCTTCCACATAAATTAGTTATAGGGTTTCTGAAAGCATTGCATCTAAATGACCAATGAAATGATTAAATATATATATATGACAGCACTCCAATACAGCTCACCATCATCTATTAAGTGCTAAAGCAATGGCTCTGCTCCATGTGTTGGGCTAGGAGCAAAACATCTTAATGACTGGAGAACAGATGCTACTATGCTAGCAGAGCATTGACCTGCTCAATATTCATCAAGCATGTACATGTGATTACTGCCAGTGAAGAGCCTCCATTATGTCAGAAACTGCGTGTCCTCATAGGAATTCAGTGCAGAATGTTGAAATGCAAATTTGGTATTGGTAACATTGCTTATTCGGACATGTTGCATTATGGCAGTACAATGATGTCCTTTAAAAAACCTTGAAGTACTATGAAAATAACATGGTATATGAATATGGATATAATTTAGTATCATGGTATATATTTCTAAGTATCATGGTATTACCTAATTTTTGTTCGATGTGGGTGTTTCAATGGCCGATGCCAATACAGATATCTCCTGTATAGGAGGCGTGTGCTGTATAGAATAAATTATATCATTTTATATCGCCAAGCTATTGGATTTTGGAGCTGACAAGGGAAACTGCTGATCATTTAAAAATAGCCAAATGTCACTAGTATCACTGTCCCATGGTATCGCCATACTACTTTTTCATTTGTAAGGTTCAAATCGGATATGTTCCTCATAATCATATTGACTACAATGATGCATGTTTTTGTTTTTGTAACAGAAGTGTCCTTGTTCACAGTAGTGTTTTGTGGGAGTGTGGTCTGCATATAAATCAAGTCTTCATGTCACAGTATGAACTCCGACTTGGAAATGTAGGCCAGGCTTAAGATGACTCATTCATTCTGCCCACAGAAGCTCTATAGCAAACATGAAACAACATACATATCTACCAAAACATATATTCTTCTGTATGCAGACAGCCATCAGTGCATGAGGAATAATTCACTGTTCATTTTCATATTTGACCCTGAGGTCTAAAGGCACAGGATGTTCATTTACTGAAACGGAACATTGTGTAAGTGCACAAATGCTTAGGGAAACAGATGGTTATTTGTTTCTAAAGGTTATTTAAGAGTTCAGACTACCATAATATTTGACTTTTTTTATTATTATTCTAAATGAGTGCAGTATCGGACCTGATTGTGATACTAGTATCGTTATCGGGACATCCCAAAATATAATATAATATCAAATCATCACATCATATAATATTTTTGTCCATTTATTTGTATACATAAAATTAATCAAATAACATGATAAACAACATTTTATTATTAATTTAGCTAAAGCTATTATACACTTTATTCTATAAATTGTTTTATTATATTATATTATTTTATATTATATTATATTTTACAAATATAGCATTTTACATGTACAGTAGATACTTTTTGTGATCTTTAAGCAAATTGTGCAAATTGTCATGTTTACTCTTGTCTATAATGTTGATTTTACAATTTTTTTTAGGTGTAAATTGTAATATAATATAATATAATACAATGTAGGTTTTATACAAAAATACAAACAATTATTAAATGTGAAATTAATAAAATAATATTATAATTAAAATTGTTATTATTAATTTAGCTAAGGCACCCAATTTCCCCCAATCAATCAATCAATCAATCAATCAATCAATCAATCAATCCATCAATCCTTATAGTACAAAAATTATATTATACAACTATATAACATGTGCAATAGATACTTTTTGTGATCACTAAGCATGTTGGGTTAATTGTCATAATGTCATGTTTACTCTTGTCTATATGGTAATTTTCCAGTTTTGTAAATTTATTGCAATATTGTGAATAAAAAAGTATAGTGTGCAAATTGTGTACCTTGTTTATAATGTATACATTTCTAGGTGGTGCAGCGGTTAGCACTGTCGCCTCATAGCAAGAAGGTCGTGGGTTCAAACCCCGGTTGCCCCGGCCTTTCTGTGTGGAGTTTGCATGTTCTCCCTGTGTCCGCGTGGGTTCTCTCTTGGTGCTCCGGCTTCCTCCCACCATCCAAAGACATGCAGGCGCTAGGTTAATTGATGTCTCCAAAAAAAATTGCCCTAGGTGTGGATGTGAGTGTGAGTGGTTGTTTGTCTATGTGTGGCCCTGTGATGGACTGGCGACTTGTCCAGGGTGTACCCCGCCTTTCGCCCAATGTTAGCTGGGATAGGCTCCAGCCCCCCTGCGACCCTGTACAGGATAAGCGGTTGATGATGGATGGATGGATGGATAATAATTTGGTCCATTTATTTGTATATAAAAGTAGACACAATAGTTGAATATAAACATAAGAAAATAATATGATTTATAACATTTTATTATTAATTTAGCGAAGGTTAATATACTCTTTATTCTCTCTCTCTCTCTCTCTCTCTCTCTCTCTCTATATATATATATATATATATATATATATATATATATTTATTTATTATTATTATTATTATTAATTTTTAATTTTTTTAAGCAATATTACACGAGCAAGTGATCAGCACTGCTGTGATTCGGGTGTAGGTAATTACAGCAGTGCTGATTTAGGGCCATATAGCATGATTGCGTGTGTGATATTGCTTATATACAACAGTTCAATGAACAAGTAGACTTTTAAAAAATAGGAAAAACTGAGTATGTTCATAAAAAAGATGATGCGTCCAAGCCTGTCCAAGCCTGTCCAAGCCTGTCCAATGTCACTGAAGTGACATTTTTCTCCCAAAAAAATGTCACTTCAGAAATAGTATCATGAATTTTGCTGTTTCAAACAAGTTATTGGATAAACAAGGATGGATGTGTGTGTGTGTGTGAGAGAGAGAGAGAGAGAAAGAGAGAGAGAGAGAGACGGAGCATGTGCGATCACCTGTTGCTTCACCCAAGCAGAGATGCTGTCAGCTTTCTGAAGATCAGATTTCTCAGAGGAAAAATAGCCATCCAAGCAGGGGTTTTTCTCCCGTTTCAGACCATCAGTGCTCATGGAATGTCTCTCGCCAATCAGATATATCATTATTTTAATTATAATTATAATTATAAGTATAATTATTATTATTAATTAATCAAAATTATATACAAATAATTATTATTAATTTAGCTAAGGCACACAATTTCCCCTAATCAATCAATCAATCAATCAATTAATCAGTCAGTCAATCAATGTATATTATATTAGTTTGGTCAATTCATTTTTATATAAAAATACACAATTATTAAATATAACATAAATAAAATAATATTACAACAAAATAATTATTAATTTAGCTAAGGCACCGTTATAGTATAATATAATGTAATATAATTTTATTAGATTATTTTTCACCACATCACTTCTCAGTTTTCCCACATTTTGACAAAAGATAAAACATTGCTTGAATATAACAAATCCAAAATAACTAAAGTTTCTAATGACTACAGATTTTGGAGCAAAATGACATGAGCCAAGTGTCAGAATCAACTTGAATCAATGTTTGCATAATGTGAGAAATTCACAAAAAAGACAGCATAAATGGAAGAAGAGAGAAAAAGTGTGTGAGAGAAGAAAACAGATTGAAGATTGGGCAACCAAAACCATTTTGTGACCCACTTTAACTTGATAATTGTTTGGCATCAGCTCCTGGAAAATGAAAAAAGACACATTTCACAGAGCAAATGAATGACAATTGTTCAAAGGCATAGTTTAGTTCTATTCCTATGTAGACATTTTCTAAAAATGCCCTTTGAATTGAATCATTGTTCACCCCACACTGGTGTCAAAAATGAGTACTCTGGAGGAATATAATAGCAGAACATGCTCATTTGTGAGTATGTCTTAACGCACTGTTCAATGGCAATGTGTAAACATCAGGAGCTATTAATAACAGCTTGCTGAACGCATCGTCAGACCAAAGGCATATTTCTGTTGCTATGGAGTCCAGAGTTGATGACATCACAGCCTATGTGTTAATATGAAAGAGAGGCTGCTGGTAACTGAGAAAGAGACTGAGATATGGTACACTTTAATGTGTTTTTCCATACGCTACATATGAAATCAAATGAATCCTTCTTTACCAATGCTTTAAGTATATAAACAGTAATACTTTCTTGTTGGACATGCAATTTTTAGGCTCAAAAGCATACTGTATTGTCATGGTGTTTGAATGAGCTATCTGTTAATCAGATTAATGCTTTTTACTTCATGTCTAATTGCAAGAGAAGAGCACTAATGGAAAATCTAATGCCTCTTGTCTCCCACGCTCAACAGAGAACACTGAGTGCTCCATGGATCCAACAATTAAACGCTGTAGTGTGCTAAAGAAATTACCATCAATCAGTTTACAGTGTACGTTCCACCCACTGGTTTCATATTAGTCTCCATGGGATAGTTATTGACTCACCCTCATGTCATTTGAAAATCTTTTCTTTCTAAATGTAACGGAAAAAGAACAAGAATTTATGAATGTCCAAGCTGGGTTTTTTCTATACAATGAGAGTGGATGGGAATGATTATACTTATATATCGTATTTGTTCGGAACAATGTGAGTTTAAGTAATGACAGAATCGTCATTTTTAGGAGAACTTTCCCTTTATTTATTTTTTCTTCTCTTTTTTTAATTCCATTAGGGTCACAAAATTGTGTTTGTATGCGAGACAATGGTAAAGTGCCAAGTGTGGCATTTATTTTTTGCTAAATAAGGTGCCTGACACAGATACTATGTACAGTACTGGAACAATACTGATAAGACAACCTTATCTCTTAGCTGACTAACTGAGCACCCACACACACACATACACACACACACACACAAACATACAAACACACATGCGCACACACACACAAAAGTAAGAACAAGCAAAAATGTAGTTTGCTTGTTAATAACAGCAAATGGAGAAAAACTATGTTTTTTGTTCGCTCTTTCACTGATCAAATCGTTACATCATTGCTCTTCCCCATGACATCATTGCTAATTTCTCTCACTAGCTTTTCCTCTTTGACTAAAAATACCACGTAATACATTCATCCTTTCCTTTTTGTCTTTTTCTTCCTTTATCTCTGATCCACGTAAATACAGCACATCTTTGCATACTCAGAACGTCATCCCTGATTGAGAAAATGGAGAAAGAGAGGGTTAGACTGTGGATTAGCTGTCTGAAATGGAAGTTTCACAATGACTTAAGACATGAAACTTCCTCTAAACAAGTACGTGAACGCAAAAGCTTCTAGCTACGCAAGCGTTATTTCACTCGTGTTGCAAAATGTGTCAGTGTTAAAGGGATAGTTCACACAAAAATGTACATTCTCTCATTATTACTCTCCCTCATGCCATCCCAGATGTGAATGACTTTCTTGCTTCAGCAGAACATGATAGACGATTTTTAGAAGAATATTTCAGCTCTGTAGGTCCATACAATGCAAGCTAATGGTGGCCAGAAATGTGAAGGTCCAAAACGCATTTAAAAACAGCATAAAAGTAATCCATATGTCTCCAGTGTTTCTTCAGAAGTGATATGATAGGTATGGATGAGAAAGAGATCAATATTTCAGTTCCTCTTTACTATAAATCTCCAATTTCACTTTCAGAAATGTATACTCATAGTGCATCTCGCCACTTTCTGGGCAGGAAGAAGGAGGAAAAAAGAACTTAAATATTGAACTGTTTCTCACCCACACCTATCATAACACTTCTGAATATATACATTAAACCACTGGAGTCGTATGGATTACTTTAAGTGCTTTTTGGACCTTCAAAGTACTGGCCACCATTCACTTGCATTGTATGGACCTACAGAGATATTCTTCTATTCTTCTTAGTTTGTGCTCAGCAGAAGAAAGTAAGTCATACACATCTGGGATGGCATGAGGGTCAGTAAATGATAAGATAATTTGTTAGGCTAATTATCCCTGCTCTAATGCAATGCAAGTACATGGTACATTCTTAGAATTGCCACAAGGGGCACTATAATGTAAACTGCCTTCTTCTACAGTCATTTTTCTCTTTCAGCACAACTACCGCAAAGGTGGAGCAACAGTATGAAGAGAGGCTACCTTAGTTCTTAACTTATTATTTGATCAGACTGCAAAGAGTTAAGACATTTTACAATATTGAATAAAAAAAATGCAAAATAAACATTTTATATTTGCTAGATGATAGGTCACTTGTGGAATTTAACATACAATATAAAATCGTGTGAGAAACGCAATAAGGACAAGTGACAATGTAGCATACTATACTTTGAAATGCTTAGTGTTACATAATGCATTCTGTTTTACAAACTATTTAAACAAAAATATTAGTTGGAATATGCTGACTAGTTCATACTGACTAGCATTCCATTCCGAACATAGCCAGAATTTTGCTAAGTTAGATAAAAGAGTCCCAAAAGCTCAACGTGTAGTTGTCCCAAAATGAAACACTATGTTATTTTACTACACGGAAGCACAAGCTATTCAGCTGATGGAAATGATGTTTCAAGCACATGCGATGTATTGCTACTAGCTTTAGCACGTTAGCAGAACTCAGTCCAACTCTTATATCTCAAAACATTTACATATTTGCACTGCATGGGGAGACGGTAAAGCATTCAACTCACATTTACAATGTACTGTCTTCTCAGAGGTTTCCCTAGTTTCCACATTCACCATTAATTACAACTGTTTTGTCAGAGCACCATCACGGCCAGGTAACTCTGCTTCTTCCGCTATAACGAGCGAGTTTTGACCATTAATGCATGACGTGTCTGATATTTCACACTCGTAGCTTTTTTTTTGTGAACATACTCGCAATACTAACACTACAAAATGATGTAAAATAGAGCAAAAGTGTGTGATTTCGGACACAACGTAAGTTTTGTGTTTTCAGCATGTTTAATGCTAGCTCCCTGATTAGTAACACATCTACTTAATGACACATGCAATGTTCTGCATACTACCATACTACTCTTAGTGTTTTTGCCATGTCTACAGGTATATACTTCAGAAATAGTAGTATATATACATAGAAATAGTAGACTACTATGGAAGTATGCAATCCTCAAAATAGCTACAGACATTTGAAGGTAACACTTTGCCCTCTTACTCTAAGTAGCCTACTGATGGTATAGGGTTGCCAACTTTTCGCCACATCTTATTTTTTATTTTTTTACTTACTGTTCACTGAGAAAAAGCATCTGAGGGTTGTAACTTGTAATCAAAATAAAAAATATGAATAAAATGTGAGAAATGTGATGCAATGCAGAGATAAAATGTACAAGGCAGACAAACAATTTCCGGCACTGTTGATTTTGTTGTTTCACTTCAGCTTTATCTTGAAAGCTGTGACATAATAAAATGAAACTTTGTCTGCCTTACTTTTTTGATTGGTTTAAAGTCAATATGAAATAAAAAATATTGTGTTTGTACCAATGTACAAATGTACCAATACTGTAGCTATTTAGTTTTACCAATGCCTGGTTCCATTCTGTATGGAACACCCTTTTTTCATGATCTGATAAATTCTTGATGGATATAATCCAATCAAATTCCGCCCAACATTTTTGAAAATAAATATTACATTCCAGAAGTGGAATGTACAGAAGTAAAATGGGTTTCATGAAGTCTGACGATGATCGTGAGGAAATTTCTGTAAGTTAGCTGAAACTGGTACCTGGTATTGCTGCTGTATATGGTTGCTAAGGTGTTCTGGGTGGTTGCTGGGACATTCACTGAAAAAAAGGAAAAGTAGCTCTATTGAAAATACTACACCAGTACAATTTAAATCAATATGAAAATAAATTTATGTCTGAGATGAGAACATATTTATATTGCGTTGTGGTGGTGGGGGCATGATTGAGTGCCGGCTTGGGAACGGAGAGCGAAATCAGGATATGAGAACGGTAAGGATCATCACCTGGCAATGATTGTCTCTAACAGCTGTTTGTGATTTCAGTGAGAGTGAGGTGGGTTTTAAGAGTGAGCCGGAAGCCAGTGAGGAGAGAGCTACCCACGCTGATATGCAAATTGTATTAGTTGTTGTTTAAATAAATTACCTGTTTGAGTTTAATCTCGCCATCTCCCACTTCCTCCTTACACCCCATCCTGAGAACTTTGTTACACTGGTGCCGAAACCCGGGAAGTTGAAGGAGGAAGAACATCACCATGGAGGCCTCACCTCTGGAGGAAATGTTCAAGACTCTCACTAGCATCCACCAGCAGCATCAAGCCCTCCTCCAGCTGTGCACAGAGCAGGAGTAGCGATTCATGACGCTCCTCCAGGCCCAAGCGGATGATTGGCAGGTGCTCTGGAGCTTGCTACCCCAGGAGGTGGCTGCCACGGTGACCCTGGACCACACGACTGTCCCGCTCCATGTTCCCCTGGTCAATATAGGGCCCTAGTATGATCCTGAGGCTTTCTTGGAGCTTTTTGAGTGGACGGAAGTGGCAAGCAGTTGACCAAGCAGCCTGTGGGCGATCTGTTTTTTACCGCTGTTGTCCAGGGAGACAAAATTGGTTCGGGTTCCTGATTCACCACAGGCTGCCCACAATTGAGCTAGGATGTACCGCATACCTGTGAGTATTTAGGGGGGTACATACCAGGCCTTAGTGGATTCGGCTTACAGCCAAAGATCCATCCATCAATGCATGGTTCAAGACGAGGCTTTGGGTGCTAGTCACAAGGTGAAGGTAAGGTGTGTGAATGGGTATATCTATGATTATGCTGTAGTGACTGTGACGATTTAATTATGGGGACAAAAGCATAGAGAATTCTCGGATGTGTTCTCGCCCCTTCACGGTCATGCAAACCTCATAAAATACCATATAGGAACAAACCCAGGGGTAGTGGCACGCAGTCGTCCCTACCGGTTAACTGAGCACAAAAAAAGTGGTTCGAGAAGAATTAAAAGCCATGCTCAATATGGGGGTAATAAAAGAATCCCAAAGTTACTGGGCCAGCCTGGTGGTGCTGGTTCCGAAGAGTGACGGTTTGATCCAGGTCTGTGTTGATTTGACACATATCCAATGCCTCGTATCGATAAACTGCTCAATCAGTTGGGCATGGCTCACTTTTATTCGATAATGGATTTAACGAAGGGTTATTGGCAGATCCCCTTAACACCAATGTCCCATGAGAAAATGGCCTTCTTCATACTGTTTGGCTCACACAAATTTGTGACCCTCCCATTCAGTTCCATAAGGCTACATGTCAGTGACTTATGGACTGAGTCCTCAGACCACACTCTGCGTACGCCACTGCTTATCTGGATGACATCATTATATACAGTAATGATCGGCAGCAGCACATGTAGCATCTGAGGGTAGTTCTGTGGTCGTTGTGAAGGGCGGGAATGATGGCAAAACCCTAGAAGTGTGCAGTTGGACGGGTGGAGATACGGTATCTGGGCTTCCACTTGGGTCACGGGCAGATGCCAAGACCCAAGACCAAAAATGAGGGGAAACATTTCCTGGGGCTGGCTATTATAGGAGGTTTGTGCCTAATTATTCTGATGTCACTAGCCTGCTGACCGATCTCGCTAAAAAGGGAGTCACTGACCTGGTCCAGTGTTCGTAGCCATGCCAGCAGGCTTTTATTCCTGTGAAAGCTACTCTTTGTGGTGTACTGTTGTGACATGCGCCTGATTTTTCACTCCCTTCAGACCGACGCTTCAGACAGGGGGTTGGGAGCCATGTTGTCCCGAATGGTGGAGGGGGAAGATCAAATCAGCCGGAAGCTTTCAGCGAGGTACAGCACCATAAAGGAGTGTCTGCCAATCAAGTGGTTGGTCTTCACCTTTCGGTATTACCTCCTGGGATGGGCTTTCACCCTCTGTTTGGACCACGCCCTGCTCCATTCCATGAAGGATACCAATACACGGATCACCCATTGGTATCTGGCTCTTTAGCCTTTTAAGGTCGAGGTGGGGGGGTACTGGGCAGGCCAGATGGCTCCCTGGCCTTAGTCGGCTGATGGGGTTATGTGGTGGTGGAGGTGTGGTTGAACGCCGGATTGGGAATGGAGTGTGAAATCAGGATATGAGAATGTAAGGATCATCACCTGGTAATGATTGTCTCTAACCATTGCAGTGAGGGTGGAGATGGGTTTTAAGAGCGAACCGGTCGCCGGTGAGGAGAGAGTGTGTGCTGAGTTTGCGCTGAAAAGCAAAATTTGATGTTAAAATAAATTACCTGTTTGACTTTAATGTCGCTGTCTCTCGCTTCCTCCTTGCACCCATCCTAAGAACTTTTGTTACATGTGTAAAGTCCAAGTACTATTCAACATAGTAATCAAAAAGTGATATGATCACATTGCTATGAAATGTTTAAATGGATCCATACTTCTAACATATGGTGCTCACCCAACATTTTTACTGGTTGCTCAATATGCTTATTTAAAATGAAATTATGCAACAGAATTCGTGTGTGTATATATATATATATATATATATGATCATGTATTTGTTGCTAGCTACAAACAAGCTGCAAGTTTCAATTGAGTTATCTGAACATATCCAAAAAATTTTAGGTTAACTCAGTTCATCTAGGTTTACACAACGCAAAGTATTTCAGTAGAGCACACATTTTAATTTCATATCAATTAAACACTAATTTTCATTGTGAAGCCAATGCCCACAAGTGAATTAAGTTAAACCAAAAAAAAAAAAGTGTTGCTAGGGTGTTCTAGATCGTCAAGTAAAAAGAGCTCAAGTACGGTTGTCACAATAGAAAAGTATCAGTACAGTGGCACGTCACGATACTCAAAAACATTTTTGATTTCATTTGTCCATAAATGTCAAAAGATATTGTCCCTTTCTTGTGGCAGCCAAAGGATGAGGACGATAACAAGTAGAGGAAGATAAAGGCTACAAACATTCAGTCCAACTCAGGAAGAAAATGCTTTTTATTAGCAAAATAAGGGAAATGGGTGTACAAATGTTCCCCCAACATGGAGAACGCACAGACAGATGTGGCAGTTTTCTTCATAATCAATCAACTGTATCGCTTGCCTCAAATGTCTGTTTGCTGACATTTAATATCGTTTCACTGTAAAATCTTGAAAACCTTTTCAGTCCATTTGTGTACTCAGTGACGTTCCTCGACGATGTGTCATTCTCTGAGTTGTAAACCTTTAAAATGTCTGATGACAGGTGCTTGACAGACAGATTCCATGTCCTGCATGCGGAATGTCTCAGCGTCTGACAGCGGAACAGGACTTGTCTCCATCTGAAGTAGCTCGATTCTTGTTGCCATGGAGACTTTGGAGGTTTGGACCACCGCTCACTGTATTAACCATTAGCTTTCCCTACGCTGGCCTATATTTTATATATATATATATATATATATATATATATATATATATATATATATATATACACACACACGCACACACACACACACACACATACACTCAAACAGATACACACATACTCTCTCTCAAACACACACACACAGTCTATGCATATGAGGATTTGTGCTCTCAGGGAGATTAGTAACATCCAGTATGAAACTCAGATTTTTTTTTTATGTTTGAGAGATATTCAGCAGACAAACCCAAGCAAATGGACAAAGACTGCAAGTAACACATGCCAAGGCACGAGAACCAACACACTGGATTGAGTCGCACAATCCATAGTGACTACCACAAAAAATAAACGTAAAATTAAAAAGTAAAAGGGAACTCTGATGTAAGAAAGCAAAATAAAACAAAATCCCTCTTTTAAAAAGTAACAAACTTGTGTCGGGCAGGTAAACAATGGCCGCGACAGCAAGGACTGAACGAACATTCGACACAATACATTTTTTAATTGCTACCTTTTTTAAATTTTCAAAGACAAAAACCATAAATAAAGCTGACAAAAATGGCGTAATGTACAGCAGTGGTCCAGGACCAATTTTCTCCATACTTAGTCTTGCAATCTTTCTCCAAACAAAATGCACAACAAAACTGGTAGGGTTTGACCTAAAGAGAAAAAACAAAGAGTTCAGTATATCATATTAGTTTCATAGGCATTACAATTATACAATATATTGTAAATTCAGTAGTACACACAACATCATACTTTAAAGACCCTATGAAATGGCTTAATGAATGCATTTTTCTTTCCTGTGTTGAGGAATGTCGTATTGACAAAGTTTTGGCAAGACATATCAAAACGTTCACCCCTTTTTAAATACATAACAGCCATGAACCATGATTTGCTACTTGCTATTGCTAGTCGGTGGCAGCTATTTGGGGGAGGGGTATGTTCATTCCATACAGCATTTGATTGGACAATAAATTGTATACGCCCATGAGTGCAAGATGAGTCATCAATTTATTTATTTTCTCAGAAGAGAAATAATGTATTAATTGTAAATGCGTAAATGGGTATTTCTTCATTTTCATGTTCCAAAAGTTACATTTTTTTTAAACTAAAAGATTTAATAAAATAAGAGAAGAGATGTTAGAGAAAAACAGAACAGTTTCTTTTTTTGTATAATTCGGCAAAATTACAGCTTGACTGGAAATGATGCCCAATGAAAATACTCGTCATATTTACATTTTGTAAATAAAGTGTATTTAGGATACATCAAATGATGCCCTCACATATAATACACATGGACTAAAAGCCACAAATTACTATTTTGGTTTCATGGGTTCTTTAAAGGTGAAGTGTGCAATTTCTGCAACACTAGCCTTAACAAAGGAACTGCAAAAATAACAATTGTTTCCGAACTTGTTTCCCAAACACTCCCACTCATCTTCCATTGTTCGCACAAAAAGAGTTCTAGCTCAAAATAAAGCCACTGGTTGAGCCAGACATTGACATGATGCACATTTCAAATGAACAGATCATTGTTTTAAAAGCACCACAGAACCACTGCGTTTCCATTCTTAGAATGGCTCACTTGACCTATGAAAGTCTTATTCATAATTATCTCTAAATTGGAATAAGAGAACTTATCTTAACATCTAAAAAAAATCACATACTACACCTTTAAATGAGCATTGGTCCTGTAATTTTGTTTCAAGATGACTCTAGGGCGAGTATGTGCCTTGGGCCTTCATTTGCTAGATGACCATTAAATATTTTGCAAGTAAACACACTCTACATGGGCAGCACGCCAACACGAAAACATGAAATACAGGGAGCTGAACCTCACCAGATAAAAGCCAGCTTCTAGAACAGTCCGCAGTCCTTCAGGTTGTTCTTGATGATGACGTCGGTCACCGCGTCAAAAACGAATTGCACGTTCTTGGTGTCGGTGGCGCAGGTGAAGTGGGTGTAGATCTCCTTGGTGTCTTTTCGCTTGTTCAGGTCCTCGAACTGACACTGAATGTAGGCGGCTGCCTCCTCGTACGTATTTGACCCTGTGAGATGGACAAGAAACATTGTACTTACATGGAAAGGTTTGGCCAGGATGTGATTTCATGTGATGTAAATATCTGACAACAATGGAATATGGAGCGGGTCACAGAAATCTGAATTCAATCGCTGTTAATAATGTGGTGGAGTGATGCAATGATATAGCAGATCTAGATAGTTGAAGATGGGGAGGAGGAGGGTTTCAGAGAAAAACTCAGTGGCTTGCAAACTGAGCAAATTCAAATGTTATGCAAAAATGATTGAGGTCTGACCTGCGTATTCAGGGTAACAGATGGTGAGCGGACTTTTCTTGATCTTCTCCTCAAACAGATCCTTCTTATTCAAGAACAGGATGATAGAGGTGTCTGTGAACCACTTGTTATTACAAATGCTGTCGAACAGCTTCATGCTCTCATGCATTCGGTTCTGAAGAGAGAGAAACATGAGGGTGATGGAATAGAGGAAATAAGGGCATAAAAACATTTTCAAAAAGAGAAAAAGGGTGTTTTTTTTTCCAGTTCCTTAGCTTTAATGTTACACAGTAGCATACATGCTTTACCATACAATTACACTTTTTCAAGAGTTCACACAGCAATTATTTAAAGACTACATGCTGTGCTTTGTATCAAGTTTCCTTCTACACCAGGTCAAAATCTTAATTTGTCAAATACAGACTGGATGTGGAGATGTTCTTTAGCCCTCATAATGGTCATTTACCATTAAACTGATCAATACCTGTTTGCAAACCATTAATTGGTTTTCTTGTCAGGCCTAATTTACCCCACCCCATTTACCGCATACTTGTTTAAAAATACTTGACACAAAAGGACAATGCACAATATACAATAGGATCATTGGTAATCCTGCATGAGTCTGTATGTTAAGCAGCTTGAGCTGAATTAACTGCAGAAATTTGTGAAGAAAAAGAGGTGTTTCGATACAACTCAGTCTTGGAAGCACTATAATGATGTATGATTTTAGATAACAGTAAGTACTCTCGCACCATCTCCTCATCTTCAGCTAGCACAAGGTCATAGTCACTCAGCGCCACACAGAAGATGATGGCAGTCACCCCTTCAAAACAGTGGATCCATTTCTTTCTCTCTGACCTTTGTCCACCCACATCGAACATCCTGAAAAAAAGAATTACTTGTGTAACATAAAACACCCAATATAAGTTCTTTCAGACATGTTAGCTGTAGCCAAGAGATCAATACAAGCAAAACATCTTGTGTGTGTATACACATTTGTGTAGCTCTGTGCCCAAACCCTAGTATGAAGCCGTTCAGACGTAAGTATAGGTCTATGCGGAGCAATAATTGATTTCCCATTCTGTGGGTGTTTTCAAACTGGGATGGGCTTTTTTCAACTATCCAATGAAAGTAGGGAATCTCAATGTAGTATTCATGGGTATTTCCAAACCAGGCTGGTTGTTTTTCTTTTAAACTATGAAATGAAAGTATGGAATCTCAGTGTAGTAATCAGTGGGCGTTTCCAAACCAGGATTGGTGTATTTCAACTATCCAATGAAAGTATGGAATCTCAGTGTAGTAATCAGTGGCCTTTTTCAAACCAGGATTGGCATTTTTAAACAATCCAATAAATGGAAGAAAATCTCAATGTCAGTGTGTTTTTCCAAACTAGAAATGGGCGTTTTTTTTTTTTTTTATCCAATGAAAGTAGGGAATCTCATATATAAATCAGTGTGCATTTCCAAACCAGTATGGGCATTTTTTTCAACTATACAATGAAAAGAATGGAATCTTAATGTAGTAATCAGTGGCCGTTTCCAAATCAGGATGAGTGTTTGTTTTTTTTCAACTTTCCAATGTGAGTAGGGAATCTCAATGTAATAATCAGTGGGCATTCAGGATTGGTGTTTTTCAACTATCCAATGAAAGAAGGGAATCTTACTGTAGTAATTAGTGGGTGTTTTCAAACCAGTATGGACATTTTTTTCACCTATGCAATGAAAGTAGGGAGTCTCAATGTAGTAATTTTCCTTTTCCAAACAAGGATTGGCGTTCCCTTTACAAAAAGCTTCACTATGATGCTGCGCTGAAGAGCGCTTTGGGAACACGTCTCAGTTGTGACCAGCTGTGAAAATGTATGCAACACGTCATGATTGACCGGAATTTATAGCCTCTGCCGATGTAATCATTGGACGCACCTGGTGCAGTGGCTATAAATAGATGCGTCATCGGTGCATCATCAGATTTTTCTTCTTCAGAGTCATTCTGTGCTGTGTGCTATCACGAGCCTGTCAAACTTTCTTTCCTCTGTTAGAAGTTAGATTCTGTTAAGCAGTGTGCAGTGAACCTTTTCTCCTTTCTATTTCCTCTGAAAAATAAAAAGGGAAAAAAAAGAAAAAGAATGATTGATAAACAAAACAAGCGGTGTGTGTTCCCATGTTTACGCTCTATGGCTGAAACGGACACACACCAGTTTTTGTTTTGTGTGTTTTGGGAAGAGCTTGCCGCTCATGCGTTGGGGCGGGGCAGGTGCAAGCCATGTGATCTGTTTACAGTAGAAATGCTTCGCACTCGTCTCGCTTACTTCCAAGAGCCAGCGCCCACTCTTTCATCGTGGAGGCGAGAGACGGGGTCCGCCTCTATCGCTCGCTCTCTCCCCAGATTCAGCTGATCCTTCTCGTAAGCCTGAAGCGCGCCTCGGCGTCTCTTCCTTTCACGAGGGGGGGGCTGAACCTCTGTACATTCCACGCACAATAATAAAACAGTTGAAATTACTTGAGGTGGTTACTTGGGCTGTGGCCAGACTACAGCTAGACTGGCCACGTGAACAAGAGACCCCCCCCCCCCCCCCCCCAAACGCTCCAAACTATAAGACAGATTTCTGTCTGGTGACAAAAAAAAAAAAAGAGGAAGGGAACGCTATACTAGTCCCTTCCTTTCTTTGATGACCTCCATGATGAGCTTTCTCATTTATGGAGAAATCTTTTTACTTCCTGTGTCTTCATGCCCTCTATGTCGATATATTCGATTATCGTAGGTACTGAGACACGGGGCTATTCGTTGATGCCGCCGGTAGAAGAGACACTTGCGGGTTATCTCTCGCCTAGCTCGACATCAACACTAAAGAGCCCCACTCTCCCCACAAAGCCATGCAGGACTACCTCCATGCTAGTGGGGAGGGCTTATCAAGCAGCTGGTCAGGCTGGTGCTGCTCTGCACACTATGGCAGTCTTGCAGGCATACCAGGCTGACCTGCTGCTTGATGGTCCATGTTCATGTCAGCTGAATTTCTGGCACGTCGGATTCTCCTTGGGGCCCAGGGCAAGCTCCTGTCACTTAGGGGAGTTTATATCCCTGGATGCCCATATGTGGGAGCAGATTTACTGTCCAGACAGAAAATACAGGCGGGGGAGTGGAAACTCCACCCGAGGTAGTGGAACAAATCTGGGTGAGATTTTACAGGGCAGAAGAGGACCTCTTCGCCATTATGAACAGCGCAATGTCTCCTCTACTTCTCCCTGAGTCACCCAGCTCCCCCCCTGTGTCTTGAAGCGATGGCGCATACATGGCCCGGAATGCGTCTGTATGCTTTTTCCCCCGGTTTCTCTGCTCCCGGGAGACTTGGCCAGAGTTCGCCAGCAAGGGTCTTGCCTCTAACTGATAGCGCCGCACTGGCCAAACAGGGTATGGTTCTCGGAGTTAATATCTCTCCTCGACGGCTCGTCTTGGACGATTCCGAACAGGAAGAACCTTTCATTCTTGGCCCCTGAAGTGTACCAACTGAGGTACACAGGGCTTTCTCCTGAGGTTATCGAGACCATTTTAAGTGCTAGAGCTCCCTCCACTTGGAACAAATCTGAGTGAGATTTTACAGGGCAGAAGAGCCCTATGAACAGCACAATGAATCCTCTACATCTCCCTGAGTCACCCAGCCCCCCCCCCCCCCCCCCCCCCCCGTATGCGTTTCCCTCTACGTTCATAATGCAGATCAAGTTAACTGCCAGATTGCTTCAGTTCTGGACTTTCTGCAGGAAGAACTGTCAGCAGACACATGCCCTGCCACTCTCCGCCATTCCGGTTCGCCACGCCCATCATCTATTTACCTGGTTTTTCTTATGGAGATTACCTCTCTAAAGAGAACTGGGGACCTACAGGCTCTGTCTGTCTTGCCAGCCTGTTTAGAGTTTGTCCCAGGAATTACCAAATTAAATTTGCACCCACAAATTTGACTACCTGCCTAAGGTACCTTTCTCGACCTTACATCCGGTCACTCTCGAAGCCTTATGCTCCCTGCCGTTTGTAACGCCGGAGCTGGAAAGACTTCACAGACTTTGTCCAGTCTGTGCCCTTTAGACTTATGTCCACCGCACTAGCCAGTGGTGTAAGTCAGGGCAACAATTCTTTGCCATGGGGGCCGCAACAGGAGGGCGCCCGCCACTATGGGTGAGGGACGCTATTGCCCTGGCCTACGAGGCGCGTGGTCAAGCTTCACCAGTAGTTATCAGGGCTCACTCTACCAAAGGGCTTGTCTCCTCTAAAGCCTTGGCTAGAGGTCTACCTCTGCAGCAAGTTTGTGATGCGGCAGGTTAGATTTTATAGTTTGGATGTTCATACCACTCCGGGCTCTTTTGTCCTTAAGTCAACATCTCAAGCTCATGTCTGAGCCCTCTTACGCTCTCGTGAGCACACTGCACAACTGTAGGGGGTCCAGACAGCCACAGTGCGGCGGCGTGGGTATTCTCGTTCCCAAAGCGCTCTTCAGCGCAGCCTCATAGTGAAGCTTTTTGTAAAGGGAACGTCTCGGGTTACGTGTGAAACCCTTGTTCCCTGAAAAAAGCGGAACGAGATGCTGCGCTTTTCTGCCGCACTGGGATGCCCCGGGACTGTTCTTCAGACAAAATACCTGATGATGCACCAGCGACGCATCTATTTATAGACACTGCGCCAGGTGCGTCCAATGATTACATCGTCAGAGGCTATAAATTCCGGTCAATGTTCATTGACTTGTTGCATACATATTCACAGCTGGTCACGATTGAGACGTGTTCCCAAAGTGCTCTTCAGCGCAGCATCTCGTTCCGCTTTTTTCAGGGAACAAGGGTTACACACGTAACCCGAGACGTTTTTCAACTATCCATAAAAGTAGGAAATCTCAATGTTGTAATCAGTGGGCATTTCCAAACCAGGATGGACGTTTTGTTTTTAACTGTCCAATGAGAGTAGGGAATATTAATGTAGTAATCAGTGGGCGTTTCCAAACCAGGATGGGTGTTTGTTTTTGTTAAACTATCCAATGAAAGTAGGGAATCTCAATGTGGTAATCAGAGGGCATTTCCAAACCAGGATGGGTGTTTGTTTTTGTTAAACTATCCAATGAAAGTAGGGAATCTCAATGTGGTAATCAGTGGGCATTTCCAAACCAGGATGGGTGTTTTTCAACTATTCAATAAAAGTAGAGAATCTCAATGTAGTAATCAGTGGGTGTTTCCGAACTAGGATGGTAATTTTTTTTTTACTATTCACTGAAAGTAGGGAATCTCAATGTAGTAATCAGTGGGTGTTTCCAAACTAGGATGGTATTTTTTTTTAATATTCACTGAAAGAGGAGAATCTCAATGTACTAATCAGTGAGCATTTCCAAACCAGAATGGCCATTTTTCAACTATGCAATGAAGGTAGAGTATCGCAGTGTAGTAGGCAAATTGTGTAAAGCAGTTGAAAAATGCTCATCCTAGTTTGAAAATAGCCACTGTTCGGAAAATCCCATTTTTGTTCTGCAGAGACACAAGACTCAAAACCCTGCATTACTGTGTTATAAAAAGCTAAACGCAATGCATGAAACAGAAACCAGGTGTCTCGAGATGCATTTTTTAAACGTTTTTTAATTGACAGACCATCTAAAAAATGTGTGGCTCATATGCGAGACTCTGAAAAACAGGATGATGTGGCACAACGGTCAAAGATGTCCATCTAATGCATATTTGAAAAACAATGCTGAAGGACCCAAAATCTAAGCGTAAAAACATAGATATGGCATGCACTTAATTTATACAATAGTTTTCAATTCTGAAAGGTCTTCCAGCTAAAAATGGACAATGAAACTGCACACATGTACTTCCTCTTCCTGTCTGAATGCAGTAAGTACCAGCTTAAGACTCTGCATTGTCTGCTTCTGTTTTTGTCACTTTTCTGCATGACAGCAGTTGCACAGCATTTGTGGCATAATATTGATTACAAAACAACTATATATTTTGACTTGCCCCTCTTTTTCTTAAAAAATAAATAAATCTGCAAAAATCTGGGTGACAGTGAGGCACTTACAATGGAAGTGAATTCCAACACACACATACATACGCAAACATGAAACTCATATCTTTTTTTTTTACATAAATAATATAGATACATTATATATAAAATTCTCTCTCTCTCTCTCTCTCTCTCTCTCATATATATAGTATCTCACAAAAGTGAGTACACCTCTCACATTTTTGTAAATATTTAATTATATCTTTTTCATGTGACAACACTGAAAAAATGACACTTTGCTACAATAAAGTATTGAGTGTACAGCTTGTATAACAGTGTAAATTTGCTGTCCCCTAAAAATAACTCAACACACAGCCATTAATGTCTAAACCACTGGCAACAAAAGTGAGTACACCCCTAAGTGAAAATGTCCAAATTTGGCTCAAAGTGTCAATATTTTGTGTGGCCACCATTATTTTCCAGCACTGCTTTAACCCTCTTGGGCATGGAGTTCACCAGAGCTTCACAGGTTTCCACTGGAATCCTCTTCCACTCCTCCATGACAACATCACAGAGCTGGTGGATGTTAGAGTCCTTGTGCTCCTTCACCTTCCGTTTGAGGATGCCCCACAGATGCTCAATAGGGTTTAGGTCTGGAGACATGCTTGGCCAGTCCATCACCTTCACCCTCAGCTTCTTTAGCAAGGCAGTGGTCATCTTGGAGGTGTGTTTGGGGTCGTTATCATGCTGGAATACTGCCCTGCGGCCCAGTCTCCGAAAGGAGGGGATCATGCTCTTCTTCAGTATGTCACAGTAAATGATGGCATTCATGGTTCCCTCAATGAACTGTAGCTACCCAATGCCGGCAGCACTCATGCAGCCCCAGACCATGACACTCCCACCACCATGCTTAACCGTAGGCAAGACACACTTGTCTTTGTACTCACCTGGTTGCCGCCAAACACGCTTGACACCATCTGAACCAAATAAGTTTATCTTGGTCTCATCAGACCACAAGACATGGTTCCAGTAATCCATGTCCTTAGTCTGCTTGTCTTCAGCAAACTGTTTGCGGGCTTTCTTGAGCATCATCTTTAGAAGAGGCTTCCTTCTGGGACGACAGCCATGCAGACCAATTTGATGCAGTGTGCGGCGTATGGTCTGAGCACTGACAGGCTGACCCCCCACCCCTTCAACCTCTGCAGCAATGCTGGCAGCACTCATATGTCTATTTCCCAAAGACAACCTCTGGATATGACGCTGAGCATGTGCACTCAACTTCTTTGGTCGACCATGGTGAGGCCTGTTCTGAGTGGAACCTGTCCTGTTAAACCGCTGTATGGTCTTGGCCACCGTGCTGCAGCTCAGTGTCAGGGTCTTGGCAATCTTTTTATAGCCTAGGCCATCTTTACGTAGAGCAAAAATATTTTTTTCAGATCCTCAAATAGTTCTTTGCCATGAGGTGCCATGTTGAACTTTCAGTGACCAGTATGAGGGAGTGTGAGAGCGATGACACCAAATTTAACACACCTGCTCACCATTCACACCTGAGACCTTGTAACACTAACGAGTCACATGACACCAGGGAGGGAAAAAGTTAGGCCCAATTTGGACATTTTCACTTAGGGGTGTACTCACTTTTGTTGCCAGCGGTTTAGACATTAATGGCTGTGTGTTGAGTGATTTTTTGAGGGAACAGCAAATTTACACTGTTATACAAGCTGTACACTCACTACTTTACATTGTAGCAAAGTGTCAATTCTTCAGTGTTGTCACATGAAAAGATATAATCAAATATTTACAAAAATGTGAGGGGTGTACTCACTTTTGTGAGATACTGTATATATATATATATATATATATATATATATATATAGCTTTGCTGTTTTGGAAGGAAATTGACTTTTTGAATAAAAGACTTTAATTCACCAAAGCATCATTCAACTGATCACAAAGTATAGTCAGGACATTACTGATGTAAAAAACAGCACCATCACTATTTGAAAAAAGTCATTTTTGATCAAATCTAGACAGACCCCATTTCCAGCAGCCATCACTCCAACACCTTATCCTTGAGTAATCATGCTAAATTGCTAATTTGGTACTAGAAAATCACTTGCAATTATATCAAACACAGCTGAAAGCTATTTGGTTTGTTAAATGAAGCTTAACATTTTCTTTGTGTTTGTTTTTGAGTTGCTACAGTGTGCAACAGACTGGCATGTTTTAAGGTCAATATGGTCAAAAATGGCAAAAAAGTAACAGCTTTCTCTAAAAACTTGTCAGTTAATCATTGTTTTGAGGAATGAAGGCTATACAATGCTTGAAATTGCCAAAAAACTGAAGATTTCATACAAAGATGTACATTACAGTCTTCAAAGACAAAGGACAACTGGCTCTAACAAGGACAGAAAGAGATGTGGAAGACCAGATGTACAACTAAACAAGAGGATAAGTACATCAGAGTCTCTAGTTTGAGAAATAGACGCCTCACATGTCCTCCGCTGACAGCTTCATTGAATTCTACCCGCTCAACACCAGTTTCATGTACACCAGTAAAGAGAAGACTCAGGGGTTCAGGACTTATGGGAAAAATTGCAAAGAAAAGACATTTTTGAAACAGAAAAATAAAAATAAAAGTTTAGAGTGGGCAAAGAAACAGATATTGGACAACAGATAATTGTAAAAGAGTGTTATGGATCTTAACCCCACTGAGCTTTTTTGTGATCAGCTAGACTGTAAGGTGGGTGAGAAGTGCCCAACAAGAAAGTCACATCTATGGCAAGTGCTACAGGAAGTGTGGGGTGAAATGTCACCTGAGTATCTGGACAAACTGGCAGCTTGAATGCCAAGGATCTGTAAAGCTGTTAGTGCTGCTAGTGGAGGATTTTTTTATGAGAACTTTTTGAAGTAGTTTAAAAATTTCAAATTATAATAGTAATTTTTCATGTTATTAATATTCTGAATATATATATATATATATATATATATATATATATATATATATATATATATTGTGATCAGTTGAATGCCACTTTGGTGAATAAAAGTACCTAGAGAAAACTGTACATTATTACAAACTTCTGGCCACCAGTGTGTGTGTGTGTGCGTGCGTGTGTGTGTGTGTGTGTGTGTGTGTGTGTGTGTGTGTGTGTGTGTATGTGTATATATATATATATATATATATATGTATATACTGTATAATGTACACCCTCTCTCTCTCTCTCTCTCTCTCTCTCTCTCTCTCTCTCTATACACACACACATATATATAATGATAAATATTAATTAAATTAACCCCTAAAAATAATTTGATATGATGGAACAATTTAAACTTTTAGTGCTCACTTGAAGTGCAGATCTTTGAAAGTGAAGTGTGTCTCTACGATGCCTGTTGTTTTGACTCTGGTCCTCAGAACATCCTGTTGGGTGGGTATATAAGTGGCCTGCGAAATTCTGTCCAAATCATTCAGGTAACTGTGGGTATATAATAGGGCAGGCAGGGTTAGTTCAAATAAAATGAAAAGGCCTGAGTATACTCCATGTGGTTACAGTAAATCTCTTTGTTTATGACCCCGATGTCCAGGCTCAGTCTCCCATGAGACTTGGGGACAGAAGTAGACCTGCTTTCCCCAGGCCCTGGGCGAAGGCCAGGATTAAAAGTTCCACTCCTCAAATCTGCAGTAATTCTCCTTCAGTGAAACACAGTTACTGTGTTTTGTGCACACACACACACACACACACACACACGTGGATGCACAACCCCCCTCAAACAATTGCACAAGAGTCAGCAGGAACGTTTCCTGAAAAACAAACACTGTGTTGTAAGGCCTGCCAATTGGCCACTTGGTCAGCCCCGACTGACAGTGTGTGACTGCCAACAGTTAGTTTGCGATTTGGTAATGCTTAGTAACAGCTTAAACATAAGCCAAACTGCATACCCTAACTAAATAAAACAAAAATTGCAATATCAAAGTCTGCACTCAAAAGTCAAAGATTTCAATGAACTTGAACATTTCTCATTAAGTTTTATTTCTCCAAAGGAATTTTAGGAGAAACATCTGAGTCAAAGTTGGTAATTAAATAAAACATAACTAAGAATTTCATTATGGTGTCTGAGCAATCAAATTTTCCTCTGGGATACCCCACACAATCATTGGTGAGCAACAGTCAGTGACATTAATATTTGATTTAAGGGAAGCAGGAATTTCTGAGTACATTACGTAAATCTGTTATTCATAACCTTAACTTAATGTTTTTGTACAAACATGCACCCACAGAATTTTGCATGCCTCAGCTGTGGCATGTGGTATTTGTGTATTTTTCTGTGTTAAGTCAACATTGTATGCATGTGGCTGGTCTCAGGTGGGCAGGTTTTCAGAGACAAGGGTAACTACACGCTAGGCAGACAGTTACATATGGCAAATATTTACATGCTCATTGATGGTTCAAACAGTGAGTGTCTGGAATTGGTAAGACATTAGAGCTCCATGTACCGCATACAGCTGTTTGAACTTGCTGTGTTGGCAGCAGTTGATATGTTCAGTGGGCAAGAAACACAAAAACAAAGAATGGATGGATGAGCAACCAAACAGGTGAGAGTCAAGCTCATCTTTATGTAGAAAAAACACTTTATAACAGTGCAGAAGGACGCAAACGCTTGTTCATTTAAAGGAATTGTTCACCCAAAAATAAAACGTCTCTTGTCATTTACTTTCCCTCATGCCATCCCAAATGTGAATTACTTTCTTTCTTCTGCTAAACACAAAGATTTTAAGAAGAATATCTCAGCTCAGCTTCAGAAGTGATATTATAGGCACTACAATTCATTCTGAATTTACTTGAATACTTGATAGTGCTGTGAAAAAATCCAAGCACTTTTCTTAATTTATATTCTTTTGTGATACTATTCCCCCCCTCCCCAATTTGGTATGCCCAATTTCCAGTGTGCTCTAAGTCCTCATGGTGGCGGAGGACGAATCTCAGTTGCCTCCGCCGTCAATCCGTGCATCTTATCACGTGGCTGGTTGAGCGCATTACCGCGGAGACATAGCACGTGTGGAGGCTTCACGCCATCCACAAGGGCATCCATGCACAACTCACCCCGTGCCCCACCGAGAGCGAATCACATTATAGCGACCACGAGGAGGTTATCCCATGCGAATCATCCCTCCCATCAACCGGGCCAATTTGGTTCCATAGGAGACCTGGCTGGAGTCACTCAGCACGCACTGGATTCAAACTCGTGACTCCAGGTGTGGCAGTCAGTGTCTTTGCTCGCTGAGCTACCCAGGCCCCCTTTGTAGCACTATTTAAAATTAGTTTCTAATGCTTGTGATTTTTTTATTTGTTCTGATTTTTAAACTGACTCTTTGCTTATCTTTAATATTTCTTGAACTTGAAACAATATTTACTTCCTTAACAAATTAGTATTAGCTGTTGTTGTGGTATCGAAATTGGTAGCGAGAATCATTACATTCCACTGGTATTGCTACTGAACTATCATTACATTTTGCATGGTAGCTCTTACTATAATAACATTTTGAAAAGTTGATCTCACTTCATAGAAGTGTGAGCACCCCTGGTTTATGTGGTTTTAGGTGTGCTCACAGTGCTGCGTTTATGCAAACAATGACGGTTTCGAGCGTGACAGATTCTTATGGATGAAGAAGTGAATTAAAGCTTTTGAAATTTCGGTCTGTTCCTCACACAACACCATCACATAACTTCAGAAAAATTTAAATATAGTGCACAAGTGATATAGACGCCTTTGATGGTGCTTTTAATTGCTTTTGGAGCTTTACAGTCACAATCACGATCCTCACCCCTTATTCTTCTTTTTCATTGTATTTCATTGTATTGTTTTTAAATAAAACTTTTTTGTGACATTAAGTTGGAAAACAAAATGCAGTTATGATCAGATTATGGAGCGGAGGCAAAAGATTTCATGTTTCTAAGGGGGGCTTGAAAAAACTTGAGAAACACTGACATTAACAATACGCAGCTATTAAATTACAGTAATGTGGAAAGCATAGCTCAGATAATGTGGTATTGGAAGTATTAGCTGAGAGATGTTTGAGTTCATATTGAAACTTTAGATTGCAGACTTTAGTATCTTGGTAATTCCAAGCACAGTAACTCATTTTTTATAGATATTTGTATAGCGCTTTTCACAACACATACACTTTAAAGCAGCTTTGCAGAAAATTATGCTGTAACAGAAAATTTAATGTCTTAAAATTCCTCATTGAGCAGTTCAAATGAAACGTTATTGAAAATCAAGCTTTAAAAATGATATGTCTTTAGCTCCCCAGTGATCAAGCCAAAGGCAACTTTGGCAAGGAACCTAAAACTCAATAAAAATAAAACATTGAGAGAAACTAGACACAGCTGCGGAAGCCAGTTCCCCTCTTGCAGTATGAGACATTGTTGAGATCTCTTTTTTCTCACATGAGATTACTGGGGTCTTTTACTCAGGAGATGTTCGTGTTGACTACAGCAAATTTAATCTTATTGCTATATAAGTGAAACAACTGAGATCTCACTAGTAAACTTAGTTTTGTTTGAGGTCATTTGCCTTTTCATGCTACGACACTGTGGGCACAGTTTATGGGAAGCAGAGGTCATAAATGAATGCAGTTAAACAGGAAGAGAGAGAGAGCGAGAGATACATACTATGCTGCAGAGTCATTTAGCTGGTACTCTCTGGATCGGCTGAAACAGGCCTGCACTCCGCCATCTTTCCAAAGACGCTTGATCACACCAGCAAGCTCTGCTGTCATGAAGCCTTCCTCAGCACTGCCCGCCAACACAAACAACTGTCTTGCATCATCCTGAGACAGAGAGGGTTAGGATAAAAAGTTAGGACACACCAACTCATTCTTTATTATTACAATTTTTTGTCCCCAATGAAATTGTTAGTTTGGTAAAGCAGCACATACATGGGCATAATTCATATTTGTTTACAAAAATAATTTCAAGCATTTAAGCATTAAACGGTTGATTAAAAGGTTTCTAAGATCATGAGAAATTTATATTCAGTCAAATTCAGACTGTTTATATTAGGAGGTCAACTAATAGTGGATTTTGCCAATACCGATAGCCAAAATGGTGCAAAGGCTGATAACCTAGTAATCAACCAATAGTTTTTTCAAATCGAATTAAATAATTAATTTTTATAAAAAATATTTCTATGAAGTGCGAAGGCATTGAGGCTCCATAATGAATAAAATCCCAAAATCTGTTTATTGTGCAACCACAATCCCAATAATAACCAGAAATAACACTAATAATAAGAGGGGGCCTGGGTAGCTCAGTGAGTATTGACGCTGACTACCACCCCTGGAGTCGCGAGTTTGAATCCAGGGTGTGCTGAGTGACTCTAGCCATGTCTCCTAAGCAACCAAATTTGCCCGGTTACTAGGGTGGGTAGAGTCACATGGGGTAACCTAATCGTGGTCGCTATAATGTGTAGTTTTCGCTCTCGGTGGGGTGTGTGGTGACCTGTGCGTGGATTCCGCGGAGAATAGCGTAGGCCTCCACACGCGCTACGTCTCTGCTGTAACGCGCTAAACAAGCCATGTGATAAGATGCACAGATTGACGGTCTCAGACACGGAGGCAACTGAGACTCGTCCTTCGCCACCGGATTGAGGTGAGCCACTACGCCACCACGAGGACTTAGAGCACATTGGGAATTGGGCATTCCTAATTAGGGAAGGGGATACAAATAAATAAATTAAAATAATAATAAGATCTGGTGTGTCCCTTGTGACTTTTAACTAATAACAAGCCCAAATAGGGAGTCTTATTTTGAAATGAGAGACTTGCCTACATTACAATACATTATATGTATTTAACAAATTAAGCTTTTTATAGTCTATATATTCAACAGATAAAAAGTTTCATTGAAATATATTTTACCAGATGAGGTTTATTGATGAGGAATAAAAAATAAAATCTATCGGCAACAATCGGCATATTTTTTTTTCCATAACCAATAGTACCAAAAAGCAACTATTGGCATTTACATACCATAAACTAGAGGTATACTGAAATATCAGTTTTATTGATTAATCGGTGCTGATAGTTGAGTATATATACTGTACTCACTATATACTGTAGAAACTAGAGGTAGGCCGATATATTGGTTTTACCGGTTATTGGTCTATACCGGTTTCCCAATATATCGTTCTACCTCTAGTTTATATACAGTACTGTCAGTTTTACCAATGAATCGTTGCTGATCGTTGCAATTTGGAAATATTGGTTATTGGCCAAAAAAATATATTGATTGTTGCAGATAGTTTGTTTTTTTTGTTACTCATCAATAAACCTAATCTAGTAAAATATTTTTAAACAAAAATTGTATCTATATGAAATTCTATTTACTTATGTAATTATTTATATAAAATATTAATAGATTACAGGCACATGTAGGCCTTAATTATACTCTGAATACACCATATTTTACACACTGATTCAAATGATTCACATCAAGGTATTAAATTAATTAATAACTACAGTCATTTGTCTTGGCTATAGTAATAATCTTCATATTTACAGTAAATGGACAAAAATTGACTGGGCAATATGAAGTGCACAGACCACTGATCTTACGACTCACCGCTCGTGCCACATCCCCGAAGTCAACCTTGAGTCGCCCCATGGCACGGATGATGGCAATAATAGACTGAATAGTGTTGCTGTAGACGACAGCTTTGTACTGTTTGCACTCTTCCTCCGAGTAGCCAGCTTCATGAATAATTCTAGAAAGAGAGAGAGAAAGAGGTGAGTGATGAATAAATGATATTCATTATAAAACTGCAGTGGATTTAGAGTAGAAAATAAAAATAAGACACTTACTTCATTTGTTTGACTATTGTACTCTTGCCAGACTCCCCAGCACCTGTTAAAGTCAAAGCAGTTAGGAATAGGAATTAGCTGTGTAACAACCATTCTAACTGTAATTGTACACTTTTGATGAACTTCAATAACAACCACTGCTGATTTAATATATTCACTCGGATGAGACCCACAGGTCTAGCAGAAAACTCGGAAAGCTGAGCATGTAAAGCAATGATTTTAGTAGACAATACATTCAACCTCCTGTCACCGATTTCAGCGGGAAATCAGTCTACTACATAACGACTCAGGACGAGAAGATGCATTTTCATTGTTTTATCAGTGTTTTAGTTGCGTTGGATTAGGGCTGGGCAATATGGCCAAAACAATTCTCACAATTTTTTTCACATATAATTTGATATCAATATTTATCATGATATACATTTCATACCATTAATGTGGGCAGAACTGCATTCCACATGTTTGTTTGACCTCAAGAATGAGTTAAACATAACTTATTTGTTTACAGGTAAACTCCAGATGGTAAGCTACCTTTAAAGTATATTTTAATGTAGGATTTAATCCTACATAATGTGTGTGAGTGACCTCTTTTGATGAAATTTGCCAATTTGATAATCTTCAGCAGATGTTTGACTCAATAGGTGGTGATAAAGCAACATAAACTGGATTGCCGATCGCCAATAAACATCACAAGAAGAAGAAACACTTTCATGCCTGTGACAGCACTATGAAATTTTTGTAACTAAATAGTACAGAAATAAACAGAAATGGCGTTGATGTCGGAGTTGTTGGGTACACAACAATGTTAAATAAGCCGGAAAACTAGCCGCTACCTACTGGTTTCCATGAAAGCAAGGCAGCCTGCTAACAAGCTGACTTCCTGACTGTGATTCAGTTAGCTATGTAGTTGTGTGTTTAACTTTGCCAAACTGCTTGCATTTTTTAGTGACACATACCTGATCTGATTGTATAGATGTAGGACATAGGCTAAATATACAAAATTACTCAAAAGTTTATCATCGATATAGAATTTTTTTTCCCTGATAAATATCTATATAGTTTTATCGCCCAGCCCTACGTTGGATTTACCACCAAAATGCAAATTATACATCATCAATAGCGGTTTACTTCCATCATTTATGACAGATTGCATTCATATCAGCTGCAAACTGTACCGGAGTTCAAATGAATGACACCCTGAAATGTACACACATACATTGGTGCACACACTAATTCGGAAAACCACATTCACACCAACCAAACAAAACAAATTCACAACAAATGGACTCTGGTATACACCAAAAGCTCTTCTGTATTTTCTGTTTTTCTTTGTCATTCCTGACTGCCGTTAAAGCCCCAGTGTTTTTGTACCCTATGTGTTTGTTTTACTCCCTGTTATCAGCAGCACTGAGTGTCAAAACAGCTTCTCCCATAGAAAACAAAACAGAAATTGAATTTCCATCCAACTGTTTTTAAGTGCATCACAAGTTCACTGGTTCATATAGTCCTGGAACACATTAAGGTAATTAGACCCGTGCTGTCCATAACGGAGGGGCACCCGACGTGGTATTCTGCTGTTGTAGCCCATCCGCCTCAAGGGTTGACGTGTTGTGCATTCTGAGATGCTAATCTGCTCACTACAATTGTACAGAGTGGTTATCTGAGTTACCATAGCATTTCTGACAGCTTGAACCAGTCTGACCATTCTCCGTTGACCTCTCTCATCAACAAGGCATTTCCATCTGCAGACCTGACACTCACAGGATGTTTTTTGTTTTTGACGCTATTCTGAGTCAACTGTAGAGACTGTTGTGCTTGAAAATCCCAGGAGATCAGCAGTTACAGAAATACTCAAACCAGCCTGTCTGGCGCCAACAATCATGCCACGGTCCAAATCACTGAGATCAAATTTTTTCCCCATTCTGATGGTTGATGTGAACATTAACTGAAGCTCCTGACCCGTTCCTGCATGATTTTATGCATTCCACTGCTGCCATACGATTGGCTGATTAGATAATCGCATGAATATGTACGTGTACAAGTGTTCCAAATATCCTTGAGATTTGATTGGCAGGCCTAGATGAACAAGCTCCTCCCAAACTTATGTTTGGAACTTCATTTAAACACTATCACACCTTTAACAGAAGAATTCTGAAAGGCGGTGCTGGAGTATTAAACCACAGACTCTGAAAATGCCAGCCTATGTTTTCATAACAAAAAATGTGTTATGAGCAACACTGAAAACAGCACTCCAGGACTCATGCAACCTGGGAGAGATCTTGATACAGCAAAAGAAATGTGGCCACTAGAGGAACAAGTTGTGAGCCAGTTATATATTCCAGAAAATTAAGAAAAGAGGAGATGTTAATATGTGACCAATTGCAGAATTACACTCATCTTGCTATTTTCTGTTTGATACATGCGATAACACATGCATCCACATGCGCGCACACATGCATCCACATGCGCGCACACATGCATCCACATGCGCGCATGCTTTAGACCAGTCTCTCGTCACAATGCCATAGCAACGGATCCTGTTTCTGAGGACACGCTGCCAAAGCGAGCTCAGATACCTGATGAACACGTGCCAGCGGACAGCAGCCCTGCTGTGTATCGCTAAAATACTGCACATGCATTTCCACGCATGCATGATAATCCTTATTTGTCATAATAACTTGCATTTTACTTCCTGCTGATTGTGAGCAGCAAGCATGTGTCAGTCTACTAAGGCAGATAAACCTCTTAACTCTGATTACTGTTTTGTCTGCCAATGTCAGTGAGGTAGGACTGGGCGATATGGCAAAAAAAAAAAAAAAAAATCGTGATTTTTTCAAACTTAAAGATGATTCCTGTCGATTTTTCAACTTTAAAATGTATTCAATGAAAAACTTCAACATGATTCAAATAACATGTTCTTTATTAGAATTTGAGGTAACCTGGTTAGAGAAATCAAAGTTTGATTTATTATAGAAAACATAGGTAAGAAAAAAAGTAAAAGTGCAGTGCAAAAGTATAAATGTAAAATAAATTAAAATCTAATTAAAATAGCCCAGATGTTCATTAATAATATTATAAGAAAACTTTTTGGTTTAGATCAATTTTTTATTGATCTAAACCAAGACTATCTAGAAAGTTATCTATAAATCGAAATCTAGAATGGATCAAGCTTATCTAGAAAGTACTCACTGTATATCAAACAATTTTCAAGTATAATCATATATAGTCTAGACAACTTTTTTCCTGCTTATATGGGGTATTGATCTTGCATTACGGACATGGAAAATAAAAAAAATAAACAAAATTGTGTAAAACCTGCAGACTTTGACCTTTGAGGCTAGGGCCGTGTAATGATACAGATTTCCCGATTTGATTCCGATTCACAAGCTCTTGATTCTATTCGATTCAATATCGATTCATATGGGTATATTTTAGTTATAATGTCCCTTCTGCTTAGATTTCACCCCGAAACTGGAACTCACACATGCCCATACATTCAACAACGCTTCAAGCTTCGTCCATTAGGGGCAGTGATTGGAATTTCACTATGCACAGACTGATTTCAGCAGCAGAACTTTCGACCTACTGATGTCGAAATAAAATGCGATTAGTCTGATGCAAATGCTTCCAAAAGCACACACATATTTTGAAAATATATGAAAAAAGAGAAGAATATGCTACATGTATAAAAATATGAAACTAAGGAAATTACATGTGCACAACATTTACTAACAATTTAGATTTTTTTTTAATTGAAAATGCTGTCTGTAGATTTTAGAACTGTTGGATGTGTAATGTGAACTGCATGAGCCAAATGGTTCTTCTCAAGAGTACAACGGCTGTGTCACACCAACACCTTGTAACCTTGCAAATTAGGTAAAAGTTGCTGCTACAACAAGAACTGTTTATCCGGCAGCTAGGTGTGATAAACAAATGTCAACAAATGTTGGAATTTCCATGCTTGTTTCATTCATGGTTGAAACTCCGGGTCATTATTCACCCCAAAATCAAAAGACAAAAATAAGAAAATTGAGCCTATTTTAAGGATGATTAAGATTTTTGGCATTGTAGCATTACTTTCATTACAATAATTTTCAAGATTTATTTTTACTTTAGTTTGAACATCAAAAGAACATTATGCATTTAAAGTGTGACTTGTTAGGCCCCTTCAGCTCTTTTTTATCTTTCACTTTCCTTATTTTGCATGCACTAAATTTTCCCTCATGCATCATTCATCTGTGTGGTTATGTAAGCCACTTAGTGTTGGGAAAGATCGTGAGTCGTTTTCTTTTGATTAATCCACTTATCAAACATTTAAGCACAGCATAATCAACTGCCATAATAAATTATAGCAGCAGACCTGCACCAAATGTTTATCGCACCTCATGACTGCAGTTCAACTGGTAGAGCATGGTGCCTGCAATGCCTAGGTTGTGTGTTTGATTCACAGGAAAAGCATGAAAATATTGAATGCATGGCTTTTAATGCAGCCTTAATCACTTTGGATATACTGTACTACTTTGCATTGGCAAATATGTAAATATACATTCTAAAATTTACATTTTCCATCCACAAGGGGCTATTGAACTTAGCATGGGTCTTTGACATGATGACCACTCAACAACAATTTTGTGCTGTGTACAATTGATAATTCAGTTACATCACAACCCTCAATGTGAAACATAATTCCAACGTGTCTCTACACACTGACACCATGTGACAACTTCAATTACACACAATGTCCCACTGCCCAGTGTTATTAGATTACAGCCAACACACACAGCATTAAGTTACAACCTTCAAGCTCATCTAATGAATCTCAAATGCAGATACCTTATCATGTTCTGTTTTCAAGGTAAGATCTGTTAGCTTTTCAAGCCATTTAAAATCTTCTACGTTGACAATTTCTTAAAGATAAAGAATAAAGATGCACCACATGCAGCACCAAACAGAAAAATAATATGATTTTTACATTTTCAGATGAAAATAAAACATTTTTGTATCTCCAAGCAAAAGTTGCCGCTAGCATCCAATGGTGGATTGTTGTTAAGGTGTTGCTATCTGGCTGCTTAATTTATCTGAATGCATTTTAGTATGTTTCTATGTGGTTGCTAAGGTGTTAGGTATAGTTGCTGGGGCATTGCTGGGTTGCTGCTAGGGTGTTTTGATGGTTGTTAAGTAGTTACTTTATGGTCTTTATGGTACTTTAAGTTAAAAGTGCCCATCCCAGTCTCTATGATATGGATCAGGTCCCTCCTTCAACGTAAATCTATAGGTTTTTTGCTAATTTCATTGTCCACCAAGGGGAAATCATGAGTCAAATTGCTCAAAAATTTAAAAAAAAAACACCATCCATAAACAAGCCGCATGATTTTTACTCCCGTTTACATGCGGCTCGGTTGGTAATAACAAACATGGTATCTGAGGAAGACACTATTTTATTCTCTGTTGCTTTGCTTTATTTCCAGATATTCCAGAGCTGTCACTGTGTTTGTTTCCTTACCTGCCTATGGCGACATGCATCGGAGTTGTGCTGCAATAGTGGGGTTTCCCTTTCCGTAAAACTCCGGGATTCCATCAGTGTACCAGCGCATATACCCGAACGCGAGGGACCATCAATATTTTACAGTGGTGTTTATAAAGGGGTATAGTTTATAGTATATGCTTTTCCAACTGTACTCCCAGAAATGTTTTGTTGATTTGTTGTTGGGCTCTATGCTATGACGTTTGTTATTTGGTCTGTTCTACGCACATGCACACTCCTCAAAAAACTGTTAGAACAATTCTTATGTGTTTACATGGCCACATAAACAGCTTTCTCTGGGAGAAACCTAGGTGTGTTAAACGCTTTCGCTTAATCCCTTAAAAGGCATAAGGAAATCAGTGTTCTCGTTTACGATTCAGAATGCAGCTTTCAGCAAAAACCCTGGAATAACCTTTATTAAGTGCATGTAAACGTGGTGTTTTGACATTGCAAAAATTACACACTTCACCTTTAAGACCTAAAGCACAAACTCGACACTCCAGTTACATTCTATTGCGTTCATTAACGGCTCCATGCAAACATTTGCGATGGCAGGAATGGAGGTGAGCAGACACTAGTAAATGAGAGACTCTGTGAGGGGAAGAGGATCGGAGAGAAGAGGAGACATTATTTTAATTATGTCTCACCACGGAGGCCTGCAGCCCAGAGGGACTTATCAATGTATCAATCCAGGAGAATGTGTGTGAGAGAGAGAGAGAGAGAGAGAGAGAGAGAGAGAGAGAGAGAGAGAGAGAGATCTCACAGATGAATACACAAGTGTATTTCTGAAACAAAGAGTCTCATAGATGAGCAGTTTGTTCCTTTGGAACCCAATAAAATCATGACATGCACACTAATTTGAGCACACAAACACCTAATTAGGATTAACAAAATGTATCAGTATTTTCAAAATATCTTCTATTGAGTCTATAACGCATAAAAAAATACATCTGAT
This sequence comes from Moxostoma hubbsi, assembly GCA_032164185.1. Classification (NCBI taxonomy): domain Eukaryota; kingdom Metazoa; phylum Chordata; class Actinopteri; order Cypriniformes; family Catostomidae; genus Moxostoma; species Moxostoma hubbsi. Next base: position 7,845,786 of record JAVLUX010000041.1, read on the forward strand.
GCTTACCCTTTTAAAGGGAACTCTTTCACCTTTTAATTTCTACACTTTGACAGGGTTCAGATTAACACCTTAAAGTTAACATTAAATGGCAATTCAACAAATATATTTAACATGAACAAACTTTTTATCTATCAAGATTTGATTGGGTTGTGAAAAGTGGTGTTCATAACCAAAATGTAGTCAGGCCTGAAAGCGAATTTGCAGTCGATTCCTCCAGAAACAAGGCCGGAACCCACTTTTGAGGAGGATTTTTGACCGGGACATGGAGGCTACAGGTCAAGTTCCTCCCTTAAGAGCATCTGAAATCTATTGTTATTTGCTATGCTGTAACCTTTATGAACATTAACTGGCATTAAATTATTGGATTAACTACTGGTAAACACTGCATTTCCTTCAACAGTTTCAATAAGAACAGGAACGTGTATTAAGAAAGTAAATAGTGTACATTTTGATTTCATGCTGACATTAAAAACATATTACTGCAGTGCCACGTGGGCAAAACGCTTGTATGTAGGGCTGAAACGATTAGTCAACGTTATTGACAACATTGACAATAAAACATTTTTGACAAAAATTTTAATTGTCGAATAGTCGTTTGATCTCATTTTATGTAAGATGAGATCATATTAAACTCTAATGATGACACGTTAGAGCAGCTCTGCAGTTTGTGCAAGACTGAGTAGAGGAAGAGGAAGTCTGCTTTTTTAATTTAGTCTTAGGCCTGTGTCAAATGTCCTTTTTAGTTTTTATCATATTTAGTCAACCATATCCTATTTTTTTTTTTTTAGTCAAGTTTTAGTTGACAAAGTCTGGGCATTTTAATGTAGTTTTAGTCAATGAAAACTGTTGACATTTTAGTCATATTTTAGTAACATTTAGTCTTATTGACAATTTAGTCACTGAACACTGTAAAAATGTTTAGCCATAAGAGTATTATTGATAAGCATTTGTCAATCTAGTCTATCCAAAACCAATATATATATATATATATATATATATATATATATATATATATATATATATATCAGCCGACGGAACTTTAAATCTCTCCCAGTCTCGACTCCCGCTCAGATTGGGTCTCTTCTGCGACTGGTTGAAGCAGCTCTGACCACACAGAGAATGACAGTTTTGGAGTTTGTGCTTTTTTACATGGCACACTCCCATATTATATGAACTTTAATTAAGGATGAAATAAATATATATCGCCAAGCTGTGATCTGTGTTTCTTTCAGACACTCGAGCTGCAGCGCTCCTCTTGTCTCGTGTGTCATCATTATAGCTTTATATGATCTCAAGTTATGTTAAATGACATCAAGCAACTATTCAACAATGGATTTTTTATTATTATTGCCGAGATTTGCAGTTACAATTGACAATCCACCAAGTGCAATGCTTGTTAGTGTTTTCCATGAAGACATCCACCAGAGTTTTGTAGACAGCCGGAGGTGGCACGAAATTTGACGGAGGCGTCCGCCAAGTAATTCTCTATGCAGGAAAAACCCTGACAGAAGCATTCTCATTGTGGAATAAGTTGAGTAAGAGCTCTTTAAAGGACACACCTCGGTGTTACATTTTAAATGCAGTTTTAATGCTTTGGAGCTTTATTAAAGTTCAAATAATACGGAAGCTGGTCATGTAATTTACTACAAACTCCGACTCTGGTATTTCTCTGTGCGGTCAGCGCCTCTTCTATGAGTTGCGCGAATGTCCCTATCTAAGGGGGAGAGATTTAAAACTGCATCCGGCTGGTACACACTCTGTCTTGGGGACGCTCATCCCTCGAGCCTGCACTTGCTAAAGCTAGATTATAACAAGATGGCTCGCAACTTATTGAATCATAAAATATGTCACTGTGCATTTATATCATGAAGTAAATTGGCAATACGAGAATGTTGAATACAATATTAAAAATAGAAATATTTAAAATATCTAAAACTCCTTTAAAAATAGATGCATTCACCTGAGATGCAGCATATAAGATATTTAGACTTACTTTCAGGGAATAGATCTTGAATATAAGTACATTTTGTCTTTACTGCACTCGCAGAAGAATAACCAAGTAAAAAATACACTGGTATACAAAATACACTTACTGTATATTTAAGATACATCCTCTTAAACAAGTCTAAATATCTTATATGTTGCTTCTCAAGTAAATTTATCTTGTTTTAAGGATATTTAAACCATTTTAAATGGAAAACAAGACAAAAACACTTGATAACAATAGTTTTTTTTTTTTTTTTACAGTGAATTTATTTACTGAATTAAACTTAATAAAATGTATTTTTCCCTTTAATTCAGTGAATGTCATTTAGAGGTTCCTCTTTATTGTTAGTAAGCATGTTCGATACAACCTTTTAAGTCGGGCACAAGCTGAATAATCGGTTAAGTTCTAATGATTAATCGTTGCAATAATAAGCGAAGAGTCGAATAATCGTTCTAATAATCGTTAGATTAATCGATTATCAAAATAATTGTTAGTTGCAGCCCTACTTGTATGTTTGTGTTGGTGTGCTTTGTGACGTTAATTTATTTAACTGACACCTGATCTTTCACTTTGATGACATCACTGGAATGTGAACGGTATGCACATCAAAGCCTCTTAAAAAAACGTTCAAACCATAAAGCATTAAGACGATCCATGCTTATTTTAAAACAAACCACCATGCATCATGCACCATGCATCTGACACCATATTTGTCAGATGGCCAAGTTAAAAAAGCTTTTCCATGACTGGTATATTCCACACTGAAGTGTTTAGGGTCCGGTCAGTTCCTTGTGTTTCTCATTACAAGAGATATTCAAGAGAATATTGATGTGTACGCTCCTTCAGTACTGCATGTATGCTAGCACACAACATTAGCGCTGCTACATTAGGCACAGTCAGTCACTTTTTATCCCTGTTGCTCCAAACACAACACACTCACTCACACACAACCACACACTCTGGTCTCTGCTGAGACCAGCTGTCCAGCGATCACCGAGGTTATCACACACAACCCTCAGGTTATGGTTCACATTAAACCACACCCAACCTCTGTAGTGAACAAACACTAACAATTTCCTGTCAAATGCTGCTACAATAACAATATGTAATGGAAACGAATCCCAAAACAGTGTTTTGGACAAACCATCAGTCAATATTTGGCCATTTTGAGAATATCGACATTAAAACCAAAAAACGTTCCTGCTGCCTAGACGTTAGTTAGTTCAAGAATCTACCAACAGTCTTGTCAATGGTTATTGCACATTTTTAGTTTTGAAATATTTTTGAGAGAATTTGAGTAAATATTGCGTAAATGAAAAGATTAGTTCAATTTCAGCAATTTGTGTACAACTCATTTGGTAACATTAAATTGGATTTTATTACATGTGTATATATATATATATATATATATATATATATATATATATATATATATATATATATATATATATTACACAGCTCTCGAGTACTTGACTCAGACTGGTACGTAGTGCATAGAAAATAAACCATATAAAATAGCTTTCTTTTTTATAAAAGTTTAGATTAAAATTATTATTGGTCTCAGGGGCATAGATTCCATGGGGGGTGGGGGGGCACGCCCTTGTTTGGCCTCTTATCGCAATTCAACAACTTATCGAAATGCTCAAATTACAACATTTTCCAGAAAAACACTAAACACATTGAGTGGTTGCGTCATCATGTGAATGTTCAGGTTGCTAAACAAAGTGTCAATGCACCCTAGTGTGAGACACACAGGGAAGACTATGACTTAGTGAGTGATACAGATTTGCTTCAAACACATGAAGTTACCAAATGCTGGTCATTTCAGCTTTCAGCTCCTGTGTGTATAAATGTGTTTGTGTGTGTGTGTGTGTGTGGGGGGGGGGGGGACATTATTTAGGTTACAGCTGATAATTACAAGGATATTATGCGATAAATGTGGTTTATGTGTCTAGTGTCCCCATAATTCAAATCGCTTAAAAAACACATTAAACAATGTTTTTTTGAAAATGTAAAAATGCAGAAAGTTTTTTGTGAGGGTTAGGTTTAGGGGTATGGTTAGGGGATAGAAAGTATAAAAATCATTATGTCTATGGAGAGTCCTCATAAGGATAGCCACACCAACATGTTTGGTGTGTGTGTTGGTTCCTTTCACCAGACTGCGTTGGTGTCACTCTTGTGAGTAATTTGAACAGACTGTGTGTGTGTGTGTGTGTGTGTGTGTGTGTGTGTGTGTGACAATGTGCGTCTGAGTGTTGCCTGGAGACGAGTCGCAGTATTTGAGATACCATCTCGCTAACATCTCTGAAACAGTGGGTACTAAGGTCAACATGACTGCAGACATGTGGCTTGGACACTTATTTAGATAAATGCAGAAAACACACAGCGAGAATGTACAGCTGGAGTCAGAAGTTTACATATACTTAGGTTGAAGTCATTAAAACTCATTTTTTAACCTCTCCACGGATTTAATATTAGCAAAATATAGTTTTGGCAAGTCATTCAGGACATCTAGCCTACTTTGTGCATGACATGAGTCATTATTCCAACAATTGTTTACAGACAGATTGTTTCACTTTTCCAGTGGGTCAGAAGTTTACATTAACTAAGTTAACTGTGTCTTTAAGCAGCTTGTAGAATTCCAGAAAATAAAGTCAAGCCTTAGACTTCAGGCAATTAGCAAATTAGCTTCTGATAGGAAATGTACTGAATTGTAGGTGTACCTGTGGATGTATTTTAAGGCCTACCTTCAAACTCAGTGCCTCTTTGCTTGACATCATGTGAAAATCAAAAGAAATCAGCCAAGACCTCAGAAATAAAATTGCGGACCAGCAAATGTCTGGTTCATCCTTGGATGCAATTTCCAAATGCCTGAAGGTACCATGTTCATCTGTACAAACAATAGTATGCAAGTATATACACCATGGGACCACGCAGCCATCATACCACTCAGGAAGGAGATGCATTCTGTCTCCTAGAGATGAACGTAGTTTGGTGTGAAATGTGCAAATCAATCCCAGAACAACAGCAAATGACCTTGTGAAGATGCTGGAGGAAACAGGTAGACAAGAATCTATATCCACAGTAAAATAAGTCAAGGTACTGGAGTGGCCATCACAAACCTCATTCAGATAGAAAATTTGTGGGCAAAAATGAAAAAGTGTGTGCAAGCAAGGAGGCCTACAAACCTGACTCCGTTACAGCAGTTCTGTCAAGAGGAATGGGACAAAATTCCAGCAACTTATTGTAAGCTTGTGGAAGGCTACCTAAAACATTTGACCCAAGTTAAACAATTTAAAGGCAATGCTTCCAAATACTAACAAAGTGTATGTAAACTTCTGACCCACTGGGAATGTGATGAAAGAAATAAAAGCTGAAATAAATAATTCTCTCTACAATTACTCTGACATTTCACATTCTTAAAATAAGTAGTGATCCTAACTGACCTAAGATAGGGAATGTTTTCTATGTTTAAATGTAAGGAATTGTGAAAAACTGAGTTTAAATGTATTTGGCTAAGGTGTATGTAAATGTTTGACTTCAACTGTAAATGGTTTAACTCATATGTTGATATATCTGAGGTCTGGCAACGGTATGATTCTCTCTTTTTTGCCCTTTTACACACACTGACAAATGGAAAGCCGATTATATAATTATCCTGATAGTATGCAGTAATTATCCTGCAGTCCCCACACCGCTAAAACTATATGAATTGTGTGCATGGCAATAACAGACTAAGAAATGTAAAGAAGTTTCCATTAATTAACTCTATTTGATTACACTGGTTGTCATAAACAACACTCCTATTTCATCCCTAATACTTTGAAACATCCAAGAGAAGTGGTATCCAGAATTTTTCTACCTGATCTAACCCTTAAAATTTGGTTGGGCAGCGAATCTTCACATAATGACAAAAAATTATGCATTATATTTTGATAATGCGATCTTTTGTACATTTTATAACATACTATTTTATAACAGCCTATAATAATAAACAGACAATACACTGGAACAACAAGATACAATGCAGCAGCCATAGACGTTTGTCAGACATGTTATTATACAATTATGAACATTTATTTGCCCCCTGAGTACTCGGCAAGTACTCGAATAATTATTCTGAGTACTTGAGTAGACAAAATGACCAAAATGCCCATCCCTACTTAAAAACAAACAAGTGTTAGAAACACTTGAAGGAAACTTTAAACTTAAACTTATTTACATTGAATTTTTACTTTAAATAGGCTAAAGAAGTGTGTTCAATAGCTACAGGTACAGGTTAGGGTTATATTGTTACGATTATGGTTACAGGTTAGATAGTTACAGTTATGGGTTGCTTATGGGCAAATGTAAGGAATACATAGTAACTAGTTAAGGTACTAGTTAGACAGTTACTGATGCAGGTTAGGATTATATAGTAAAGATTATGGTACAGGTTAGATAGTTAGAGGTATGGGTTAAATATGCGCAAAGGTTAGGATTAGATAGTTACAAGTATGGGTACTGGTTACATAGCTATAGGGTTAGGGTTAAATATTTAAGATTACGGGTAAAGATAAAATAGTTACATGTATGGGTTAGTTATGGGCAAATGTTAGGTTTAGATAATTACTAGTACGGGTACTGGTTACATAGTTACAAGGTTAGGCTTAAATATTTAAGTTTATGGGTACAGGTAAGATAGTTACACTTACGGATCAGTTAAGTGTCTCAGGTTAGGATCAGTTTCTAGAATGGGTACGGGTTAGATAGCTACAGGTACAGTTAGGATTAGATAGTTATGATTATGGGTACAGATTAGATAGTTTCTGGTATGGTTTAAAATTAGATAATTGTGGGTAAGATTATAAAATCAGGGTTTGATGGTTATGGGTACTGTTTAGGCTTTGCCACAATAGTCCAGCGAATCACATGAAATGGAGACCACTATATTAGGAATCACCAAACACCAAAATACACCCATTGCCTTCTCTATCATCCATTATATATTTGCCAAAAAAATGAATCAAAGCATATATGGAACTCTCACATGTTTAGGCGGGGTGATGGAAACACTTGTAATTAATCAGGAAACAGACTGATGGTCAGTTGTGTGAAATAGCATGATCAAATGTAACATTATTTTTACAATCAGTACAGAGTGAAGCAACAGGTCTCCATTCTCAAACCACACCTACAAATGAAATCATCATCACCATTGCTGCTCATTTACCAATGGGCCCTTCATAAAATGTATTTCTGACGTTTTAAAGATCTTCTGTTTGTTTACAGCATCTCAGATAGTGTGTTTGTTTGTATGGGTTTGTATGTTTTGAAACAGTTTTCTCATTGTAGATATATTTGCAGCAAGGTATTGACTGATCTGTTACTTTGCAGCGATTTATTGGGGTGGTCAATATTTAATTCTGTCCATATCTCTCAAAGATGGACATCTGAACAAAAGGCCACAAAATAACAACTCCCAACATTATAAATTATACAAATGTAACGGTCGGCTAATGAAAGGCTTGAGAAATTGAGAAATGGATCAAAAGACCAACATCAAAATGCTCAGCCAAACTTTCTGTTATAGTTTAGACTGCAACTACAATGTAGGCTAATGATACAGTTCTAACGAAATAACAGTTGTGATTTTTTTTAGGCCTCTTTTATCTGTTCTGTTGTTTCTTACCGAGCAGGAGGAGTTTGACCTCTCTGGCCGCTTTCTCTCCGTCATCTCTCAGATTTCTGTCGATCATTTTACTCCTCTCCACCGCCGCTTTATCCTCCGTGCTTAACGTGCAGCCCATCCTCACGATGATCCGAACCGTCAAATAGAACGTACAATATTCAGCATGCACCAGTTCCCCCTCCGGGAAACCACACGCCCTTCTTTTTAAAACAACCGAGCACCAAAAATTAGGTCTTCAAAAAAGAAACGACACGGGAAAGTGTCTGGCTCTTGTCCTAATGGATACAATTATTCCGGTAGCTTGCTTTGTTGCACTGCGGATCCCTTCAAAGCTATGAAAAAAAATCCGTAAAAAAACCCGTAACGATCCGTTCCCCAGCGCGTCAGTACATTCACGGGCTCGCGCTGCTTCCTGTTCGCATGCATGAAGGCGCGTTCACGTGTGTGTGCTTTTGGTTGCGGCGGGCACGCGCTCTGCCTCAGCAGCAGAAGCGGCAGCGCTACATGAGGATACAGGATGAGGCGGTGAAAAGCATCTGTCATCCCTGATGCAGACGGATGCCAATGAGCTGCTGTGTTGCTGTACCCTCCAGGGTGACGAGGCTTTTCTGTGCCCAGTTTCAAACATCCAGACTGGCAAGGGAAAGGGGAATATTCAGTTGGCACAAGGACACTGTATAAAAATTGTGTTGTTTTAAAAAGCTGTGATTGCCTCCTCTGAAACTGTAAAAATCTGCTTTTTACTTTATAATGTATTGTTAATCGCCGTAAAAATGACAGAAGAGCACGTGATGACACGGACACAGGAGCAATGTCCAATAAACATGCAGTAACAGAGTTACTCACACAAACATTAAACACCACCGGGGTAACACATGCGAAATTATAATAATGCAATAAAAATTAATGAACTAAACTTCATCAAATATAACACAGAACATCTCAAAGTATATAACTGATATTAAAAATAAGAAACATAACTATTCCCATAAAAATATAAAAAAAATATGATGGGTCACGCAGGGAATTCTGGGAATTCCCGATTATTGTTTTTTTACTGTAATTTACTGTAAAAAGTACATGAACTCTCTTGTTAAACATGATGTCAATTTTTACCAGTAATTACACAGGAAAATCAGACTTTTTACATCTTTTTTACAACATTTTATTGTAAAAAGTACTGTACTGTCTTTGAAAATAAGTAATACAATTACTATATATTTTACAGTTAATATTCGTTAATTAATTTACTTTTTTTTCTGTAGCATTTTTACAGTCTTTTACTGTTAAAATTACAGAAATGTTTTACAGTGTAAAAATTATGGAATAAATCACCGTAAACCCTAATGTTGTCATTATTGGAAAATTCAAGTTGTCTTAATTAATCATTACTTAATTAATCTCATAACTCAAATATTCACAGTCAATGAATGTATCTTAAAAAAAACAAACAAATATAGACTTTAGATTTTAAGTATTAACAACTCCAACTATTTAGAACAAATCTGAGTAAAGTCAACTTGCATCCAGTTACCTTAACTTAAAGAGTTAACTTCCTTCTAAATGAACACCAAGTGAAGTGAACGTAATTACACATGTTTTAGAGATGCAATTACTCAATTCAACTGAGGGAATGAGTTAGTCAACTATTAAAGTTTTCAGTGTAGTCACAATGGGAATCTGTCTATAAATAGCCTATTATTGTGTTTTTATTTAAGCATGAAACATACAACTATTTCTGATTTTCATAAGGTGGAGTCACAGGAACACTTCATTATTATCCAAAAAATTCAAATATTTGTGTACTATTCTATTCTATTCTGTTATCTCAGTTTCCCTTTTGTGTTTCCTCTGGTTTAAGTGTCATCCCATAGACCATCACAGATGCTTGAACCACACCTTGCCATATGTTCCGAGGGCAAATACTGAACTGTGTCACCTCTCTTGACTGCAAAGTCAACATACTGCTGAGAATTCCGCATAGCTTGCAGAGAGGGATTCAATAATCACTACACTATCACACCTCAGTTTACAATCAGTCTTTAAATATGCAAGCATGATAGGCAGATAAATTAGGCAATGACATTAACTATTTTGCATCAGTTATGCCACTTATAATGAAACGTGAATTGGAAAACTCGTCTGTTTCGAGGAAACATTTGCATAAGATCTCAAAGGGTTACGTTATTCGAACCACATACACTACCGTTCAAAAGTTTGGGGTCACCCAAACAATTTTGTGTTTTCCTGAAAAGTCACACTTATTCACCACCATACGTTGTGAAATGAATAGAAAATAGAGTCAAGACATTGACAAGGTTAGAAATAATGATTTGTATTTGAAATAAGATTTTTTTTACATCAAACTTTGCTTTCGTCAAAGAATCCTCCATTTGCAGCAATTACAGCATTGCAGACCTTTGGCATTCTAGCTGTTAATTTGTTGAGGTAATCTGGAGAAATTGCACCCCACGCTTCCAGAAGCAGCTCCCACAAGTTGGATTGGTTGGATGGGCACTTCTTGCGTACCATACGGTCAAGCTGCTCCCACAACAGCTCAATGGGGTTCAGATCTGGTGACTGCGCTGGCCACTCCATTACCGATAGAATACCAGCTGCCTGCTTCTGCTCTAAATAGTTCTTGCACAATTTGGAGGTGTGTTTAGGGTCATTGTCCTGTTGTAGGATGAAATTGGCTCCAATCAAGCGCTGTCCACTGGGTATGGCATGGCGTTGCAAAATGGAGTGATAGCCTTCCTTATTCAGAATCCCTTTTACCCTGTACAAATCTCCCACCTTACCAGCACCAAAGCAACCCCAGACCATTATATTACCTCCACCATGCTTAACAGATGGCGTCAGGCATTCTTCCAGCATCTTTTCATTTGTTCTGCGTCTCACAAACGTTCTTCTTTGTGATCCAAACACCTCAAACTTGGATTCATCTGTCCACAACACTTTTTTCCAGTCTTCCTCTGTCCAATGTCTGTGTTCTTTTGCCCATCTTAATCTTTTTCTTTTATTGGCCAGTCTCAGATATGGCTTTTTCTTTGCCACTCTGCCCTGAAGCCGAGAATCCCGCAGCCGCCTCTTCACTGTACATGTTGACACTGGTGTTTTGCGGGTACTATTTAATGAAGATGCCAGTTGGGGACCTGTGAGGCGTCTGTTTCTCAAACTAGAGACTCTAATGTACTTATCTTCTTGCTCAGTTGTGCAACGCGGCCTCCCACTTCTTTTTCTACTCTGGTTAGAGCCTGTTTGTGCTGTCCTCTGAAGGGAGTAGTACACACCGTTGTAGGAAATCTTCAATTTCTTAGCAATGTCTCGCATGGAATAGCCTTCATTTCTAAGGACAAGAATAGACTGTCGAGTTTCAGATGAAAGTTCTCTTTTTCTGGCCATTTTGAGCGTTTAATTGACCCCACAAATGTGATGCTCCAGAAACTCAATCTGCTCAAAGGAAGGTCAGTTTTGTAGCTTCTGTAACGACCTAAACTGTTTTCAGATGTGTGAACATGATTGCACAAGGGTTTTCTAATCATCAATTAGCCTTCTGAGCCAATGAGCAAACACATTGTACCATTAGAACACTGGAGTGATAGTTGCTGGAAATGGGCCTCTATACACCTATGTACATATTGCACCAAAAACCAGACATTTGCAGCTAGAATAGTCATTTACCACATTAGCAATGTATAGAGTGTATTTCTTCAAAGTTAAGACTAGTTTAAAGTTGTCTTCATTGAAAAGTACAGTGCTTTTCCTTCAAAAATAAGGACATTTCAATGTGACCCCAAACTTTTGAACGGTAGTGTATCTTCATGTCACATGGGGATATTACAGCTTGTATGCAAAATAGTGTCACTGTCTGCTACAGTTTTGCTGATTCTGGTTGTTCAGTGTTCAGATTTCCATATCCTATGCAAAGAGAGCAACACACAACCTCTATTGCAGTGGAACCAGGTGATGGTTGCTAAATAAACCAAAGTTTAACCAACTTTAAATCATAATCGGTATCTGTAAACAACAGGTTTCCATTGTGACCCCCATACAAAGGGACAACATGCCTGATATTTGGATAAGTGGTCAGAAAATGTCAATATGTGTTTAATGAACTAAATCTTTTTGCTTGGGCAATATTGGTGGAAATGTTCAAAAGATTTGTGTATGTGTGAATGTGTGTGTGTGTGTGTGTGTGTGATTGTGTGTGTGTGTGTGTGTGTGTGTGTGGTAAAGATTTCAAGGTTGTCTGCTTTTGGAGCCACAAATTAGCATACAATATTAATAAAAATAGGCAACAATATACCAGAGTGAAGAGAATTACTTTAGAATAAACTGATTAAATGAATAGCTGAACACTGCCATCTAGTGTCAGCATGGATAGAATATCGCATTCAAGTGAAATGTAATTGCATAATATAATGTAATATAATATAAAATAATATCATATAATTTAACCGTATATACACTGATACTTTGTGTGCATATGTATATAAATTATCAAATGTATAAACAGTGAAAATAAATAGTGCAAAATCTGTCCAAAACATTAATAATAAATAATATTTCCTGAAATGATTGGCATAAATCTAACGGTTAAAAAGAAACACATTAAAATGTGTGTACTTTGAATTTGTAACCTGAATGTTCTGGATGAGTTTCTTTTAATGCTATGTCTGCTTTCCTCTGTTGAGGAATATGGCGATGAAACACTAGAGGACAGTAGAAGAACAGAGTTCCACTCAGCAGAGTTCATATCTACTGTAGATAACACTGAACTATAACACAAAGATATCCTGCATATAGCACACACAATGTGTAAGAAGTGACATACAGTAAAACGTGTCCTTGTTTTTCCTCTGCAACGTACATCAGTAATAATTAAAACAAACAACCATTTCGTTGGGGCGGCACGGTGGTGCAGTGGTTAGCACTGTCGCCTCACAGCAAGAAGGTCATGGGTTCAAACCCCGGTTGCCCCGGCCTTTCTGTGTGGAGTTTGCATGTTCTCCCCGTGTCTGCGTGGGTTCTCTCCGGGTGCTCCGGCTTCCTCCCACCATCCAAAGACATGCAGGCTAGGTTAATTGGTGTCTCCAAAAATTGCCCTAGGTGTGGATGTGAGTATGAGTGTGTGTCTGTATATGTGTGGCCCTGCGATGGACTGGCGACCTGTCCAGGGTGTACCCCGCCTTTCGCCCAATGTTAGCTGGGATAGGCTCCAGCCCCCCGTGACCCTGTACAGGATAAGCGGTTGAAGATGAATGAATGAACCATTTCGTTGTTCTTGCTTAGCTGGTTTATTACATGCTTTTTATCTGATATGCCAATAAACTGTGTTATATGTTTATACATCCACAACTGGTAATAAAATGATATGGTTCATTAATGTCAGGGACTTATATAATCTGCAAACATGTTTATCATATTCCATGTATCATAACAACATGAACAAATTTCCTGCCCTCATCAAAACCTATTCTTAACTGTAAATAAATCTGTAAAATTCCGGTAACTGTAGTTGCCAGAAATTTACCATAAACAATATGGTGACCAAGTTTCAGGCTTTACGGGATGTCATTTTGATGCCTGTATATTTTACGGTTCACTACAGTTGATATGATTAAATTACATTTAATAACTTATTAAGTAATGAAACTTAATATACTAACCTTTTAGAACTATACAAGTCTGCTTTTCACTTTCAAATGTATTGCTAATAACGGTAGTGACTACAGGAGGACACGTGATGATTTAAAGTTCATCAAGTGTGGCCCTTCTGGAGCAATAATTAATACACATGTTGAAACAGTGCTCAGTGTCACTCACATTAACACTAAACACCATCAGGGTAACCCATGATGTGACACTAAAATTATTTTATAAACTTTATCTAAACTACATAAAATATAACATAGAACAACCCATTGTTAATAACTGATATTGAAAAGAAGGAGAAACGTAACTATTCCTATAAAATGTAATGAAATGGGATGGGTCACGCAGTAGCATTGTGGAGTGTCAAGGTGGTCTTTGGCAAACATCAGGTGCACATCAATTGTTTTGCTGGAAAGCAGCGGCTTCCTTCGGTGTGTCCTGCCATGGACACCATGTCTGTTTAATGTTTTCCATATAGTAGACTAATAAACAGAGATGTCTAACAGTTCCAATGATTCCTTCTAGTCTTTAGCTGTCACTCCAGGGTTCTTTTTTACCACATTGAGCATTCTGTGGTGTGCCCTTTGATTCATCTTGGCTGGACGGTCACTTCTAGTGAGAGTAGCCACAGTACTAAATCATCTCCATTTATAGACAGTTTGTCTAACTGTGGACAGATGAATATCTAAGCTTTTCGAGATAACTTTGTAACCCTTTCCAGCATTATGCAAAACAACTATTCTTGATCGTAGGTCTTCTGAGATCTCTTTTTTCAGAAGCATGTCTACGTCAGCAGATGATTCTTGTGAATAGCAAACTCAAAATGTTTGAGTGCTTTTTATAAGTCAAAATAGCACTAACCCACACCTCCAATCTCGTTTCATTAATTGGATGCCAGGTTTGCGAACTCCTGCCTCTAATCAACTTTGTTGACGACATTAGCCTAGGGGTTCACATACTTTTTTCTTACACTGTGAATGTTTGAATGATGTATTCAATATGTACAAGAACAATACAACAACTTGTGTGTTTTTAGTTGAAACAGATTGTGTTTGTTCATTATTTTAACTAAGATGAAAAATCAAACCAGATTTTAAGACAAATGTCCAAGGGTTTACATACATTCCACTGTATATCAGATCTAGTATATTGTTTTCTATTCTATTCTATTCTGTTACTTTAAACCTATATTTTACTATTTCGTTACTTTTATTCTATTCTATGTCATAGATTCTATTCAAAGTCTTAAATCTGTTATACTCTACATTGAAATGTAATTATCAAAAGATTGAGTGAATTCTACCTTTTAGATGTTTTCTATTGTTTTCTATTCCATTTTACTGTATATGCTACTTTATTCTGTACTATAACATTTTATTTCATTCTATAGTATATATTAGTTCTATTTTAAATCTTAAATATATTCTACTCCATTAGTCTTACATTTACAATAAATGTCATATATATTCTATTCTATTGTGTATGTAACTTCTATTCTATATTCTAAATATAATTCTGTATTTTAGATTTATTCTAATTTTTTTTTTTCTAATCAGTTATAAACTTGTTTACACTTTTGTGACTTTTATTCCATATTGTGCAATTTTATTCTATTTTAAATGTTACAATTACTCTATTCTATTGGGAGTTTGAAAAGTCAAAGTCACAATTGTATCTGTCTGGACTGATTGTGACATTGGCCTTGACTTCACAGCACTGTGTGTAATTCGCCCGCTCCCCGCCCAGTAGTGCACTATCACGCAGCAATAACTCCGTCTTATATCGAGGGTCTCTGGGTGCGATACTTAGAACTCGAGTCCTCTATCTCCTCCTATACAACCTTCGATCCCTGACACTTACATAATTCCCAGGACGACCTGATGCTGGCACGCGACGCGACGTCGGTCAGTGTTGGTCCAGGCTGCCGCACGCTATCATGACCTGCTGTGACCAGAAATGCGGACTCATTACAGGGACGGTGCTGGGCGCACTGATCGCCGTGCTGGGGGGCATTCTCATCCCTGTGGGTAACCTTGTCATTAAGAACACGGTGAACAAGGTAAGACGTCGATTTCAAATCAATATTCATCACACATGCATTTGCAGATACTCAGAAAGACAGGTGCAGGGTGACACATGTGCATGATGAAGATGTATGCATATATAGAGAGCAGAACAAATGAGGAATCATCTGGGAACATTCAATGTGAGGTTCAATGTCATATTGGACATATTCATAATTTATGCGATTAAATAAAATGGGGTTTATGGGTCACCATGTTTC
Organism: Moxostoma hubbsi; assembly: GCA_032164185.1. Taxonomy (NCBI): domain Eukaryota; kingdom Metazoa; phylum Chordata; class Actinopteri; order Cypriniformes; family Catostomidae; genus Moxostoma; species Moxostoma hubbsi. Next base: position 7,861,386 of record JAVLUX010000041.1, read on the forward strand.
CATTAAGCATGGGTTTTCTTGATTATTGAGTGATTTAGGGAGAGAAATATTCCTACTTAATTTGGATATTATGTATGTGGATTTACTGTTTATTACACTGTGACTGGAGAACACAACTTAGTTTATTACAGCGCAATATTATATTTATCAGTGTAATATTATTAACCATATAATGAAAGCTGTTTTAAGCGAAAGGCTAAACTGTGTTCTCAGGACATGGGTATGTTTTATAAAAGTCAGGTTGGGGCATATTGGCACAGTGATTTTGGGGTCAAGTTGTCAGATTTGTTTTACACAATTTTTGTAATATAATGTAATTAATAGATTACAATGTCAATTTCAATTTTTTTCAATTTCAAAGTTACAATAGTTTGATACAGTATATTTTCATTACCTTTTAAATTGTTTTTTTTTTTTTGTCATTTTGTCATGATCAATTGTCATTTTTTTATGTTTAAATATAGCTGAAAAAGCCATTAAAAAGCCTATAATACATTTTTAAATAAAGATTTATAATTTATTTATTTTACTTTAGACAGTGTATTTTATATATGCATTAATCTCAAATCGATGACAATATTTGTACTCATACATAGAAACATACATTCCAAGTCTTCTGAAATGAGTACTCGATTAATCGATTACTTGTGCACATCCCTTGTGTGTGTGAGTGTTTGTGTGTGTGTATATATATATATATATATATATATATATATATATATATATATATATATATATATATATATATAAAATATTTTACATGATTGATATTTTGAGTTGTACTGTAGTTACATTTGTATGCGCTAATACACTTAAATATAAAAAAATATCAAAGAGTGAATCACAAAACATTTGGAGAGGTTCAGTATTCTAAGCTAGTTTAGCTGATTTTGTAATAATACTAACGTTATTTATATAGCATCTTTTAGCAATGTAGCACAAAGTGCTTCACAAAACATAAAATTAAATCACTCTCAGTAAAACATAGGTTAAAACAAATATACACAGTAGCAAGAGCAAGTTTATAAAAATGTGTTTTTAAATGAGACTTAAAAACAGACACAGATTCAGCAGATCTAATGTCCCAGGGCAGGCTGTTTCAAAATCATGGGGCCTTCATTACAAGAGTGACTTTTCCTCATCCTCCCTGACCTTGCACAGCACCTGTGCAAGAAGGCTCACTGGGGGGAATGCGTACTTGCGCAGCCCCACCTGCCAGCTGCGTGCCAGTGTGTCTGCCCTGAGGGGAGCCTCTGAACGGGCGTACCAGAGCGGGCAGTGGGAGGTCTCTCGGGAGGTGAACAGGTATACCTGGGCCTTGCCGAACCGTTCCCAAATCAGCTGGACCGACTGGGGGTGAAGCCTCCACTCTCCGCCAGGCAAGCGTTGTCATGACAGCACGTCCGCTATCACATTGAGGTTGCCGGGGATGTGAGTGGCACGCAGCAACTTGAGTCCCTGCTGGCTCTAAAGGAGGAGACGACGGGCGAGTCGTGACATGTGGCGGGAGCATACGCCACCTTGGCGATTTATGCACGCTACCGCAATGGTGCTGTCTGACCTGACCAGGACATGTTTGTCTCGAACTAACGGGAGAAACTTCCGCAGGGCAAAGAAGACAATCAACAACTCCAGTCAGTTGATGTGCCAACGCAGTGGGGCTCCTTTCCAACAGCCTGCTATTACGTGCCCATTGCACAAGGCGCCCCAACCTGATCTGGAGGCATCGGTCGTGACCAGGATACGTCGGGACACTTGCTGTAAGGGTACTCCTGCTCGTAGAAAACAGAGGTCTGTCCAGGGTTTGAGTGTTTGGTGGCAGGCGGGGGTGATCGTCACACGGTGCGTGCTGCGGTGCCATGCTCGTCTCGGGACTCCAGTCTGAAGCCAGTGTTGAAGTGGTCTCATATGCATCAACTCCAATGGCGCGACCACCGTGGCGGATGCCATATGCCCCAGGAGCCTCTGTAAAAGTTTTAAGGGGACCGTTGTGCCCGGCCTGAAAGCTGCAAGGCACCTCAAAACTGACTGCGCACGCTCGTTGGTGAGACGTGCTGACATTGAGACCGAGTCTAACTCCATGCCGAGAAAAGAGATGCTCTGAACTGGAGTAAGCTTGCTCTTTTCCCAGTTGACCTGAAGCCCCAAATGGCTGAGGTGCCTGAGCACCTGGTCTCTGTGAGTGCATAGTAACTCTCGCGAGTGGGCTAGAATGTGCCAGTCGTCAAGGTAATTGAGTATGCGGATGCCGGCTTCTCGGAGCGGGGCAAGAGCTGCCTCTGCGATTTTCGTGCAGAGAAGGAGAAAGCCGCTGAAGTGCGCCGTAGATCCAACAGCAGAAAGAGCATCAGAGGAACAGAAGCAGGATTCTGGTGTGTCAATTGCAGCTGGCTGCATACACGACCATCGGCTCCGAAGAAAATTTCTGAATGAACTCAACGTATTTCCCCGCTTTTATACCCATATGTCCGGGGCGGGGTATGCAAATACTCTCTACCAACTTCTCATTGGCCTTTTTTCATAGACCAGAGGCATATTCGTGACCCCTAGTGTTGTTTCTTCAACACGACGTCGAAGTGAGCGACAGACGGGGAACAGTGCATTACAATAAATTAGATGAGACAATATAAAAGCATGAAAAAGCTTCTCTTTATCCCTTAAATTCTCACCTTGGAAATGTTCCTTAACTGATAAAAACAAGACTGAACTAACATCCTGACGTGATATTCAAAATCTAAATTTGTTTCAAAATAGACGCCCAAAGTTCTCACCACCTGCTGAATGTTCAGGATCACTCGATTAAGAGCTGTCTCAATGTGATTCTTTTTAAAACTATGACTGATTATGATAACCTCTGTTTTATCTGAATTTAACTTCATAAAATGACATGCAATCCAATGTTTTATATCTACTATACACTCTTGAATTAGCCAGATCGTTGGGATCTGTTTTAGCTGGTTTAAGCTGGTCTCGAAACCTGGCCAAGCTGACACTCTGATTCACTAATTTAAAAAAAATGCCCAAACTCTTTTTAAAACAGCCAAATGGCCAGCCTGACCATGTTGGGATACCAATGTAGACCTGCTTAGACTGGTTTTAGCTGTTATTTTTCACTTGGATGAGCATAAAAATGGCTAAATATAGCAGTATAAATTATACATTTATATGTTTAAAATATTGCATAAGACATATTTCTGTCTCTACAGGAAGTGGTGTTGGAAGAAGGGACTTTGGCGTTTGACACCTGGACATCAGTGGACATCTCAGTGTACAGGCAGTTCTGGATATTTGACGTACAAAACCCTTATGACGTTCTCACTCAAGGGGCAAAACCAAAACTTCAACAGAAAGGACCGTACACGTACAAGTAAGACTTGTCTCATACAGTGAGTGCAGTCTAATACAGTAGATATACAGTACATCTGTATGCATCTATAGACATTCTTATATCAAACTTATAATAAGGTGATGATTTTTTTTTATCTCAAAACTTTAATCTTTGCAAATTGACTTATTTGTCCATTTGCAAATGGACATCTGATGGGTAAAATTTACATCGTGAGAACCCCAACTCTTGGAGGAAGGACAAAAAAAGTCTTTTTCTTGCCATTTTGAGCAACTAAATGGCTATACTTATATTTCAAATCAGCTATTTCCTCACTTTCACCCTAGGACGCGTTTCATCCCCAAAACAAACATCACCTTCTATGATAACAACACTGTGTCCTTTTTGCTGCCGGCTGGGGCCATCTTTGATTCTAGCATGTCAGTTGGATCGGAAGAGGACATTATCACATCCCTCAACCTAGCTGTAGCAGTATGTATTTCAACACAACCCTCTTCATACCATTTCTTTGTGTCTTTTCCTATCTCTGCATGTATATATGATATGTTGATTAGTTGTCATATTCCTCAGTTGACTTTGAAAGTAACCAGAGATAAAATGCTATGTTCTGAAGCCATTTAAACTTGTCATATCAAATGATAAGTGGCTGATAACTGCTCTTATCTGTCAGAGTCAGCAAAGCACTTGAGTCTGTTTGTTTATGCATAACCAGCATAAACACTGGTTGGAAGGGTCAAAACGTTGTATTGTGTACACCCGGAGTCATTACATTGGCACACTTTTCACAACACACACAACAACACTTCCGTGTCATATATACTATGATGGTGAAAGGACCATCCATCCATCCATCCATCGTCAACCGCTTATCCTGTGTACAGGGTCGCGGGTGAAAGGACCAATTAACGCTAATTTATGTATGCATATATTTATGTACAAATCAAGACCAAATGGAACTTGTGACAAAAATAAAGTATTTTTCAGCCTATGTAAGCCACATTTTAATTACCACAGAAGCAACTATCAACAAAACGCAGAATAAGACATTTTTGTGCAAGTGCTTTTCATGTGGAGTTTAAAACAAGCGCTTTTCATGTGGAGTTTAAAGTAAACGCTTTTCATGTGGAGTTTAAAGCGGTGCTTGATGCTGATGTTGACATCCTGATGCGAATAGTAAACATTGCCTCACAATTGCTGTAGCAAAGCGGATAGCCACAGTCTCCCTCTTAGACTTTGGGAAACATTTAACTTTACTTGAATTGGTGCTAATTTTGTGCATTTCTATCTTTATACTGCGAAAGGCTTTGTTTGGAAAATGTTAATAAATAATCATATTGTTACATATTGTTTTATTTTCTTTCCTAAGATGGAAATAAATGTATTTTGACAGGAAAATATGTATATATAGTGTTCAATTTCAGTACTTTCTAAATTGCGATTAATTACGAAACATTTGCGATTAATTGTGATAAACAAGTAAGTATTGACTGACAGCACTAATTACAATGCAAAATATAAACAGCAAGTGTGTGATATATTGCTTTTGTACAATAGTTCCAGAAACAAACAAATAATATTAAATAACTACATTTCAGACAAAAAAATAGACAATTAGTTCGTGCATTTGAACTAGTGGGGTTTCGATGGTAAACGCATTGGTGGTTTTGAACAAATCTTTTAAAGTAAATGATTAGTTCTCATTCTCTTCCAATGTGTGTGTAGTGAATGACTGTATTCATCAACAAATTAGTCAGTTGATAGAAGATGCTCATTTGTTGCCACATACTTGCGTAAATATGCAATTTCCAAAAATGGTCACTGAACGAACCAGTGAATTAAATCAAAATGAAAGATTAATCAAAATCCCTATCACTATTTGGGAAGCCGCGAACATGTTGAGAGATACAAATAGATAAAACTGTATATCAACACTCTTGGGACATAAAATTGGCCAAGAAAAGTGGAAAAAGCTCTAGCATCATTTGTTTACAAATGCGACTTGATTTGATATTTTGTTATCTAATATTAAGTGTGTCTTATGTGATCATATACTTTTCAGGGACAGTGTAAATGTAGCTTTAGTATGTGGCTAAATTTGAAAGTTGATTCCAAGGTTATACTGTAGATTACTTATAAATCTGCCTAAGATTATGATGATTATGGTTGTCTAATTATGATGTGACTGACTTTATCAACTCTCTTTTTTTCTCTTACAGGGTGTCTACAGTTTTCTCGATCATAAGTTGGCAAATTGGTTCATAAATCGCTCAGATTCTTCACTCTTCCAGAACAGGACTGTTAGGGAACTGTTGTGGGGCTACAAAGACCCAATGCTCAACAGCATACTTGGAGTTTTCAGTCCAGTAAGGATGACAGCTTTTGACAGCATTCACATGCTTAAGCACCTGTAAAGCTATAGCCTCAACATTCTCAAGTGTACATATATTTAAACAGAACTGCTACAAATATAAAAGTTTTATTGTGAGTGACCATCAGCTCAAGAGAGAAACACTTTAATAAGAAATAAGTATTAGAATTCTAAATATATAAATCTAATTCTAAAATGCATACTGATAAATCCTGAATAACTTCTGTAGTTGTAAATGTGAATATATAACTTTATTCTATATAATTAATCATATTTTGCATATATAATTATTTCCTGTTTGGACTTTTTTTTAAAAATCTGAATACTTATATGCTAAAACAAAAAGTCACCCTGAACACCTCTGATTGTATTCTTTTAGTACAATGGCACCAGCGATGGACCTTACACTGTATTCACAGGCAAAGATGATGTCAATAAGGTAGCCACGATTGACCGCTGGCAGGGTGAAAAGTAAGAATGTGTTACATTAACATGAAGAATGTCAAGTTGCATCCTAAATATTTCATTTGTATACTAATTCTTAACCTAACATTAGCAAGACATTATAATAATAATAAAAACTATCCTAAAAAAAGAAACATCACTGACCAATGCTAATATTGTACAGATCTTTGAGTTACTGGAATGACACTTACTGCAACATGATCAACGGAACAGGCAAGTTTACCTTTTACATACAACATAAATAGCATCAACTAATGTCTTATAGCAATTGAGAATCTGAAGTGTGTACTGGAGAATACTGTTAATAATAGAATACCATCAATCTGTGAAGTCACCTATTTTTAACCTTATAAATCCTACTGTTTCAGAGCATAATATCACGGAAATAATATCAAGGAATAGTTCATAATTCTGTTATCATTTACTCACACTCATATCGTTCCAATCCTGTATGATATTCTTTCTTCTGTGGAAGATTAGTTAGTCTAACATTATTTCAGTGGAGTTATTTTGAAGAATGCCCTGGCTGCTATTTTCTATACAATGCAAGTGAATGGAGACTGGGTCTATTGAGCTAAAAAAAAAACAAAAAAAAAAAACATAATAAAAGTACCGTAAATGTATTCCATACAACTAATGCACTATATTACAAGTCTACTGAAGTAAATGCCAGAGACCTTACATCTCAATGACACTTCCACTTCAGTCCAAATGTTATGTCACATTCTGTTAGCAGGAACATTAATTGAACATTTCCTGCAAAATAACCAATTTTGTTTTTCATGGAAGAACATAAATCAGGTTTGGAACAAGATTAGGGTGAGTAAATGACAGAATTTTCATTTTTGGGTGAACTATAACTTTAAATGTGCACTCAGTCATTTTTTTTAAGTATGTCCAAGTCTGGCATACACTGACACCTAGTGGCCTGGATGCAGCATCATTCAAACACAGTCATTTGTTTTTAGTTACCAAAGCCACTGTAGAAATTCACTTTGCACAAGTAATTTAATCCAAGAATGAAAGTGTCCAATAACAGGGCAGTTTCTGAGATTAAGCGAGTAGTATTCAGATGCAAACATGGCTGCCCCTATGAGCCGCCCCGGCTCTATGTAGAATTCATCTCACATGAATGTTAATGATTTTATACAAAAGTTTCAAAATTAATATTAATTTCTTTAGAAGAAAAAACATTTTAATGAGGAAAAAATGACTGAGTGCACCTTTAAGGCTAGACTCGGGGATTACAATTAGGACATTTGCCAATTCATTGTTAGATTAATATATATGCAAGTATACAGCTTTTGTCCCTGAGCTGTTGGTCTAAAACAGTGGCTGTTATGGCACAGCATATGAATGTGTCTTATAAAGAAAAAGCTCCCAGAACTCCTGGTTCTTTTTCCTGGTTTAATTATTAATGATCTATTGATATTAAGCCTTTTAATGAGCCGTTGGACTTTAGCATTTGTTTTAGGAATTCTGTTATTATGGTCTACAAATATAAAGCTATTTTTAATTGTTCTTCACATTTATGTTCATATGTCAACAGATGGTGCATCCTTTGCTCCGTTCTTAGACAAGAAAAAACCTCTGTATTTCTTCTCCTCTGACATCTGCAGGTATTTTCAGTCTGATTCAATTATGCTTTTGACTGGAAGTGTGTTTTAAAAAAAGCACACATCAGCAATCTTTTCATAATCTATCAACCAAAGTCCCCTTTTCTATGCAGGTTCATGTTTTAATGGACTTGGAGAGACATGGACTTTCATCTTTTTGCATCTGATTAGATATGATCTTGAATCCTTGCGATCAGATATGATATTCACAACCCTTTACACATATATTCACAGTACAGCCTCAGAGTGGAGGTGTCTTGCGTCCACTATATTGCATGTCGGTGCCACAAGAGGTCAGGCCACACTTTGCAGGATCATAGATAAAAAAAAAAAGTTGGTCAAGATAACGATTAAATAACATATTTCAAATCAACAATAATATCTAACAACATTGTTATGATAAATTGTGCATCTTTAGCTCAAATAACACAAAATGAACATGTGGTCAAGAGTAAACAAACACTCATAAAGGCGATTGGCTCTTTTACCTGTAAGGTGGGACACATATTAAGTTACAGCCACCATATTAAGTGTTAGTATTTATACAATTAATTTTCCAACAAAGGTCCATCTTCTCCTACTTTAACGTTTCTGTTTCCCCTCACCTTCACTTTCAAATCTCTGTAACTTCTATAATATTTGGCTAACATCTTTGCTCCAACAAATGCTTTTGCAATGAACACTGTGCTTGTCTTCTAGGTCAATATCTGCTGTGTATCAAGGCACTATAGATCTGAAGGGTATCGATGTGTATCGGTACTTGCTGCCTCCTGAGGCTCTGGAATCTCCAGTGGTCAACCCAGATAACCAGTGCTACTGCACAGAAAATGTGGTCACCAAAAACTGCACTATGGCAGGACTTCTTGACATCTCGTCTTGTAGAGGTTGGTTTCCCATTAGTTGTGTTAACCCTCTGTCCCCTCATTTTCAGTTAAGTTGAAAGGTATGAAAGGGTCATGGTTAAAGGGTGCTGTAAGGTATGGCATATAGTGAAATGCCCGCAACCCCTTTAACGTGACTATATTCACATTATAGCATGGCCTTGAGTGTTTTATTGCTTTTATTAAAGGGTTAAGACATAGTAACATATTAAGGACACAAAATATTTTTTAAATATTGTTTTAGTAAGCAAATTGCAATTTGTAAAGCGTGTTAAGGGAAAGGAGGAAGCAAGAACCGGTTTGCAATATAAATAATAGTTTAATGAAAAACTGAACCAAAAACACACAAACATAAACACTCAGAGCAGCTGCCTGTAATTCTCTCTCTCTCTCTCGAACCATCGTCACCGGAAGCCTTTATCCCTCGCACGCCCCCATCAGGCTGATTGAGGACCAGGCGTGTGTTGTTCCCCGCCCTCCTCCGCTCTACACTATTCTTCTGCTAAAATATATAAACCCTGATATAAAAGAATGTTGCAACACAACAAAAATTGCGATCCACTCTGGGTCCTGTACAGGGATGTGGTGAACAGGTGTTTCGCATCATAGTAACTACATGTTACATGTTACTACATGTAATGGAGAAAAATAACCTTGGGAGAAACCAGGCTCACTGTGTGGGCCAGTTACCCTCTGGCTAACATCATGAATATAATGTCAATATTACTTATGTATAGTGCAAGTCATGGTTTAAAATTACTAAACCAAGTAAGTGTTAAGGGTCATTGTTTAAACAAAGATATTGTATGTAAGATTAATGACTATTTTTGTCTTTGAAGTCCATCTTAGATTTACTTCAGAAGTTCACATAGATGCAATTGTCCTTGTTAGTTGGCCGATGAAGGGTTTTGTTGGCAATTAATTGATAGTCTAGGTTTTCCATTTCAAGAGTGTAGTCCATCAATAGACAAAGGTGATGCAGGCAGAGATCAATGAGGTGCATCGCAGTTCAACCTGCAGGTCATTTCGGTGAGGTCTATCCTAAGTCCAAGGTTCAGGAAATGACATATGAAGTATCCCATGTCTTATTGTTGGATTTGGCATCAGTTCATCCTCTGAAGTCCATCGTACTCTGGCTGCTGCATTTTGAACCAATTGAAGTTTATTTATTGATCTTGCTGGACATCCTACCAGTAATGCATTACAATAATCTAGTCTTGACGTCATGAACGCATTCATTCATTTTTCTGCATCAGCAACAGAGAGCATATGTCGTAATTTAGCAATATTTCTGAGTTGGAAGAATGCTGTTCAACAATCATTGGTAATTTGATTTTCAAAGGACAGATTGGTATAAAATATAACAGTTATATTATAAGTTCTTAGCTGTTGAAGTTGATGTAACAGTACATCCATCAAGAGTCAAATTGTATTTTAGCAGTTTATTTTTATAATAATTTGTATAATTAGTATTAGTATTATTTTTATAATAATTATCCAATAATTAGTACCTCTGTTTTGCCGGAATTGAGTAGAAGGAAATTTTTTATTTCATTGATACACTCTGCTAATTTCAAGAATTGTGAAATCTCATCAGGTTTTGAAGAAATCTAAAGTTGGGTATTGTCTGCAAAACTTGATAATAGATTTAATGTTTAATAAGGTTTATTTCTGATAATATCTCCCAAGGGAAGCATATACAATGAGAAAAGCAGAAGCCCTAAAACTGATCCCTGTGGAACTCCATACTTTACCTTTTGTTTGGTTTGACAATTCCTCATGTACATAGGCAAAGTGGTTACAGTCTGCTAAATAGGACCTAAACCATGCTAATGCAACTCCACAAATGCCAACATAATTCTCTAGCCTATTCAAGAGAATGTCGTTATCTATCGTGTCAAATACCGCACTAAGATCTAAAAGCACTAGAAGAACAGTGTAGCCACGATCAGATGATAAGAGCAAGTAATTTGTAACTCTTATAAGTGCAGTCTCTGTACTGTGTTGAGGCCTAAATCTTGACTGAAATTGTTCATATATACTATTTCTCTGTAGAAACAAACATATTTGGTTGGACACTACCTTTTCTAGTATTTTCGACATAAATGGGAGATTTGAAATCAGTCTATAATTAGCCAGTTCTCCAGGAACAAGTTGTGGCTTCTTAATAAGCGGTTTGGTAACTGCCATTTTAAAGTTTCTTGGGACATGTCCTAAGGATAGTGAGGAGTTAATAATATTAATAAGAGGTTCAGAGATTACAGGGAATACCTCTTTTAAGAGCTTGGTTGGTATTGGAACTAACAAACATGTTGTGGCTTTTGATGTTTCAATAAGTTTTGTTAGCTCTTCATGACCTAAGACAGTGAAGGATTGAAGTTGCATGTGAGGAAATTATGAGACACTGTTTTCTGAGGTGCTATGACAGATGATTGCATAATTTTATTTCTGATTATTTAAATTTTATCAGTAAATAAATATATGAAGTCATTACTCTTGTGCTGTGACAGAATATCTGGATCTGTTGAGGCTTTATTCCTAACCAATTTAGCCTCAGTACTGAATAAACACCTAGGATTGTTGTGGGTATTTTCTATGAGTTTGCTAAAATATGCTGACCAGGCAGCTTGTTGTTCTTGTCTATAGCTACAGACATTATCCTTCCATGCACTGCAAAATACCTCTAATTTTGAATTCTTCCACTTGCGCTCCATTTTCCGAGCTGCTCTATTGAGAGCATGAGTGTGATCATTGTACCATGGTGCAGGGCTTATTTCTTTCATTGTCTTTAATCGGTGGGTAGTACTATCAAGAGTGCTAGAGATGACTGTATTTATATTTCTGTTATTTCATCAAGTTCTTCTAGGCTTTGGGGTTTACTGAGTGTACGAGATAGATCTGGAAGATAATTATTGAAGCTATCTTTAGTGGTCGAAAGAATAGTTCTACCTGAATGATAGTGTGGTATAGATTGAGTAACATTCGCTGATTGCAGGTGTCATCGCTCTGCGGCAGAATTCTTATATTATTAACATAAATTTCCATATGATAGTATCAAATCCAGTATATGATTATGGCGATGAGTTGGTCCTGTTACATTTTGTCTGACTCCAAGAGAGTTGATCGATAAATGTTAATTCCAATGTGTCATATTATCTATTTGAATATTGAATTCACCTACAATTAAAGCTCTATCTACAGTAGAGCAAGATCTGATAAAAAATTTGCAAATTCACCAAGGAAATCAGAATAAGGCCCGGGTGATCTATATACTGTAGCAAGAGTAAAAGACGATTTATTTTTAACTGACGGTGTCACATTAAACATTATTAGTTCAAAAGATTAAAATTTATATCCTGTCATCTGTGTTTCACTAAAAACTTCACTGTAAATTGTAGCAACACCTCTTCCTTGACCCACCAGATGAGGCTCATGTTGATATCAATAACCTGAGGGAGTAGATTCATTTAAACTAATATATTCATCTGGTTTAAGCCATGTTTATGTCAAACAGAGCACATACAAACTATGATCTGTAATAATTTCATTTACAATGAATGCTTATGTAGAAAGATATCTAATGTTTAGATGTCCTATCTTTATATTATTTTATCTATAATTTGTTTGTTTTGTTCAAGTTTGACCTTAATCAGTTTTTTTCTAAATGATATAGTGAGGGGTTTGTATTTGGTATTTTGGGGAACAGACACGGTCTCCTTTTGATATCTAGGTGATACTGTCTCTATGTGTTGTAATTTATGTGACATGTGTGACGTCTTAAGGCAGCTAGCAGACTTTTGGATTGACCAGTTTGTCTGCTTCCTGACCTGGGCCCCAGTTAGTCAAATACTATCATTATTAAGACTATGAGCCAAATTACTAGAGAGGAGAGCTGCACCTTCCCTGGAGGTATGGAGGTCGTCTCTCTTTAGCAGGTCATGTCTACCACAAAAACTCTTCCAATTGTCTATAAATCCTATTTTATTCTTCAGACACCACTCAGAAATCCAGCCATTCAGTGACAATAATCTACTATAAATCTTGTCACCACGATGAGCAGGGAGGGGGCCAGAGCATATTACAGTGTCTGACATTGTTTTTGCAAATTCACACACCTCTTTAACATTATCTTTAGTGATTTCCGACTGGCAAAGCCAGACATCATTAGTGCCGACATGAAAAACAATTTTAGAAAATCTAGGTTTAGCATTAGCCAGCACTTGTACATGTGTTTTGATGTGAAAACACAATTGCTGAAGCAACCAAGTGATTTTGTAGGTTTTCTACGACACCTTCGGCTCACGTGTCATGTCGCGTGCTCTTCAGGACTCATGCCCCCGTCATTTGCTTTGCAAGGACAACGCTTTCTCAGCTGAGCTAGTGCTCTGGTGGCCAGATGTCCTGTTTTTACCGGGACAGTCCCGTATTTAAGCACTTTTTCTAATGTCCTGACTTATTCTGAAAAAATCGTGTTTTGTCCCATATTATGCCTCTCCTAAAATTTCTCTCTCACATGCAAATTAACTTGTGATTCACCATTCACCGCAAATTTGCCAAGAACTCTCGATTTTTGGAAGGGCAATCAGCCAATCAGCATATATTTATAATGTTGAACATAAATTGTTCTGTCCCACTTTATATTTGGTGTCTTTAATGTGTTCTAACATTAAAATACATACAATATTTTTTATGTAACTACATGTTCTGCAAAATTCTCACAAGATTCACATTTGCTACTGAGGTGTAGGTACTTTAAGGGTAGTTTTATGAGTAGGCTTAGGGTAAGGGTTTTGGGTAAGGGTTGTGATAATGTTAGGGTTAGGTTTAGGGGTAAGGTTAACAGCGTAACAAAAAATGTAACTAAATGCAGATACTTTTAATGTAAGTACAACGCAACAAATATGTGCATAATAAAAACTAATTAAAGTAAATAAAGTAATTCAAGGCACCTAATATAAAGTAGATCCAATTGTTCTTATGTACTCACAGTATTTTATTGTCAATAAGTAAAAGGTTGTGCACTTGCCCACAGGAATGCCAGTGTACATCTCTCTACCCCACTTCCTCTATGCCAGTGAAGATATCCTGAATGGGGTGGAGGGACTGAGCCCAAACTCTGATGAGCACTCCATATTTATGGACGTGGAACCAGTGAGGACCCTTTTCACCTTTAGATATATAACTCATCATTTCTAAATGCAATGAAAAAGATTATAGTTTCTAGTTTCTAAATGCACAGAAAATGCCAAATGTTTGTTTTATGATAAAATGTGATATAATCATCAAAGTTGGAAAATATTCATTTACATACATCAATTTGTTTTGCATGAAGTTAAAGATGTGGCAATGTACTGATTATGCATTTTTTGTATTTCAGATTACAGGGTTCACTCTGAGATTTGCGAAAAGGCTTCAAATCAACATGTTGTATGGCCCTTCGGAACACATCACGTGAGTAAACATCAGATATTGTCATGAATGTACCTTGCTACATGCATGACCAGTCTAACATAAAGTATTGTTTCTCTCACTCTCTCTCTCAGAATTTTGGACAAAATCAAGGTCAACACAGTCTTTCCTATTCTGTGGGTGAATGAGGTTAGTGGCAATGAAGTACCTATTCAACTAAAGAATGCAGTTCAAAGCATATAGGTCCAAATAAAGCATATACAGGTCCAAATAAAGCATATACAGGTCCAAATAAATCGTTAGTTTAAACTACAGCATATAAGTCCAAATAAAGCACTTAGGTCAAGCTAAAGCATATAGGTCCAAATTAAGCACTTTCGTGCAACTAAACCGTATACAGCAAGTCCAAATAAAGCACTTAGGTCAAACTAAAGCAATTAGGTCCATATAAAGCATATACATTCGAATTAAGAACTTTCACCTACTAAACCATATACTGTAGATCCAATCACTTGGGTCCAAAAGTATAAAGGTCCAAACAAAGCACTTTGTTCGAAAAAAAACAAATAGTTCCAAATAAAGCTCTTAGTTCCAGCTTAACCATATAAGTCCAAATAAAGCACTTAAATTCAACTAAAGCATATACTGAAATGTAAGCATATAATGGAAACTTGTCATTCTCATTTAAATATTTATCAATATTTCATTACTTTTTTCATTCAAGATTTCATTAATTTCATTCGATAATTATTTTGCTAGCATGAAGACAAATTCTTTAAACGTTTTCTTTCGTTTTTATTACCAGGAGAGTATAACATCTGACACAATGATGTATATAATTCCCATTTGATGATCCTGTTTAAAAATAGAAAATATGGCCTAGCCTATCGGCACATTAAAACAAAGCACAGGTTTAGAGTCTAGAATTACTATTGTTTGAATATGCAGCTTAATTATGCTTGCTCATAACGTCTGTGCATATGTACACAAATACTTACAAATGATCATTCTCTTGAATTAAATGTGAATTAATAAGTGGAAACAAATATGCCCGATGCGTGGGCATCCTCGTGAATGCTGAATGTTGCGGGTGTTTATCCCATAAGTGTTTATCATGCGTCTCTATTGCAACATCCAACCAGCAAATCAATGCTGTGGTGGTGTTATTGTATTTGTTACTTGCATTTGTTGTTGTTGTTTTTTTCTTTTATGACGGTTGACAAAACAAGCTTAATGTGCCTTACTGCCTCCAACTAAATGGTTGTGACATTGTGAGAAGAGCTTTGAGGCGATCAGCCCTGGCCTGTTGAAATTCTATGGTTATACCGCCCCTTTTATTGTTAAGAGCTACTAATGACTAATTATTGCAGTGATTGCAGTGGTACTAAGCCTATTCTGGTTGAGTACCTACTGTACATCCAAAATTAAGAACTTAGGTCCAACTAAAGCATATATGTACAATTAAATCACTTAGGTCCAACTAAAGCATAAAAGACCAAACAATGCCCTTAGTTCCAAATAAAGCACTTAGTTCCAACAAAAGCATATACTTCAGGGGCCAGTGGTAGCTCAGCGGTTAAGGCTCTGGGTTACTGACTTGAAAGGTCGGGGGTTCAAGCCCGTCAAGATGCTACTGTTGGGCCCTTGAGCAAGGCCCTTGACCCTATCTGCGCTATGACCCCAGCATATTTGGTTGGATATGCAAAAAAACTGCATTGGCTCTGCACAATGACAATAAAGTTGAATCTTAATTAATATAGGTCCAAATGAGGCACCTAGTTCCAAGTAAAGCACTTTTGTCAACTAAACCATAATGGGTCAAATAATGCACTTAGATCCAGATAAAGCATAACGTCCACTGCCAATCTGTTATCTCCTCTTAAATGGGTACATTAGATCCAATTTGACCAATAAAATGTTTTTTTCAATCTTATATACATCAGAAGAATGATTATGGTCAATAAAGAGCTAATCTCATTCTGTATATAACCGTTGCACTGTGTGATTGTATAATCACAGCTGATATAGATTTTTTTCTTTATTGCAGACTGCAGTTCTGGATGATGAAACGGCTGACATGTTCAAGAAAGAGCTGATTTCACAGCTTGATCTATTGGAGGGACTTCAGATTGGACTGCTAACGGCAGGCTCAGTCATATTTGTTCTCTGTTTGATTGGGTTAATTGTGGTGAGCAGGAAAACAACATCGAAGAATAAGATGATTGGTTAGAAGGAATGTTTGGAGCTTTGTGTGTTTGATTTTTGATAAGTTTATATTGTCATTTTTATTTAAGTTCAGATAACTGCAATTCTATTTATATCATTTTTATTCTCTGCATTTTTGTGGAGTAAAATAATTTCTTTATGTTTTTGCTTGATATGTATTCAACTTTCAGTTGTTATCAGGGCAAAATGCTGTAATTCTGTGGTCATACTGTGATTCATTTAAATATGGTATTGTTCTGTATGTCAGCACAGTTTCAATCAAATAAAGAACTGTTCAACCTGGCCGCCTTTTTATTTTGAGGAGCTCTGATGTTTCAGGAATTGCCTTCCACACTATTTGCATAGGTGTTGCCATGTACACATATCAGATATCCAAAGTTTTGCCTACTTGTGCAAAAACAACCAAAGGTATTCTGGAATAGTCTGGATTTCTCTATTATACCCTGTAAATCTATTCAATATGTTTTCCAGTCCCTGAATGGCTGCTAAACAAAAAGGGAAGGGTGTGTTATACAAGAGGGCAGTGGTCGAGTAGGGCACATTAATATGAAAGCAGGGCTGGGAGTAGTCCGTCCTCTGCTTTATGAATAATAAAGTGCCCTCGGTCAGCTGCAACTGCTGCTCTGGTTTAGAGAACTGCTTAAGACCAGCCCAAACAGGATAGATTTTTTTACATTGGTATAAAATCTTGTAGACAGATATAGTTATATTACTATTTTAAATATTATATTATTATAAATAGTATTATACTGAAATACATTATAAACTTTTCAATATATGCCATTTTATATGCTCTCCTAAACTTTACTATTCAGTTTTCTTTATATAGTATATATTATACTATATAAATAATGAATTATTTTATTTATACTAGAGTATGCACAGTATTTTATGTACTACTTTTTATATACTATATAGTACACTATATATATATATATATATATATATATATATATTATATTTTATATATGCACTATTCCATATACTAAGCATTACAGATATGAACAATTCTTTGATTTTCTTGTGAAGAATTCCTAACACGTGTGACATGTTGAAATTGTTTAATGCAGTTGTTCAGGCGTATATCGTTAATAAATAAGAAAGTACACAAACCATGACATTTAATAAAATTATCATTAACATTCATAGGTAAGTTTTATATTTGCTGTAGTATACTATTAAAACAATTTACAGCAGGAGAGGGAACAAAATGCCACAGAAAAATACAAACATAAAACTTCAATCACTGCGAAATGCAGATTCAGTCAAGAACATCTGAAGACATTTGGCATAAAATACAATTCAATTCAAACATTTCAAAAAAGAAAAAAAGAAAGAAAATCCGAAATAGCTGTACAGAACTGTACTGTAAATTGTGGAACTTAATTTCAGATTTTGAGACTGAATCAAAACTCTTTCAACTATATACAAAATGACGTATTTTCAAAACATACGCACTCAAATTAGAAAAAGACATAAGTTACAGAGACATCGAGTAATTGACAACATAAAATTGGTACCTGTACAATCCTAACATTTCTACATCCTACACAAATCAGCTAAAATGAGTGACAATCTAAACCACAACAGGGTAACATGGTATTCTGAAACATCAGCAAACATGTTTAACCATGATTCAATGTGCGTGACAACATGTCTAACCATCATCTATCCTTATGTAAAACACCAAGGTAAAACTTGGGCTTTGGTAAATCTAGTTTACACTTACAATTTTGATAGTACACATGCCTCTGTAGTGAAGGACAAGCTATTATCAGGGTCAAAATAGTTCAATCCTAAACTCTAAAATTGGCATAACAGATTAAAACATTCACATACTGTACACTTACATTTTTTTAAAAGTTAATTCACCCCAAAATATAGTAAACGACTATGGGTTTGGAACAACATGTGGGTGAGTAAATGATGTCAGAATTGTCATTTTTGGGTGAATTTCTTCAAGGAGGAGGCTACCTAGTTTGCCAAAACACAACTATGGGATCAGTTTTATGAGCTCAGTGCGCCACCTGTTTGAAATGCTACAACTGCAACTCCAAACCATCTTCTCTCACACACTTCCTGTCTGAACATCTGTGGTGCAGCTGGGCTAATGTACTTTGTCTGTTTATCATGATTTAATTACCATGAAATAGGAATTTTCATGGACAATTCAGTGACCATAAACAATCCATTTGCAAGAAAACAAGTTTGTACTGTATTTGAGATGAGCTCCATTTAGCAACATTACCAGACAATATTAATCTCAATGTTGGAAGGCCATTATTTAACTGTTAGCAGTACTATTGGTATTTAATGGAGCCCTGTAGTGCAGTTAGAGCTATTAAAGATTTGTTGGTAGATTAACATTTGATTTGCTGTAACTGTGCTATGGATACGGTCTTCTACGTGTCATTCATTGGGGGTGTGGTTTTAGCGTGGGGAAAGCAAAGCACTGTTACGATAGTTCATTCCTATTAACCGTTTTACTGCGGCAGAAGTGTTCCATTAATCGTCTGTTTTCAATTTCTCTTACATATGTTCTGGACTTTAGTTTTGTATGGACTTTTATTTTGAAATCATGTTTTAGTTAATGGTCTTTTCTCTGTTCCCGGTTCACCAGGTGTTTCTTAACAACATTGTTACCCCCCAGTGTATGCATTGCCTTCCTGTGGTCTCTGGGTTTGTTGGTTATTGTCCTTAGTAGGCAGTAGTGGTTTGTTTCGTTCTCATGTTTTTCTAGTTTCTTGTGTTTCTATTGTTTATTTAGAGTTTTCATTAAAAGGCACTGCATTTAAATATTGCTCTCTTGTCAACTAATCCCTCTACAAATGCAAACATTTGTAGAAATTGTCAAAAAACAAAACAAAACAGGCTATTAGAATCGTCATGGCGCTGCCCAGTGGTTGCTCAGGGAAACTGTGGACAAGATAAACTGAGAAATATCCAAGAGACTTGACTATTTTAACAACAAAAAACATGATGAAAAGCTGATGTATAGTTTTGTGCACTTCAGACAAAGCCAAAACCCCCACAGCTGAAATTATTAACGCTTTCTCATTTTTCACCCCATTTTCCTCATAGGAATGAATGAGTAACTATGGAAACAGAGCGTTACTTTCCCCCCATGAGTGGGAGGGGCCTCCTTGCTGACTATATCTTTGATCAGAGGGAGTTTTCTCAATACTAAGACAAATCAGTCTTGTCTAATTACCTTGAAAGAGTGAACTCGGAAGACATGAGGACGTAAAACACATCTATGAACGTTTTGAAATGTTCTGCGATATGTAGATTAAACAAATTGTCTTTTTTTTTTTTTTTGGAGGTCAGCGATGAAGTCAAACAAGTCCACAAGAACATAAGAACACAACAGAATGGAAATTAACAAACAGCCAGACTCTCTTCAAACATAATGGCTTTTAAAAGATGATTACACAAAATGACTAATTTGATAAATTAAAGGAAATTTCCTATCAAAATGCAAAAACACATGTCATGTATGTATCTGATTGTATATAAAATAAATACGTTTTTTTTTTTTTACATTCTTTCTCTTCCAAGAAAATGGACCAAAAATACTGATGACTCATCTTGCACGACACAGATTTTCATCCAATGAAATGCTCTAGAATGAGTATGTCCCTCCCACTAATAAATCCAGCAATCGACAGCAATAATAAGTAGCAAATCATGGCTCACGGCTGTGAAGTACCTAAAGCCTAACGGCTATTTAAAAAAAACAACAAATGTCCACCCCAACTTCCTGTTTCAATAAGTACATCATCAAAGGACAAAAGCCATTTCATGGGGTCTTAAAAAACTTAATTCGTACATTACTTTCTGAAATGTTGCATACAAGTTAGAATTAAAATGGCAAAAACATTATCGTATGACATACAGAATAGTTTTGTATTATGCAGCATTATACACAAATTGGCAAGTGTGTGTGTGTGTGTGTGTGTGTGTAGACATTGTTTAGGGAAACATTTGTCCCCAGTGGTGAGCTCAATCTGACAGGACCTCCCTTTGAGGATATTTTCTGACAGCCTCATTTGGAAAAATGAGCCTTATATTAATTAAAAAATGTATTTTATGTTCTAAAAATTCCAAAATTAAGAGTTTTTGTTTGATTAGGGTCAGGGTGTGGATTAGGGTTATTCATAGTAATCAGATCAGAGTCCTGTGATCTGTGCGTTCCTCATGCATATAAGACTGCTGTACAGCAAGCACCTGGGAAGATGCTTTGAGTTTGGAAAAACAACTGAGGTACATATAAGAGGAGATTTTCAAGCTCATCTTCTCCAGTGTTCTCTTTTATTTTCCTCTTGTCTTCTTTCCTGATGCATATATTTATACCTTTTCCTTTCTACTTCCTCTTCCTTTTCGTTTACTTCCCTTCTTCTGTCCTTCTACTTCCTCCTCACTTCCACCCCTTTATTCCTCTGGTAAGTGGTTCCGGCGGTTTCTACTCTTCCTGTGGTCCAGCAGGGGTTTGAGTTTGCCCAAATCTCCTCGTGTGGGGGTCTGTATGCTCTGCAAACTCTGCAGTTGCTTGCGTTCCTTGCAGTACTGGTGCATGGCGAGCGTCTCAGCCGGACTGAAGCCCGACACCAGGGTTTTAGGGTGCAGTGTGGCCGCCCAGCCCCAAGGAGACTGCTGTTTATCACTCAGCACGTTGACCAGTGCCTCGCTGAGCACCTGCAGACGAAACTTAGCCAGTGTGCGCTTGAAGCCATTCTCTGTGGCCAGACAGTAGTATAAGCCCTGATCTGAAGTCTGCACTAAGCGGATGAGCAAACCGTGATTGGTGGACACCACACGATCACTGAGCCTTACCTGTAAATAAGAAGACGAAGGGAATGTTACAACTGGTGAATGATTTCAAAATAACTGGTGAATACAAAAATATATTAAAGCAGTATATTCTGGGGGCCTGGATAGCTCAGCGAGTATTGACGATGGCTAGCGCCACTGGAGTCGCGAGTTCAAATCCAGGGTGTGATGAGTGACTCCAACCAGGTCTCCTAAACAACCAAATTGGCCTGGTTGCTAGGGAGGGTAGAGTCACATGGGGTAACCTCCTTGTGGTTGTGATTAGTGGTTCTCGCTCTCAATGGGGCATGTGGTGAGTTGTGTGTGGATCGCGGAGAGTAGCATGAGCCTCCACATGCTGTGAGTCTCCGCGGTGTCATGCACAACAAGTCACGTGATAAGATGCGTGGATTGACGGTCTCAGAAGCGGAGGCAACTGAGACTTTGCCTCCACATCATCTCAATGGTGAAGTACGGTGGAGGAAGCATCATGACTTGGGGCTGCTTTGCTGCTTTGAGACCTTGTCCATTTTCCATCATTGAGAGGAAAATAAATTCCCAAGTTTTTAATATATCCTACAAGATAATGTCAGTGTAGCTTTGTACCAGCTGAAGCTCAGTAGAAGTTGAGTGATGCAGCAGGACAATGACCCTAAACATTGAAGTAAATCCACTACAGAATGATTAAAATAAAGAGAAAATGGCTCAGTCAGAGCCCAGATCTTAACCCAAAAGAGATGCTGTGGAATGAGCTCAAAAGTGACATTCACACCAGACATCCTAAGAATATGCCTGAGCTGAAGCAGTTCTGTAAGGAAGAATGGTCCAAAATTCCTTCAAAAAACGTTGTCCAGATCTAATCCGCAGTTAATTGAAATGCTTGGTTGAGGTTATTGCTGGAGGATCGACCAGATATTAGATCCAAGGTTTCACTTACTTTTTCAACAGCACTTTGAAAGTTAAATAGGATGTGTTCAATAAAGACATGAAATATTATAATCGTTTGTGTTGTTAGCTTAAGCACATTGTGTTTGTCTATACATGTGACTTTAATTAAAATGAGATCACATTTTATGACCAATTAATGCAGAAAACCAGCTGCTTTTCCTTGCCACAGTATCGACAACATATACTGCATGTAGTCTATATTTTATATTTATTGTTTTGTATTACTTCGAGTCTGGTGCGTCAGTCATATCTAACACTTCACATGCACCATAAATGATTCATGAAGTAAATTAAGCCAAATCTATACAACTCAAAGAGGTTTTCAATGCCATTGTGCCTCAGTTGTTTTCTCCTTCCTAAAGCACAGAAGGAGCATTAACAGTTTAGGAGGAGTCGGTTATATTTCAGAGACGCCTCTCTCACTGGGCTATTTTACAATTACCAACAGCTGAAGATATTTCATCGAAAGCACTTTCCCCTGATACATATAATACTGTATTGCAGTAACTTATTCTGAAGTGCCAATAGCTGCGTGTTCAATGTTGTGTAGTTCTGGACAGGACAGTCTGACCTCTTTCCTGCGATCATTCTCTCTCTGAATGAGCCATTTGACGGAAGCCTGTGGAGATTTAGGCTGACATTCCAGGAAGGTGGTGTTGTTTTTGACTCCATACTGAGTCATCTCCACTGCATTCCTATAGGCTGAAACAAGACATCAGGTGTTAGTCAATTCCCTCACACACTGTAGCGCATACTAATTGCGCACACACTTCTTGTTATGCTGTAATTCAACAGCTGATGTGATAAACAGTACTAAACAGCTGCAGACTGCACTCTTGATCGAGTCAAAGGGTGTTCAGTAAAATAGCTGTAAACGACTAGTGGGATAGATAAGCGTAGAATTGTATAAGTGACGCTGATATTGGCCAATGCTATTATCCAATGAGAAGGATTTTGACAATATGCTACTTTTGTTTTGCACAATTCAGGCTGGAAAACGCTTTCTACTCATCACGACTAATATTTGACATGTCTAATGTATCCAAATGTTGAATTCTGAGTCACTTGAATCAACGACATCATCAGGGCGAATGTATTCAAATGAGCAGGTGTTATGCACCCATTGGAACAGACTTGTTTGCAGAGATTTCACTCTGAACACGTTCTCGGACTTGGAATTATTCGTTTCTATGGCAACACTGATAACGTCACAATCTATCCATGGGCAGTTTTGTTGTTGATGACAGCAAATAGTCCTACTTTGTTTTCAAATGAAATCCATTGGTGTGAAATATACTTATTATATCACTATTATTATGTTATTATTGCAATAACTGCATATATATGGGCAAATTTGTGATAAATGACGGAACTGATATCATCTGAGTTCATCATCATCTGTTTAATTTGATATATAGTATTCAAATAGGCTTTCCACCGACATGTTTCAAAAATACAAAAAATAAAAATAAAGGCTGACTAGACAGTATTTCATAGCACTTCTACTGGACTTCTAGGAATCGCAATTTTTAAAGTACTTTAAACTATAGCAGATAAATATGGGAATATTATATCAAATTTTGAGATACAGAGTGAAAAATGACCCATTGGACCTCTAATGATGCATTCCAGAACTTTGCGGATGTACTGAAAACTAGACATATATATTGCAACTGAAAAGTCACATGATTCGTATATTCTTAATAACAGTACATTTAATTTTGGAGTTATTGTTTTAATGTGAATGTATAAATTTAGACCATTATTTTGTTGGGCAAGGAAAACTATCTTTATACCATGTGATCCACATTTGGTTTTCGGCCATTGAAAATGGGCAAAGTATAACATTTCCCATTTTTGGACTCAAACAAATGGCATTTAACCCTTATGTTTTGTCACTTTTGACCCAATTTCATTTTGTTTCTTTAATAAAAATGGTATTCTTCATATGAATGGTCCAACTTTTCCTACATTTGCCAGTCCCGCACAAAAATATGGGACTGGATGGGACGAGTTGAGGCTTGAATGGGAAAGACTACAGCACAGAGCATTTTTTTAAAATTATTATTATTTGTCAAATAAAAATAAAGAAATCATACACAATGCAGGAAACAATCACATATATATTAAGGGCTGGGACATCCACAATGCAGAAAACCCATGGACGCATACACACACACACACACACACACACACACACACACACACACACACACACACACACAAACATGTTGTGTTTCCTTGTTTTATGGGGACTTTCCATAGACATAACGGTTTTTATAATGTACAAACTTTATATTCTATCCCCTAACCATACCCCTACCCCTAAACCTAACCCTCACAGGAAACTATCTGCATTTTTACATTTTCAAAAAACATCATTTAGTATGATTTATAAGCTGTTTTCCTCATGGGGACTGACAGGTTTAACTATCCTTATGGGGACATTTTGTCCACACAAAGTGATAAATACACGCTCACACACACACACACACACACACATGTGTGCACACACACACACACACACACATACACACACACACAAACAGGTTAGTTTAACTATATTAGTGAGGCCATCTCATAGACTTCCATTGATTTCACATCAGTCTAATGATATTTTCATTTTCCCAACTCTACCCCTACACCTAAAACTAACCTTCACACAAACATGTGCGCATAACTAGATGTGAAGATCAACATCATTTGACCCATTTACTAATGGGGACATCATCAGTAGCACAGACAAACCTGTCCACACATACCACAAATACTGCACAGATCTAGGTCTGAGTCTAGCCCCTTTGTGACAACGTTTTTGCTAGAATTTTCATGTTTAATGTTTAAAATAAATGATTGAAATAATTACTCTGTCAGATTTGACTGTGGCTGCATGGTCAGGTCTTACAGCGTATTGGAGCATAATTGCAAACACTAGCGTAGATTTGGGGGAGACGGGGCTTGAGACTTCTCCCCCAATGTTGTGAAGGGGTGATCTGTCCCCTCCCAATCATGCATCTGTCCTTGTTTACATATTTTTATCAACGCTGAAATTAATTACAAAAAATTGTTCCGCAATTGTGTGGCGGTGAGTCTGTCATATTGAGACAAAAAAAAACTGATGTCCCCCCTCTATTGAACGAGTTGTTATTGCCCAACTAGACAACAGCGTCACATAGTACCTGTTTCTTTTCTCAGCGCTGGCCAGGATGCATGAACTCACAGTCATTTATTATAACTGGATGAGGATTTTTAAAAATGCTTTTATTTTTTTCACAGGTATGAATACTTGCATTTATATATTTTATTAAAAAATAACTATCCAGTGTAAAATGTCTCCAAATGGATATAAAGCATTCCTAGATTTAATTGTGGATGAATGGCGGATTCAGTTTCGAAGGGTCAATCGCCCTCTGCAGGAATAATACACCAAAGACAATTTCGGTTTGTAGGTCTGTTACCCAAAAAAACTTATGTATCAATTTAGAAAACATGAAATACATAACTTGAGTCATAAGTGGAGTCATTGAAGTTGTTAAAGGCGTCCATAGAAATGATCAGTTTTTTTGAGGAAACCAGATATGCATTTCAGATGAGCAGGTAAGAAATGTAACTTTCTGAAAGGGTCATTTTTTTTCTGGAACATTAACCCTAATGGCTTTTCTGAATGTTTGATATGATACAGTGTATAAATATTAAATTTATTGTAAAACAAGCAGACAGAATCATAGAAAGAAACACCCTACAAATGGGACGGGATGCTCCACTAATCGTCCAACAACAAACTAGTAATTTTAATATTTTTAGCTGTGGTGATTTTAAAGTGATGATTTAAAGATGCCACTTTTTGTAATGTTTAAGTGTGCAGTTACTATCAGCAAGTAAATTTTGAAAAGTTGCGTCTTAAATCGTCCTCATTATTTAAAGCATTGCTTCTGTACAAATTCACCGATTCATCAATACATGTCATTTTTAATTATGATCGGACTTTAAATTGCCTGCTGTAAGCTATTATTCATAGTTCACAAGATTATTTGTGAGGTGTTGTGAACAGTATTTAGAGTGTTGCTGATTCTTTATGTTGTGGTATCTAACAGATTGCTTTAATAAACTGACGCAGAAGAAAAAACTCTTTAATGAACTACATGTTGCGCACTCACAATCATTTTACATTTACACTTTTGAAGAACTTTAGTTACATTAGCAC
This sequence comes from Moxostoma hubbsi, assembly GCA_032164185.1. Taxonomy (NCBI): domain Eukaryota; kingdom Metazoa; phylum Chordata; class Actinopteri; order Cypriniformes; family Catostomidae; genus Moxostoma; species Moxostoma hubbsi. Next base: position 7,887,658 of record JAVLUX010000041.1, read on the forward strand.
ATTGCTGAGCTCGGGATGCTCATAACCGGTGTTGTGCCCTAGATTAGAGCATCTTTAATTACCTCGTTGTGTGTGTGTGTGTGTGTGTGTGTGTGTGTGTGTGTGTGTGTGTGTGTGTGTGTGTGTGTGTTTGGTAAGTTTCTAAAATTCGAATTGACACGAAACCCTCTTTGTCTTCCTATTTTTCATTGAAAATCCAAATTCTCTGCCTGAGCACATTACTTTCAGACTTAATCCTTTTAGTTGAAATGTTGGAAAGTATGCAGGCAGTCAGTCTGTTGTGCATTACCTTTGAGATTGAAACCTCTGCACTGTGTTATTGGGTTCCCATGCATAATATCTTGCCTTCTGCTCCTCCTGAAATAACATAATCAAAATTAAGGCAACATATTTTCATATATAAATTCTTACCTTTCACTTTTACATCCTCTCACTCTTTATCAACATTAATGTCTGAATGTTTTTTTTTCCTTGTCGTGAAAGTCCAATTTGAGCTTAATTTCTCAAAACTAACAAGACGCAGCTGTTGTTTATGTCAAAAATGCAATGAAGTGAAATGTCACTTTTATTTTCCACTTCATTAGACCAGTACAAATCTTTGCACGAGTTTCTTCCATCAATATTTTCTCTACTCAACATATCTGACAGCAAAAGAAAAGGTTTGACTAGGGTATCAGATTCATTTTTAATATGTGTCTTGTTGAAACAATCCATTGAAGGCTTTACAATGTAAATACTCATGAATATTTATTATGTGGCCTGTTCTGTTTGATTGACAGACTGTGTGTTGTGGCCTGAATGCCAAAAAGTACAGAACAACAATACAGAACTTTCACCTTTTCTGATGAAACTTAAGTCAACAGATTTTTTTGTCTGGTTTATTGTCCGCTAGCTGAAAATCTGCTTGTGTGCCTCAATTTTGACCAGACAAAATTAAAGCTGTGCCTGATCATTTATTTCCACCCCACTGAGCATCTGTGTGTGTTTGTGTATACAGTATGTACCTTTTACCAGTGGGGTAGAATCGAGAACAGCTGAGTCCGTCCCAGGCGCAGTACGGGTCCCGTGCTAAACAGCAGTCTGCACAGGCAGAGCCGTAAGCGTTGCAACGATGCAGAGACACCTGAGATACTCCATGCTCGGAGCTTGCGTACAGCTGTTGCTGTAACACACAGAAGCCAGATCTCACAAAGGCTGTGGATTTAACCCCCAACACTGGTGACTACATAATTACCAATAATTAAAGCTACACCATATCCCCCGCCACCCCTCACTTACTATATGTGGAGCTTCGACAGAGAATGCATGTAGATAAATGAGCTACAATGTGTAGTTACCTTTTTAGAAGAAATTCGTAGGTTGGTGATGGGAGACTGCTTCTGGAGATAAAAAAGAGAACTGTGTAAACGATGTGACGTTCATTTACATATATTTCTTTTATGATGAATATGAAGCGAGAAAGAGAGAGAGAGATGGAGAGAGTGAGAGAGATGGAACATTGTGTGATCACCTGTTGATGATGCTGTAATCTGTTAAATCAGCTTTCTGAAGATAAAGTAATTTTGGTCAAATTCATCCCATTTTCTCAGTAGAAAAATAGCCGTCCAAGCAGGGGTATTCATCCTTATTTTGTGATAGCCAGTGCGCAAGAGTCTTTCACAATAGAAACCTCAACAGTTAGTTCCAGTCCTCGAATCTGATTGGACGAGATGTTCTGAGTACTAATGGTCTGACACCATCAACACTCGTACGCTTCACTGTGTGTATCACTCCGCTTGTGCCGTTCTAAACTAAAGTGTAAGAGCAGTGCAAATATGATAAGATATATGTGTCTCTTTACCTTTAATTTTGTGACATTACATATTTTAGCCAGCAGGTGGAGGCAAAAGACCATTTTTGTGTGTAATATGATCCAGTTGGTGATGTGAAGTGAGTCAGCATTAGTCAGTGTTTACATTCAACAGTATTACTACCAAACTACTAATACTAGGAAATACTGTAGCTTTAAATGGCTTGAAACTAACAACTTCAGCATTAAGGCTCATCACAGAGACACAACAGACTGATTAATCACACAAACACAACGTGCTTACCTCTTACCGGAGTTTCCACATTGGAGAGGACAAACAGGTAAAAATGGCGGAGGAGATTGCGGTTTCTACAGTGAAAGACGCTTGCGCACCGGTTGCCACGAAATAGGGAGGAATACCCCTGCTTGGACTGCTACTTTTCCACTGAGAAAATAGGACAAATTTCACCAAAATGACATTATCTTCAGAAAGCTGATTTACTCACCTCAGCATCATTAACAGGTGGTCGTACATGCTCCATCTCTCTCTCGCTCTCTCTCTCTCTCTCTCGCTCTCTCTCTCTCTCTCTCTCTCTCTCTCTCTCTCTCTCTCTCGCTCTCTCATACATACACACACACACATACATCCTTGTTTATCCAATGGCATGTTAGAAACAGCCCAAGCCATGATGCTAGTTGTTCTAGTGATGTTTTTGAGAGGCTTGGATGCATCATTTGTTTTGAACCAGCAACTTCAGATTCTGATCCATGGAACGTAAGAAAGTAGTTCCAAGCACAAATGCAATTTTTATAACCGTACCCAGTTTTTCCTAATTATTTTAAATGTACTTGTTCACTGAACAGAGCAATATCAGCACTGCTTATGTAGGCCCATATCGCACTCTTGCTCATGTGATATTGCTTAAAAATATATATATATATATATATATATATATATGGTCCCGAGTTCGAATCCAGGATGTTCTGAGTGACTCCAGGCTGGTCTCCTATGCAACCAAATTGTCCCAGTTGCTAGGGAGGGTTGGGTCACATGGGGTAACCTCCTTGTGGTCGCTATAACATGGTTCTCGCTCTCGGCAGGGCGTATGGTGATTTGTGCATGCATGCCACTCTAACGTGCTCAACAAGCCAAGTGATAAGATGTACGGATTGATGGTCTCAGATATGGAAGCAACTGAGATTCGTCCTATGCCACCACAAGGACTTAGAGTGCATTGGGAAATAGGCATTCCAAATTTGGGAGATATTTGGGAGTAATCATGTCCCCGGACCGTAATAAGGAATATTTATTCCATCTGAATATTTCAAGATTGAAGTACCACCTGTTTTCTCTAGGGGAAGTAAACAAAGTGCCAGCTATTTGGGCAATGCGGTTATACAGAAAACAAACCACACTCAATGACAGCAAACAACACATGAAGAGAACACATTCTTGCATTCAAACACAGCTTGATGGAGCACAAATATGAATGCAGGGATCTCAAGATGTGTTTTTCCAAGTTTCAAACTAGATTTAACTTGACAGCTACCTAAAAACGGTATGTTTATGACGCAATGCAAACGAGATGCTCAAAAATCATCTTACGCTGGTGTGCATTGACACATCCTTAGAAGAGCCCTCATAACAAATCTCGGACTGACTGACGAATTCAATTGCAAAATGGATTGTGTGAACTGTAGGCCAATGATAGGCAGATGACATAAGTTCAATAATATGGAAATAAACAAAACATTGCATACTAAAGCCATGTTTTGAATTGTCTTTTTGGTAACACTTTACAATAAGTTTCAATTTGTTAATATTAGTTAATGCAACAAATAAACAAACAATTAACAATTTATTGTTTACAGCATTAATTGTTTGTCATTAACCTTTGTTAATTTTAGTTAATACAAATACTATTGTTGATTGTTGATAAGTTCACGTTAGTTCATAAAGCATTAACTAATGTTAACAAACACAACTTTTGATTTGAGAAATGTATTAGTATATGTTGAAATTAACATTAACTAAAATTAATAAAAGCTGTAAAATTATTGTGCATTTTTAGTTCATGTTAACCTATGTTATTAACTAATGTTAACAAATGAAACATTATTGTAAAGTGTTTCCATCTTTCTTAATGCTTTACTCATGTGACACAATGATGTAATGCATTATAATTATCTATATTATTATTTTTTGTAATATATATTTTATTTACAATGATTTAATGATTTTTTATTAACGATTCGGGTGGATGTGGCTCAGTTGGTAGAGCGGTTTGGCCACTAATCGCAGGGTTGGTGGATTGAATCCAGTTCTTGGGCAAGACACTGAACCCCAAGTTGCTTCCAATGGCAGGCTAGCACCTTGCATGTATGAATGGACCGTTAAGGTTAAAAAGGCGCTATAAAAGTGCAGACCATTTACCATTTAATTGGCATACTGTGTAATTAATTCGAATCAGCACCCCCTTAGATCTGGGCCTGATTGTTGTGGTTTTGTGTTTGCATGCATCAGTGTGTAGTGTGTTGCCATACCAAATTAAACAGCCCACTGGGCAACCAGTGTGTCATTTCATGGCCATAAATTGGTTTGTGATGTCTAAGCCTATTTAGACTATTTTGAGTGTCGTTCATTGCAGATCATAAGGAATCTCACATTATAACCTTTTCCTTACCTCATTCTGAGCCTTTTTTGCTACTAAAAATCTGCTTTGCCTTAGTACAACATTCACTTCTAATAAAGGCTTTGTGGCACTGCCAGTTCTGCTCATACAGTTCGCCCTCGAGAGTCTTTGATGTGTGATGTGTAGAGAGAGCACAGACCTTAAACACTTCCAGCTCCTCCAGGATTAGATCCTCATCCAGAGAGCCGTTTGATGGCAAAACGACAACCTTCTGTACTGTGCCTTTATCTGTCAGAAGAATATCAGAACATCAGGAGGGTATTGAACACAAACTAGAAAAACAACCTCTGTAAAGATGTGATTTAGTTTGGGTTTGAGCTGGATATGAAGTGTTTCCATTGTTCACAGATTTTCTGTTTAGATTTCTTTGTGTAAGAGCATGTATATGTGGTTTGACGTTTAGCATCTGTTCTATGAAATATCTTCTAAAAAGAAAGTACCCTATGTGTACCCTAAGTTCACATAGTGTTAATGGAATGTTCCAGATATAATTCAAGTTAAGCTAAATTGCATTTGTGGCATAATGTTGATTACCACCAAAAATTATTTTGACTTACTGCCATTACGTCGTCATGACAAAAAAGTTGTAATATTTGATATACTTTACACAGATAAGGTTAGTAAGCGATTTTATCATGTTAAAATTGGATAAACATAAATTATGTTGAGGTCTTGTGGCAATACTTTTGAAACGGTGTGTATTTGAGCGTTTGTGGACTGGCCCCATTCATCTTCAAACTGTAGAAATCTTTCATGAAATAAGATAGAATGTTATGAAATCAGAAACACATTATCTCTTCTAAAGACCATTAAAGGTCAAGTTTATTCAATCTGTAGGGTCAAGATGGGGGCATGATAGGTATGTATCTTGCTGTGGACCCTCAGATAAAGGGTGGATGGAGAACTCAGTACGAACTCTGGAAATCCCCCTTTTTTAAATCTCCCAAAACATACCATCCTCTGCCAACAAGCAACCAGACACATTCCAGATGGTGTTCCTGGCGTTTGATCAGGAATTTTGATAGGCACACATAAACAGCTGGGATTTTGATCTCCCCCCAAAAAAACCTCTATTCTCGTTACCTAGTAACCACTGAGCCGATCTGCTGTCGTCTGTCTGATTCTGCTCTCTGACACACACCCACACTCTCTCTTTTTCTTTTGTCCCCCCTCCCCCCAAAGGTTAACATTATGTGTTGGTCCTGTGACACACCAGGGCTCACTCCTCCATTTACTGATGTTGAATAAGAAAAAAAAAGTTTTGGTTAATTTGATTAGATGAATGTTAAAGATTAATGAAGCTTGTGTGGAGTCACTGCCCTCTAGTGGGAGTGGATTCAAGCGGCTATTGAATGATTCATGTCTGGAGCACTGGGAGATGGAAAAGTGTGTTCATGGCTATTATGTGGAGCTAAATGTATTTAATTTTGTAGTTTTGTAAGGAATGGAACAGTATAGAATATTTTTAATTTATTTATTTTTTCAGGTCTTTGCTTTGGATATTTGTACCTCTTTTATAGTATAGTATAGTATAGTATAGTATAGTATAGTATAATACTGTATAGCAGTGGATCACAACCCTGTCCCTAGAGGCCCCCCAACACTACAGATTTTGGATATCTCCGTAATCAAACACACCTGACTCAACTCATCAGCTTGTTAGTAGAGACTCTGCAGTCGTGGGGGGCCTCCAGGAACAGGGTTGGGAACCACTGATGTATAGTGTCTCTCAGTCCATTCCTAGTGGACCAACAACACTGCAAAGTGCAAACACACCTGATTCTATTGATTAGCTAATTAGTTGAGGTTCCCTGATCTGAATTGAAAGCCAAATAAGAGAGACGTCCAAAATGAGTTGTGGGGTGGATAGAGAAATGCTATAGTATAGTATAGTATAGTATAGTATAGTATAGTATAGTATAGTATAGTGTATTATTGGTTATGTGGTATGGTATAGTGCAGTATAGTATAGTATTTTATAGTATAGTATTGTATTGTATTGTATACTGTGGTATAGTATAGTGTAATATTGGTTATGTGGTATGGTATAGTATAGTATTGTATAGTTTAGTATAGTATAGTTTAGTGTAATATAGTGTTATATATACTTTATTGTATAGTGTAATGGAGAATGATAGGACATAATTGGGAAGAGAGATGGGAAATGGGATTAGTATGTGTCGCAGGCCAGATTCAAACCTGTGTCAACCACATTAGCACCATGGTTCAATATGTCTGGAATATGTACACTAGCTGCAGGGCTACGCCTCTGAATATAATTACTTTGTACATTGTTTTGGAAACAAAATTACAAGTTAAAGTGGTAGATCCGCAAACTGTTACAAAATTCCCTTTTATGGAGCAACGTTTAGATCTAGATGATCTTTGTCAGGAAAATCAATGAAATGTAGTATAGAGTACTACAATTTATAAAAGTACTATATTTTTACTGACAGAACACTTCCAGGAAAATAAAAAAAGCACAAATCTCAAGATGCCTTACTTTTCTGCCCTTCTGAATTATGTATGGAAAAAACTATTTAGTATAGTAACAGGGTCAACAAGCAGTCAAGCAAAACTGAACGTGTCAGTTCTTACCAAATACTGTCATGAAGTCACTTATTTGTTTCTTTAGCCTGGTTTCAAATGGTGGGTGTGACTCTGAGTGGGTAACTGCTCAAATTGTTACTTAATTATTTTGTTTTCCCCAAAGTTTGCTGTTCTGTGGGACTGTACCTGTGCCCAGAAAGAGGACCTGGTAGTGTCCGTCCGCAGCGGTGACCTGGTCCACAGCTATGGAGGTGTACTTGTAATCAGCATGCGTCCGCACAACCAGAGGTTTCCTGCCCACTGGATAAATGGGGTTGAACATGATGGGGTGATTCCTCACAAACGTCACCACATCATCTGGAAACTCTTTAGTACTCTGGATATGAGGGGTGAATGCACCACCAGGACACTGACAGGAAGAAGAGGAATAGATTTATAGATTAGCTAGTTAGCATGCCAAATCAAATCAAACTGGCTAATTCATTTAACCCTTGTCACTTTCATTAGTCTTTTCATCACTGTAAATAAAACACACAGTTTAGATTTAGTTTTGTTTATGGCTATCATAGGAAGCATTACACAAAACGTCTTCATTTTATGCCAAGACGTCTTCATTTTATGCCATTAATTTCTTACTGTGTAAAAGTTTGTTATTTCTAAATGTGGGAAAAACACCTTCAAATATCCCACAGGACAACATTATATGCTATTTTTATAAATGGAGTGGCTGTACCAAGGTTAGATCCGGACATTAAGGTGTGTGACTCACAGTTCCAGGTCGTGGGTAGGGAATCCGACCCTGGAATGCCACCCACTGAAAGTTTGGCCCATCCCTGTGTGCAAATGGGCCATTGAAGACCGTCAGGATGTCGGCCATGTTGTACACACAGACAGCAGAGCCTCTGAACACAGAGCTGGAAGAAATTGCACACAAAACTCAAACACTCACGTTTGACTAATGAAATGGGAAGGAAGACAGACAGTAAAAAGGCATTTTGTTTAAACAACACATCATTCTTGACTGTCTTGAGTTACAGTGGATGATGTAGCATGCTTATCCAGAAGACTTCATATAGGAAAACTGACACCACTTTGGTTACTTGCAGGGATACAGCATGGTTTGGCTTGATATTGTAAATTTTTTATCAAACTGTGAGACAAAGAGTGTCTTTGTTTTACACTGAAACAAAGGTAGAGAGGACGAAACATTTTATATGACGAAGAATAACAGAGCAGGGAATGGACAAAGAAGCCATAACTGTTTAAGTTGGCTTCATTAGGAGAACCACACAGATCCTACTTGGTTCTGCAGTTCAGAGAATTATGGTGCAGTGATTAGTGTGTGTATTTAGGGAATGAAAACACAGTTCAGATCAGAAACCTTGACCGAAACCTCACCTTATTCAACCATATCTCACACACACAATCAAGCACAATCTACGACTGACATAAGACAACACCCAATAAATGTAACGAACTGACCCACAGGAAAGAAAAATCACAGATGAGAACTCATTTCTCAATTGTTTTTCCTAGACATGAAATTTGATTAAATGGAGATCAAACTGAGACTATATTTAATTGTCCTACCTGTCAGATTTTTCTCTTTTTCTAGAGTTTCAGAATCATGATGATGTCTTTTAAATCAAATGGCCGACTCCTTTGTTAGGGACTGAAAACCTAGGAGATCAGTAGTTATAGAAGTACTCAAACCATCCTGTCTGGCACCAACAATCATTCCACAGTCAAAATGTGATATCACATTTTTCCCAATCCTGATGTTTGATGTGAACATTAACTGAAGCTTCTGACTGGTATCTGTATGATTTTATGCATTACACTGTTGCCACATGATTGGCTGATTAGATAATCCCAAATTTGGGGGTGTTATCTTCCATTCCAGCACATTCTGTTAGGGTTAAGTTTAAGGCTGGGTATACTTAATTTTTCATGTTCCGGATTGGATCGTGCCCAGACGCCTGCGTTGCGTTTCTGAGTATACTTTTCTGACCGCGAACGAATAGGTACGCGTTCGATGCATGAGCACTACAACTGCATTGTGACATCTTTTAGTACAGTCAATGGCCAGCACATGCGCAGATGGCACAAGTCAAGAAAATGTAGGTTGCGCGGTCAAGCCGAGCGACTGTGCTGATAACACAATTTGTGTCACACATACTGTATGCGGATCCGCCATTAGTGCCATTTTGATACAATCTGAACCTTTGCTGCACTTTCGATTGGTGGGGGGGGGGCTATATGGATAGTTTGGGGGAGGGGTTAAGCCCACCCTGCACCCCTCTAGACACATCCCTGACATCAACACAGGATAGAAAACTGCATGCTGAAAATGTATCATATTGAAACATCACTGAATGACCTTATGAAATCAATTACAAACATTTCGAGAATGAATAAATTTGTCTTTTCCTCCCATCAGCACCCATAGGTGTGATCACACGTTCTAAAAAATCCCAGCATCCCCTCAGTGTCAAACTCGTCTAAACTATATTTGGCTAAATGACACACAAAACACACTCATGCATATATCCACACATTAGTGGCAAGCCTAATATTGCTGTTGGCTTTACCTTGTGGAGGTGAAGACTCCAAAGAGGAGAAGGCCTTTTGGGTGGTCTGTCTCCAATAAAAACACATTCTCTGGAAGGTAAGAGACACCCGCTCACTCAGTGACTGAACATCTGCCCCACAATTTGTCACCTTGTTAAACAATATAGTTCTACACTAGTGAGACATGTAGCCTAACAATAATAAAACAGGCAAAAGAGTGTAAATCTATTACAGACTTAACCTCTCCTGTGAAAAGGATTGTACTGAGTGTTTTATGATAGTAACATGACTTTAATGAGGTGAGAAGCTTTACAAATGGACTAGGGCTGTATTAAACTGTAATATGAGCAAAAGCTAAAATTATTGTGTTATTGTTAGTGTCCGATAATACTAAAAGGAAGCTATTAACATAATATGTGGAATTTGTCTATTAAATTCTGTCATCATGTTCTCCACCTCATGTTATTCCAAACTTGCATGACTTTCTTTTTGACGTTGAACACAATCGATGTTAGATGGAATGATAGCTGCAGTCACTATTGTTAGCCATACTATCTTATTTTCCATGCAATAAAAGTGAATGGCAACTGAGACTTCTTTCTAACATCTCCTTTTGTGTTCTATGGAAGAAAGAATTTTCATTTTGGGGCAAACTAACCCTTTAAGAAGAACCTGAGGGTGTGTGTGTTTGTAGTCTCACCAAGCTCATCAAAGTGGGTCTCAGTACCATCCTCTTCCAAAACCGAACATACCATGCGAGCCTTCAGGAATGTGGTCCACTTATTCACCAGACTACGTTGCCCACCAGTGTCGTTCTAAATAGAAAGATTTGCAATTACATAAAATGGTAAATGGTCTGCACTTATATAGCGCTTTTTTTAAACCTTAGAGGTTACCAAAGCACTTTACACTGTGTCCCAATCACCCATTCACACACACACTCATACACCAATGGCGGCAGAGCTGCCACGCAAGGCGCTAGCCTGCCATTGGGAGCAATTTGGGGTTCAGTGTCTTGCCCAAAGACACTTCGGACCAACCATGCGATTAGCAGCCGTCCCGCTCTACCACCTGAGCCACAGCCACCCCAATGAATACCTATATAAAACTAGACTTTTTGGTCCCACTTTATATTAGGTGTCTTTAACTACCATGTACTACCATTAAAATACATACAATACAAACATATTGGTCTGTAAAATTCTTACAAGATTCACATTTGCTGCTACTGAGGTTGAGGGGTAGAGGGTTAGGGGTTAGGGTTTAGGGAAAGGGTTGGGCTAGGGTAAGGATAGGGTTAGGCTTAATTACATAGTAGTTAAAGACACCTAATATAAAGAGGGTTTGACATTGTGAGTCATTGTCCTGCTTGGATCTGATCCAATTTTCCTCAGTAAATGTAAAGCCACATATCGCAAATGGCAATTGATTTCCATGGTGCTTGTGTCACCAAACGTTTTTCTAGTGTATTTCGAGACTTAAATGACTCCTAAGATAAGAAAGCAGAGGCAGAAAATTCTGTGTTATAATCTTTTTCTCACTGAAGTATTTGCCTAGTCATACACTTTCTACAGCATGTGCTGTCACCCACTATGAGTGTGATAGACCTCCAAGAGAGAATGGCAAGAAACAGTCACTAAGTGTGACATCCCCTGCCAGAATCGAGTTGTTTCAAGTTGGCAAATGGGACGGTGCCTTTACGTGTCAGAGCATGTTTGCTACCATACAGCGCCTGTCTTGAAGTGTTTGAATTTACTTACAGGGCACACTCGCGCCACCATCGTGTGGATGTTCTTAGTGTTTCCACTAGTATCGGTCAGTCTCTCACGCAGGAAGAAGTAGAGCTTGGCGTCGTTCGGATCAGAGCCGTCGGGAATCAAGTGGGCATCTATGAATACTGGCTCTAGTCAAAACAAAAGAATATTTACAGCTTAGTGGGACACTTTAAGGTATAGTTCACCCAAACATGCACATTTAATCGTCAAAATGTTAGCCTCAACATTGCATCTTTTTACCATACAATGAACATGAATGAGGCTAAAATTCTTCTCTTTTGTGTTCAATGGATGAAAGAAAGTCTTATGTGTTTGTAATGAAGTGAGGGTTAAGGTTAGGTTAGGATTAGGGTAAGTAAATAATGACAGAAAGTTCATTTTTTGGAGAACTAGCCTTTTAATTTGCTCTACATGAGCAACAAAATAGACATACGAATATCATCTATATTTTACAGAATCAAACCTCCGTTGCTCTCATGTCTGAGTCCATTTGAAATATGATGTACTTTTGTTTTAAATATATTTAATTCACTTTCACATATTCAGACCTAATATGTTATTCATGCTGAATATTTGGATTGTAGCACACAAAAGATATTGCGATCCCTTGAGAATATGTCAAGCATGTAGAGTATATTTAGATTTCTCTAGTGGAATCATTGTAAACAGATACTGAAACTATCCTGACCTCAAGCAGTTCCTTTGACGTGGGTAAAGCAGTTTTTAGCTTGTGGTTTGTGTATTATTTTACCCAAATGACTTGGAACCTGAACATGTCATTTACAAATGAAGTGTGCAATTTTTTCGATGTTAAAGCACTTTCATTTATGCCAGCTTAATATGCCGAGTTAAATATAAGTAAATCATTTGCAGGTCGATTTCCCTGGAAACTGTCAATATTACAGCTCTGTGCTGCTTTCAAAACATTCCTCTGTTTTTGAATTTTGTATTTGAGGATCCAGACCAGCCCAACACAGTAACATTGGCTCAACCAATGGCGAGAGAGGTGGGAATATCTGTATGTACAAATAGTGGTAGATGGGGAAGATTTTCGTGGAAACCAGTTTGAAAGAAATGATCATTTTTGCAATTCAATACAAACATATAGTTGTGCTTTTGGACTGAAAAAACTGCATTTTATTCACTAACCTCGCGCAATCTTGTTTAAGAAACTGTCTTGAATATTTCAATTAATTCAATGTCATTCCTGGCAACCTGGCATATATCCAGATGCGTGGTGTAGTCGAGTTCTCTTTCTGCATGTTAAAGAGGTGATTCAAGTGTCTGGATCACAGTAGTGAGTAATGCTGTTCAGTCCCAGCACAGATTCAGCACAGAGTTCAGCACAGGTTTTGTGGGCTGTTTTGCACCGTTGCCTGACCTGCATAATTCCTTTATTGAATTGGGCGCTAAACCAGCACGTGCAAATAACTAGCGCACAATTCACTCTTATTGAATTCCCTCCAAATAGTTATTTGATTTTTAAAGTACTGAAATTATTAACACTTTCTGACAGAGCCTCAAGATGTGAATAAATATACTTTATAATAATGTTGATGCTTAAAATAACAGATAAGGTTTGTACCGCTCAGCCATTTGGAGTTATGCTGGTCCGTCCTTACTGCGTTCCTGCTGGTCAGGCTCCTGAAGATTGCTGCATCTGTCCCCATGAAGTCAATGTACATGCCAGAGAACAACTCCTGATCTGAGACACACACAGAAACATTGTGTTTCAATATCAGTATACAACATATACATATATTTTAAGTTCAGTCATGAAAATCTACCCAAGCTGATAGGTCCCCAGACAAGTAATTAAAGTCAATTGGCTCGCATGGTGCAAGCTGATAAATCCTTTGACATGTAATCTGTTAGCCAATCAACTTGTGTAATCTCTCTTTGTCAATATTTAATTTCCCTCAGTTGTGTGCAGGTAAGCCGGTTTCACTGCTAAGAGAGTTTTCTCTCTGAAATCATCCTCCTCCCCAGCACCACTTGTCTAGATCTGAACCAAGGTGATTGTATGTGTGTATAATTGTGAAGCAGCAGCATGTTTTATGCATTTCTAATTGCGCAGTAGCATGTCTTATATTCCCAACATAACCGTGTAGGTTTTGAGGAGAGTTGTCATGACTGAAATAGATTAATATATATTAATTTTTAAAAACTTTTATGGTTTACATCTACTGCACCTATGTATTATGAAAAGTGCCATTTCTGCAACGGACTGAATCTGTTTGTTGAATATGGGACATATCAATTTATTGTGGCTATATAGTTATTTGCGGTGTGCTCTAATATGGACTTATCATCTTTCCACATATCTCTCCTTCTTTTTGTCATTCCATTACTCTATCACTTCATCAATCTGTTACACAGTGGCCCGTGGTTGACGTGTGCAGCTAAGGGCCAAGCGTATGGTGGAAATTTGCAGACAGACGACAGACAGTGAAGGCTATGGTCTGTCATGTCGAGGGCTGTGAGGCTTTGATGTTGTATAGACAGCTAGGAACTGTTTTACTTTATGGCATACAGTATTATATTTGTCCATGTGTGTGCTTATGAGTAAGTCGGGGCTGGGAAATATAGCTTAAAAATATTAATAATAATAATACTGTGGGGACCTGGGTAGCTCAGCGAGTATTGACGCTGACTACCACACCTGGAGTCGCAAATTCGAATCTAGGATGTACTGAGTGACTCCAGCCAGGTCTCCAAAGCAACCAAATTGGCCCGGTTACTAGGGAGGGTAGAGTCACATGGGATAACCTCCTCATGGTCACAATGAGTTGAGCCTCCCATGCTGTAATTCTCTGCGGTGTCATGCAGAGCGAGCCACGTCATAAGATGCACGGATTGACTGTCTCAGAAGCGGAGGCAACTGAGACTTGTCCTCCGCCACCCGGATTGAGGTGAGTAACCGCACCACCACGAAGACCTACTAAATAGTGGGAATTGGACATTCCAAATTGGGAGAAAAAGGGGATAAAATAAAAAAGAATAATAATGTATATAATGTATACTGTATATATATATATATATATATTTATGTATTTATTTACATCAGCACAAGATACTCGACAGCCCACACACACACACACACACACACATATAACAACGTTAGGCTACAGCAACGTTAGGATTTCTTCATGAAAGCAGCACTGTAATGAACCTTTATTTGTCACATATGGTCACAAGTGAAAGTAACCGGCGAAATTGGCCGGCATCCCGCCCGCACGAACGTGCAACGCGACGACAACGGTATCGCTTCCTCTTTGGTGCGCGGAGAGTTGTTGGCGTCGAGGAAACGATCGCCCCCTGACGGTATTCTACGTAGACGCGCGCGTGTCATGTACACGCCTGGAGGAGGCAAAGCGTGACACCGACACGCATCCGCGAGTGGACCGGCGTGTCTATTTCACGCCTCGGCGTGATATCGGGTTGTATATCAACCAGTCCTACATTTGTGGATGTGGGAGTGAATGCTTTTACATGTGGCCCATGTAATCGGTTCTCATGGGGCATAAAATGAGAAATGGTGCTGACTAAGTGTTTGAATCTCTGTGTGTTAGTAAGTGTGTTTCTGTTCCAGTGCTTTCAAATGGCTCTCTAGAGTGTGAAAGCAAAGATGTGCATGTAACATATAGCCTAATAGCTGTTTCAACTGCAACCCAACACCAACTAGCCAATTAAAGATCAAAGAATTAAGGTGGCAGCACTAAGAGACCCTAAGTGATCACACCTGAATGGGGGCACATAGCCACAAAATGTGGGTGTTTGGTGACACTATGGGGTCATGAACAAAGAGAACACGTGTAAGATAGTGTGAAGGGAAGTGTGCGGGACAAATTGTCATCTGGAGGTAAAGACAAATAAGACGGCAGCACTCACTGAGCATGACCGAGACAGTGTTGACCTGTGGGTTGAAGGAGCACCTCCCTTTGCCTGATTCGGCTCGTGAAGAGATGTGAAATACTTGCTCCTGCCAAATCACAAAACACACAAAAAAAACAACGTATTTACAAAACCGTACATATTGGCTTTCAAAAGGGTCTGAAAAAAAGCTGAAAGTCATAAGTTTGGCTATGTGAGACAAAACACTCCAACATGTGCACTTGCTATCTTTTTGCCCCATTCCCCGTTCTCAAACCTTTTTTCAATTTCATTCGAAATGTTTTACAGCCAGTGCTCAACTCTTTATAAAAAGATTTCCAAGTAGAAGTCACTTCCTAGCACGCTTTAGTGCAGCGGTTTTGGAGAGCTGTCTTTATTCTGATTGGTTGGACAGACTTGCCCGGAGGATTCCAGGTTTCCGTAGCGACTGCCAGACCAGTCTTTCCTCCTCCTTTAGTGTCCTGATGTTGGCCAATCACGCAAAGTGAGAGAAACCAGAGACATAGAGTGTCCCCGTCAGGCTGCTAGCAGGCCATACGGATACAGTTTGTTGGGTTCTGTGCTGCTGGCAGTGAAATTTCGAATGTATCGTAATGTTGGCCAATAACAAACATATTTTATCCTGACGTCACATGCAACTCTAATATATGCAGAGATGTTAATCACACAGCAACTCCAGGGTGGTCCTGTCACAAAGTTAATCTGCGCACTTTGAAAGGTTAAAGGTCGCCCCTCCCAGAGTTTTGTTCTTCTGTAATTGACCAGCTGGTGTGCAGCCAAGGAAACAAGACAGAAAGAGAGAGATGGACACGGATAGAGGGCTGAAACAGAATAAAATGCCTTTCAAACAAAGGAAGATTTATAGAAAGTCAATTGCTGGACTCCAAAGCCTTCTCTTCTCTTCTCTTCTCTTCTCTTCTCTTCTCTTCTCTTCTTGTCCTTTTCTTCTTCCCTTTTCTTTTATTTCCAAATATTTTTTCTCTTCTTGTCTCTTTTTTCTTTTCTTTCCTTTTTTTCTTCTTCTCTTTTCTTCTCTTCTTTCAGTTTCTCTTTTTTATTTTTTCACTTCTCTTTCTTTTCTTTTCATTTCTCATCTCATCTCTTCTTTTTCTTTTCTTTTCTCATCTCTTCTTTTCTCTGCACTTCTCTCCTTTCTTCTTTTCCTTCCTCTTCTCTTCTTTTCTTTACTTTTCTTCTTTTCTTTACTCTTCTCTTTCTTCTTCTCTTCTTTTCTTTTCTTTACTTTTCTCATCTCTTCTTTTCCTTCAATTCTCTCCTCTCCTCTTTTCTTCTTTTAATTACGCTTCTCTTTTTTCTTGTCCATTCTTTCCTCTTCTCTTGTTGTCTTTTCTTTCCTTTCATCTTCTTTTCTCTTCTCTTCTTTCCTCTTCTTTTCTTTTCTTCCCTGTTCTCTTCTTTCCCTTTCTTTCAATTCTCTTCTTTTCTTTCCTCTTCTCTTCTCTCTTCTTTTCTTCTTTTAATATCTCTTCTCTTCTTTATCTTCTCTTCTATTGTTTTCTTTCCTCTTCTCTTCTCTTTTCTCCTCTTTTCATCTTATAATTTCTCTTCTCTCCTCTCCTCTTTTCATCTTTTAATGTATCTCCTCTCCTCTCCTCTTTTCTTCTTTTAATTTATCTTCTCTTCTTTATATTCTCTTATTTTCTCTTCATTATAACAATTTCACACTTCACCTTTTACCTCTAAATGCCCTCATCTCCTTGCTGGTTTAAATGATGGCTTTCCAAAGGACCTGAAGTTAACATCTCAGGGGTACATTACAAAAAAACACATTTTACCAGAAAGTTAGGGCCCTATTTTTAACCACAGTATTTCTCAACAGAGGCTTACTGACCATTTCCTAAATATAGATTTCTAAAGCAAATAGTAGTAATATTAAAGTGAAGCTAGACTAAATTAGACATGCTATTCATTAGTGAGTGTAAACTGACCTCAGGACGCCTGCCACGGTTCACATATACACACACTGGGCTGTAGGCTCCACTGCCGCAGATGAACATATGTGTCCTGTTATAGGGTTGAATCACACGCAAGAAGTTTCCACATCCATGCTGAGGAGAGAAAGAGAGATCACTTAGATATTTACCAATTAAGCTGCACTTAAAAAATAGTTTGAAGGAATTCATCATTATTTAATCACTGTCGTTCCAAACCTTAATGCTGTAAGTACCTCCACACAGCTCTTTTCCATACAATGACATTTCATAGTGACCACAGCTGTAAAGCAACAAAAGACACCAAAAAACATCTTAAAACTAGTCCATGCGACTCATGCCCTGTATTCTGAGTTTTTGTGGTCATCCTAACCTCCGCTGCAGCTCTCAGATCCCATTCTCCATCCCACATGCTCGAACTAGTGCATTGTATTTGGTTACGACGAAATTAAAATATTTTTTTCAACATCAAATCTTTCATAAACCTCAACGTGGCATTTTTCGCAAATGACATTTCAGAGGTTCGGCTGAGGGGATGATTATAAGCGAATAACGATTTAAAGGAATGGTTATAAATCTTGACATCAGCAGTCTCCTTGGCGATCACAATTTCAAGCTCGATTACATTTCCTAGTGCTATCTAGTGCTCTGGGAATGTTTGAAGTGTTAGGAAGTGTAATCGAGATTGAAATCATGATTGTGCATAGAGACTGCATGATGTAAAGTAAAAAACGAGTTATAGTTTGGCCTGTTCCCAACCAAAACTGACTGGATCACTTCTGAAGACATGGATTAAACCACTGGAGTCGCATGGATTACTTTTAAAGTTACTTTATATGCTTTTTGAAGCGTCAAAGTTCTGGCCACCATTCATTTGCATTGTATGGACCAACAGAGCTGAGATATTCTAAAAATCTTTGTTTGTGTTCAGCAGAAGACAAAAAGTCACACATCTGGGATTGTATGAAAGTGAGTAAATGATGAGAGAATTGTAATTTTTTGGTTGAATTAACCCTTTAAATTACGGCCTCACACAAGCAATTGTATTGCTTCAGAAGACTTAAAAATAGTGCATACCAGACTCATTTTATGCTATTTAAGGTGATTTTTTTTTCTTTTTTAACTGAATTGACATATTATGGAAAAGACCTGGGTTTCTTTAAAAACTGAAAATAACAGTATTTTTATAATATTTTTATTTATATATTTTTTTAGGTTTGACTTTCAAATATAATTTTAAAGTAATTTAGTACGACATAATTCTGTTAGCAAGTTAATATCCTTTTTGTCTTCCGTTTTGGACACCAATCTGGAAACTGATAATGCCAGTTAAAATAAGTAGAGAAAATACTGATCAGAACCTATAATTTAGGAAGTGAGAGTTTATATAAGGCAAGAATTCAAGGCCTATCTAGGAATCCAGGAATCCCAAACTAAAGTGATGCCAAACCAAGTGGACTGGATCCATCCCAGAAAAACAGGGCGAGAGGGATGAGCAGTGAAATAAAAGGAGCGCTGGGGGAGCCGTTTGGAACTTGGCGAACTGTGGCGAAACAGCAGCTGTATCAGCTCTCCTTTAGTATGTATACTCAAGAGCTGCTCCAGAAAAATAACACCACTTCCAACAGCACACACCCTACCATACTCTCCTATTTCTTCCAGCTTTCTGTCATTCATGTCTCTTTTCCTGTGGCACATATCAACATTATCATCCATTGGCTTGTATTAACTGCTAGATTTATGGTACATAAACATTTTCCTCCGCAAATGCAAAAAAGACATCTTAACAGCTCACGGTTCACACACAGATCAGGTAGAATTAACAAGAGAGTGCTCTATAAACACGTCTTAATATCATTTACAGCTCTGTTAAAGAAAAGCCTAAAATTGTCCCAAATGATGCTGATGATTCAGTGGTCACACACTGCTGCCCGTGTGGCTGCTGATCCTATCAGGATTGAGGGATGGGGTAGATCCCTGTGAGGGGAGGAAACCTAACAACCTGACAGAGGCAGTGCTTCAAAGAAAAGTCCAGTTAAAAGTCAGGAATAATCTGCTGTGCAAATGCCAATTTAAACACACAATGAGAGATGCAGAAAGGCTCTAGGATAGCTAAAACAAATATATGTTCAAATCTTAAAGGGGTAGTTCACTTACAAATTGAACGTCTGTCGTGATTTCCTCACCCTCTTGTCAAAAACCAAATGATTTCAAATGAACACAAAAGGAGACATTTTAACGAATATCGTGGGCAAACTTTCCAATACAATGTACATTCTGTTCTTAAGCTCTTAAAAAAACACAAGTTCTCATGTGAACACAAGAGCCACTGTGAACAAGCTTTACTCAAAGTGCTCAGGAATGCGCAACAGATGTCAAGATTTTCACTGCGAAATTAATTAAACTACGGATTTTGTCTTCAGAATACTTAAAATATGACACATGAGTCAAAAGGACTTCTTTTAAGATACTTTTGGGTCTTTTTTCAAGCTGTAAAGTGAGTTAAAGTCCACTGCAATTTAGGGTTGTAATGACATGAAGTTATCCCTTTAATAGTCCTAAATAAAGGCTTCATTTTTGGTCACTCACAATATTGGTAACACTTTATATTAATGTTCCATTTATAAAGGGCTCCAATAATGACTAATAAGTCATTTACTAATGCATAATAATTAATTAATATGCAGTTATAACAACATGAATAAAAAGGCGACTTTAATGTAATACTTTCCAAACACCAATTTAACTTGTTATAAATGCTTAGTAAAAACGTATTCATACTTTTATTAATCAAAAACATAAATTACCTAATTCATGATACAAGTAAAACCTCAGCAAAAATATATATTATTATAATAAGATTAAACATGTGGATTTTAATCTCAGTATAACAAGGGAGTTACAATTGTTGAATAAGTGTTATTAAACATTTATAACATTTGAGGTAAAATAGCTCACTGTTTGCCAGGTATTGAATGAGTCACACTTTTTTGCATGTTGTTATAACCACATACTAATGATTCATAATGCATGTGTAGATGACTTATTAGTCATTAATGAACTCCTTTATAAACCTTTAACAAAGGGAACTTTAATATAAAGTGTTACAGTTAACATTAGTTAATTCACTATTAACTAACATGAACTAACAATTAAAATTGTATTTTTATTAACTTGCATAAACAAAGATGAATAAATGCTGTAAAAAAATCATATATTATTCATTGTTAGTTCATGAATTTTTCTCACAACAAACCTATCAGAAGCCTTCAGTAGACTTGGAATATGACACATGAGTACTTTTGGGTCTTTTTTCAAGATGTGAAGAGAGGAACAATCCACTGCCATTCAGGTCTGGAATGACATGAGTTATCCCTTTAATAGTCCAAAATTGGGCTTCATTTTTGTTTACTCAAAGTATTGGTAACACTTTAAATGAATGTTCTGCTTGTTAAGGGTTTGTAAAGAGCTTCATTAATGACTCATAAGTAATTTACAAGTGTGTTATAATTCATTAATATGCAGTTATAACAACATGAATTAAAAGGGTGACTTTCATACAATAGTTGCCAAATAATATTTTAACTTGTTATAAATTCGTAATACTTACATTTATTCATATTTTGATTAATTAAAAATGTAAATGACCTATTTCATGATTTATGTCACTGCAGCAAAACATGATTATTATAGTGAGATTAAAGAGGAGATATTTTAATCACAATATAATAAGTGTTACAAATTTTGAATAAGTGTTATTAAGCATTTATAACACTTGAGGTCAAATTTGCCAGATATTGAATGAAAGTCACCCTTTTACGCATGTTGTTATAAATGAATATTCATTATTTATAATGCATTTGTAAATTACTTATTAGTCATTAATAAACTCATTTATAAAACTTTACCGAATGGAACATTAATGTACATTTTTACTGTTAACATTAGTTGATGCACTATAAACTAACATGAATTTTTTATTAAATAGTAATTATAATTATGAAAGTAATTATATTAATGAAAAATTAATATAAAATATATAATATATAATATAATATTAATAATTAAATAACGTTAATGAATCAAACCTTATTGTAAAGCGTTACCAAGATTTTAAATCTGCCGTGGTGCATCTTAACGCAACAATTTTGATATGCCAAAGTGTTTGCGTGAATCAATGTTCACGCAAACAAAATTTAATTAGAATTTTTGGTCGTACTATTCCTTTTAAGTACATGAGGTTTTAAGATGGTCCAATACAGCTTTAAAAATTATAATTTTTCACAGACTATTGTAGCATGGGTGTAAGGAAATGCTATGCAGTGTATTTTTCTTTGGCCAGCTGAAAACACTGGTCAATTCATGCAATTCTCTTTGTTCTAACACACATAATTAGTGACAGAGGGAAGGTGTGACCTCCCACTGTGACACACAACGGCTGGAGACAGCTTTTGCTCTGCATCCAGAACCATATGTTTGTAATCCAGCCATGACTGTTAAAAATTTGGAAAAATAAAAGTTGATTTTGACTCATCTCATGCATCTGTTCGTGGTTCAGTCATAACGGTTCAAAATAGAAGAATAAACATCGATTCAAAATCAGCTCATGCATAGCGCTTTCTAATTCAGGACAAGTTGAATTAATTGCTGTGATTGTAAGAAGAATAAAGCATGTGAAAACAGCTTGATGGATGATCACTTCACCAGGCAACAAACAAATGAAAGTGCATTCAAGAATGCTGCTGCCTGAATTGTTTATCAGTGGCATAAAAGAGGTGGCCATTACATTCCAGGAGTTTAAAAGTGTCCATGTTCTTACTGTGGGATCTTTGCCAGCCATCTGACACTCTTCGACTTTACTGGTGGACGCCGGCCAGAAGATCTGATAGAGAAAAAGAGGATAAGAGGACAGCGGTGAGAAATCTCATGTGGAAAAGTGTTGTGTTCAGCCTGATCTCATGAAAATGATGTGACTGTGGCAAAATATTTGCAAACAATATAATACCTGTTTCCTTACACGTATCGCAACAGTTCCAAGGTGAAATGTCCACTATGTGGTGCTAAAGGTGAGTTAAATTTTCTCTGAAAAAGATGTTTTTAAAGTTCATGCAATATTGAGTTTCAACAAAACCGATGTCCGTACCCAAGACCCCTTAAACCTAAATCTGACTGATAGTTTCGTAAAAGCAAGTGTGAGAGGAAAAAATGCAGTTTCTGAAGCATCCACGTCATACCGCGATGCTTTAATGACAATTTCGGCTCACACGTTGACTCGCGTGCTCTTAAAGAGTCTTAACCTCTTGCAAAAATAGCATTGTGTGAGGAAGAGGGTGAAAAATAAATGTTAATAAACTGACAGTCTGACGTTTTATATGTAATTTGTTTGAAATTGAGTAAAAGTAATTGTTGTTTTAGCACCTTTAGTGTTCATTTCCCCAAGAATCTATGGCGATACTTATGAGGCAATAAAAATCATTTTGCAAAAATGTAGGTATAATAATGTAATTCTATGAGACAAGATTGGTTGCGCTGCACGTTTATGGTGACCAGAAATTATTTCAAAATTCTTGACATGAATGAGCAAGAGAATCTGAAAGAACAAATTAAAATATAGTAAGCCTATATGTTGATTTTAAGTCAATAATATTTAACTTTTTTAATACAAGTTTGTGTTGTTATTGTGAGGTAATGTAGTGTTGTTGTCAGTGCATGTAATGTCAAAGAACAAAATTGTCTTCATAGTCTTTCATTATATGAAATATCATGCTCTGCTCTGAGATTATTTTCTTTTTTGACTGACGTCACCAAGCCCTATTATTCTTCAACCACTTTCCTTCCAACAACCTATGATATAAATACTAATTTTCATAATCCCATAATTTCTCCATGGATAAAATCAAGTCTCGCTCTACTTTTTTTTCCCTTGTTAAATATCCTGTTTCACTTGGAATTACGCATTATGGAAGTCAAATATGTTGTGATTGTTGTTTCATGTTGACTATAATGTAGCACAAGAGTATATGTTTAACAAATAAAACATTAAAATTTTACATAATTCATTTACATAATAAATGTAAACATTTTAAAAGCAATATAATAACAGTAATATAATAAAAATAAACATTTTAATTCTCAAAAGAGGTACAATTACACATGTAGCCTCAGTTATGCATCATTGTAAAATACTTTATATGTGTTGTGAATCTTGTTTCATGTTGATTTGATAAGAGATATCAGTTTAATTTACACATTTAAAAAGCAATTGTTAACATATCTATGCAATCTAAAAAAAAAAAAAAAAAAAAAAAACATTTTCATTCATAAAAACAATTATATATGTTATAATATATAATACAATTATAATAGAGTCAAAAACCATGGCTAAAGTGAATACATATATACAATTAAACAGAACACTGAATCATATAATCTGTTTCTAACTTTTTTACAACTAAAAATAACCACATGTACTAGATGTAGTCAGTGAAGTGTTCTAAACCCTGGGCATTATATGCAGCAGTCACAAGCTCTCTGTTACGTTTTGGCAGGCTGAAGACAGGAATAAACAAATACGATGACGAAGATGATGTAGAAACCAAGTGCAGCAGACTTAACAAAAATACAAAACAGATATCCAAAAACAATGAGTCTACAAACAAGGTGAACAAAATACAGAGCTCATCAAACACCAGCATGCAACGTTAACATCTGATAAAGATTGACAAAAACAATCTTTTTACAATTAATTTTATTACACAACTACACAAAATTAATCAATTACACAAACAAGGGAAACCAGATAATAAGACAACCAATGACAAAAAATAACTAATACAAGAAAACAAGACTAATAAAGACAATGAAACAAGAACCAATGACAAGACCTGACCTAATGAAACAAAGACCAAACATAATAGGATACATGACACAACAGGATGATCACATGACAAAGATAGGAACCAGAAAGATAAGACAAAATTCTAAATAAAAGGCAAGGCCAATAACACATGAAACCAGAATAACATGAACTGACATAACTAAAAGGAATCATGACTAGACACATTCCATAGTGCCTCTCTTAAGGGCGGCTCCAGATGCCCAAAAAACAGACTAGAGCCAGACTTCTAGACAAAACCTGAATGGAATCACAGGTAATAATGGCAGTCCAGGCAACAGAAAGGGAAATGTCCCACCAGGTGTGTGACTGAACTGAGGTTGTGTATGTTGCAAAAACATCCAGACCAGGGTTTATGTCTGGGTGAAGACTGGAAACCGTATGTACGGCATGAACCAGAATGTTTTAATGATCTGAAAAGGTATGGTCCATGAGGAGGTCGAGGTAAGGAGGCAGATGAAACATGAGGTACTGGATGAGGTTGGTCAGGGGCATTTGGCAGATCAGTAGACACAGAACAAACGAAGTAGCTTGAACAGTAGTGGTTTCAGGGGTCTCTTGATCAGGAGCAGTCTCAGAGGGAGCAGAGTCAGTAGTCGTTAGCACAGGAAAAGATATGGGGGACTTTGGGTTCATGAGTTCATGAGTGGTAGGGACTGGGTAATTGGAGACATGACCGGCAGAGACAAGGAACACACTGGAGATTTTAGGTGCAGGTAAATTGAACTCAGAGGAACCCAGGGACTCTGAGGGGATAGATGGAGACTTAACAACAGAAGGCTTGGGGTCAGGGAGCTCAGGAGAGGCCACAGCAGCATGACCCTCAGGCTCATGCAGACCTGCAGACTCTGTGTCCATGGCCGATGTGGGTTTAGGGCTTGGGTTAAAAGTGGACTCTAAAAGATCTGGGTCTGGAACAGACTGTGAATGCCCAACAGTGGACACAAGATCTGAGATAGGAACATGGGGGACAGAGACAGGCACAAACACTGGGACAGGCACAGGAACAAGGACAGGGACATGAACAGGAACCATAATAGGTACTGGGACAGGAATAACTTATGGACGGGACGGAGGAGATTCAGACACTGGAGCAGAGACAGATGGGGTAGGATAACCAGATGAGACAGATGTGGGCAGTGGAGCAGGGCCTGACGAGGCTTCTGGTGTTGCTCTGGGAAAAGAACAGTGTCATTGACCACAGGGAACATGACGGCAGGGAAACGTCCTCCATGGCCATGGACACTGGCAATGGCAGGGGAACGGCCTCCGTGACCATGGACACTAACAGCAGAGAGGGAACAGCCTCCATGGCCATGAACACTGACAGGGGCAGGGGAACAACCTCCATGACCGTGAATGCTGGCAGCAGCTGGGGAACAGCCTCTGTGTCCAGGAACGCTGGCACTGGGACAGAGAAGGCTTTAGGCACTGACTCAGATGAGGCTTAAGAATCTGGCTTGTTGACCGTGGCAGGCATGGGTGCTGGCTCATCAACTGTGGGAGGCATGGGCACTGGCTTGTTGACCGTGGCAGGTGGGGAAGTGGAATCTGACTTGGCATCAGGGGGCTCAGAAGTGGTGGCAGTCTGGCACACAGGAACTTCAGAGAGTGGAGCTGGCTTCCTCTACTGTCTCCTATTTCTACCTGCCTTGAAAGCCTGTGTGGATGGCGGCAATGGTGAGAGGAAAATGTAAGAAATAACAAGCATAGAAGGGCTGGACTCCTCAAGAGATTATGGTATTGCAATGGTGACAGGTGAAACACAATCAGTCGAGGGAACCGGTAAATAATCATCCTATACCCCCACCATAAACATGGAGCCACTCAAACTCAAAGCATAGTCAGTAAACTGAATCAGGCTCCACTTCACTGCACCACCTGGCAAACATGATTTCAGTGGTTAATTTAACCCATAAAGGTAGACATCATGGAGTTCACCTCGTTAGATACAGTACTGTGTAAAATGTTTAGGCTCTTAAGATATTTCACAAAAACATTTGTCTTAAGATGGTTATTTTTATCTTCAGCTTTAGTGTGTCAATAGGTACAATACATTTATTTTTTTAATTTAAACATTACTTTTGCAAATAGAATAAGTTCGAATAGAAGATCAGGGCACTCTGCAAGAGATGGCATTGCCCCCACAGAGCCCCCCAGTCTGGGATTACATGAAGAGACAGAAGCAATTGAGACAGCCTAAATAGATATAAGAACTGTGGTCAAGAATATTGGAACATCCTTGTGACAGGGTGGAGGGCGGGGTCGGGTCGTGATGCTGCACACCCAGCCCCTAATCAGACTAATCAAGCCTCAGGGCAGCTGTCCGACACTTTTTGTGTTTGTCTTTTTTAGTTCTTCATTAAACTATTATTTATATCATCAAGACGGTTCTCACCTCCTCCTTTCCATTAATCCCTTTTCACTGGTGCGGAAATCTGGGAAGGAGGAGGGATGTGCCATAGAGTTCTTGCCACTACCATCCACCCCAAAGGAGCAGCCACGGCCATCCGCCAGAGGATGGAGGAGCCTGGCCGCTGACAGCAAGGAGAGGAGAGGCTCCCAACCAACCGCCTGGAGTGGTTACCAATGCAAGGGGCGAGGGAGACCCCTACCATCCACCAAAAATTTGTCTGGTCATTCCTTCCGCCAGTGGCCGGAGATCTGCCTCTGATCCACCCGGGGAGGAGCAGCTGTGATCCGCTAGAGTGTGTAGGAGTAAGTAAGTGTTTTTTTTTTTCTCTCTCTCTCTCTCTCCCCCTGCCGCTACGCATTGGCCTTTCCCACTCATTTAAATTTTACTTTGGTTTTTAGGGGATACTACACCATTACAGGGGGTACCCGCTGTGTTTTGAATTATTGTTGTTTCCCTTCCCCTGTCCCCTCCCAGATTCAGGAAGAGGGGATGACCTGCAGGGGTGTACGTCATGCCGGGGGCTCCCCGGCTCCCCGGCCTGAGAGAACGAGGGAGGAATGTGACAGGGCGGAGGGCGCGTCAGGGTATTGATGCTGCACACCCGGCCCTTAATCAGGCTAATCAAGCCTCAGAGGGGGATAAAGGCGGACAGGAAGCTGCAGTGCGGGAGAGAGATTTACGGGCAGCTGTCCGACACCTTTGTGTGTTTGTCTTTTTGTTCAGTTCTTCTTCTAAACTATTATTTATATCGTCAAGCCGTTTCTCGCCTCCTCCTTTCCATGAATCCCTATACAATCCTCTCTACCAACAACCAAGAAAAACTGTGTCCAGGTGTACCTAGGAGAATTGGGAATTGGGTTTAAAGGTAAAGGTGGCCACACCAAATACTGATTTAGCTTTTTATGTTTATTGGACTTTGTATGATGTTAATTGATAAATGAAAACTATTTATGGCATTATTTTGAGACATCCTCACTCTGCAACATTTTTCACAATTGCCTAAAACTTTTTCACAGTAGACTACTTGTAGTTCACAAAATTCCATTGTATATTATTATTATATATATTATTGGTCTTCCTGGTTACTGTTTTTGTCATGTGATCATCCTGTTGTGTCACGTGTCCTGTTATGATTGGTCTTTGGTTCATTAGTCAAGTCTTGTTATTGGTTCTTGTTTCATTGTTTTTATTAGTCTTGTTATCTAGTTTATTAGTTATTTTTTGTCATTGGTTGTCTTATTATCTGGTTTCTCTTGTTTGTGTATTTAATGCCTTCTGTTTGATTCAGTCTTTGTTAGATGTTAATGTTTTATGCTGGTTTTAGTGAACTTGTTTCTAGACTCATTGTTTTTGGATATCTGTTTTGTATTTTTGTTAAGTCTGATTAAACTGCACTTGGATTCCACATCATCTTCGTCATAGTTATCGTCTATTCCTGCCTTCAGCCTGCAAGAACGAAACACACTCAATGTGAACACAGATCATGCTGTGTTCTATTTAGCCTTAATGATTTTTACTGGTGAACACATTCACCAATTCAGGTTGAGCATTGCAGAAAAGATGGCCAGCAAAGACCAGTCAAATCTATTGGATCACAATGCCAACCTTAGAGGAAAGATAAACTTCCATAATTTGTGCCAGTCACAAGCTCTATCCCTCTGACCAAACACTGTTTAACCAAACTACAGCATTCCCATTTGTCAAAGCATTAGAAATGGACAGAGATGTGGTCAGCATTGGTTTCTACAGCTGCTGAACTGTTCTGCTGTGCTTTATGTTGATACTGTATAGAGAGGTTCTCTAAGATGAAAATACCAGCATGAATTTCCTTGCTTGTTCAGGCTGTTTAGGGCTGGTCTGGTGATATATGCTAGTAACCAGCAATGCTGGTATTTTTAACAGGGCTTTACGTACCTTCAATGTGCCATGAGTGATGTTGTTGATGTCCATAGAGAGTACATGATCCTTGCAGCCCACATATATTCGGTCCTGATCTTCATCCATGAAAAGGATCCTATAGTCCATGTCCCTCTCGGACAGAGTATAGTGCTCAAAGGACTGGGTTTTCTCTAATTCTGTAATACACAAATATGTTTATGCATTAGTTTGTGAGGTTGTGGTGTTCACTTTCAACATTGACAATGTAACAAAGGCTGTTGAACCATGAACTTATTCCAACACATATAAACTTAAGCTCACATACGTATAGATGAAGTCTCTTCACTATACCATCAAGACCAAATTCATGAATATTCATTGCTTTATTAGTCTTTCACTAATGTATAGAGAAATGGAGGCCTCATTAATCCCATCCCTCCTTGTCTTTTATTCTTTTCCAACACTCTTTTCCAACACCTTGCATTCTCCTCAATGAGAAGGTAACTCTCTCCACTCCCAATGAAAGTCACATTTCTGTTGGCCACAGGCATTTTCCTTATGCTTTTCTGCTTTATATATATATATATATATATATATATATATATATATATATATATATTCAAATTGAGGAATTTAAAAGACATCCTCAATTCAAATAGCAATGGCACACAACAATGATATTGTCATGATTCACGATTGTCTTCTGTTTCACCCGGACTACACTTCCCATAATTCCCTGCCCTCATCACTGTCAGCTGTTCTCTATTGTTCTCACCTGTGTTTCAGTTCCTCATTTACTCCTGTGTATATAATGCCCTGATTTCTACCCAGTCTTTGTGAGTTGTTGTGTTTTTCCCTCCTGTTCCTGTATCAGTTCACAGCATGGATGTAACATTTGTTTTATTTGTTAGTTCTACCTAGTTCCAGTGTTTTCCATGTTATTTTGTACTTTACTTTATTTCTTTATTATACTTCTGAAAGCCGCATCAAGATTCAGCTCTCGTGACTTCCTTCCAAATGTTACAAATAAATAAAAAAAAGATCTCAAATTATATTTCACTGGGTGAGGTGAGGAAGACCACACCGGGCTCAATGAAGAATGCAGACAGTCGACTGCATGTCTCACCTGACTATTATAGAATTATATTAGAGTAGAGGGTCTTGTCAAACCCATCATTCTAACTAGAGTTTTATAAAGAGAGGCACAGAGGGGAATCGATTAAATCAGCTGGACTTCAAAGTAACTTCAGATAGCATCTCGGTAAGATAGGAGAGCTGTTATTACTGCTCAACAAAGACTCAACAGAGCAAGACCACAACGTGCAGAGTGCATGAGAACTAGACAGAGAGAGAGTTGGAGAGGGATTAAGAAGTGAAGTTGCATAAGAAACAGGAGGAAACAGATGTGGTGAATATTGAATAAAATACCTCAAATGAGAGCGCGAAAGACCTGGTTAAGTTGCAGGAGACTAATTAGAAACATGCAGCTTGTTTAACCTCAGACTGAAGTCACAAAATCCAATTTCACCTCATTCAGCAGACATGTGTGATTAAAGTCTTTTTTTTTAAAAAAATAAAAAATGAGTAAAATAAAATTGGGAAAATGTCCAATGCGTTGTTGGTTAAGCAGTCCACTTCAAAACTTCAGCTGTTACAGACTTTATGAAGATTACAAGAGAAGACCTACTGCTATGCTCAAAGGTTTATTCTACAAGCTGTTTCTTTCTCATTGACTTTCTTACCCTGTGCATGATCCAAATATTTTCCAGATATCAAATTCTATTGAATTATAAATTATTGACAGCTATATACAGTGTATGTGTATCTGTATGCATATTTATTTCAGAGTAACATTTATTCAGATTTATAACTATATATTCAGATTTAAAGGTATATGTTAGGATTTAAATGTATACTACTGCATATTAATATTTTTAACTATAAATGATTTTGTGGTTGAATAATCAGAAAAGATGAAGTACTTTCTACACTGATTAATAAATTAGTTTAAACGTGAACTTGAAATTATTAAATAATTATACATTTGAACTCAATTCAAAGCATTAATGCTCCAGCGTATAAGTAAATATTATTTATAATTGTCATCATGTATCAATAAGTAGAAAACCTTGTTAAATATATTTGCTAGTTTGAGTAAATTTAACTGGTCAATAAAATAATAAAATTTTACTTAACTTTAAAGTGTTAAGATAAAGTGTATAAATTCAGGATTTGTAATTATATATTCAGATTTTTAAGTATATATTCAGGATTTATAAATATATATATATATATATATATATATATATATATATATATATATATATATATATATATATATATTAGGATTTAAAAGTATAAATTCCAAATTTTTAACTCTATATTTAGATTTACAACTAAATATTAACATTTGTAACAATAAATTCAGGATTAACTATCACTAAAGTACTGTGGCCAGCAAAGACTTCACAAAAGCATTTGTCTTAAGATGGTTATTTATATATTTAGCTTTAGTGTGTCAATATGAATACATTACATTTTAGACATTTTAGACTCTATAACATACCTTTTGCAAATAGAATTGAATAGTATAGAAGAACAGGGATCAATGCAAAAGATGGCATGGCCCTCGCAAAGCCCCCCACTGAACATCATGTCAGTCTGTGATTACATAAAGAGTATGTATTACTGTATTATTTTCTGTCTTTCTAAAAGAAATCCTAACAGGAATGTATAGCAGCATTTGTGTATCTGCATGTGGGGAGGTAAGATACAGCACAGCAGGAAACAGTCACATGACCTTCACACCCCATGGATAAACAGACACATGTTACCTCTCTCAGGAGGTTTCTGTGGTGTTTGGTGTCTGCCTGTCCTGACCTTTAAGCTCTAGAAACATGAATCATGCCTAGAGCTTTGTTACGTACACATACCTAAAGTCAATATTCCCAACTGTCAGGTGGAACCACACCTGCTAATAATGCGATTAAGAAAAATAATATGGTTTATGTCATATTTGGGTTTTCACAAAGAAATACAAGAAAGAGACCAATTTAAAAAATCACTTGGAACATTTCTTAGTGAGGTCAAACAGAGAAGCATGGAGATTAAAAGTAACTGTCACAAACATTTGTTGGCAAAACTAAACAATTATTTCATTTAGCTGAATTACAAATCCTACACTGAGATTGAGTCGTTTTGTTAGTTGAATGATGCTTATGCAATACACCAAATTGTGACACTGATTTCCAATTCAGTTGAGATCAAGGCTTTGATAGGGTCAATTCAGGACATTCATCTTTTTGTTCATGAGCACTGCCGTGTTAATTAGTCCTTTTGTTTGGGATCATGAACTTTCTCCCAAGCTGAATGGAGTGCACCAAATGAAAATACTGAAGGATTGTAAAATACGCCATGAAAACCATGGGAGATTTAACAGATGAGTGACTTGTTTGGGTCTGAAGCATGTATACTACATGCGATATTGGTGTATATCAATCAGGATTACATCATAGCTCAAGTGAATGTTATCAGGCAAACACATCTGGCACTCAACATTCATCTATATTAAGAACAGAATGGAAAACAACACAAGCAAAACTGTAAAGGTAAACCACTATTTAAATAATGCTATCAATCAAAAACATCATCGAGGCCAATCATGACTACTGTCAAGAGACTACTGATGAGACATTCTAAGCTATGAGTAAAGTGTGGATAACAGATGGTGAATGCATGTCATGATACACCATGGAAAGTTGGCACACGTCAACATAGTGAAGGCAAAACTTTTTACAACAGCTCCCAGTAACGACTCAGTGTTCTTTTGCTTCAAGCAATCAAACTTACATTCAACAATCAAAAGCCGCACACATGATGGAATATGAATCAACGTCAAGCAAATGAAAACCATATTCCACAACGTCAACCGTGATATGTAACTCTAAACCCAAGGCTAAATCATGTCAAGAGGGCTTTTGATAATGAATACATTTTGTTTGTGATATTCCCCAACATATTAGTATTAGTATTAGTAATGGGCTTGACCACATTCTTGCATGGTTAGATCAGGAAGATCGACCCAGAGATGTCCGTCACACACCCTTGTAGGATTGGTCCTGGAGGACACATTCAAATGGGTAGAGTAGCCAAAAACAGTACTCAAGTAAAAGTACAATTACTTGGAAAACAATTCTCAAGTAGAAGTAAAAGTAATGATGTTAATAATTACTTGAGTAAGAGTAAAAACTATCCAATTAAAAGAATACTCAAGTAGGGAGTAACTAGTTACTTTCATATGTAACAATGGATATTTTAATTGCCAATATTCCATTACATAATACACATTTAACATGTATTACAGAAAACTAATAATAATAATAATAATAATAACAATTGAATAATAATTATTATTAATATTATTGGTAATTCTATCATCATTCTCCCTTTTGTTCTTCCAGACCTGTATGACTTTCTTTCTTCAATGCAACACAGATGTCAGACAGAAGGTTAGCCTTATAGTCACCATTTACTTCAGAACATTTTCTTTAGAACTGTTATGTCTAGGCCTCTTCCTGAGCTCCTCAATTGAGTTGAAATGTGATTTATGTGGATAAGAGTTGCTTGTGAGCTAGTGAAGTCAAAATCAAACAGTAATCGTGGTCTGCCGGAAAGAACCATTGATTCTCATTATGTTACAATCTGTCACTCTTCAAATCAACCTGGAAAGGAACTGAGATCTTCAATTGCGAACAGCAGGTAGCAATAGCAACTCGAAACTAATATTCAGGGAATATTAATTTTGGTTCCCAGATCAGAACTTTAAGTCTCTCATTATAGCTGTGCAGTGTGTAAACCTCACTCTCCTGGCCTTAAGAGATGCTTTAGCAACCAAGGCTAGAGGACATAGGTTTTGAGTCTGACTCCTGTGCCAGGGATTGCCGAATCGAGGGTTCGAATCTCTCTTTGGGCGGGTCGAGAAGGACCAGTGACGCTGGTGCCGTGATCCGGAATACGTGTGATCGTGAACTTTCGGTTGGCAAGAATTTCCCCCTTGTGGATTTCATGTGGAGTTCAGGTTTGGTGAACTTTGACAAAAGAAGTTCCTTGGTTTGGCAGTGACCTATGTATGGGTGGCGCTTAATCAGCGGTGGGGGACTCGAGTTACATGACTTGACTCGAGTCTGACTCGATTAAAAAATTTAAGGACTTGTGATTTGCTTGACTAAATGAAGAAAATGGCTGGTGCTTAATAAACAGCTACACTGAATATTCACATTGGACATATCATTGGGATAAAAATTTTATGACAAGTTTCTTTTTAACTTAACTTTCCTTGGTAAGGTATAAAGTGAAGCTCAATGTCCGCCTGTGCTTTCTTTGCCCGCAGAACTTCGCCTAGCAAAGGTAAATGTGATTGCGCCTTTACCCTCTAAATTCCACGATACTTTCTGCAACATTTACATCTACAAGCCATGTCTTGTATTGATCTATTAAACATTATTGATACGTTTGTATAGGTTGTAACACAAAAATCTCCTGTATCATTCTCCAAGTTTATGGTTATAAAAACTAAAACCCCAAAAAAGAAAGTGCCTAGAACATTGGGAGTTGTTTCCCAAAAAATATCCAAATGGACACCATATATTATTGTTAGCTGAACATGTTGTGTTTGCGAGGAATGCACATATGGGTGGCGTGGAAGGTAAGTTATTGAATTATAAAGATAAATGTTAAAATTCAGTTTCAAAGAGTACAGCTCTTAGACTTTAGTGTCAAATTTATATCCAATTTTCTTCTGTCATGATCATGTAAACTACAGTATTTAACTTTGACAGTTTTACATTTGGCCCATGAATCCTCAATATTTGGTTACATCCTTGGGTAACACATAACCAGAAGTTAATTTGCTTAGAAAAGTAGTCCCACCACAAAAATAATGATTTAAATGTCTATTTTTGTACAGAAGAATTAACACAAACACTTTGACAAAACAAATTTGACCAATTCTCCTTTAAACCCTCGGAAAATGCCTTGCCCAATTGACTTCCATTATAAGTGCAATAGTTTGTTTTTGCGTCAATCAAAATTATTTTCTGTTGTAATTGACAGCATGCACCGATATTGTCAATAGAGCTGAACCTGTCTTAAACTCGGAATCATTCCTTTAACACAGTAAAGTAACTGAGAAGGGCTATTCCATTAGTAATTAGTAAAGTGTGCTTCAGAGTTGATCTTTTGGCAGGATTTTGAGATTACTTTACATAAGCAAGCTTTGAGCATCCATCCATGCGATGAACTAAAACTTTATCCATGCTAGTTGGTTTAAGAGGAGTCAGTAGCATTTCCCTCTCTCGTCCTTTCTCTCATTCCACTCACGGCATTTTTGTTTTCACTTATACAGTGCAGTGGAGCAGAACTGGAACAAGGCTCTTTTGTGTTGGCAAGAAACTTCTAAAACATCCATTATTAAACAGAAAGAGAAGGTTACGGGTCTCAATCTGTTCAGAGGAGACCACCAAGACATGCAAAACCGCACATCTATTTTAACACGAAAGATGAAAATCACTACACTTTTGTACACTTTTGTGGCACACGGTTTTTATGAGATTAGGAAAGTGCTAGTAGGGTTTAAGAGTTTATTGAGAACACATTCAACCTGACACGGATCAAATAATCCATATTTTTCACTTTCGAGATGTCAATAATGGATTTGCTTTGTCCATATTAGCTTTGGAAAGCTGTGCTTCTACAATGAGAAAAATGGATGGATGCTCAAACGGAGGCAAATAAGTGGTTTCGTCATTGGAAATGGGCCTTGTCTGTTGAGCCGTTCTGTGATTAACATTCAGAAAAGATTTATTAGATTGAATAAAGACAGCCACAGAGCGATCTGTGGTACATTACTGTACCTAAACTATACAAATTTTACTCAAACGAAAGGATATGTGATGGCTGGTTCTGTGGAATAGTGGGAAACACATTTCTGATTACTTTATTTGGGTTTAAAAAGTACCAGTACTAAAGTACCAAGTCAATATTAAAATAAAATGGAAATGGAAACACCATGGAAACACCAAGATGCCAATAATATTTCCAAAATATGCATAACAAATGAATGAATTGGATCATTTTTTATTCTCCAACTTTTTTATTACCTAAACTATGATGGAAGCCCATTAATCAAATTTTTTAAGAACATGTTAGCTATCGGTGTAGTCATACAAACAGACAGCTGTGTTTTTTTACAAGAGCAATGAGTGAAGCTTGATTGATAAGGGAGTCATGATTCCAGAAGTCTATTGTAGGTTGCTCTCTAATGTCCCTCTGAAGTCTGTCATGGCTGCCAGTTCTTTAACCAGAGCATGAAATCGACAATGGTATCAGCTTTGTTTCAGATAAAGATCATTACAACTGATTCCAGAACTGAGCTCAGTTTTGCCATGTAATTGGAAAGTCAATTAAAGAGATTGTATCAATTGGGAACACTACCCATGTTTATGCACTGCAACTAAAGGACAAACTAACAGTGTATGGTGCGCACCTCTGCAAAACTTGCAGCCTTGGTGTTAAGAGTTTTGGGATGGTTTTCAACACGTTGCTCTGTGGTTGCAATGGTGTTCTAGGTGGTTGCTCAGTTGTTGCTAGGGCATTGTTGGGTGGTTGCTTAATGGCCCAAGGCCCTAAGTCTCAATGATATTCTGGTCTCTAGATATGTCTCGGGACCCTCCTTCAATGTAAATTGGATCGATTTGAAAAGTGATAGCACACCTTATTAAATGTTATTTGCATTGCTCATCAACTGGCCTGCCATTCATGATCTTGACTTGTTGACTAATTGTGCCTCAAAGAATGTCAGGACTATAACACAAACAACACCATGTGGCCATCTGAAAGCTTAGATCAGCTAAGAGTTACTAATTGCAGTTTAAAACTCGAGCAAAAGTTTTCTAGGCCCATTAAATTTGCATTGCTGCCCTAAGCTCCAATTACAGCCCAGCTTTTGTTTACATGTCCCTCATTGCCTGAACACCAATTGCTTGTGTGAATAAATTAACTGTATGCAAATATAATGGCCATATCCCATTCATCCAGAATGCTATTGATGCCAGTGTTGCTCAGGGAAACGAGTGGGTGGAGTCCAATTCAATAAATATTTAAGAAGGAGCTTAAGACACAGAGAATTCCCATTCTTATGAAGATAATGTGATCTCTGCCTTTAAGACCCAACTTCAAACCCCCAGCCTCTTTTGTTTAGAAAATAACATGGTTCTTTGGTTTTGTTCTGCATGGTTACACTCACATAATGCGATGTGTAAGTGATTTCACACATACTGCTAGCCTCAAAGCCTCTGTCCAGGCAACCTAATGCGTCATCCTCATTAACGTTCACAATATCTTGGACCCTGTTTCATTGAGACAATCTATCATGATCCAAGATGGAGGCCGCCAGTTACTTTTGCTTGTACTTAGTCTTATGAAGTATCATTTGACTTGCTGAAGAGTGGTGTGCTATTCTGGACAGGGTGGACAATAAACAAGTTTAAAAATCCCTTAGACTTACATTGAATGAAGGAGTCATATCTAGGGACCAGAATATCATTAAAATAAGGCAAAATGAAATTATTACTTAATAATAGATAGTTCAAGTTTGTCAAGAAAACCTTTGAAGTTGGCTTGACATTACAGTGAGACATACAGCCGGATGGCTGGATGGATGGATAGATGATAAAACAAGTGAGAGAGAGCAACCTTAAAAGCAAATTTAGAGGCTTTGTGTGGGTTTGTTTACATTTGAATTTTTGACAATTGGAGTTTAAATTTAAGAACATTCCGTTTGCTTGTTTGAACATTCCATCAATGTAAGTTGTGGGTAATTTTCCCATTTTTGATCGTTCTCCACAGGAAAACTGTAATCCAATCAGTTAGAAAAGAAAAAGCACACATAGTCAGGACAGTCTGAAAATATGTGCCAAGTATGGAGGTTGAGCTTGAAAGATATAGGCAGAGTTACAATTTATATTTTTGGTATTTGTCTAGTGAACCAAGTCTGTACAATAACAGCATTTTGGCTTTGTCAAGCCAACATAAATATGCATTAAAAACATTATAATAATATGGCTAATACTAATATAATAATATATAGAATGGGGTTGCCCATGTGTTAGGCTGGTTAACCACTTATTTGCTGTTCTTTATGTATTTTCCAAATTTTACTATTCAGCCAATGACATATTACTAATTTTGCATATTGTTGGGTATAAAGCCGTTCATGGTTATATTAATACATTTCGATGTCTGATTATAAGGACATTTTGGTCACGTTTGTACAATAAACATTGCTTGAACTGTATTTGGACTTTATTTGCCATGCAAAATATGGGTCCTGAGGTAAAACCAGTTAAGAGCCACTGTCAAAAAGACTTGGAGGTGGGGCTATTTGACCAGTGCTTTAGTAACCACCCAAAACACTTAGCAAGGTGCTAACAACCACTCAGAAAACCTTAGCAGCTGCATAGCAACACCCAGACAATCACCCAGAACATCCCAGAACCATGGCAAGTGTTGCAGGGACAAAAATAAAATTTTATTCAGAAATGATAAAATCTAGTTTGATTTTCAGCCTGATCTCATATAAAAATCGGCAAGTTTGTGCTGATTTTACTTTAGCCGAAATCAGTATACATTGACCGAATTTGAAAACACTGCCTCCAGAGGCTAAAGTGGTAAGTGTTTCAGAGCATATAAACAAGTGTGACCAAGAGAAGTCGCCAGAAGCCAGTTGTATTAATAATTGTTTTCAGTTGAGCAGGATGTAAAACTGTGAAGAGAAATACTTATTTTATTTAATCTACCCTCTAGCCAAAACCCAAATGTAACCCTAACCATTAGTACAGACAAAATGCAATGTTAGGGACAAAAATGCAACTTTCTTATCATGCTCGTGATTGATTACACAACTGTGATTACTTCATTGTGTGATTGGGGATTGAACTGTGGTCTCCCATACAACTGATGCAATGCACTACCAGTCGAGCCATAAGGGAAAGTAGTTGTTATTGAACCAATTGTTGAGTGAGACGTTGAGTGAGTCGGCATACTATCACCGATCCTAGGGTAACGGAACTTTCGGAAACAGTATGCCAACTTCCTGTGTGATCATGTTAGATTTATGTGGAGCAGGTGAACACAGAAAGCAGGTTTGGTTGTGGAGAATAAGTCCTGACAACCCAGGCTGCAGGGTAACATGTGACAGAGTCATCAGACAGTCCGTTCTCTTGACATTACACACATTCCTCTGGTCTCTAGAATACACACACAAATACACATGCACACTTATTCTAAAAACATTTATAAATACTGAGGCGATGAAGACCTGAACACATCACATTTCAAACTGACAGCACTGTTAGCAACTGAATGTGCCAATTAGCATTAGTGGTCCCTCCGTTTTGCCTCCAAATTCCTTTTCATGACCTGTCCTCTGGGGCTAGCTTTTTCAGCTACACTGTTTCCAAATATGGTTGTCTTGAACATGTTGGAAGAAAAACATTTTTAGTGCTTCAGGATTATTTCTATGGTTGTGTCCCAATAATAGCTATACTATGCACTAAAAATATGTACTTCACTAGTAATGGGAAAGTCAATACTTTTAAGTTTGACAGTGCACCAAATTGGGACACAACCATGTCCTCAAATTGTGTCTTGATACCACAGACACTTTTGTTGTACACTGATTTCATTTGCATGCAAGTTTTCCATTTCTTAATTGTACCCCTTTCACTTAGACAGTGCTGCAAGCAGCCAATTTGTTTGAAATGGCTGGCACATTGGCCCGTGACACCCACAGACGCATGCATCGAATGCGTCCATATACGCTCACGGTCAAAAGAGTACACTTTGAAAGGCTTAGCACGTCATAGTGTACGAGATGGAATGGCACGTATAAAATCTGAGCTGTAAAGCGGAGTCTTTATTTTAATTTCACATATGAGATTTTTTTTTGTTCAGCAGACAGCAAGCATGCAATTCAGAAAGTTATCTGCTAGGAAAATAAGTGCAGAAATGCACTTTAATTCACATTTAATGGTAATGTTATTTATACTGAAGTTGGATCCTACAACAAATAGCAAAATACTAGCAGAGAGGTCACAGCAGTAGAACCTTTAGCAGCAATAAAGTTTATCAGCACTCTCAGAACTTTGGAACTGGTTCAGTTACAGTGCTGTGTTTCTCTGGCACTCTACAGGGTTCCCCACAGGAGCTGAAATTTTACACGCTAAGCTACCCATCATGCTAATAGCTCCCATGCCCCAATTAGCACGCAACCTCATCTTCACCTGTCACAGATCTCCTTGGGCCCCCCGTGAACTTTTACCTTAACACAAGGCACCCCTCGCTTATACATAAACACACACGCACATGCAAGGTGCAGAACACTGACTAACTTAAAAACGTGACAATAGAAGGTGTTATGAAATGTAATGCAGCTTAGCTACAGACAGATAAATATGTTTAAAATTACACTTTATTGTTTTTTTGAATCATGTATATTCGATTTTGGAAGCCTTTCTTCCATAACCAAAGAGATAAAAAAGACATTAATTGTCAAAGAAATGTAAATTTAAT
Organism: Moxostoma hubbsi; assembly: GCA_032164185.1. NCBI lineage: Eukaryota > Metazoa > Chordata > Actinopteri > Cypriniformes > Catostomidae > Moxostoma > Moxostoma hubbsi. Next base: position 7,927,699 of record JAVLUX010000041.1, read on the forward strand.
GCTACCCTTGTAAATTTAATTTTGGAGTTTCACAGGTTATAAGAAACACATGCAGACTACAAAAAGCCTTACAAAAAAGTACTGTTGTAACGATGTGCTAACAATGATGAAGTAAACAGCAGATGAAGACGATGACATGAAGATGAAGAACCCAAGTGCAGATTATAGATAGACATGACATGACCTAAACTAAACATAAACATGAACATATACTTGAATTAAACTAGACTTAGCAAACAAGGTACATTTAACATTCATATCCATTACATATCCCCCCTCTAGGGGCGGCTCTCGGCACCTCAAAACAAAATATCAAAGTCAATAGTGAACTGGGGGAGGAGGGGCATGGGGTGTGGACTGGCAAGACAGGGTGTGGAGCATGGGAACAAGGCGGAGCCCTTGGAGGGTGGGAGGCTCGAGCAGATCCGTGGAGAAGCGGCGGGCCTGGATCGGGGAGCAGAGGCAGGCTTATGACATGGCCTGGAGCAGTCTGGGGCTTGGCAGTCTGAGGGAGATCTCATCGAAGCCCATCTCGTCTGCCAGGATGCAGAAGTCCTCCACGTAGTCTTCTATAGAACGTTTTCCCTGATGCAGACACATCAGTAGATCTGCTGGGTTCATTTTGGTGGGTCAAGTATTCTGTAATGATGCGCTAACAATGATGAAGTAAACGGCAGACGATGACGTGAAGATGAAGAACCCAAGTGCAGTTTATTTACATACATGAAATCCAAAACCCAAACTATAGACATGAACTAAACTAAACATAAACATGAACAATTAACATGAACATATACTTGACTTAAACTAGACTTAGCAAACAAGGTACATTAACATTCATATCCATTACAACTGTGGTACCATGGTACAGTGATGGTATCAGATACTGTATATATATAGTATAGTAGATATATGTAGTATATCATGGTACTGATTAATTAACATATTCAACTACTATGTTATTTATAAGGTAGTCCAAGAAACTTCAAAGAATACAATGGCAAGTATGTGAACATTTTGGAATTATCTGCATTTACTGTGTTTAAATTTGTCTTAAAATCTGGTTTGATCTTCATCTATGTTACAATAATGAAGAAAAAGTAAAACAATCTGTACACAAATTATTGTATTGTTTTTGTAAATATTGAATACATCATTCAAACATTCACAGTGTAGGTTGTAAAATGCATGTGAACCCCTAGGCTAATGATGTCAGCAAAAGGTAGATAGAATCAGGAGTTGGCAAACCTGGCATCTAATTAATGAAATAAGATTGGAGGTATGGGTTAGTGCTACTTTTACTTATAAAAAGCATCCAAATATTTTAAGTTTACTTTTTCACAAGAAGCATCTGCTTGCGTGCAAATTGTTGCTTTGCATAAAGCTGGAAAAGCTCACAAAGTTATCTTGAAGAGCTTAGATATTAATCTGTCCACAGTTAGACAAATTGTCTATAAATGGAGATGATTTAGTATTGTGGCAACTCTCACTAGAAGTGGCCGTCCAGCCAAGATGACTGAAAGAGCACACCACAGAATGCTCAATGTGGTAAAAAAGAACCCTGGATTAACAAGGACTTGAATGAGACATTTGAATTGGTTAACATCTTTGTTCATGAGTTTACTATATGTAAAACATTAAATAGACATGGTGTCCATGACAGGACACCACAAAGGAAGCTGCTGCTTTCCAACAAAATCATTTCTGCCTGCCTAAAGTTTGCCAAAGACCACCTTGACACTCCACAATGCTACTTCAAAAATGTTTTGTGGACAAATTAGGTTGAAGGTTGAATTCTTTGGAAAGAACACACAGCTATACTTTAGGTGTAAAAAGAGTACTGCATACCAGCATGAAAACATCATCCCAATGGGTGAAGTACAGTGGATGAAGCATCTTAATTTTGGGCTGCTTTAGGGCCTGGACCGCTTGTCATTGTCGAGTGAAAAATTAATTAAGATTCAACTTTATTGTCATTGTGCAGAGTACAGGTACAGAGTCAATGAAATGCAATTTTTCGCATATCCCAACTAATCTGGGGTCAGAGCACAGGGTCAGCCATGAAACAGCACCCCTGGAGCAGATAGGGTCAAGGGCCTTGCTCAAGGGCCCAACAGTGGTATCTTGACAGTGTTGGGGCTTGAACCCCCGGCCTTTCGGTCAGTAACCCAGAGCCTTAACTGCTGAGCCACCACTGTCCTATTCCCAAGTTTATCAAGATATCTTACAGGATAGTGTCATGGTGGCTGTGCACCAGAAGCTCAGTAGAAGTTTGGTGATGCAGCAGGACAATGAACCAAAACATAGAAGATAATCCACTACAGAATGCCTTTAAAAAAAAAAAAAAAAAAAAAAAAAATCCACCTTTTGTAGTGGCCCAGTCAGAGCCCAGACCTAACCCAAAAGAGATGCTGTGGAATGACCTCAAGAGAGCTGTTCACACCAGACATCCTAATAATATGGCTGAGCTGAATCGGTTCTGTAAGGAAGAATGGTCCCAAATTCCTTCTGAACATTGTGCAGGTTTAATGCGCAGTTACTGGAAACTGGCTGTGGTTATTGCTGCCAAAGGTGAATGGACCAGTTATTAAATCCAAGGGTTCACTTACATTTTCCACAGCACTGTGAATGTTTATTGGGATGTGTTCAATAAAGACATGAAAGTTTATAATTGCTTGTGGGTTGTAAGCTTAAGCACATTGTGTTTGTCTATACTTGTGACTTTGATGAAGATGACATCACATTTTATGACCAATTCATTCCAGCTAATTCCAAGGGTTCACATACTGTTTCTTGCCTCTGTACTATATTACTACCAAGGTAAATGTCTTAATGGAAATATTTACAATGGTGCAATGTCAAAAAAAAGCATAATATATGGTACTTTTGGTACCTTTTGTTAGTTTATAGTAACATTTGTGTGTCTTCCTTCATCTATTCCATTGCAACAATGTTTCCCATCAGGTTTATTTCAACAGATTTAGTGAAGTCTCTTTCCTTTTACAATTTTAAGCTTTGGCCACTGAAATGGAAAGAACTAAAGAATCTTCAAACCATAAACTATTTTTGGCTTTAAATGCTCTTTTCAAAGCTGTAGTCCTGCACAGTTTGAGCAAATACACAGCTTACAGGCTTAACTAAAATCTTTTAGTCTGAAAACATGGAACAATTCTTAAATAGCATGAATCAATGAGACTAACACAGATAGCAAACAAGATAGATAGCAGTTAACATTCAAGTTAACTGCACCATAACACAGATAGCAGTTAACATTCAAGTTAACTGCACCATTATGATGGTTTGTTTTCAGTATTGATGGACGACAGAGTAAACCACTAATATTTAACAAGGTCAAAAAGGCAAGAGACCTTCAGTCAAAGACTATTGTTTGCCTACACTGTTTGCCTCAGGCACTGCAGTCCTGTCTTCTCATCGTCAAAGAATGTTCAAGAATGAACTCAATCGCTTACAGTTCACCTCTGAACCTAGCCTGCAGATAAACACATTTGTTGGCCTTAATATGTCGATGCTGACAGTTCTGGCAAGCCATGTTTTGTGTGGAGCTGGAATTCACCTGACCAATTTGCACTATGTTTGTTGGTTATTGTTTTGATTACTTAATATTTTACACGTGTTCAATGTCCAAAACTATCATCCTTAGATGCCAAAGACGTTCAGTCTTTAGGTCTCAGTTTGAGACTTCACCCTTATCCTAGTCTGACCTAACCATGACCTCCTAAACTCAGACTCAACATCTAAGTAAAATGTAATCAGCAAGGCTAAAACCACTATAGACTACAATATTCCAAAAAGTGGTTGATTAATATGGGTGTTTTCCATGACTGACTCTAAAAGACAACATGAAATCAAAACTATGTTTTCATTGTCATATTTTTCACATTTTTCTCATATTCCTGTTTTTTTGTGGACAATTAATCAGTGCATGTTATTCCTAAGAAAAATTTATTTTGTCTTTCAAGTGCAATAACTTGCTCCATCTCCCAATTGACTTTCTTTTTCAGCTGAGATCACCAAAGCTACGCAGTGATTTTGGATAACATTGACTAATAAACAAATAGCTATTTATTTAGGCATAGATTCAACAAACCAAAATGCATTTTCTCCTTGAATATTTAATTTCAATCAAATATATGTCACAATGCAGAAGTAAAATGGGTTGTAAATGCCATTTCATGTTGACTTAATCTTTTGCATTTGTTCCCTGTTAATCTTGAATATTTGGTTACATCCTTGTTTGCAGTGGTCTGATTTACCCTCAAGTCTGCTATTTGATTTTTAAAGTCTGAGGTTAAGATATTACAAGTATTAGGGCAAAGCCATAAAAAACACTTTATGATCAAACCGAAATATTTTCCCCCTCTTTGGAATATTGCGCAACATCAAATTGTTGGGCTTCAGCCATGATTGAGAAGTGATTTATGCCTAAGACGTTACCTTATAGCAGATGAATGTGATGTTGTCTGAGGTCAAAACTGTTTCATCCTTAAACTGATGTATGTAGCAGAGCATTCAGAGAATGCTTTACTCTGACCATGGCTAAATTTGAGCAAATGTTAGCCTTGTTTTTCTGCTGTAATAGGACTGTAATTAAGATAAAAATCAGGCCTTCATAGATGAGGTCTGAAGTTTCTGAGTTAAGACACAAATATTTCCTCAAATGTTTGAAGGCCTAACACTTCAAAATGGCATTAGTGCTGTTATATGGACACACATTGACTAGGGGTATTCTAGAGGGTACATGTGAGTTTTAAAGAGGCATACTTGCAGTGCGACTAGACCAATATGAGAACAACATTTGTGCGTGCACACAAACTGGGACCCATATTTTTCATAGGTGACTTTTCATTGCAACATGTAAACACACAGCTTTGACAACGAATACAACAGTCTTCTTCGACTCCACCATTTCATCGACACATCTTATGTGAAATAGCTGCATCAAAGGGCAAATTGAAGATGCTGAAAACATCCTTGTGTTTCATAATTGGAAAGAATACCTTATGAAGAATTCTTGAAATAGCTTACATATCTGATGCTTAACTGAAAACCAAAATAACCCACCCATGGACACATCAACAGGGGCATCAATTAAACCCTGCCTGACCTGTAAAAAAACACTTCTCTATTTGCAAAGGGTGTTGCCTTGTGTTACCTGGCTCAAGTTCACACATGTGGCTTGGTTAAACCAGATTAATTATGGACAGGGTGGATTTAGTTTGGGTTAGAAATTGTGTCATTATTTTTTCATCATATAATGTTACAAACTTGTATGCTGTTGTTTTCCTATGGAACACAAAATCTGAATTTTTGACCCATTTTATATTAGGTTATACAGGGCCATATTAAGATACTCTGGGTCCCTGGGACTCACCATTTTGCTGGGCCCTGCCAGTCGTTCGTATGCCGTATGCCACAACCCATGTATTAATACGGACCTGTTATGTACATACTGTACGAGTTGTTGCAATGCACTTACATTTAAAGTACCTGCATTTAATTACATCTGTAGTTACACTGTTTACCCTAAACCTAACCCTACCCTAACCCTAACCCCTAACATTAACCCTACAACTAAACCTAATTGAACCCCAACCTCAGCCTCAGTAGCAGTAAATGTGAATCTTGTCAGAACTTTCCAAAACAATATATAAAAGACACCTAATATAAAGTGGGAAGGTACTGTTACCTTTTTTAGTGTAGTGACCACTTCCATCAAGCTCAAAAAAAGGGCAAAAAGCACCATGTAAGTAGTCTGTATGACTCATGCGCTATAGACCAAGTCTTCTGAAGCTATACAACAATGAGGAACAGACTGAAATGTAAGTTTTAAGTTGAAATTTACTGAAAATCTCCCCCTCTGTTGCAGATCTCAAATCTCATTATCCATTCCACATATTCAAACTGAAAAATACAAATAAACTCACAAATTTGATTGTAGTACCGTAGACATGGCAACAACAACAACAAACACACACACACACACACTTATTAATGGACAAAGTTAAGTAAACTTTTAATTAAAACAAATCTGTAAGATAATTTAACTTTTACTCAAAGGAGGTTTATTATTGTACATCATCCTATATTTATTATTGTGCATTACAGATTTGTATTATTCATCGGGGCTGCATGGTTCAACATTATCATGGTTTATTATTGAGTTTGAATTGCACTGGATGAATAAGTGAGTAGGGAGAGTGGAAGAATTTCAAACACAGCAATTCTCCTCTTGATGTTATACCTAACGCTGTGAACCTGAGATATCCTGTGAGCCCTCAGAATCAAGTTTCAAATACTCTGACCTCGCTTCATCACCCTGGGTTTATTTTCTCACAAGGTGTTGGTTTGGTTAGACTGGGACTGTAATAATAAAGAGATCTTTCTTTGTTGGAATTATCTACAGTAATTGGGTCACCAGAGCTTCCTCCACAGGTGTTGACATACCAACAGCTCCTCCAGTTTATCACATCATGGCTTCAATCTTCCATTTATTGCATCCATCATTTATGAAGCAAATCCAAAGCATCTTTTAAGATGGAAAATCAAGGAGCTTCAGACTTTCCTCAGCAGGAATCTTTCTCTTTTTCCTTCTCTAGTCAAGGAAGTGGAGAATGAGATACACCCAAAGCTCCAAGCTCTCTCTACAAAGATGCTTCAAGAAGTGTTTTTATTGGAGCACTTAAACACTCCAGAACATCTGAAGCATTACAACCCAGATCCAGCTGACAAAACCAGACCCTGTTCGCCATAGTACTCTGATTTTTCACAAACGCATCTCTCTTCTTTCAAACTTCTCAGATCATTGTGGGACTAAGAGAAGTCTAAATTATGTCTAGGACAAACCTGGAGCTCATAAATTCTGTTGATGGATTCCCAGACTATAATTTACAATCTCGATGTACAGTGAAACACACTCCAAAATACAAATACAGATTGTCAGTGGACATGGACATCCTCAATGCTTTAATCTTGCTCATAGTGAAACTGTATTCATACTCTTTCCCAACTGAGAATTATTTGCAGAAATCTCTGTACTGAATGACTTCTCCAGAGGACATCCCATTCCCAACATTACTCAAATCTACACCTACACTCTCACTCACAAAAACTCCCATGGGAAGTTTGGTCTAGGATCAAGCTTCAACACAGTATTTTTTTATTTTCTATTTTATTTGTTATTTTTTTCTGGCCCAATAATTGTATTTTGTTCATTTCCAACATGACATTAGACTAGAAATTCTCAGTGCACCTTTAATTGCCATGTTTTTCATTCAAGTCATGCCACTGGTATCCTACACCATGACCTTCTATGCTGACACATCACCCATGTCCTTACTCAACTATATTAAATGTTTACTACAGCAGATCACACTCAACATCTGATCTGAGACCAGCTCAGCCATTTCTGTCATATTGATCAAAGTCATTGAAACATATATTCTGTAACTCTTTACAATAAGGTTCCATTTATTGACATTAGTTAACATGAACTAGCAATGAAGAATACTTTTACAGCATTTATAAATCATAGTTAATGTCAGCATATAGTAATACATTTTTTAAAATCAAAAGTAGTATTTGTTAACATTAGTTTATGCACTATGAACTAACGTGAACTAACAATGAACAATTGTGTTTTTATTAACTAACATTAACAAATATTTTGTTAATTGTTAGTTCATGATAACTAATGCATTAATGTTAACTAATGGAACCTTATTGTAAAGTGTTACCAATTATTCTTACGTTAGCACTTTAAGCTCTACCCAATGGTTATGTTTCAATTAAATAATATAATATGAAGATAATACTTATATTAATAAATAAACATATTGCCCTGATGGAGATGTCTAAAATACTTCAAACAACTACTGCAGCTTTATCATTACATACCTTTAAATCCTGCCAACATCTGCTGTACTGAAACATTCTGGGTACACTCCAAAAAACGTTGGGTTATTTATTTTACCCAATAGCTGGGTTAAACATATTGGGTTGTTCTGTTGGGTTATTCCTAAAGTTTAATGGGTTGTTTCTATATTAACGGCATTTTAAATTTCAACGGCTGAGTTAATAATATCATGTTATATGAACGCTTTTCATTTTCTTTATCAACTTACAATAATAGCTGATTAATTAAATAATTAAATCATTATTTCTAATAATAATCTGCTGTATTGCTGCTCACTCGGCTACCGACATAACACTTGCTATAAAGCCAGCCTATTTTAAACTGTGGTGTAGAAGCTATTAACTGGGATGCTCCCCCTCACTTTCTGTGTTCATCCCGCCAATTTTTTTTGGAAACCATACATAATATGTCATATATTTGCCTGACTTGCAAAGAAATTGTAAGACGCCTCGGCTTTAAGACTCAATATCAGGTGTTGCAGACACAGCAGTTTGTCATCAACTGAAAGAAAAGTATATTGTCATTTTTATAGTGTAACATTAAAATACTTCAAAGCGGAAATATGAAACATTTTATCTAGAAAGTTATATCTGCAAGGCTCTAAATTCTAAATACACAAATTGGACTCAACAAGATATTACACCAGGAATCGGCAACCTTTTTGACATGGAGTGCCATTTTTTATTTTCCTAGTCAATGGCTGTGCCGATGAAGGATTGCTAGTGGTGTTATCCTTATTACATGACACGTTGTTCTGAGAGCAAAATGAAACAAATGAAACACTGAATGTAGGCTGTCATCCGCGCAGTCTGACCGAAGCAAAGCGGGCACATTTACTCGTGCGATTAATCGAAAGAGAAGTGCTGCTGGCTCATGATAAACGAATGGCTTGCACGCGCCAGTCTCATCGCACTTTAATAGTGTTTAGCTTCCCATTCAGCTGATGAAAACACGCTGCGTAATCATGAGGAAGGATTACATCAAGTTGTAGATTGGAATGCAGGTGCAGAATTTATATAAATATAGTCTACTCCTCTCTCGCTTTTGCTGACGTGCCAATGCTGGCACGTGTGCCAGAGGGTTCCCGACCCCTGTATTACACAATAGCCAGCATCTACATGACATTGGGTGATTGCCTAATCAGAATCCACTTTTCAGATAGTTCTGCACCCCTGAATTCACGTTGTGACATTTATCAATTTTATTGTGACTTTTTAATGCCAAAAATCAGCAACATTTTGATGGTGTTCTTTTACCATTGCAGGAAGGTGCCTGGCTCGTTTTATGATCGCCTCGTTAATGAAGCCCATTGCTTGAAATTGAAATTACAAGTTGTTTATTCACTTTATATATGAACTATATTTTTTAAATAGGATGTGATGGATTCATATGTGAGGGAAACTCTTCAGAAGTGGAACCTTGAAACAGAGTCAGCTCCAGGCCATGTCACTGTCATGCCAGAGTCAGCTCCAGGCCATGTCACTGTCATGCCAGAGTCAGCTCCATGCCATGTCGCAGCCATGCCTCAGCCTGCTCCATGCCATGTCACAGCCACACCTCAGCTTGCTCCATGCCATGTCACAGCCAAGCTTCAGTCTGCTCCACGTCATGTTTCAGTCGAACCCCAGACTGCTCCATGCTATGTCACAAGCAAACCTCTGCTCCACGGTCCAGGCCCACCTCCATCCGTACGACTCCACCTTGGCTCCGCCCCTCGAGCCTCTCATGCCCCCCAGACTCCAATTTGATCCCATGCCCCACGCCCTATCTCACCACGCCTCAAAACACCCCACCCACCCCCCTACCCCCCAGGTCCCTACAGAACACTGGACTTTTGTCGTGTTTATTCTGTTTTTGTTCATGTGTTGGGGCATTGGGAGCCACCCCTTAGAGGAAGGGATATGTCATGCTTATTCTGTTGGTTCCTGTTTTTGTGTCTTTTATTTTGAAAAGTTAGTCCTGTTCGTGTCTTCAGGTCCTTCATTTTGAAATTTGTTCACTTCCTTGTCTAATCATGTGATTATTCTGTATGTTTCATGTGTTTTTTTCTCATTGGTTCCTTTGTTTATTAGTCTTGTCTTGTTATTGGTTCATGTTTCATTGTCTTATATTGTTTTCAGTCTTGTATTTTCATTGGTGGTCTTGTTAACTTGTTATCCATGTCAATGTATTTTAGCCCTCATTTTTGCCATTGTCCTTTGTGGAGTATTGTTAATGTAACTTTGTAGTAGTTTTGTTTTGTCAAGTCAAGCCAAGTCAAGATTTAGTGAAGTCATGTTTTGTTTGTTTCAAGTCTAGTTTATATTTACGTTTATGTTTCATGTTTCTAGTTAGGGTTTTTGGATCTCACTTTTGTTTAATATACTGCACTTGGGTTTGTCACTCCATTGTCTTCATCCTTGCCAGCAACGTTACACCATTGCCTACATATGTATTACTTATTTATTTGTGGTGGTTCTTGTAAATTGAAACAATATTGTAAGTAACTTAATGATAAAAAGGAAGTAACTTGATAACACAATTGCAACCATTTACTTAATTAATTTACTTTTAATTTAATGGAAATAAAGCATTTTCAAGATATTTGTAACTTGTGCATTGTAATTTATATTCACAGCAATAATAATAATAATAATAATAATAATGTCAACAATAATAATAGTACCAATAATACTAGGATGGTTAAAGCAACATTTTGGCCTCCCAAAAAATAAAACCCAACAAATTAGTTCTTTTATAACCCAATTTATTGGGTAAAACTTGCTACGCAATGCATTGGGTTAAAATAACCCAACAATGGGTTGGTGCTATATCAACCCACCATTGGGCTATTTGTTGGGTCATTTTTAACCCAACTGATTTTAGTGAGTACAATTAAACATAAATTTAAACAACCAAATCAGGATTGTACCAGACTTATATGACTCATATGCGACATATTTTTCAAGCATTTGTAATGTAATCTTGTATTGCCAAATGCAATATATTAACACAGTTGAACATGCATCCAAAATGACCTAGTCCTCCCCTAATCACATTTAACTTTAAACAGATTAGATGGCTTTACTGGAGAGTAAAGATTTGAGAGTTCTTTAAAAACATTATTTAATCACCTTTAAAAATGATGATATGAATGGGTGTGAAAGCCTGTCTTTGCCAGTCAATCAACAAAATACCAGGTGCAAATCCATCAATAAAAAGCATACCTCAGTGTATTATAGTAAATGCTGATTAATTTTACAGTGATAAAAAAAGGATGTGAACTGTTTGGAATTTTCTGCATTAATTGGTCATAAAATGTGATCTCATCTTCATAAATGTCACAAGTATAGACAAACACAATGTGCTTAATCTAACAATACAAACAATTATAATATTTAATGTCTTTATTTGCAAGGCTCTGACTGGGCCACTCCAAAAGGTGGATTTTCTTTTTTGAAGCCATTCTGTAGTGGATTTACTTCAGTGTTTAGGGTCATGGTCCTGTTGCATCACCCAAACTTCTACTGAGCTTCAGCTGGTGCACAGCCACCATGACATTATCCTAGTAGAATTGTGGAGTAGCATTGTGGTCAAGGTGGTCCTTGGCAAACTTCAGGCATGCAGCAATGTTTTAGTTAAAAAGAAGCTGCTTTCTTCCTGCCATGGACACCATGTCTGTTTAATGTTTTCCATATAGTAGACTCATGAATAGATGTTAACCAGTTCCAATGATTCAGTCAAGTCCTTAGCTGTCACTCTAGGGTTCTTTTTTTTTTACCTCATTGAGCATTCTGCAGTGTGCCCTTTGAGTCATCTTGGCTGGACTTCCACGTCTAAGGGAAAGTAACCATAGTACTAAATCATCTCCATTCATAGTCAATTTGTCTATCTTATGAATGTCTAAGCTCATCGAGATTGCTTTGTAACCCTTTCCAGCTTTATACAAAGCAACAATTCTTGATCATAAATCTTCTGAAATCTATTTTTGCAAGGATTGGTTCATGTCAGCAGATATTCCTTGTGAATAGCAAACTCTTCTTGGGTGCTTTTTATAAGTCAAAGTAGCCCTAACCCACACCTCCAATCTTGTTTTATTAATTGGATGCCAGGTGTGCCAAATCCTGACTCTTGTTAGCTTTTGTTGACGTCATTAGCCTAAGGGTTCACATATTTTTTCCAAGCTACACTGTTAATATTTGAATGATGTATTCAATATCCACAAGAACAATTCAATAATTTGTGTGTTACTAGTTAAAACAGGTTGTGTTTGTTCATTATTGTAACTTAAATGAAGATCAAACCAGATATTAAAACAAATGTATAAATAAATGGAGGTAATTCCAAAGGGTTCACATACTTACATTCAATCAACTGCTGTATTTGTTTGACATTAACATAATTCATTGACATTGACATTAAATTCAAGGCCCTGATGCTGGCATACAAAACAGTCACTGGGTCTGCTCCAGCATACCTAAAAACATTTATGCAGAACTACGTTCCCACCAGAAGCCTGCGGTCGGCTAAGGTACGCTGCCTTGTCGTACCAAAAAAAAGAGGCACCAAAACACTTTCCCGGACTTTCAGTTTTATCATACCACGTTGGTGGAATGACCTCCCCAACTCAATCCGTGAAGCTGACTCATTCTCTATCTTCAAAAAACGGCTAAAAACACATCTTTTCCAAGAGCACTTAACCAGTCACTAAAAAAAAAAATTTTTACAATTCTTGATGCACTTAAATCGGTTTTGTATACTATTCTGATGATAGTGAAACTTTGTAGTATGGCACTTTTCGTACCACTGTCTCCTTAAGATGATTCGCTTGTGTTTTTCCTCTTTTGTAAGTCGCTTTGGATAAAAGCATCTGCCAAATGAATAAATGTAAATGTAATGTAAATGTACATAAACTAGTCAAAAGCTAACTCATGACAGATTCACAGGGATGTAATGAGTACTCTGATTAAGAACAATGATTTTAACAAGGGAAATTACCTCATTAAAAGAGCACATGATGCAAGTACAAAAGAATTTTAAATGCATCTTTGCCATATCTTCATAACATCAGGATGCACTCTTGTAATTAAAGTGAGAAACCCCATCTAAAAGGATGCCTTGACTGGAGTATGATATTAACCATTCTTACCTTGAAATGACAGAAAGACTCGTGGCTGTGGTGGAGAAAGACCATAGATGCAGGTGACAAAGAGCAGGAGGGGAAGGAGCAACTGCCCGGCCGTCCAGAGAGCTCCTGACCTCCCCATGACTGCTGAGAAGACACTCACACAAGCCCACCTGCAGAGATGAGAACGAAATGGTTAAGGACTACCTAGAAAACTCGTAAAATTATTTCTTCTCCACTTTGATATGGTATAGTACAGAGAAAGTCAATAACAGTAACAGACTTTGCACTGTGTGGTGATGTTGGCGTGGCCAAGCGACATCTGTTGAGAGCGAGGCTGGGAGAGGTAGAGTGGTAAGGATTGACACCTGTGGGAAATTATCATTAACAGCTGCTTTGTGTTGCAGTGAGAGCTGGAGAGTGATAAAAGGCCAATCCAGACCGCTGGAGGAGAGAGAGACGCATGCAGCAGAGTTGATTTATGTGTTTATGTGTTGTGCTGACAAGCAGAATGTTTGTGTTAGACTGAAAAGATTGTGAAATAAAGATTTTACGTTGGACATTTTACCCCAACCCTCACTTCCTCCTTCAGGAGAGAACTAGTGGTCTGCCACACACTGGGATTAATGTTAAATTACACACTGCTTCAAAAGTACAGACAAAACAAGACACCATCAAGTGTTAATTTGAGACTAGTGTAATAAAATTACATACTAACCTATTCTGTGCAAATTTATATGACATTTTTCAAGTCGGTAGACCTGGGAAATCCAGTCATTTACAATACTCACAAGAATACAAGAAAGAGACATTACTATTTGCAAAGTACTGTTTACATGATGCAAACTCGATCCACAGGAATTACGTAGGTAAAAAATAATCATTCAGTTTTGTATGGAACAATTTATAAGAAGTGCTGTCAAAAAATACAAGCTTTATGTGGCACGGTGGAGGGTGGGGCCGGTTCGTGACTCAACACGCCCGGTCCCGTATTAGGCTAATCAAGCCTCCGAGAGGGTTAAGGGTTAAAACTATAATTTATATGTCAAGCCGGTTCCTCGCCTCTTCCTTGCCCATGAACATGAACTTCTTTACACTTTACATTCTTGCCTTCCCTTACTTTGGTACACTTACCCAATAGATAATAGCGATTAGGGGTTCTTGCTCTCAATGGGGCATGTGGTAAGTTGTGCATGGATCGCGGAGAGTAGCCTGGTGACCAAACCGTGATATTATAGGCGTGGGTGTGAAACAGATCAATATTTAAGTCATTTTTTACTATAAATTCTCCTCCCTTCCCAGTTGGTGGCGATATGCTTAAAGAATGCAAATTTGCAGAAACAAAAGAAGAAGAATGTGAAAGTTAAAGTGAGGGTGAAGATTTATTTTGAAAAAGGACTTAAATATTGATCTTTTTCTTACCACAGCTATCATATCTCTTCTGAAGATATGGATTTAACCACCTGAGTCTTATGAATTACTTTTAAGATGACTTTATGTCCTTTCGGAGCTTTAAAATTTTGGTAACCATTCACTTGCAGTGTAAGGACCTATAGAGCTGGGATATTTATTATCTACATTTTTTGGAGAACTATCCCTTTAAGATCACAAGTTTAAAGGTATGATTACATTTTTTGCATATGTGAGCAACAGGAGAAGAAATGTATGTGATATAGAGTAAAATCAAAACGGTTTCAAAAGTAGGCCAGTTAAAATACATACAGTATTTGAACTCTTATAATAAGGCATTTTTCCTTAAAGACTTCCTCTAAGTCTTTAAGTTAATTAGTATTGAGAAAGTGCCACAAGATTGATTCACTCAGCTACATCAAACAAAGCTTTGGCCCGTGACCAGCCTGAGTCATTATTTTACCTTTAAAAAGGAAGTCTTGTAGCATGTAATAGAAATAAGGAAGAGGCACCTCTTAACACATTCAAAGAAATGGATACTTTCACTTCTAACAAAATAATGAATTGGCTCTCTCCTGTCTTTCTTTCCTCTCTGTTCTATTATGAGACAACAGAAGTTCAATAATACATGGAGACAAGTTTGATTTCCTGTGGTAGAACTCTTGTTCCATGCCCCAGAGAGCATTCTCCAACCAGTACACTCTTGGAAAACAACAATACATGCAGTTCATAATTATATATTAATAACATGTTTGTTTTGTTGGAGAGAGAGCGCAGAAGGACAAAGAACAAAGTGATGATGCATGTGTAAGAATAGAAGTCTCTCTGATCATGTCTTATACATGATCCATGTAAAAGATTGATAGGAACTTTGTAGAAGACCTCTACAAAAGATGTCTGACTCAGTTAGGCATGAGCAGGCTTCATAGAGTGTGTGTTCACACTCAGCAGAGATGCACAAATACCATAAAACACCACTGACTTTGTTGTTCCAAGTTTGGTCCGAAATATATTTGATGTAATTTGTGAACGCAGAAGCTTCTAGCTCCGCAAGCTGGATTTTTTGAGTCTTTGCGTTCAAAAATGTGTCGTACCGCACTTCAAAACTCTATGCAAGTATGATTTGCATTCTCAGCATTTCCACAAGGGGTGCTATAAGCGGACAATAGTGTGAATTCTACGGTCAACTACTGTCATGGCAGAGGAACAGTTTAATGAGAATCTTGCTGAGATCGAGATCTTGCTCAGTTAGCGCTGTCAATTGAATGTGATAATTTAGTGTGATTTATTTTATGGAAAAATAAGGCATTCAAATAAATTACGTAATTTATCATGCCCCCGACCCGTATGTAATCGATTCAAAATTTGAAACAGACTTTTGAATATAACTTCATTGACCCCTTTTTATTAAGGTTTGTTACTGGCACAATAATGCAAGAATGCATATTAAGTACTATATGTTCAACCAATGCATTAGCCAACCGCTCGCATCTATGTTCACATACTTGGGTATGTTTCTGTCCTTAGTCTATGCAAATAGGTGAATGCAAATGCTTCTAGCTCCACAAGCACAATTTGAAGTGGCATTACGTTTTGAAATGTGTCAGAACGCAATTTGATATGCACACATTGCATTCTCAGCATTGCCACAAGGGCCGCTTGAGCAGACTTCTACTACTGCTAATTTTCTCTTTCAGATCAACTGTCATGGTAGAGCAATAGTATAAGCAGAATCCTGCTGAGTTAGGTAAAGCTAGTTAAAATGATTTTTGCCACCTGAATAATAACACATCCAGTTTTTAACGGCACAGACATTTGATGCTAATGTAATGGTAGCCAGCATATAGGTAGCTGTGTAGTGTATGAAACTCACTCCCCTGGCCTCAAGAGGTGCATTTGTGACTGATGCTAAAGGCTGTAGCATTTAGCCTCCTCGTTAGTGTGCACACCTCCCTTGCCGGAGACCCCGGTTCAAATCCCGCTCGGAGCAGTTTGAGCTGCACCAGTTACAGTTGTGCCGTGACCCAGATGGGAGTGAGGTTTAGGAGGGTGAGTGTAACGGTAGCCAGGTGGTAGGTAGCTGTGTAGTGTCTAAACCTCACTCCCCAGGCCTCAAGGGGCACGCTAGCGACTGACGTTACAGGCTGTAGCCTTTAGCCGCCTTGTTAGTGCAGAGCAGGTCGAGCAGGACTGGTTACACTAACTCTATCGTCCCCTTCAGTACTGAGGTTTGTTAACACCACAGGAAGAACTGCAGAACACAAATGAAAATCTCAGCTCTGTAGGTCCATATAATGCAAGTGATTGGTGGCCAGAACTTTGAAGGCCCAAAAGCACAATGGGGTCCAAAAGTCTGAAACCACTTTGTAAATCTGGGATTCAAAATCTAATTTAAACCTGGAAACAAATAGAAGATTCAGAGCTATTAAAAATGGTTTAAAATGATTCCTTGTATTCATCGAATCACACAAGATGCTCTTTGGAACATTCTCTGATCATGCTTTGATAACATGAATCATCAGGTGGAGTCCAAATATACCCAAAAAAAAGGAACATTTTCATTCCAGACTTTTGGACCCCACAGTATGACCAAGCATTCACGTATGCATTTGTATACTTGTATAGAGTGTTTCAGGCCTTAGTGTTTATAGGTGAAGTGTATTTTCCTACGTGTTTGTAGCATTATGGAGATAATGGGTGTTTTAAATTGCCCAGATTGTTTTGTAGAAGTTAGTGCATGTTTAATAGTGTGAAGTGTGGCGGGCGATCTCCGGACGTCGTAGCACTATTGGGGTGTCAATCTATCTCTCTTGGCCCCCCTCAGAGGCTGGACCCCTGAAAGCTGTCCCCTTTTCCCCCCCTTATGGGCAGCCTTGTGTGTGTGTGTGTGTGTGTGTGTGTGTACCCGAATATATGATAAACTGCAGCCTGCTGAAATATTTTTGGCAGGGAGTTCAGCAGATAGCGAAGCTCTTAAACTGGGTGGAGGCTACCGCTCTCTGGACAATAACTGCTCTCTACAACTGGCCTGGACCTGCCAGACATTCAAACAGCTGCTAAAGTCATCATCAGGCCATCATAGATCCATCATAGAGCCGACACTGAGCATGCAGTGATTCGATTGTGTTCAAGCTCTTAAAATCACAACCCTTAAACGAGACACAAGGCATCATCAGTTAAGTGATTTGGCTTATACAAGACTTATCAAGACTTACTGATGACAAGATTTAATTAATGCCAAAATATACACCTAACCATGTGAAGTAGAGTGTCTAAACACTGATGTTCAATTAATAGTTAATTTATTAATAATAATAATCACAATGAACAATCCTTCCGCCAAATAATATAGTTCATTAGCCTAGTTCCGGGCTGTTTACTATTGCCAAGCAACCATAAATGGATAGTAGAGTGCATTAAAGGGATAGTTCATATATGAATATCTATGCTCTGTTGGTCCATTCAATGCAAGTGAATGGTGACCAGAACTTTGAAGGTCCAAAAACATATAAAGGCATCATAAAAGCAATCAATATCTTAAAAAGAGATAGGTGTAGACTAGAAACTTTATTTACTATAAATCGTTATCTTCAACCAGCCCCAACCAGTAGGTGACAAGTGTGTAATTTAACATTAATCCCAGTGTGTGGCAGACCACTAGTTCTCTCCTGAAGGAGGAAGTGAGGGTTGGGGTAAAATGTCCAACGTAAAATCTTTATTTCACAATCTTTTCAGTCTAACACAAACATTCTGCTTGTCAGCACAACCAAAGAATGCAAACGCCAAAATAAAAAAAGAAGAAGAATGTGGAAGTGAAAGTGGTGAGTTACAGTAAAAAAGTGATATGATAGGTGTGGGTGAGAAAGAGATGAATGTTTAAGTCCTTTTTTACTATAAATTCTCCTCTCTGTCCAGTAGGTGGTGATGTGCTCAAAGATTGTGAATCGTCCAAAATAATTGAAGAAATATGTGAAAGTGAATGTGGAGATTTATAGTAACAAATATTTAAATATTGATCTGTTTCTCACCCACACCTATCATATCGCTTCTCAAGATATGGGTTTAACCTCTGGAGTCTTATGGATTACTTTCATGCTGCCTTTAAATGCTTTTTGGACCTTCAAATACCTGGTCACCATTCACTTGCATTGGACCAACAGAGCTGAAATATTCTTCTAAAAATCTTAATTTGTGTTCAGCAGAAGAAATAAAGTCCAATACGTCTAGGATGGCATGAGGGTGAGTTAATGATTAGAACATTTTTGGGTGAACTATTTCTTTAATATATGAATCAATTGATATGGAATCACAAGTGTGCATCTATCAGCTATTTTACAATTGCTTTAAAAATGGTTCATCCAATCACAATTTAGAGTTGGAATAATACCTTTATTAGTCTTTATAGCTGTAATAGATTCCACATATAGTTCCTCTTATTTATTTATTTGTATTTTTTATTTTTTAGAGATTTAAACAGGTAGCATACATATTATTATGCCATCTATCAGACCTCTGGATAAACTATTTGAAATGTTTTTAGAGACTTCCTCAAAGCACATTCCACATTCCCTATATTCTTGAGGAATTCTGTCATCACCTACCTTCTGACTACCTTTCTTGAACCAAAAGCTCATTTAGTGTGTCATCTCTAGAACTCAAACATCTATCAGATCTGTCGTAATGCTCATTCCCACTGTTTGAAACAACAGCACAGCAGCCTGGACATGTTTTACAATCATTTCATGAAGATTGAGATCTTCAAGCTAATTGTCTTAGGTATGTCAAGGCTATCTGCTTTATGAATTTAACATCTTTCTCTTTATGAAAGTGTCAGTCAAAAGCAATTATTGCCTCTCACTTGAAATATAATTCCATCTGAGTACTGGGTCATCTGAGATAGATTAAACAGATGGGGGAAAATTACGTTTCTTTGGTGATGTTTTCAAACTCTAAAGAGATAATCAGATTTTTGCGATGTAGAAATGTGTCACACAGCTGGACTAAGTTTTGTTTTATTGTTTCACATTCATTTCTCTAAGATGCATCTTTAATAGAATAGAAAATGCCACAATGAACCTCAATTAGACATATTAAGGCAAAAAACAGTTTTTATAATATACTGTATGGGGCACTAAAGTAACACAAAGTGAAATAAAGCCTATTCTGGAATTTTTTTGTGTGTTTTTTTTCTGAATAAATGCCTGTACCAGTAATGACTATACCACACCCTGTCATTCACCAGCTTGTACACGCACATGCACAATACCAGGCAAGCACATATATTACCACAATGTGACAAAAATAAAAGACCCTTTTTAATATTAAATTTTACATTGGACCAAATCCAAAAGACTATCTTTAGGGCAGAGTTATAAAATAATAACATCTCTGTCTCAAACTCCCAAGACTCATTCACACTCACTGCTGTCCTGTCCCAGAGACACACATCACACATTCCCCAATGCCTCTACCAGCATGAATTGCTCTGTATGCACTAAATAATAAAGATCAACTGTCCAGCTGTGTGGTCAAATTGAGATGATGGAAGAAAACTATGGAAAGACTATGGAAAAAGTATTCGTGTTCACAAACCTCCATGCCTTATGACTAAGAATTTCACTTTTCAAAAGCTCAAAAAATAAGTTTAATAAATGTCATGGCTATGGTCATCACCATAAAATATAGTTCACTGTAAAATAATGTCCCGTTTGATACAAGTAAAAAACATTTTAAAGGTTAGATCAAGTGGAATCGCTCCCAGGTTTCAACTATTGTGTATGAATTCTTTAAACTAGCATAAATATCTAGCAACAAAACAAGTAACATATCTTAAAACTAGACAGAAATCCTTCCAAAAATGAAGCAGTGGTAGCTATTTAAAGTATTTTTCCTCCCATATCATCAGGTATAACAAATATACATTAGTATCCATTTCAAAAATCACTGGTACATGAGTACAATAATTAGCGTATAGCAATCTATCAACAAAGATCTGAAATATATTAGTGTCCATTTCAAAAATAAACATCTTTTTAATATAGACACTTCTGTCAGCGGCTGACGCGTGTATTACAGTAGGTCTTATGATTTCCTGCTCTTGTCTCTGGTGGGAGTCTGCACCTGTTAGCCCAAGCCTGGAGATCCCCCTCCCAAATCTGCCCCCTTCTGCCCACTCATGAGCCCATCTGCTCTGGGCTGGACTCACCTTCTGAGGCTTCCTTGCTGTACTTTCCTCCCAGACCAGTATATGTCCTGACAGAGTGGGTCAGTACTGTAGTCTTACAGTCAAAGTGAAGAAATACAGCATTGACTTCCCCAGCGAGAGTGAAGAGAGGTGTTATTCCAACCAGCTGACCGCGGGACAGGGAAGAGAGAGAGAGAGAGAGAGAGAGCTTGAGAAGACTGAGAGAGAGGTAAAGTGAATAAAGTGAGAGAGGGAAAGAGAGGGAGAGAGAGATCAAGTGCGAAGTGGACCGGTTTCCTATTACACTCCTCTCCTTTTGAGCCCCTCTCTCTCTCTCTCTCTCTCTCTCTCTCTCTCTCTAACGAGTAACCAAACAGATACTTCAGCCCTCTGAGTCTCTCTCTCTCTCTCTCTCTCTCTCTCTCTCTCTCTCTCTAACATGTAACCAAACAGATACTTCAGCCCTCTGAGTCTCTCTTTGCCAGCACAGAGAGCAGTAGTCTAGGGGAGTGTGCTGGGGCTCCAGGAATCAGATTCTGAGTATTAAAGTCCCTTATTAGTTATCACTGTGCCATCTCACAGATTAGACCAGATTAGACCATGTCATAAAATATAGATTATTGATCAACACGTTATTTTGTCATTATATTTTTTTTGAGGCATCGATATATTAAAATTAGCCTAAATTTACATTTGAAGCCTAATTTGTGTGCATTCCAATCACTCAGTTGGCCTTCAGTTTAACAGTCGATCGTAATAGTGTTGGGAGACCACAAGAGGCTGATATAACTTTTACTGTCGAGGGTAGGAAAGGCACAGGTATCACACACACACCATTTTTAAGAGCTCCTTGGCACACACAGGACAAGCTGATGTTGTGCAGCATATGGCAGTCCAAAGTTATAAAGGTTTTTGTACTTCTTCAAGAATTAACAAACTGGGCTAGCTCAGAGAGTATTGACGCCGACTACCACACCTGGAGTTGCGAGTTTGAATCCAGGGTGTGCTGAGTGACTCCAGCCAGGTCTCCTAATCAACCAAATTGGCCCAGGTTACTAGGGTGGGTAGAGTCACATGGGGTAACCTTCTCATGGTCGCTATAATGTGTGGTTCTCGCTCTCGGTGGGGTGGGTGGTCAGCTGTGTGTGGATGCCATGGAGGGTAGCGTGAAGCCTCCACACGCGCTATGTTTCAGTGGTAATGCGCTCAACAAGCCACAATATAAAAGATGCACAGATTGATGGTCTCAGACACAGAGGTAACTGAGATTCGTCCTCCGCCAATCAGAAAGAGGCGAGTAACTACTCCACCATGCAGACTTAAAGCGCATTGGGAATTGGGCATTCCAAATTGGGGAGAAAAGGGGATAAAATCAACAAAGTGACGTTGATGAGTTTGCAGGTTAGTGTATGAAACTGGCCTAACTGTGCAAACTGAACGATTAGAAATGGCAACGTATATTATGCAATTTCTCTGTATGTAGCCTTGAATAGTTCTTTCATTTAAGCTGTCAAACCACAAAACAACACACATGTAACTGAAAACATATTGTGTAGGCTATATGAAATATACATATACACAATATATCATCCAGCGATGGCTAAATAATTATCCTTTAATAGTGATTTGGGTGATATTTAGAGTTGCGCACCATGGCACTGCAGAATTTTGACGCTGAGTTTTGGCTGTGTGTTCATATCTTCTTAGAAAGTAACTGTTTCAATGTGACTTTAATTTACCCTTCAGTTATGTTGAGAAATTTGTTTTAAGAGACAAAAACAATTGTGCAAAAAAAATCCAGATACATATAGGTAATCATCAGGAAAAACTTTATTATCGATGCATGAAAATTAATATTGAACATTGACATGTATTCGTATTACCATGAACTACACAGGCCCAACAATAAGCTAAATTAAAAACATGACTGTATAGGAAAATTTAGCTTTCTAAATACCTATGAATGTCTTTATGGTTTCGTACTAACAGCAGCCAATAACTCATTGCACAAGCCATGTTTATTCTCATTTAAGGTAGTCTGGGTCGTATTTTATTTCATCTTACGTAATTTTGTCCATGTTTGCATTTGCCTAATTTGGCTAGTTTTTACTAAGGAGGTCTTCAATGGCTGGAAATTGCTATCCATTTTCATTCCTTTAATCTCAATGGCAGTTGCTCAGCTGGCGTATGCAGGCCCAGAAGTACTTGCTGCCATCTTTGCTCATGGGTACAGAGGTTTTAATCTGGGCTCATAGAGTCTGAGTGTTTGTGCCAAAATACTGTACCATTTGATTGTGCAGACGGCACTGCCTTTGATGTCAACAACAAAAGATATGGGAAGTGTTTAACCTCCCTCTTAAAAGTTGATAAGCCTACTTATTTTGCCATTTTTATCAGTTCAGAACCATTGAATTAAACTATCATCGTGCCGTTAATGAAAGCCAGAATAAATCAAGAAAAATGTCTCCATATGCACGTCCACAGCAGAGATTTAGTAAAATTCCTGTCCAAGATTCCAGTTGACAAAGGAGTGCTAGGAGCTGAAAGCTCTGGAGCCAGATTCCAAACCACATTGTGCAGACTTCAGCATGGAAAGTCAGAATTGCCCTTGCCACTGTAGTTCCACTGCTAAAATATTAACTGCAGATGGTGAAAGCTAGATCTGCATCAGTTGGCAAAATATGTAAAACTGTGTAAAAGAATTGTTTGAAAGTCCATGCAGACACCTATGAATAGAATGTGTGACAATGAACTGTACATGGTCTTTAATGTAGCCATAATAACTGAAACAAATATGCTCTATTAAATTCTTTCAGACAGCTTTAGCAGATGTGAGAACAGATATGGAGCATGTGTCAGGCAAAACAAATAAGAAAATGCTACATGTATTAAAATATAGCCCAAATACTGAGTGCAAAGGACCGATTGATTGGACTCGACAGGGTGACCACAAGAATTTCAGTCGTAAGGTGAATATAACGTAGGTTTGAAACCAAGAGTCTAGACTCTGCAGAATCAGTTGTAGCTGTAGTTAAGACCCAAACCAAGACCAATAACAGAATGACCCCATAAGACCCAGAACAATCCCAAACATCCTATGACTAGACCCCTAGAGGAACGGATCCAGACCAAAAGCAGCAAGAACCCGATTGTCCATTTTAATAAGCTAAAATATGTCAAATGCAAAATTATTTGCAGGATATAGACACTGACCACTTCGTGGAGTCGTAATGTAGCCATTCAAAGCCATGAACTTATAATAAATTCTTGGGAAAATACCCTACCAATCTTTTGTTGAGGTAATTATGACCTTTACATGCTTAGACATCTTAGACTGTAAGTCAAGACCCAGATCCAAATTAAAACTAAGACCAAGAGACCTAAACTAAGACACTGAGTAATGCAACCCAGAAAAGACAACATTTCTGAAGACCAAGACCACAAGATCAGGACTCCAACTACACACAGGGTTACTACAGGCAAGAGCCTTGTTGACTAAAACCAAAGTACGTTTTGTTTTTAATGCGAACGCTTATCGTTTGCGTACAGTCGAATGCGAGCCTGTCAAAGTATAATTCTTTTGACCGTGCATGCATACACAGGTGGTTGAGAGATACTGGACTATTTCTCCTCAGGAGTTTAGACTAATAAAGATGCCTTTATATTATTGAGACTCGAGTTATACAAATGAAGGTATGATTACATCTTCTTCCGGCACTTTTTTGTGATCGTAACAGCTCAAATGTGATTTTTGCCACCTTGTGGACCCACTGATTAGTGCAAATATTTCTGGCATAAAGACACGTAACTTGAAAAATTGGGCTTCATGCATTCAGTGCTCGAGCCCTCTGCTGATGATGAAATTTGCTCACGCATCGTGTCTGACCGAACTATACTTTGTGCTAAATAAGGCTAATTTATACTTTCTAGGCAAAATGGTTTCTTTTAGTTCATCTTAAATTTATGACAAAATGTACTGACGTTTTAGCTTTGCTTAGGTGATCATTTGGAGATATATTTTTTCCATCCCTGAACTTCTTGACCTAGGAGAACTTGGCAAGTCGAAGAGCATTGTTGATTGGTTAAGGGTGCATTCACGCTTAGTTCGATTGTTTAGACCGAACCCGAGAGAACCTGTTTCATCCCCATCCCACTACCTGCACTGGTCTCTGTTGACATTATATTATTTGGATCCGAACCATGGTCCAATTACGTCATCAATGGGTACAAGCGGCAGCTGTTGGCAGCTGTTGGCCACTGTAACTAGGAAACAACTCAAGAAGATGTTACCGTTTTAAGTGCAGTATTAATGTTTGTCTCTTTGGATTTACCAAGAAACCTTGCTATGCACAGAACAACACTTGTGTTTGTCTCCTAAGGATGCACTGAAAGTGCAATGATACGATGAATGTTAGCGTTTGTCTACCGCGAGCCTGCAGATGCATTGTAAAAAATATGTAAAGAATGTTGTTGATCTCTGAAGGTGGTGTATTAGGACAAAAGTAGGTAGGAGAAATGCATTATACCATAATAATTGTGATCGTGAGCCTGTATAGATGCTAATTATATGTCCTCACAAGCGGTTCACTTCCGTGATTTGGTACGATTATGTTGCAGCGAACCGTACTGGAGTTCACATGAATCATACCCAAGACAACCTTTTCAAGTAGAACCAGGTGTGGTTCATGGGTGCAAACCCGAGTTTGGAACGCAGCGTTCACATTATACAAATTAACTGAACTTTGACGTCACAACAAAAGTGCAAGTGTGAAAGCACCCAAAAATATATTATTAATTGTGGTTTGGACATGATTTTCTTTCTTTATTTTCCTCAACAAAGTAATTATAAAATGACTCTGTGCATAGTATAAACAAGAATTCGTTTTTCCAGGGTGATTTAGTTCATTCAGGAGAAAAGGTTTCAACTTCATTCCTTGTATAGTTTACGCTATAGAATGTGATTACACGAGAGAAAACTACAGCCCAAAGTATATCAGTCAGACGTGTCAGACGTGAATGCTGAGCATGCGCTTACAGGACGTATTACAGAAATTTCTTCATCAGCAGAGTGCACAAGCACTAAATGTGTGCAGCCTGACTAACCGCGCATCTTTTAACAAGGTGGCAACACTCACATTTTTAAGCCGGTGTGGTCACAAAGAAGCGCTAGAAGATGTAATCGCTGATAAACAATAGGAGACAAATGTGGAAACAACAAAGGTGGATGTGCACGTCAAGAATGCATGTGTGAGGATGTCAGGAGATGCATTTGTATGACTTGATTCCAAACTTGATTCCTGAGGATATATAGTCTCAAGCAATCTAGCAATAATCTCATAGCAGAACATGCATTCGGCAACCGCCTGTGTATGCGTGCACAGTAAAATTAAGTTTGACTGTACACAGACGCTAAGTGTTCACTTCAAAACCGAAGTATACTTAAGTTGATGTACAGTAAATTAATGATATTTAAACAAATTCTTGACCTCTTGGTGAAGACATCATCTTTAAATCTTGTTAGAGGTCACAGAGGATGTGACATGACCTAAGAGATCTTCCAGAATGGGGTCAGATCTTGTAATCCTTTAACCTTAAAGATCATGAATTGCCCCTTTGGGAACCATAAGGGACATCTTTAGATCAATCCCAAAATGAAAGCCTTTCCATTTTTCTTCCAATTTCTCTGTCTTTGAAACAAATGCCTTCCCAATTTTAATTAATTATACAAGTACTTTGGTTTTTAATTTCATGTAGAGTAGTTGTAATTGATTACAATTTGCAATACTGTCAAAATCACCCGTGGCCAGTCCCAGCAAAATTCTATTGTAAATATCTGCATTGTACAGTAGAGATGTGTGGTCACTTATATGTGAAGGGGTTTCCTGAAGTTTAGAGTTGTAGTTAGTGGTTATTATATTCCTGTGTTATAATTACGGAGTGGTGGTGACGTAGTGGGCTAAAGCACATAACTGTTAATCAGAAGGTCGCTGGTTCAATCCCCACAGCCACCACCATTGTGTCCTTGAGCAAAGCATTTAACTCCAGGTTGCTCCGGGGGGATTGTCCCTGTAATAAGTGCACTGTAAGTCGCTTTGGATAAAAGCGTCTGCCAAATGCATAAATGTTGTAATTACAGTCTCAAGTTATACACTCTCGACAGGTCTCGTGTTGCTGGAATTTTACAGCTTGAGCTTAAATAAGCAGTCTGCATTACTTGCAGTACCTCAACAATCAGACTAGCTGAAATTTATTGGTGTGCAAGTGTATTAGTGTGTATTTGTGTGTGCGCTTGTGGGGACAGCGGGAAATAATTAGCTCCTCCCTGACACTTGAAGTGATTTAAAGCTTTTCAGTGAAATGGTAAAAGCAGTAGAGTGTAGGGTCTTTCACTGGATTGTAAAACCACATAAACAAATACCACATTATTACCAAAGTACCTCAGTGAAGAAATGACAGCGGTGTTACACTAATACCCAATATGTTTTTGGGAGTATTTGCAATTTCCACAAATAGGGTAGAATCTTTTTAGGCATATAAGGCACAAATTCCTTAGTTTTATTGGGAGAACTATTAGATATGTTATATAAACTATTTTCTGACATCAAATGAACCTAGCCGGTGAGTTAACTAGTTTTTAACAATTCAAATGTATCCCTATATCCCCCTAAAAATTTTGATTTTGGTCTGACCAACCTCAGGTCAGGTCCTTATTGACGGTATCCAACAGTTAAAATAATCAACGTCATAATTTTCACATACACTGTTGTTATTTTATTCATATTTGTAAAAAGTATTTTCAGTTATTAAAGGTGCACTCAGTAATGTTTTAAGGATGTTTTCTTGCTACCACCCCTGGAGTCACAAGTTCGAATTCAGGCCATGCTGAGTGAATCCAGTCAGGCTTCCTAAGCAACCAATTGGCCCGGTTACTAGGGTGGGTAGAGTCACGTTGGGTTAACCTCCTTGTGGTCGCTATAATGTGGTTCTCGCCTGTGTTGGGGTGCGTGATGAGTTGTACATGGATGCTGCTGAGAATAGCGTGAAGCCTCCACACGTACTAGGTCTCCATGGTAATGCGCTCAACAAGCCATTTTATAAGATGCCTGATTTATATCAGACGCGGAGGCAACAGAGATTCGTCCTCTGCCACCTGGATTGAGGTGAGTCACTACGCCGCCATGAGGACTTAGAGCGCATTGGGTATTGGGCATGCCAAATTGGGGAGAAAAGGGGAGAAGGAAAAGTATTTTGTCTTGGACTAACACTGGCATAGATGCAGCACCATTCAAACACAATAGTTTTCACCTAAATTCAAGTTTACAATAGTTGCTGATGCCATTGTGTTGAGTGTCAAATAACAGGGTGGTTACAAAGATTAAGTGAGTAGTATTCGGCTGGTATTGTGATTCTAACATGGCAGCCCCCATCAATGGACCCTCTCCATGTAGAATAAAAAGGCTTTTGTAAGGTTACTGATATGACCGGTGACACATATCTCATGTGAATCATCATTTTATTATTAGGGCTTTCAATCAATAAAAAAAAATTTATGAAATGAATTACATGATATGTCAATTAATTATCTGAAGTTAGCGCAATTACCGCAACCCATGCATCTTATCACGTAGCTTGTTGAGAGCATTACTGCAGCGACATAGCGCACGTGGGGTTTTACGCTATCCTCCGCGGCATCCACGCACAACTCACCACGTGCCCCACCGAGAGTGAACCACATTATAGTGACAACGAGGAGGTTACCCCATGTGACTCTACTCTCCCTAGCAACCTGGTGCTAGGAGACCTGGCTGGAGTCACTCAAACACGTGACCCCAGGGGTGGAAGCTGAGCTACCCACACCCCCGCTGAGTGCACCTTTAACTAATTTTAATGACCAAAAACATAATACTTATCTGTGTCCAATATTTTGTGTATACCATGTTATTGCATTTCCCCCCCATTACAAAAACCCTTTCTGTAGCATGTCATGAAGACAAATTAATAATCTCATTCCATTATCTAAAATTTTAGATGTTGAGTAGTGTTTGTCAAATGTATTTATCCATTTCAATCCTGTTCCCCACTTATTGCAAGAAAGTTCATGGGAAATATAAGTTTATCAATTACTAAAAAAACAACCATATTGTCCTAAACTAGCCATTTGCTGAGATAAAAAGAAAAAATGATTCATTTGCAATAGTTTCAGGCCCTATTTTGGAACCATATTCATGGAATGTACCATTACAGTTCTAAATCCACAGCACATTTACACACACACACATTCACATGTGACTTGCTGAAATGCTTCATAATAAAGACTTGTGATCTGGAGGAGAAGCCAAATAATACTCCGTTCACTGGTATAACTCAGCCTGCTTTGGGATGCATTACTCACAGATATCTGTGATGATGGAAAACTATAAGTTTGCCTAAAAGGAGTTTGGATATGGCTGCCAAAACACCATTTTGGCTGACAGAGGAATGACTGAAATGTTCCTGAAATATCAAGGTGATTACATTAATGAAAGGAAAATAATACTTTATAAATGGTGCTAAGAAATATAAGAGTCACAACACAGCAGTGTTGCAAGATGTGCATGTGTGATTCCATTTGTGTGTGCCCATACAGATGTTTAGTATTCGTCACACTGCCGTTAAGTGCCTCCCACATAATCTGGGGTCAAAAGTGACTTAAACTCTTCATTAGTAATGGTCATCACTAACAAAGTATGCACTCATACGTATGCACAGACTCACACGCAAATGCTGCATCAACCACCCCCCCACCCCCCTCTCTACCAATGCAACATTACATCTGAATGATTAGTGACTTTTTTTTTGCACTTTTTTATTTTAATTATGTTATTTTAATGTCTTTATATGAGCAGACACGTAGAAAAACACAGGAGGAAATTGAGGGTGAACTAAACCGGGGCATGACACAGACCAGACATGAACCTGCCACCCCAGATGAGTGCCACGTGTCTGATTAGCTGCATAGATATTCTAAGAAATATTCCTGATTCAATACAAGTTAAACACAATCGACAGGGCCGGCCAATCCTACAGGCGATACAGGTGGCTGCCTAGGGCCCCGACATGCCGGAGGGGCCCCGCGAACACTTGCAAAGTAATCAGACAAGTCATAAGGTTAAGAAACATTACTGACTTTTATTTTGAAATTCTATTGCGCACATACTCAGAAGAATGTGCAGTGCGCAAACCTGATTATTTAACTTTCACATCACTATGACGTATTGTATAGTGATATGTAACATATTAACTATAAAATGAGCTCTAAATAATCATAAAAAGACAAATAACTGAAAGTTACAACAAATAAAATAACAGCAGCATATCTCAAATCGGCAAGAAGTAAAGTTAAGCAGTACACACCTGCATAATTTATTCATAACGCAAAGCATTGCTAGGAACTGGAACATAGCTTCTTATAACAGTATTATTAGACTCAGATCGCACACCTTGCTGAATAATGCGCACCTCTGACAGAAACGATGTAAATAAGTTATGAAATATATTGCTTTGTGGCTATTTGAGTCTTTGATGCTTATTTACTGTGAAAGATAGCAGAAACAGTGCTTGACAAATCATTAGGGCTTTTCACGTTTTCTCAAGAAAAATCTGCCGAGGAAGGAATTCAGACACTGTCGATATACAGACACAAAAAACTCACATAGAGTGAACATATGATTAAATTAATTCATATTAATTTAACACAATTAATCTGGAAAGTAACCAAACCATCCTATCTGCAAAGATCTCTGCTCTCTCTCTAAGAGGTATGTGTTTATTCTTTAAATTTTTTTACAATTACTGTATGTATTTCCTGTTGTGATTATAGGCCATACAAACACAAATATCTAATTTTATTTATACATAACTAACCCCCCCACCCCCATTGCAGTACTTTATTTTCTCTGATGTTTTAACTTGTATTCACTTTTGCACACATTGGGGCTAACTTTTTGTTTTCATTGATTTTGAGTAACACTTTTGGTTGTATTTGTTAACATTACTTAACTACGTTGGTTAACATGAACTAACAATAAGCAATACTTAATAATCTTGGTTAATGTTAATTTCTACATATACTAGTCAATTTTTAACATTAAAATTGTATAAGTTAACATAAGTTAATACAATATGAATTAACACAAACAAATAATAAACAATTGTATTTTTATAAATTGACATTAGCCTAAATTAATAAATGCTGGAAAATTGTATTATATATTTGCCTTTAAACCCTCCACAATGCTTTACCCCATAGCCTTCCATTATAAGTACATAAAAGTTATTTTTGCTTGTTTGTAAAAATGATAATCCATGAAATCAACAGCATGTCACAGGTGATGCCCATAGAGCTTAACGTTGTTGAAACTGGAACATTCCTGTAATCCTATCCTGCATGGAATATCCCATCAAATATTGTAACACCCTGTCTGTCTACCCTTATCTACCCTTTATTTTACCCCTCTTTACAAAGCTTTGGTGAAACACATCAAATATTCCTGCTTTTTCTCCCAGCTTGTTCCCTATTCACCGGCTCCATTCACACAGCATCCCCTTTGTAGCTCTTCTCAGTACAAGTTCTTCAGTTCTAATGAGGATCTTTGATGACCAAGTGACTTCTAAGCGCCTGATCCACTGATTGATAGACTTGCATGTTAGCCGATGACTCTGAATAGAAACACATTGTTCCCTGAAAGGGCCGGGGATGTAGCTTAAGCATATCTCCCCCATCTGCTAGCGTAGCTGCGACCGGCGCTAGAACTTGGGAAGAAAAAGCTGGATAAACAAGCGAAAAAGGTGAATAATGAGAAAGCTAATAAGTTGCAGAAGACAGTATAATGTGCTAAGCCACTGAAAGAAGTCAATAGACTTCAAATCTGGATCACTGTCAAAGAAATAACAACATCAGGCTTTGGTCGACCACCAAGACAATGGTGGTATTCACGGCTGGGCTCCAGAGAAATGGCAGAATGCTTCGAGCACTGAGAGCTCCTGTTTTCTGAGTTACGCTAAGTCAAGTAGCTGCTAAAACCTGAACGGATAAAGTGCAAACCTGTAGAACTCAGCCATGCTATTGACTGGTGGTAAAAGTGATAGAGTGAGATTTCACTTTTAAAAGAATGAAATTAGACTTTCAGTTTTAAAATGCTCTTGTGTGTTCCTCTAAGAAGCTTTCAAATGGTAAAATGGTCTGCACTTATATAGCTAATATTTTTTTACCTTTGAGGTCACCAAAGCGCTTTACACTGTGTCTTAATCACCCATCCACACTCACACTCATACTCATACACCAATGTATACAGCAGAGCTGCCATTCAAGGCGCTAGCCTGCCATTGGGAGCAACATGGGTTTCAGTGTCTTTCCCAAGGACACTTCGGCATGTTAAGCCACGTGGACAGGAAATCGAACCACCAACCCTGCGATTAGCAGCCAACCCACTCAAGTACCACCTAAGCCACAGCTGCCCCACACTAGAGCTTTTACTGCGGATCCAAGTCTGTTTGATATTAGTGTTTGCTTGGTTTGGATGGTGTGAAAGCAGTTGAGAAGATGGTCTGGGGTGTGATTATTTGAACGCCAGTACAATTAGCAATTAGTATAAAAGCTGACTGCCCTAATTTGTGGAAGTGAATCTGTGGTATTGATGACATAACCAAATCCATAAAACAATGTGACAAGAAACCTGCCTGGGCAAGGTGATGGGGGTTGACCGTTGATGTAATTTGAATTTAGAAATATTTTGGTTTACATTTATTCGTGTTTCAATAAATGAATAAAATTTGTCAAAATCGACTGGTAGAAGTGAAGTGCATGCCGATACAATCACTGTTAATACTAGCCATGATTTGTGTGTCAGTAGATGATTAATAATACATGCATTTTCTATCATTTAAATCCAAATCCTGATGAGAACCACATTTTCCATTCATATAAAATGAGTCTGTCACTGTCATAGAAATATGCATGTAAATATGCAAAAGAATGTAAGTCCATATTTAAATTCTTCTAGTTCATTGCATACAGTCCATTTACACTACCATCTTCTTATGAACGTGCTGTCTTTGTTTATATCACTGGTGCTTGACAGAGAATGGACTATATAATAGGATGCAGACATTTCTGTCCCAGCCCATTAGCGCTTTGTGTGTGCAATTTCGCCAAACCCTCTAGCGTCTAGACTTACCACATGCTTGTGTAACGGTAGCCAGATGGTAAGTAGCCGTACAAGAGGCACACTTGCAACTGACGCTAGAGACTGTAGCATTTAGCCTCCTCGTTAGCGTGCCAGCCTCCCATGCAGGAGATGCTGGTTCGAGTCCTGTTCGGAGTGGGTCGAGTAGGACCGGTTAGTCTTGCATGAAAATACCAAAACTTCCTGGCCATTGACTTTGTGTGTATGACTTATGGCATATTGCTGAGACTAGTGCTAACACTCTTAAAATAGAGACCGATGTGTTGACTAGCGATAGGAGTGTTGACAGTGGAGGTCATCTGATCTGCCTCATCATATACAATTGGATACAGCAGTCAAGTAGGAATGCCTACTAGCAACTAACTGTACCGAAACGATCTCAAGTGATTATTCGCTGTGTGAATCATCTTAAGACATACCCCCCTCATGAGTCAGGTGGTATTTATAAACTAATGGTATATTAGGATTGAACAATATTATGTCACATTAGTGGCTTAATGTGAGATTTCCACAGCAGACCATATTGAAAATTGAATAAATCTGTCAAATCTGTGAATTGGCTAACTGTTGCATCTAGTTTTTTATGCTGCCTATGTGTCGTTAAACTTACAGTATGTCTGGAATGCAATCATGCTGTATTGAGCATTGCAGTCATTATAATGTCGGTAAAGTCCTGTGAAGTCTCCTTTTTCCCCAAAGTTTGAGATCTAAAATACAAATAGCATCCATTTCCGCAAGATTTGTAATAATCACATAATATTTCACAACTTCCTGATGCTCAGTGGCAGCAAATATGGATAATTTAATTTCGGCCCCCATAGCATATTTCAAGTTGACAACCAAAGATATGCTCTCATGATTCAATAACGGGGGGATTTGAAATCAATTCAGGCTTGCATTAGAGCTTATATCCTTTTCTTTTCAGCTCTTTACCCTGATAAAGAATATGCTTATGGAAAGATCCCCTGGTCAGATCACATTTCCTGCATTTTGAATAACCCACTAGGCATAGTGACTACTGTGAGTTTGTGTGTGTGTGTGTGTGTGTTTTCTTCTGATTTGAGTTTTGTTGGTGTAGCCTAATATATTCAGGTTAATTAAGTAATGTACACAAACGTTTGTAATAATGTACAGATTTTTCTCTTATGGGAAAAAATTGGTACTTTTATTCACTAAAGTGGTGATAACTGATAACAATGTATAGTCAGGGAATTAATAACGTGAAAAACTACTATTACAATTAAAAATTAAATTAAAAAAAATTTAAATCATCCTAAATGTTCAGCAATGACAGATTTGCAGATCCTTGTCATTCTCGCTGTCAGTTTGTCCAGATACTCAGGTGACATTTCACCCCACACTTCCTGTAGCACTTGTCATAAATGTGGCTTTCTTGTTGGGCACTTCTCATGCACATTTCATTCTAGCTGATCCCACAAAAGCTCAACGGGGTTAAGATCCATAACACTCTTTTCCAATTATCTGTTATCCAATGTCTGTTTCTTTACCCACTCTAAACTTTTCTTTTAGTTTTTCTGCTTCAAAAGTGTCTTTTTCTTTGCATTTCTCCTCATAAGTCCTGCACCCCTGAGTCTTCTCTTTACTGGTGTACATGAAACTGGTGTTGAGTGGGTAGAATTCAATGAAGCTGTCAGCGGAGGACATGTGAGGCGTCTATTTCTCAAACTAGAGACTCTGATGTACTTATCCTCTTGTTTAGTTGTAAATCTGGTCTTCCACATCTCTTTCTGTCCTTGTTAGAGCCAGTTGCCCTTTGTCTTTGAAGACTGTAGTGCACATCTTTGTATGAAATCTTCAGTTTTTGGGGGGAATTTCAAGCATTGTACAGCCTTCTGTAGCAAGGAGGAGGGCTGGGCCAGGCCGTGATGACGTACGGCTGACCCTGCCACTAATCAGGCTAATCAAGCCGACCAGAGGGGTAAAGGCCCTACAGGCACCTGCCCTGTATGTGTTTATGTTTGTGTGTTTTTGTTTAATTAAAGATTACTTTGATGATTCGTCCAGTTCGTGCCTCCTCCTTTCCCTGTTACCCTGTTATACCTTCATTCCTCAAAACAATGATTGACTGAGTTTCTAGAGAAAGCTGTTTCTTTTTTGCCATTTTTGACCTAATATTGACCTTAAAACATGCCAGTCTATTGCATACTGTGGCAACTCAAAAACAAACACAAAGACAATATTAATCTTCATTTAACAAACCAAATTGCTTTCAGCTGTGTTTGATATAATAGCAAGTGATTTTCTAGTACCAAATTACCAATTTAGCATGATTACTCAAGGATGAGGTGTTGGAGTGATGGCTGCTGGAAATGGGGCCTGTCTAGATTTGATCAAAAATTACTTTTTTCAAATAGTGATGGTGCTGTTTTTTACATCAGTAATGTCCTGACTATACTTTGTGATCAGTTGAATGCCACTTTGGTGAATTAAAGTTCCAATTTCCTTCCAATACAGCAAAATCTGTACAGTATTTCAAAATTTTGGCCACCAGTATATGTTATATAATATTTTTTACTTAACTAAAACCAGTTAATTTAGATGTTACCACATGAAGCAAATTTTTTTAGGTTCACCTTTTTTCAGTATATTAATCCCATTTTGGAACTTTTATTTTCAAAATCTTATCTCTAGAATAACATCTTACACCTTTCGGTATTTGTGAAATGTTTCACATTTAGCAGAACTGCTCTGTGTCGTTTAAAAAGAGGGACAAGAATGAGACAGATGCTGAAGGCCTAAACAACACAATACAACATACTCAACAACATGTTGGCATCTGGAGCACAATAGTTTCCCTTCATTTTGTAATTGTCTTTGGCAATTTCCCTTTTCCTCTCTCTCTCTCTCTCTCTCTCTCTCTCTCTCTCTCTCTCTCTCTCTCTCTCTCTCTAGTACTCAAGAAGCTCCATTCACAGCAGACACACATCTGCAGGACATTACTAGATAGATGTAATTATCTCCTAAAAGACTTGTGCCAATTTAGAACATGGAGAACCATTGCAGTGAGTGACAGAGAAGAAAGATGGCGAGTCTCTCTCTTCCTGTCAACAAATTATGGTGATCTGAATTTTAATTTATGCTGCCATGCATCATTACACTTCTCATACAAAAATAGATATTTCATGTGAAGATCCATTTGCTTTCTGTCATTTAAAGGAATAGTTAACCCATAAATGAAAAATCAGTCCTCATGTCATTCCAACCCTGTATGACTTTCTGGACCACTGGCGCTTGACAGCCCATGGTTACACAATTCCTATAAATTGATAGTTCACCCAAATTAAAATTCTCTCATCATTTACTCACACTAATGAAATGCCAGATTTGTTTTACTTTCTTTCTTCTGCTGAACACAAACGAAGATTTTTAGAAGAATATCTCAGCTCTGTCGGTCCATACAATGCAAGTGAATGGTGAACAGAAATTTGAAGGTCCAAAAAGCACATAAAGACAGCATAAAAGCAATCCATATGACTCCAGTGGTTACATCCATGTCTTCAGAACCGATATGAAGGTGTAGGTGAGAAACAGATCAATATTTAAGTCCTTTTTTACCGTAAATTCTCCTTCCCACCCAGTAGGTGGCGATGTGCACAAAGAATATGAATCAGAATCAGCTTAATTGCCAAGTATGATTACACAAACAATACATTTGTCTTGGTGACAGGAGCTTCCAGTGCACTATATATATATATGCATATATATACACACATATACACACACATGCATACATGGTGAGAAACAGAATGTGTTTTGCTTGTGAAAACAAAATGAGAGCTGTTGAGGCCTTTATTCAGACTAGTTTTTTCAACAACCTGCTTGACCTTCCATGAAAGGGTCACGGCTTAGATTCTGTATGCTCTGATGAACGTTACAGACCTCCCTCAAAGTGGGTAACCCTGAAATAAGCGTTCCAAATTAGACCTGTTAAGAACATTACAGAGGTTCAACATTCCATTCAAAGATCCATCCATCAAAATTTCTCCTCTTATTCCAGTCAGTTGACTGGTTAAGTAGGACTTGTTCATGGATTAGCATCCTTTTTGGTCCTGGAAAATTTGTATCAACCAATGTGATTTTAGAATTAGGTTTAGGTACAAGATTGGGGCTACAATTACATTCTTATTAACAACATTTCCCTGTGATTTTAGGGGAAGGTTATGGTAAGGTTTGGGGGACACGTCAATAATATCAAACCTCATTGGTTCTTGAGCATCTCGTGACCAAACGTCATAATATCATGACACAAGAACTAATGAGATTTTATGTTATTGACGTGTCGCTGTATTGGATTCGTGCTCTGTTAACAACGATTTGATTTGAGAGTGAATAGCGACTTAGTTGTGGTTTGTTCATCATACAAAGTGAGACTCCAGAGGAATAATTCCTTATTGTTAATCTTATTGACTGCAATTGTGGCCTCCTTCTTAAACAAGAGTTTCTCGATTTTCAATTTCACGTCTAGGTAGCTAGTGTTAAAACATGTTGTCCTGTCGTCATTGTCTCTTAGGAAATCCCAATGGCATTAGCTCTTATGTATGGTCATGATTCTTCTATTGAAACCTCGGAAAGGCCACAGGTCAACTGTCACAATTGGAGTGGCAGTCTCAAGGGTGACCTTCTCGACCTCAGGGGAAATAAGGTAATGAAGGATACTCATATGGTATTATCGCACTGTTGTTCAGGGTAACAAATAGATTAAAATGGCCTGTGTCAGGAACAGATACGGTATGATCTTATTTATGCGAATCTGTTCATAACACTTGAGGGCCAAAGAGACATTTTCAAAATTTAAAATGAACTTAAAAAGACATTGCAAATCATGTCATTGTGATAGATGACTGAATACCACAAGATATACTTAAAGAAAATGTATGGTATTGTTATATTTATTTGTGTTTTTTATTTTTGTGGACATATAACATTAAAGG
This sequence comes from Moxostoma hubbsi, assembly GCA_032164185.1. Lineage (NCBI taxonomy): Eukaryota > Metazoa > Chordata > Actinopteri > Cypriniformes > Catostomidae > Moxostoma > Moxostoma hubbsi. Next base: position 7,965,506 of record JAVLUX010000041.1, read on the forward strand.
TTCTTAAAATATTTCATTATACTCATGAAATTAACGTTTATTTGGGTAACTTCCCAATGTGTTGTTGGGTGAGACATTAAGTCTCAAATTGGGTAATACCATGATATTCTTTGCATTCCATGCAAATACCATTGTATACAGCATGAACATGGTAATCATTCTGTACCATGGTAAATATTAAAATTAGAGCTGTCAATCAATTTAAAAATGATGATATATATAACTATAATACTACAGTATATACTACAGTATATAACTATATCAATATATAGCTAAAATCAGATGCAATCAATTGCATATATGAATATTTCCTGAAATAGGCCGTCAAATAAACAGAATTCACCATATAATAAGCAACATAATTATAAAAAAGTATATTTATATAAATATTCTGAAAATTCAAAGACGTTTCAATATTGTGGCATATGATTAAGTGTGGAATTTAAAAAACACATCTTGAGTCTGCACTCTGCTTGAACAGTTCTTGGTTTGTTGCCTATATAGCTGGAGCTGTGCTGACAGCCCCCTGCTGACTTGTTATGAAATTTACGTGGGGTATCATTCTTTTTGTTAATTTTTTGAATGCATATTTTTTTATATAATGAATTGCACTGAATGAACACGTTAATTTGACAGCCTTATTCAAAATGCCATTATATTACCATATCATTTTTCCTCTACAGTAACTTTATTGAGGTTAATCACTTTCACCAAAACTAACTGAAAGTCAAAATATTGTGTCAGTTAATACAGCCTTATAAGCTTCTATTACACCCAGAATGCACTACAGTTGAAAGAGTCCTTGGAAATCATGGCAAATCCAGATATGCAGGCTGACTGAAGGTCAAGCCCTCTCATAGCAGTAGAGTCAGTTTCCATTAGCATCCATTCATCATGGGCGGGAGCGTCGACCCAGTCCTGCCCTGTTGACTACCTGCCTAATGACAGATGTACCAGAAATCTAGTCCTGCATGACGAATGTTGGCCTTTCTCTGGGGGTCAAAGTTCAAAGGATATCAGTTACCTCTCCAGCCATTGAATCCAGATGCATGTTGTGCAATTATTCAATCAACCTATATTCTGTATTTGTACAGCAACCCTATGGCCTTAATGAAACCCAAACAATCCCCTGGATAGCTACTAAAATTTGTCCCACTGTCCCCTTGACACCTACCAAGCTCACTCACCTGTGGCTGAGAACCTGATGCAGGAAGTCTGCTGCTTCTGGTGCTCCTAAGGGAGGACCAGGTGAAGGCTGCATTGTATGGTGGCCTGCAGTTCATCCAGCCCAGCTGTGTATTATTTCTCTGGGAAACACACAGACAGACGGATGAAAGGAACATTTAGTCCTTCTTAGATATCCATTTATATTAAACGTAATGCAAAGTATTTTCCTCTGTGTTATTCCAGATTTTTATGCTTATTTGATTATCAGGGGTCTACTGTGCCAGTTTTACTAGTAGCTTCTGAGAACAGGAAATTGTATCTTTGAACAACGTTGTCAAATGCTCTACATTTCAATAATCTTATTTCCACCTTAAGGTTAAAAGAAACATTATGGCTTCAGTTTTCATAATCACTATTCAATATACCCTAACTGAGCACTTTATTATGAACACTATGGTCCTAATAAAGTACCTGATGTGGTCTTCTGCTGGTGTAGCCTATCCGCCTCAAGGTTCAACATGGTGTGCAGCCCTGGCCATTTTCCTTTCACCTCTCTGATCAACAAGGCATTTCCATCAGCAGAACTGCTGCTCACTTGATGTTTTTTTGTTTTTGGCATCATTCAGAGTAAACTCTAGAGAATGTTGAGCGTGACAATCCCAGAAGATCAGCAGTTACAGAAATACTCAAACCAACCCGTCTGTCACCAACAATCATGCCACTGTCCAAATCACTGAGATCACAATTTCTCCCCATTCTAATGGTTGATGTGAACATTAACTAAAGCTCCTGACCCATATCTGCATGAATTTATGCATTGCACTGCTGCCACACGATTGGCTGATTAGATTATCGCATGAATAATTAGGAGTACAGGTGTTCCTAATAACGTGCTCATTGTACACTCCAACAGCAATACTGATTTAAGAAAGTTAGCCCTTCAGGAAGTGAGTCCAGATGAAAAGTGCTCTAACGTATATCTAATACTTTGATGGACGCTGGGCCTCAGCTGAACAAATTGAATTGTATTACTGCTATAAATCTGGTTCCCTTAGAATAAGATAATGTATATTAAGATTGTGTAATCAATAACAATGCACTCACTTGTGACTTTGTTTTCATAAGAATAGGGCAGCATGCATTATTCTCCAACATACGGAATAAATTAATGTGGGACAAAGCCACGTTTCTCTGATTAGTCTGGTTTGCAGCATGTGAGAGTATTGACAAAATATTCAGGGAGACGTTATGAATCCGCCCTGTCCAAACATCCTGCTGTTTTATATGCTTCCTGGGGCCAGAGGTCATTTCAGACAAGGCATGACCAATCATCATGTAAATCTTGATCTGAGCACAGCCTGTCATCCACACTGTGCAAATTAATTACATTAAATTTACAATGAAGAGTTGAAGAAGGATACATGCAGAATTCTATTGATGGATTGAATTTTTAATGCATGGGGTTTACACAGACATTCCTGATTAAAAATATGCATTTAAATGAACTGAGCTGTAAAAAAAAAAAAAAGTGTTCATTTTTGTCTTTCATTCTTCACATATAGTAATCTTGATTTAAAATGTACCAATTTTAGCACACATTATTTTCCATTAAAGATTTGTGGAGTTTGCTAAAGCAAGTTTCACTATCGCTCTTGCACATACTTAAGATTATGGATTTAAACAAACCCCTAACCTATCGTATTAAACTTTGGTGTTTAACTCATCCTACACTGTTCGTGCTATGGACATTATTGAGAGGTGTGCTATCAATTTTCAACGCTATTGGAAACTTTTTTTTATTTTGCCTGACAGACTATAAAATAGCAAAACATCTTATAGACAAAGGGTTGATTAGAATTGTTGACTATAACTTATGTAGTCGACACTGTCAGCCTGAAGTCGACTAGTCACTTTCTACATGATTTACAATCTGGACTGTAGGAAATACAGTGGGTGTTGGATTTCTGAAATGTAGGATTGCAAGGAAAGACTCAATCATATTAAAGGGATAGTTCACCCAAAAATGAAAATTCTCTCATCATTTACTCACACTCATGCCATCCCAGATGTGTATGACTGAACACAAACAAAGATTTTTAGAAGAATATCTCAGCTCTGTAGGTCCTCACAATGCAAGTGAATGGTGACCAAAACTTTGATGCTCCTAAAGCACATTAAGGAAACTTCAAATTAATCCACAAGACTCCAGTTGTTAATACTTATCTTCAGAAAGGATATGATAGGTGTGGGTGAGAAACAGATCAATATTTCAGTCATTTTTTACTATAAATTCTTCTCCTTGCCCAGTAGGTGGCGATATGCATGAAGAATGCAAATCACCACAAGTAAAAGAAGAAAGTGAAAGTGGAGATTGATAATAAAAAATGACTCCCCAGATCTGGCCCTGGTTCCAGGTGTGGACCTGGCAAAGATAAGACTGCGATGGACTGGATCATGTATTAATTTACATGAGACTTTGGTAATTTACTAAAAAACCTAATTTTGCCATTACCTCATTTACCGATGAAAGATTCAGACATTGTTCAAGCCTCTTTGAGAATCCTGGGAAATGGGTTTATTACTGAAAAACAGGCCAGCCAATCAACCACATGCGATTACAAACATATGTGACCCATCCAAACTCAAGCTGAAAGAGTGCTGTTGTCACAGACTATGGACATGGACAAATAAGGACACCCTCTCTGCTTCTCTTATTCCCAAACTAAGTTTATTTTCATTAAAGCTACTAATCTTAATTTAAAGGTGAAACAAATACTTAATTATTAGTAAGTGAGCTGCAGGCTGATTCTGGACCTGTTTGGGAAACAATCATCATTTTTGTCATTTTTGCATTTCGTTTGGAATAGCATTTCAAATAGTACAGAAATTACACACTGCATCTTTAATATATTTTGTTCTTAATACAACGCAAAGTTGCAGTCTAACTAACCTCATAAGTAGAGTGATGCAGCTCCTTTTCATAATTGTTCGCAACTCTTTAAATGTGCTCTGGCTACAAAATAATTCCATGCTAATTTACTAAAGGCACAATAATTATGTTACCCTAGGCATTTCCCTGTTTTAATTACTTAAAAGGATTTGAGCTATATAACTGTCTCTAGAGTAACCACTATTATTGAGCAGCACAAGAACAGAGGAAATAACATCAGTCACTGAGTCAACAGTAAGGAAAGCCTTGGCTATCAGAAATGGATCTTCTAAAAGAAGTCTTTCAAATTGATTAACAATCTTTTTTTTTATTAAATTATATCGATAACTTATTTTTATTGGAACCCTCCATACTTTGTCTTGTTATAGCCTTTACCTTTAATCACTTCTGTAGCTCACCCAGCTACTGTGAGCAGTGAGATGGCAAGAAGAGAGAGCAGGTCAGTCAAGAGCAGAGAGCCAGTCAAAATAGTGGTCAAAAATGTACTGTCAAGTTTTAAAGGAGAAGCAGCACCAAAACCAGGCAATTCTGGCAGAGGGTCAGAATGAGGGTGAAAAGTTTAATGTTTTCCAAATATATGACTTATATCTAAGTTTTTTGTCCACAAAACTTTACTAATATTATAAATGAATCTCAAGGAACATATTCTGATTAACATTTTTATATTGATTCACATATTAAACACAGAACAGAAACAACAATTAACACCCACTATTATCCCTCCCCCTCCCAATCCCCAACCCCCAACCCCCAACCCCACCCTGGCCCCCAACAACATCCAAGTGGTCATACATGAATACACAAAAAACATATTCACACATATTGACAACTACACCTCTCTCTCCACTGCCCCTCCACGAGAGCCCTTCAGAAACACCAGATATCTGCCCCATTTCCCCACAAACAAGTCCCCACAAAAAACAGTTTCCCCAATCTTCTAAATGACCCTTCTTCAAAGTCTGCCACATACCCATCTCCGAACACTACTCCTGAAATGAGAATGCTACAGCTGACCTCCAATCCCCTTAAAAAAATCTGTCTGGTGATCATGACACTGGTTAGGACCCGACTCTTTATGTGCCTATTCTCTACATCGATGACCGCCCCATCGGCTAAAATACAGAGTCTGGGGCAAAATGAAACCCGAGTGCCCAATATGTCACATACAAAACTCACAACTTCAACCAAACTTCTTGGATCTTGGATCTTGGATCTTAACAGACCACCAAAAGACAGGGGTTATGTTTCCATCCTCTGATTGACATTGCCAGCAGGTGGGTGTGTCTTGAAAACCAAGCCTATACAATCTAGAGGGGGTCAATTTGAATCGATGAAAAATCTTGAATTGCACAAGGTGCATCCCTGCATCTCTAGATGCATACTTGATGTTTTTAGAATCCTAGCCCACTCTCCCTCCTCCAATACCAAGTTTAAATCTTTCTCAAATCTAACTTATTGATTGAAGTTAAAGCTCTGTCCCCCAGACTCTGAATTAGTAGTTAGTAATACACTGATGCCTCATGACTTTTTCCAAAAGCATTAATCACCACTCCCAGAGTGTCTGCTGCTTTAGTGGGGTGAATGCAACTCCCAAAAATAGTACAGATCAGGTGGCGCAGCTATAAATACCTAAAGAACTGAGATCTGGGAATTTCAAATGGTTCTGCAACATTGTACCGAAGGAGTGCTTCTACACAAAACAAACTACAGCCGCTAGGCAGAATCAGCTCAAAAAGAAACAAAAAAAGTGCTCAGCTTCCTCGGATGATCAAGTGGATGTTCAGTAAGTCAGGCTCACTTGGTTGCAACATGAGAACCACAAATAACTTACTAAGTCAATGACTTTATGAAGGAGATTGCTTGCTGGGGACAAGCAAATACTTTAGTCAAGTCAAGTGGTTTTTATTGTCATTCAACCATATACAGTTAGTACAGTACACAGTGAAACGAGACAACATTCCTCCAGGACCATGGTGCTACATAAAACAACATAGGACACAGAACCACATGAGACTACACAGACTAAATAACATACCTATATAAAGTGCACATGCAAACATGTGCATAAAGTATGGGACAGTACAATAAATTACTAAAAATTAACAGGACAATAGAGACGCTGCTGGGCTTTCTTGGTAATAGAGCTGTTGTTGAGGGACCTGGTGAGGTTCTCTGTCAGGTGAACACCAAGGAATTTGGTGCACTTGACAATCTCCACAGAGGAGCCATTGATGTTCAGCGGAGAGTGGTCACTCTGTGCTCTCCTAAAGTCAACAACCATCTCTTTTGTTTTGTCCACATTCAGGGACAGATTGTTGGATCTACACCAGTCCGTTAGCCACTGCACCTCCTCTCTGTATGCTGACTTGTCGTTCTTGCTGATGAGACCCACCACAGTCATGTTATCGGTGAACTTGATGATGTGGTTCGAGCTGTGCTTTGCTGCAGTCGTGAGTCAGCAGAGTGAACTGCAGTGGACTGAGCACACAGCCCTGGGGGGCCCCAGTGCTCAGTGTGGTGGTGGTGGAGATGCAGTTCCCGATCCGGACTTACTGAGGTCCCCCAGTCAGGAAGTCCAGGATCCAGTTGCAGAGGGAGGCGTCCAGGCCCAGCAGGTACAGCTTTCCAATCAGGTGCTGAGGAATTATTGTGTTGAATGCTGAGCTGAAGTCTGTGAACAGCATTCAAATGTATGAGTCCTTTTTATCTAGGTGGGTGAGGGCCAGATGGAGGGTGGTGGCAATGGCGTCGTCGGTTTGGACAATACGTGAACTGCAGTAGGTCTAATGAGGGGGGCAGCTGGGTCTTAATGTGCCTCATGACGAGCCCCTCGAAGCACTTCATAATAATTGGCGTGAGTGTGAAGGGACGGTAGTCATTGAGGCAGGACATTGAAGACTCCTTTGGCATGGGGACTATGGTGGTGGCCTTGAAGTATGTTGGAACGACGGCACTGCTCAGAGAGATGTTGAAGATGTCGGTAAGAACATCTGCCAGCTGGTCTGCACATCCTCTGAGCACTCTGCCAGGAATGTTGTCTGGTCCAGCAGCCTTCCGTGGGATGACTCTACATAGAGTTTTCCTCACATCAGCCATGGTAAGACAGAGCACCTGGTCGTTGGGAGAAGGGGTGGTCGTCCTCGCCACCACGTTGTTCTGTGCTTCAAACCTAGCGTAGAAGTCGTTCAGCGCATCTGGAAGGGAGGCATCTTTGTGACAGGTAACTGATGTTGTCCTGTAGTTGGTGATGGCCTGGATGCCCTGCCACATGCACCGTGTGTTGCCACTGTCCTGGAAGTGACTGTGGATTCTCTGGGCGTGTGCGTGCTTTGCCTCTCTGATGGCCCAGGACAATTTGGCCCTCGCTGTTCTTAGGGCTGCTCTGAAGGCGGAGTCTCAGGTTCTCAGCAGCGCACGCACCTCCACAGTCATCCAGGCTTCTGATTGGAGCGTGTGGTGATGGTCTTGGAGAAGGTGACATCATCAAAGCACTTGCTGATGTAGCTGGTTACCGATGCTGTGAATTCCTCCAAGTTGGTAGAATTGCCATATGTTGCAGCCTCCCTGAACATATGCCAGTCAGTACACTCAAAACAGTCCTGAAGAGCAGAGATGGCTCCTGCTGGCCAGGTTTTCACCTGCTTCTGGAGCGGTTTTGTGCATCTGACGAGCAGTCTGTATGCTGGAATTAGCATAACAGAGATGTGATCTGAGTAGCCGAGGTGGGGTGGGGCTCCACACGGTACACGCCTGGGATGTTTGTGTAAACAAGATTAAGTGTGTTTGCCCCTCTCGTTGCAAAGTCCACATACTGATGGAATTTAGGTAGCACTGTCTTGAGATTCGCATGGTTGAAATCTCCGGCGACAATAAACAGTCCGTCTGGGTGAGCGTTCTGCAGTTCGCTCATAGCCCCATACAGTTCACAGAGCGCTTCCTTAGCATTAGCGCTGGGGGGAATGTAAACTCTGGTTATAATAACAGTGGTGAATTCCCGTGGTAAATAAAAAGGTCTGCATCGAACAGTCACAAGCTCCACCAGCGATGAGCAGTAACTAGAGACTAGCATAGAGTTATTGCACCATTCGGTGTTGATGTAAACACACAAGCCAGTCTCTAAGGACTGCTGCACACTCCTCCTTTTTGCCGGCAAAATCTGGCTAATCAGCCGAGGAGAGGGATAAGTGCAGCGTGACGTGGCAGTTAGAGAGAAAGAGAGCCACATGCAGATACCATGTGTGTGTTTGTGTCTTTGTTTAATTAAATATTATTTTGACTGTTCAGCTGGTTCCCACCCCCTTCATTCCCAATCTTACATTGTTACAGGCCATCCTTAGTATCGATTCTCAATTTGGATGGGAACATCATTGCAAAAGTGACTTTACTGAGATGATTACAAGAGTGGCAGATGTCGAGAAATGTATTGATTATCTGGAGTTATCAGAGAGGGAATTAGCTGCTAATCTGCAAGTGACCAAGGCGGATTTGGAGCACGTCTGGGAAATGTTGGAGGATATGGAAAATCGTAACCGGCAGAATAACGTCAAAATAACATCCAAAAGTATCAAAACTAGCAAAGTGCACAGAGCTTGCCATTCACACGTCCGAACCTCTCATGGCTTCACGTGACTCTCTTATGGAACATATTCAAATAATAAAAAAGGCATGTCACAGTCTACACACTATATACTACACAAATAGAACAAGTAGTATGCATAGCCATCATTCTCACTCTCTCTTGCTATCTCTATTTGTGTATCTGAGTTTGAGTCTGTGACCAAGATCGCACGCATGTAACTGACCAAATCCCATTTGTCTTATGGCACCTTTCACCAAAATGCAGCTGAACAGTGGCTCATTAACTGAAAGACCATGTTAACATAATGCTTCTTAAGTGTTTGCCGTATTCGTCAGCAGTTGTCTATTATTGCTCTTTAAATCTAACCATGACTGCATTCATTAAGGCTGCGAGTTGCTGCTCTGTCTGAAAGACTATTGCACACAAACACACACTCTTAGTCCTCCAGTAAACATAGCTCATGCAAAAACAAAACAGTTTGTGTACTGCGAAAGCAGATTGACCTGTCAACACGTGCAAGGTAGATCTTAAACGGCCTCAGCATTTTACTGCACTAGGTGACTTATAACCCTTAATGTACAGTAGACTGTAGCATGTTAGTGGATATTGCGTTTCCAAATGATTTATAAAGCTGTCAGTGCTTAATGAATTCATACAGAAAAATGTTTACTTGCATGCAATTCTGTTGGATAGTAGTGCACACAGAGAAATTATACACTAGGTCTGTTTAAGCAGCTTGGGAATATCCATTAGAAGAGTTAAACTCTTGTTTTTTTCTTTATCTTTTGTTATGTTACATTTTCTTGGACTTTAAAGACTTGAAATTGTTAACCCAGGGTCATTTTAGCCTGGATTAACATTACCCTGGTTTATCTTGTTTTATGTTTCACACTGTTATACTTTTTCCTGTTAAGTAATTCTGAATAATCAGGTTTTGAGATTTCACAGTGCACATATGTAAACATTATTTCTATTAATTAGGTTCTTATTAACATATTTATGAGATCAATTATGACTGGCGACCTGTCCAGGGTGTACCCCGCCTTTCGCCCAATGTTAGCTGGGATAGGCTCCAGCCCCCCGCGACCCTGTACAGGATAAGCGGTTGACGATGGATGGATGGATGGATGGATGGATGGATGGATGGATGAGATCAATTATATTGATTGGACAATTAAGCCCAAAGTATATTCCGGTCTGATGCGAACACTAGGCATCTGCGTACAGGATGCATAACAGAAATTTTGTCATCAGCTGAGTGCTTGAGCTCTGAAAGCGTGCAGCCCAATTTTCCTAACCACGCATACTCTGAATGCATAGTATCAACATGTGCCTGGAATTATTTGCAATAATTAGTGTGTCCACAAGGTGGCAAAAACGTCATAAAGACAAAGAAAGCGTGAACAAAACCAGCTTGCTGTTCTCCCAGTTGATTTAATCTAAACTAAAACACAACATTTAGAGCAAAAATGACAGACATACTGAGGAAGAGCTGTGAAATTTTCATACTTGGGTATGTGTAACAGGTAAAAGATGGGCAAGGAGGAGGCGGAAACAGGCAGAACAGTCAACATAACTAATTACATAAATTAACTTAAAGAAACAAACACACACACACACACACACACACACACGTCTCTCTCTCTCTCTCTCTCTCTCTCTCAAACTGGCGCTCCTGGCTCATTTTTATCCCCCTCCCAGCTGAGTATGACAATTTAGTGCAGGGCATGCGTCGTCATGGCCCAGTCAGTGCTTCTCCTTATCACAATCCTCCCCCACCCGATTCAGGCCGGGGAGAATTCTTGCATGACATACTTCCCTCCCCTCCCTTCCTGAAGGGGAGGTGTTTCCCTTCTGGTCATCCATCTGCTGGCAGGTCTTCCCCACCCTAGGTGAGTCGAGGCGAGGGAGAAGGGAGAGTAAATTATCAAGGGGGAAAGACAGAGAGAGAGGAGATAGAGAGGGAAAAATTGGCTCGCTGGTCCCCAGACACACAGGCACTGGACATCATCTCCTAGCAACGTCAGGCAGCTCCTCTTCCTCCTAGCAGACGTCAGCAGCTCCTCCACCTCCTGGTGGCCGGCAGCGAGCTCCTCCACACCTGGCAGCAGCTCCTTCACTCCAGGTGGCCAACAGTGAGCTCCTCCGCTCCCTAGCGGATGCCAGCAGCTTCTCCGTCTCCTGGCAAATGTCAGCAGGCTCCTCCTGGCAAACTGTTCCATTACCACAGTACCATACCGTCTCGGAGTCATGACCCTCCAAGGTGATGGGTCAAGGGCTCTCCGACAGGGCATCCCAATGCAATGGGTAAAGGATGGGCAAGGAGGAGGTGGGAAAAATCATCACATAAGTTTAAACATTTGTTTGGCAGGTGATTGACTGGTGAGAGGTGGTGCTTTGCTGCTGTCAGGGATGCATCAGGATAATGATTTAAGCCTCAAATGCAATGTGGTTTTTGACTACCTCTGCATGTGTTTTTTGTAATCCAATCACAAAACATTTTGCAACCTGTTTACAACTATATTTAGCACAGACCTTTGCGATCGGATCATCTGAAATGTGTCTTATTACCAGATGTAAACAGGGTCTTAAAATGACTGCAGCCAGAGCTAATGAATGCTCTAGAACAACTTCTGGTAGAAGTACCATCCACATTTGTTTCCCTAATAAGATCACCAGGAAAACGGTGGATAGAGCTGTTCAACTTCTAATCCAAAAACCCAGAAGCGAATTTGCCATGGGTTCCCTCTGGATATTCCTATGGGTTATTATAAGGGGGTATTTGATCTTATGAGGAAAATAAGGTCTGTGGTAAAAGTTACTTGATGATATGTGAACGTTTTAGTCATAAATTACACACTTTCATAAATAATACATGACTTTTGAAGCTGTATTGAATGACTTTTTTAAAATGCACAGCGGCTTCAAAATTCACATTTTAGGTATAAAAATGTGCCATTTATGTTGTAGAACAAAATGTCCACATATCGTCAAGTAATGTTTACTACAGACCTTATTTTACACATAAAACAAAAAACCCTATACTAAAAACCATAGGAAAATCCAACCCATGGCGAATCAGACTTCCAGGTTCACCTACAAATTTATGTCACATCTGAACAGCTCTATAGGAGACAAATTTGGATGTCAAGAACGCATGTGTAAGGAGGTCAGGAGACACCTGCGTTTGCACTTGAGTTTGAAGGAATTTAAATACATTTATGGGTTAAAACTCCTGGAGAGAAATAGTCCAGTATATCATAGCAGTCATTGCACGCACAAGGAAACTGTCTATGTTTGTGCTCAAAGTAAAATAAAGTGTAGTTTGAAAGGCTAGCTTTAGACTGTACACAGACGCTAAGCATCTAAATCTAAAGAATATTTTGGTCTTTTAAGCAACCTGTTTAAATAACTGCTTGTCCATCTCTTGTAAATGTCACCATGTAGATCAGCTTTGGTTGTCTTGAATCTTTTGAAATCTTAAGTCTTCTGAAACTTCTAAAAGTTTGAAAAGATAGTTAAACACAGGATGAAAAGTGGCCTCAACCTTAAAAAAGTTGTAACCCCAGGGTAAAAAGTAGTGTGAAAAGACATTTACATTTATTACTTTGGCAGATGCTTTTATCCAAAGCGACTTACAAAAGAGGGAAACATAAGTAAATCATCTTAAGGAGACAGTGGTACAAACTATACTACAAAGTTTCACTAGCATCAGAATAGTATTCAAAACAGATTAAAGTGCAATAACCTTTTCTTTTTTTCATAGAAAAGATGTGTTTTAAGTTTTTTTTGAAGACATAAGTGAGTCAGCTTCACAGATGGAGTTGAGAAGGTCATTCCACCAACGTGGTATGATGAAAATGAAAGTCTGGGAAAGCGTTTTGGTGCATCTTTGTGTTGGTATGACAAGGTGACATTCCTTAGCCAACCGCAGGGCGTGTAGTTCTGTAGAAATGATTTTAGGTATGCTGGAGCAGATCCAGTGACTGTTTTGTATGCCAGCATCAGAGCCTTCAATTAGGCAGCCAGTGGAGTGAGACAAAGAGTGGTGTAACATGTTTTCTCTTTGGTTCATTAAAGACCAGACGTGCTGCTGCATTTTGGATAATTTGCAGAGGCCTAATTGCACATGCAGGGAGGCCTGCAATGAGAGAGTTACAGAAGTCCAGTCTAGTTATGACAAGTGACTGAACAAGCAGTTGTGTGGTATGTTCAGAGAGGAAGGGTCTTATCTTCCTGATATTGTAGAGTGTAAATCTACATGATCTTGCAGTCTTTGAGATGTGGTCTACGAATTTTAGCTTGTTATCGATGGTTACCCCTAGATGTCTGACCGTTTTGGAAGGTGATACTGTAGTTGTACCCAGCTGCATAGTGATGTTGTGTTCAACAGCAGGGTTGGCTGGAAAGACAATGAGTTCGGTCTTGACTGGGCTGAGTTGCAGGTGGTGTTCCTTCATCCAGGCCGAAATGTCTGCCAGGCAGGCAGCTGTTTGAGCAGTCACTGTAGTGTCTTTGGGCTGGAAAGACTAGTAGAGTTGGGTGTCATCAGCGTAGCAGTGGTAAGAGAAACCGTGTGACTTAATGATGGGTCCCAGTGATGTTATGTATATAGAGAAGAGAAGTGGTCTGAGCACTGATCCCCGATGTAACCTAGTAAGTAACTGATGTGGCAGCTTGGACACCTCACCTCTCCAGGCTACCTTGAAGGACCTATCTGAGAGATAGGAGTTAAACCAGTCAAGCACAGTTCCTGTGATGCCCATAGAAGAGAGGATGGAGAGAAGGATCTGATGGTTGACTGTGTCAAAGGCTGCTGAAAGGTCCAGCAGAATCAGAATGGATGAGCTGTCGGCTGTCTCGGTGACTCGATGACAGGCAGCAGAGCAGTCTCAGTGTAGTGTCCACTTTTGAAGCCTGACTGATTGTCATTCAGCAGCTTGTTCTGTGAGAGATAGGCTGAGATTTGATTGAAACCTGCCCTTTCAAGTGTTACTGCCATGAATGGGATGAGAGAGAATGGTCTGTAGTGTTCTATCTGTGTGGGGTTAAGTGCAGGTTTTTTCAGCATCTGGGTGACTTGAGCCAGCTTAAATGTAGTGGGGAAAAGTGCCTGTAAGTAGAGACATGGTAATTATGTGTGTGAGTCCAGGTAAGATGGATGGAGAGATGGCCTGCAGAAGGTGATAAGGAATGGGGTCAAGGGAACAAGTGGTGGGGTGGTTGCAGGAGAGAACATAGAAAAAGAAGAGTTCCATACAGGAGACAGGTGTTTGACAGGGTGTGGTGCTGTGAATGTATTGCTGATGGCTGTAACCTTATTAGTAAAAAATGAGGCGAAGATAACTGCTGTCAGTGATGTGTCAGGTGGTGGAGGGGGAGGAGAGAAGTGTGTTGAATGTTCTAAACAAGCTACGAGTGTCTGTGGTGCTGTTGATCTTTGTCTGGTAATAGGAGTTTTTTGCAGCCTTAACGTTATCTGAGAAAGTTGCAAGCAGAAGCTGATACTCACCTTGATCTGCTGGATCTTTAGCTACTTAGCCAGGGGCTGGGTTGTGTAGGACATGCTGGTCTAGAAGAGAGAGGACAGATGTTGTCTAGACAGGTTGTTAAAGCTTAAATCTTAGTCTCAGATCATGCCCTGGTGAATTTAGAGGTGTTGCCATATACGGAGAAAAAGAAATCATATACTTCTCGCTTTAATGTATCCCTTTTGCAAAATCCTGAATTACAACAAATATTAAAAGCTGAAATCAATGTTTATATGGAGATCAACTGGTCCTCAGTATCCTCCATGGGTGTGGCTTGGGAGGCACTTAAAGCAGTTCTTGGGGTCGGATCATACAGTATGCCTCATTCATCAAAAAATCGAAACATGAGAACTCGTGGAGTTGTAAGGGAAAATTAAAAGTGTTGAGGCAGAGCTGAAGTACCGAATTTCATCTGATGGCCTGATGGTGATAATACTATTTTGTGGTGGAAGGTGGAGTTTTGGCTATTCAGGGCAAGACAGTCATACTTTGAGTCGTGGGACAAATCAGGGAAGCTTTTGGCTAGATATATAAAGCAGAGAGCGCCTTTTTCTACCATTCCCTTTGTGAAATCTGCTGATGGTGAAATATATATACTTCAGCCAATTGTATAAATAATTATTTTAAAGAATTCTATCTTGATCTTTATAGTTCCATGTCTTTGTCTGCTGATGAAGATATTAGAAACTTTGTGGAATCATTAGAACTCCCTAAAAGCAAAAAAAATTATCTTGATTCTAAAATAATCTTGGAGGAGCTTGGTGAGGTAATTAAGGCCTTGTCTACAGGTAAGGCTCTGGGGCAAGAGGGCTTTGCCACAGTATTTTTTAGATCTTATGCAATGGAACTGGCTCCACATTTTCTAGAAGATTATACGGAATCATTATAGAATGGACAGCTTCCACCAACCATGACGCAAGCTCGGATCAGTCTGATTCTTAAAAAAGGACAAGATCTAAGTGAGTGTAAGAGTTACTGTCCAATTTCCTTGATCCAGGTAGACGTGAAAATATTGTCAAAAATTCTGGCTAACCGATTAAGTAAAGTTATGACACCTCTAATACATATAGATCAGGAGGGGTTTATTCCGGGCCGCAGCACATCTGATAAAATTAGGCTTTTCATCAATAGCATGTGGTCATTGGCAAATGATCAGACTCTGGTCGCTGCCATCTCACTTGACGTCATAAAGGCATTTGCTATGGAAGAATGGGATTATCTTTTTAAGATTTTGGAAATATGTGGGTTTGGAAAAACTTTTATTGGATGGATTGCTTTACTTTATAGATGCCCGGAAGCAGTGGTACAAAGAAAAGTATTAATTTCAGATTATTTTACTCTGGATAGGGGCACTCAGCAGGGTTGCCCTCTTTCCCCATTATTATTCTGTCTTGCCCTGGCACCATTAGCAGTCGCGATAAGAAAGGAAGATGATTTTCCAGGGGTGTTGGCAGGAGGTATGGTGCATAAGCTTTTGCTTTACGCTGGTGATATTTTATTATTCGTCTCTTACCCCGTTAGATCTATGCCTTGCCTACACAGAATTATTAATTCCTTTTCTAAGTTCTCAGGATACAGAATCAATTGGTCTATATCCGAAGCTTTGGATCTGACAGCTTACTGCCCAGTAACGGCTTTTCAGCCAGGCGTCATCCAGTGGCCCAAACAGGGTGTAAAGCGGGTAATGATTGGCAAGGAGGGGGCGAGAATCGGCTTGTCAATATAAATAATAATTTAATGAGAACTTAAACCAAAACACAACCATAAACACATACAGGGCAGCCATTTGAAATTTTCTCTCTCTCTCGAACCATCGTCACCGGTTGCCTTTATCCCTTGTGCGCCCCTTCAGGCCGATTGGGGTCCAGGCGTGCGACATTCCAGCCCGGCCTGGAACCCCGCCCCCCTCCACTCCACACTCCTCCCGGCATAACCTCAGGCTGGGGTGCCACCGCCATGACATAACCCCTCCTCTTTCCCTGGGGAGGGGTGTGCTTTGCGACCCATCTGCCGGCTGGATATCCCCGCCTTCCTCGACCTGGGAGGAGACAGGAGTGGAAAACAACAACAAAAAAAACAAAATAGGCGAGGGAAATGGCCATTACGATGTGAAAGAGAGAGAGAGAGGTGAGAAAAAGCTCACTCACCTGTTCTCTAATGCACCGTTGCGTGGTCCTCGCACACTCCTCCACACTCTCCGGCGGACAACAGCCGCTCCTCTCCGGGCAAAACAGAGTCAACCTCCGACCCCCCAGCGGACAGAACGCCCCAAACCCCCCACACACACACGTGGGGACATTCCTTCCCCCACGGACGGCGGTCCTCCCTCGACCACTCCACGTCTCTGGGGACACCAATGTAAAGCGGGTTAAGATGGGCAAGAAGGAGGCGAGAACCGACTTGTCAACATAAATAATAATTTAATGAGAACTTAAACCAAAACACTCAAACATAAACACATACAGGGCAGCCATTTGTAATTTTTATCATTAGCCTTTATCCCTCGTGCGCCCCATCAGGCCGATTGGGGACCGGGCGTGTGACATTCCAGCCCGGCCCCGCCACCCACCACTCCACACAGGGCATTAAGTATTTGGGCATTTAATTTTGAGCTAAGTTTGAACCTTTAATAAAAAGGTTTTTGAGCAATGTGGGCAGGTGGGCTTCATTACATTTATCTATGATTGGGATGGTTAATGTTATTGAAATGAAGTGTATTCCAAAATGTAACTACCTGCTACAATCTCTCCCTGTAGATGTCCCCCTCTCTTATTTCAAGCAATTTGATAGCATAGCGAAGTCCTTCATTTGGAATGGTAAGTGTCCCAGATTAGATTTCAATTAGTTACATAGGCTGATTGACAAAGGTGGGTTAGGCCTATCCAAGATTTTGTTTTATTATTATGCATTCAGTCATGAGGCATCAGTGTATTACTCCCTGCTAATTCAGAGTATGGGGGACATAGCTTTAACTTCTCTCAAGTGAGTGTAGGCTAGGATTTAAAAAAAATTAAAGTCTGCATCTATAGATGCAAGGGTGCATTTTATGCAGTTCAAGATTTTACATAGATTTTATTAGACCACCTCTAGATTGCATAGGCATGGTCTTAAAGACACCATTTTGGTGGTGTGTTGAAATCCAGGAATTTTGGTTGAAGGTTCAGAGTTTTGTGAGTGACGTGTTGGGCACTCGGGCACATAGAGAATTGGGTTCTGACCAATGTGATGATCACCAGGCAGATTATTTTGAGGGGTTGGAGGTCGGCTGGGGCGCCCCCATTTTGGGAGTGGTATATGGAAATGTGGAGGGTGGTGGCTTTTGAGGAGGTGTCATTTAGAAGATGAGGTAACTTGGATAGAAAATGGTGCAACTATTTGGAGTTTTTGGAGGGCTCTCGGGGCGGGGTGGTAGAGAGAGAGGTGGAGGTATAAATGTGTGTTATTTTATTTATATATATATATATATATATATATATATATATATATAGTTTTCATGAGCTTTCTAATTTGTTGACTGATTTCTTACTATAGGTTCATTGACATTTAAAGGGAAAGGTCTTTATTTTGCAGAACATGAAAAAAGATTTTCAGAAGAATATCTCAGTTCTGTAGGTCCATAAAATGCAAGTGAATGAATTGTGGCCAGAAATTTGAAGGTCCAAAAAGCACATAAAGGCAACATATAAGTAATCCATAAGACTCCAGTTGTTCATATCTTCAGAAGTGATATGATAGGTGTGGGTGAGAAACAGATCAATATTTAAGTCATTTTTATTATAATGTAAATCTCCATTTTCACTTCCATATTCTTCATTTGTTTTTGTTTTTTTTTGTACATATTGCCACCTACTGGGCAGGGAGGAGAATTTATAGTAAAAAAAAGGAATTAAATATTGATCTGTTTCCCACCCACACTTATTATATCACTTCTGAAGGTATAGAAATAACCACTGGACCCATATGGATTCCTTTTATTCTGCCTATGTGCTTTTTGGACCTGCAAAGTTCTGGCCACTATTCACTTGCATTGTATAGACCTACATCACTTATTAATGGAAAGATATATAATAACAAGCTTGCACTGCAAGTTCATTGTCAATATGGATTCACAAAGAACATTTCCTCTCTACTTACTGTATAAATGCTGAAACAGGTTTAAAGGAACATTTCACCCAAAAAAATTTATTCTGTCATCATTTACAGCAAACATTTTACATTTAGTGAAACGGTCCTCAAAACAACATATTTGCCAATATGTGTGGTAAGCAAGGGTGCAGGGACAGCTGTGATTTTTGCCACTCTATTTCTGATTGGTTGTGATGTCTATTCAACCCTGGGCCTTACTGATTGCAGGAATGAAGACCTTTGTATGCTGCTTAACTCATGTAATCAGCAGGCCAAGGGTTTATAACAACAACCAATTCACTGAGTCAACCAAGACTCACCCAAGACCTCACTTTACAACCCCCAGGCATAGCACACTCTATGAACACACTCCCGCCGCTGAGCAGTCTCATCTGGAATGCATTGCAATAATTAAGTCTTTAGATATTTTTTATTGCGCTCACTGGCTCCACCCTCCTGTTGTCGTTGTATAAGTGATACACCAAGAACTGAGTTCAGGATGGAAAAAATCAAGCATCGCACTGCAAAATTAGCAAAGATAACAATAGTGTCAGCAGTGGAATTATAACAGAGAGAGCGGTGGGCTGCAGGGCTGCAGGTTTGAACCACTGCCAAAGGCAAACACATCCATATGTGTCAGAACTGTGAGTAAACTATTTACCAGATTAACTTAAAGAGACAGTTCACCCAAAAATGAAAATTCTCTGATGTTTACTCACCCTCATGCCATTTGAGATGTGTATGACTTTCTTTCTTCTGCAAAACACTTTTGAAGATTTATAGAAAAAGATCCAGGCTGGGATGGGGATGGTGATTAGATGTTTGTAGGTCCAAAAAGCACAGATAGACAGCATAAGAGTAATCCATCCTATCTCAGTATTGACATTATTGTCCCTTTTAAGGAATGGTGCACCAAAAACTCACCCGAATGTCACTCCTCTATGACTTTCTTTCTTCAATGTAACACAAAAGGCTCATTTATAAAAAGTCTTCACTGGGATTATTTGCCATTCAAGGAAAGTGAATAGTGATTCCAGTCTGTCAAGTGTCACGCATTAAATTGATTGCTCGCCTTGAATAATTGCTGTGTTAACCATAGCATAGTTACTAAACTACACTCTGTATTGCTTTCAACCTGCATGTATCTAGCATGTTAACGTTCACTTTCACTAGTTAGTGCATAAATAAATAATAATACAAAAAAATATCTCAGTTATATTGACTAATTTTGTTATTTGCTTTTTTCTTTTCTACAGAAAGTGCTTGTGTTGAGATAACATAGTAATTTTAACTTAAGAAAACTCATTTTGAACACGTGGAACCACTGTCCACAACTGAATCAAGTTTAGCCAAAGAGCTTGCTTTTTTTTGTGTGTGTGTGTGAAACTCAAATCATTAGTAAACATTCCTGAAATCAAATATGGCGACTACGTTTATAACATCAAACATCAATGATTATTACAATGAGTTGTAATGATGTTTAGTCACAGTAATGAGAACCAATGAGATTTTATGTAGTTTAGAGAATATCAATTATTTGATTTCCATTTTCAAGCTTGACAGAACAGTCACTATTTACTTTGATTATATGAAAAGTCTGGTCCACTTTAGAACTTATACTGGCCAAAAGCTAAACAGTTAGACAGGAAGGTGGTGTTTGATCATCATGGAAAGAGACCAGCCACATTTTTATTTATTTAATTGAGTCTTACAGATTACTTTTATGTGGCTTTTATGTGATTTTTGGACCTTCCAAGTTCTGGCCACCATTAACGTTCACTATACAGACCTACAGAGCTGAGATATTATTCTAAATATTATTCTAAAAAATGTTCAGCAGAAGAAAGTAACACATCTGGGATGGTATGAGGGTGAATAAATCATGAGAGTTTTCATTTGTGGGTGAACTATCGCCTAAAATATGCATTCCTGTTGACTCTATTTCATAATTTACAACTAAATTATAGATAAAATCAAGATAAAACTTGATTTGGGGGCCACTCTATGGATATTTCACCTCAACAACACTTCCAGCTTCGGCCACTTGGGGCAGTGGTTAAAATTTCAGTAAGCACAGACCGATTTCAGGTGAAGAACTTTTGGCCTACTGTTGCCACTGTCTTTTAGTAGCACCACATGAGTAAAACATGCTATAAAAGAACACATCAAACTAAAAAGTAATAAACATAAAAATACATCAGTAGTATACATATATACTGAGAACAGGGAGCTCTCACAGGAAGGCACCAGACACTTTCTATGAGATTAGCTTATATCAAGCTATAGCCTCAACATGTTGTGCTCTCAGTGACCAACATGCATCTGCACTGGTCCACAGAGACCCACAGCACAGATAGGCAGGCATGGGAGAGGAGAAATATACACGCTATCTAAAAGTAATGTGCAGATACACTTCACTTATCTGCAGTTATGTGTAGCTAGCATGGCTTAGCTTTGCCAGCCGTTTGGATAAGTCAGTAGAGGAAATAAGGTCAAATTGTATCAAGTGTACTGGAGACAAAAAAAGGGAAATTAATACAATCTCAGCAAAACAATAAACATGTTTTTACTGATTACAGTTTTGACAGTCCTGCAGTCTTTCCAAGCATTAAGGAGTCTATCTGGTCAACGAAACCACTTCAAGATGGAGTCATTGGATATTGCCTGTCAGCACATCTATAGATAGAATATTCCTGTGAGGTAATAGAGAGTGTGTGGTTTCAAAGTGTGTGCATGTAACATTATAATAGACTGTGTTAAGTGTTTTACTGTAATGCACAACATGTAATTATTTCTTTCAGACAGGCTTCGCTTACATAGGTTTGGGGATCTAAACAAACCCCTACTCCTAATTATTGAACTATGGTTCATAACTCATCCTGCACTGTTTGTGCAACGGACATGACCGTTTGATACCTCGAATCGTGTGGTTTGTTGAGGAGAGGTGAAAAAAAAATCTCAAATTTACATTGAAAAGGGACCAAAGCCATATCTGGGGACCCGAATATCATAAAGAGCCTAGCACATAGCAACTTCCCTAGCAGCAACCTAAATGACCCTAGGAACTCAAGGTATCAATTTCCAGTCATGAAAGTGCAGCTTCTATCTACTTGAATGGGGAAAGACCGAAATCTCCAAAATGGTTGGCCAAGATTACAATCAAAGATCATATTTCAAATCAGCAGTGAAATCTGACAACAGTGGTATCATAAATTGTGCTTCTTTATCTCAGGTCATGCTGAAAAACACATTTGCCCGGCTTGTGTAGCTAATGCACATGCGTCTTCTCAAGTTGATTAACAGGCGATGTCAGTTTCTAAATGGTGATTGGCTCTTTTACCTGTAAGGCGGGACTTCCTTACTACATCCGTTGGGCGTTCCAATTTCTCCCATTCATTTTAATAGAAGTGGCCCATTTCTGCTAAATAATCTCTGGGGATAATCAATACGGTCAAACTCTTGAAAAAAAAGTCCTGTTGATCTCTCACAATACACAGCATAAAAGCACAATAGTGACCTCTTGAGAGAAGTCCTTTAATTGCACTGAATGTCTTGCCATTTCCTATTCAGAACATTGGAAATATGTAGAAATTTAACTGGAAGGACTTTAAATATCTTAATTTGTGGATGCATGATGTTTAAGATCTCTTTTTATAGGATTATGGTTTTGCCAACAAATAATATTTAGGTTGATAAAAATGTGAATGAATAGATCCGTCGTTTACTCATAATAATCTGAATAGAAACTTTAAAGTCCAAAGAGTAATTGTTTGGACTATTTGATACCTGCAACAGTACAGTCAATGGCGTGGATTTGACTTGAACATTCTTGCATGTAAACAAGCAGGAAAACAATCCCCCATGGAATCTACGCCCCTGAGTACAGTTAATCAAATGTGTACTACCAAATTTTGAATACCATATAAGCACTAGGGGTAAATATAGATACAGTACATAAAATGCCATAAAATTCTAATATCTATCTACAGTATAATGGCTGCGCCATTGATACATTTATAA
Source organism: Moxostoma hubbsi (assembly GCA_032164185.1). Taxonomy (NCBI): domain Eukaryota; kingdom Metazoa; phylum Chordata; class Actinopteri; order Cypriniformes; family Catostomidae; genus Moxostoma; species Moxostoma hubbsi. Next base: position 7,987,878 of record JAVLUX010000041.1, read on the forward strand.
TAAATAAACATTTGATTACTGTTGCTCTGTAGAAATCATAATATGTATGTGTATATAAAGTCTATCAGGCAACATAACATAATCCATCAAATGTATACATTTTTAGATGTTATTAAAGAAATATTCTGGGTTCACTACAAGTTAAGTGCAATCAACAGCATTTGTGGCATAATGTTAATTACCACAAAATTAATTTTGACTTTTGAAATTAAGTCCCCCATTTTCTTCCAATAGAAGTGCCTCACTGTAACCTTGATTTTTGTCTTGTCTTGGTTTTTGTTAGTTTTTTAAGAAAAGGAGGTACGAGTCTAAATTATTTTGGTTATAATCAACATTTTGCCACACATTCTGTCGGTTGAACTTGTTTTAAACAAGGAATATCCCATTAATATATATGATCTAATTTAACGCTAGAGGTCGCACAAGACAACAAAATGTTTTGCATGTATATAGATTTGATTTTTTTTTTTTTTTTTTTTTTTTTTTTTTTCAGTTAAATAAAGTTAAATGAAAACTGAAACAGTTCTCGTTGTATCTCGTTGTAAATCTAAACAGGCACTTCATGAACAGTTGGTCTATTTCTTGTTAATCTTATGACGCTATTTTATTTTATACCAGTACATTTTATTTATTGTTACTGATAGCTGTATTGATACTTTGGAAATACAGTATGTGAAACAGTCATGCCAAAAAAAGCACTCTGAAATTGCAATCATTGAAATCGTTGAGCAATAACATGACAGCTTGTCTGTCTGCTGTATGACGTGCGCATATGTCCTCCTTTCACCCAACGACAGTCTGCGCATGTCAGAGCATCTGATCACGTAGGGCACGTGCAGCACGCTTTTTCTGATTCAGATTTTGTATATTCTATTCGAATGTTCAAATTACCAGTGCATATTTTGAAGTGATAGATTTTTATATTGTGTCAATCTAATATAATATATATGATCATATCAAATAGAAATATTAAATTGGTAATATTGTTAGGCAAAATGTAAGAAAAGTAGTTGTAGTTTTAGCGTTTGTGGTGATAAACCTGACTTAAAGTTCATATCACACATCTGCCCTTTTAGTGTCAAGCCTCAGGCAGTCCCACTGTGTCATTCGACATTATGTTAGTAGGTCAACGAACTTGCACTGTCACTATATGGCGTTGTCGGCGTAGAACTAAAACTCAAGACTCTAAAATGGTATATTAAGATTTTAACAGTGATACCGTGTATAATTTCAACTTAATGAGACGCTGTACGCTTACAGTTTATCTTAATTTATCGAAACGTTACTAGTGTTTGGTGATTTTAGCCCATGCTCTAGTCGGATTTTCCTTCGGCCCTTTCCGGTGACGCTAACCCCGCCCATATTTCCCCTTTCGTTAGTTTCCGCCGACATAAACTCCGCCCCTACCGTGCTCAGCGTTGTTTAGGGACATTAGGAAGATGGCGGCTGCCCAGCTCTACTGTGTCTGCCGGCAGCCCTACGATTTTAGCCTGTTTATGATCGAATGCGACATTTGTAAGGATTGGTTCCACGGCAGGTATGGAAATTATGGTCTCACCAACAGATGTATGACGGTTGTTATGTATAGGCGGCCTTGCCATGTCGTTATTTTTGGTGTAAATGTAGGGTGTCATGTGAAAGTGCGGGTGACGCGCTTTGAGGGTATTTAAATATGACGGTGCGCGAGCACGCTTGGCTCTCATGTGTTATGAGGGGTATTGATCGCTTTATGTCAGAATTATCGGTAATCATTTATTTAAACATATATCCGTCCCTCTTTATTAGGTTATGCTCCTCTCCTTTGGTAGTAAGCTGCCAAAAGCCACATGGCTCATCTCAATGTTTGATATGAAACTGGACAATACCTGGAGTAATCAGATTTTCTCACTTTCTCTGCTTGTTTTAACTTGTTTGTTTTGTTTTTGTTTTTAGTAGGGAAATTGGCTCAATTTGTAATTTAGTCATACTTGTTTGCTGGATGTACTTGTTCCTTACTCATATTTACCATGGTAACCATAGTTTCTGGCGAATGCCATTATTATTATGACAGTAAAACTGTGGTAAATTTTTATTTTTGCTTTGGCGTTACCATAGAGCAGTGACGGTGTCAGATGGTATTACCTTGGTACTTGCATTGGGACTGATTGATTATTCATGTATATTAATGTTCCATAAGGCATTTAGTCTTTACATGATGCTTCAAATAATGCTATGGAACATTGTACATGTTCAAAACTCTATGGCAATATCATAATACCAATGGTATTTTTTATGGAAACTATGGTTACCATGGGATAAGTGATAGCATTAGCTTTATTAATGTTATCACATATTGTGTAATTTGACCTTGATTCCATTTAATTCAGTCCAGTTTATCTAATCAGAAACAAAGAGCCCTATCATTTCTTTGAATTGGATTGATGTGGGTGTGTGCATGCTTGTTTTGCTACACAATTGAGGGCCAAATTTATATGTAGTAAAACACTTTGAACTTGAGAAACTAATGAGGATGAATCTTATTTCACTTCTTAAAGCTTTAGGGTTCATCTGTAATAATTGGCATAATTAAAAAACAGTAGACGTCAGTTGATCGCCTTGACAAGTAGCCTGTATGCAAACAAATCGGTGCGCATATGTCTTTCCGCAGAGGAAGATCATAATCAGACCTGATCCTGTCGTGTTTAACCCATTCTCTTATCACAATGTGCCATGTGTCAAGAAGGAACCAAATTGGTACGTTTTAAGCGTTTCTAGGCCTAGTTCAATTTGTTAAAAGTAGATACACAAATAAAAAAGCTATCTAGGCACACTATTTGTTGATATAGCGGCAAACTTAAAAGCCATTAAGCGTTGTAACAGAGTCTTCTCTGTTAATGACCATTGTCTCAACTTCCTTTCCTGTCTTGCGAAGTAACTACTGTAGTAAAGTAGAGCAATTGTGCAGGAGTTGAGAATTATCTTGCATAACTTAGTGGCGTTTCCAGTTTCTCCAAACCCTTTGAGATTTTGAGTACAAGACAAAGACTGGCACTTTCACAGCCCAGAAACAGAAGTGGGGGAATAATGTAATGTTGGAGTGTCAGTGACGCACAAAGTGTTATGACACAGGCTCAGTCTCACTTCACTCTATATTCACACGTCACAATTTTCTCCGCAGCATTACCAAGAAATCAGAGAAGTGAAACTCTAGTGAGTATTCTTAATGTATTGCAGAAAGTGTTGCTGAATGTAGATTTTTGCCGGAACTTGTCTGAACCTGTGAATCAGTCAATATAGGCTAAAAGATGAAAGTTAATCTAACCCTGAGGGAAGGAGTCTAATACATTTAGTTCTCCTTAGAACCCATTTAAGCTGGAGAGTTATTGCAGGTTCTTATTTGTATAATGATACATCACTTTTAGCTCTTAAAAGCTGGGTTTTTGAGGCTGATAGGTGAGTTTATGTGGCCATAGATCTGCTGATTGATGGAAGACCTTCAAGTTCATTAATCAGTCTGTAAAGATCTTGGGACTCAACCATCTTTTGTCCTTTTCAGAAAAAGTAAACGCATCGTATGGACTTGAGCATTTTGAATAGGCTACAACACATTAATATGTGTTAAATGGTAAAATGTTCAATAAGCAGTTAATCATCTTTACTTATGGTTTTATGCTGCAGTGCCAGTTGGAAACCCCAACAGTGCATTGGTTTATAGCCATGTTTCAAACTAATTGAAGGGGGTTTCTTTAACAGCCCTTGTATTGTATATAAAACATTTTTTACTCAATTTCTTCTTTCACCCTTGGTTCAGGTGAGCTTTAGGGTGCCTAAATATTAGAAAAAGCACTCGTGGTTCATTTTACCATTAGGAATGCCTAAGATGCATTTTGAGGATGTAGAAACGGTGGGATTAGTTGTACTCAAACAGGAATACAGCAAATTGGATTCATGAAAGTACAATCAGACTCTGCTCTCTAAGATTCTCATTGGTCAATGCTTGTCTGACTTTTGCAAACCCTTGTGTAAAGGGATTAAAGGGAAAGAGGAGGCAAGAACTGGCTTGATAATATAAATAATTGTTTAAAACTTAACCAAAAGACACGCACACAGGTGATGTAGCATCACGACCTGGCCCCGCACTCTTCCCTGCCACCCCTTTTCCATTGAAATCAATTGATTTGAACCTTTCTTGGCATCCAAAACGATTAATCTTAAAAGTGACGTGTAATTTCTGTGTCACTAATGGCACCAAATGGAACTGCAAAAATAGTGATATTTTTTTTATTTATTTTTTTTTCCCAAGCAGGTTTCTCAAACTCTCCCCTTGTCTGCCATTGTTGGGAAAGCAGGCAGGACCTGCACTGTGCCCCAAGCAGTTTTAGCAAGAACTAGGTTAAATATTTGGGATGTAGGCCTATTGTGTTGAGCCTGGCAGGGAGGAACCCTAAATATCAAAGTATACTTCGGTTTTCTGTGTCTTGCGAATTTCGGCGTCAGACCACGCTCACTGCGCTGTCCGCCTAGTTTTCGTAGACATGCGGACAGTCCGAGTCTTTGTGTGTCATCAGCACTAGGCCTTAGGTTGACTGCACTAAAAGAATATCAGAGCGCATACATTGGATGCATCAGTATGGACTCAATGGCACGTGGAAAAATGAAGTATACCCTAGCCTTAATCAAGTAAGTCTTGGGGTCACATGGAGTCAGCAGATGTGTGCATGCACACACACACACACACACACACACACACACACACATCCCAATTTGCAGTCCCACCCTACCACAAAACAGACTTGTCTGACCCTGGATTACTCATAGTTTTGAGTCCAAACGCATTATACTATGCATGGCTTGTCACTGGGCCTTCCAATTGTTCATTAAGCTTGACTCTGACTTGTCATTGCCTCTGTGTGTTTACAGATCATTTACAACAATGGATCTGTCAAAGATTACCTAACGAAGACTCTCTGCACTTTTAACAAGAACGTGAAGACAAAAAGGGGATTTTTAATCACTTAAGGACATGCTACATTTTTTTTAGCCAAGGTGGAGGCTCAAAACTTTCCCTCTTTTTGGCACTCTATTCATTAGTATGTGGCAACTTAAGTCATTAAGTCTCATTAAGTTCTAAATGTGCTTTAGAGTCTCAACAAAAGCTTAGACAGCTGCAGACCTGAGACACCCTGAAGATTGACATTCAGTCATCTGGGCCTGGTTTTCTGACCCCTGTCTGCTCTGTGAATTTCTATAGTTCAGTCGACTGCTCTTCTGTTTGATAGTTGGGAAAGAATACTGTTAATAAATGTTAAATTCTGTAATATTTTTTTGTATTATTATTAAAGAAAGAAAGAAAGTTGAGCAATTGAAAATGTTGTGGCACAAAGTGCTCTGGAGTCAATTGTTCTGCTTACCATGATTAGCATACTTGTGTTTATCTCAAGATATTTTTCATGTTTTGTCACCAAAATGCTCTTGTGTGTATTAAGGCCCAAAAACGCTATGGTTTTCTGCATGCTGCTACGTCTCGCGCACAGTGTGCATGATGCGAATTTTGTAGTCTGCACAGTATGCGTGGACTGACTGTGTGCAGCCCAATTTTTCTAGACACAGATGATCACCGGCTTTGTGCATCATTTGCACATGCGCATAACATTGACTGTTCTAAAGAGTATCAAAAAGCAGTCGTAGAGGACCTTCATTGAACATGTCCGTACGGGCTCACCGTCAACAGAGCACTAAAATTGTTTGACCTTTTCCAATTGTTTGACCTTATCTTTCTCGCTTGGAAACAGCCCAAACTGCTGTGACTAGTTCGAACGAATCTGACTTCGCTATATCTAGTAGCATAAGGATGGCACTCAATATGTTGTTCTAATAAAATAAAGTTTTATTGTAAATTGATGTCCTTAATTTTAACCTTTAAAAAGGCATTCGGTGCCAAGCTATATTATGTAAATAGCCATGGGTGAAGGGGTTGCAGGCATTTGGCTGCATGTTTAGTCATGGCTAAAACCTGACCATTTAGCCATGATCATATTCACATTCTAACATGAATGTTGTTCATGATTGCTTAAAGTATAGTAAGTAACGTTTTCTAAACATTTAGAATGGATTACAGTCATTATCTAGAGCATACTGATATAAGGTGTTCCCTGTAAACGTCTTCAGAGGGTTCGTTTTTACACTCTTGTTTCTCGCTTCCTTTTTCTTTTTTTCTCAGTGTGGTTCTCTGATGGGTAGTTACTCAGGTGACAGAATGGCTGACTCAACTCTAGGCATGTGGCACACTGACCTGGTTCACATTGTGTTATGAAACAGAGACAGACAGAAAGAAGACAGAAGCGATTCAGAAAGGAAGATGCACCTCATGGATGAATAAAAATGTAGCCTGTTGCATATAATTAACAGTCTGAATCAAGAAAATAGAGCTTTACTTGAAACATTTTCTCATTCATGTTCTCAATTATTCTTTAATTGACATGCCTCAACTGAGAAAGTCAGAGCTCAATTAAGACAGAGATCCCACTGGTTGTTATGGCATTGTGATGTTGAAGTGCTTTTTGGCCACAATATTTGTGTCTCTCTGTATATTCTCCTCAAGGTTCGCTGTGTGGTAAACTGCTGAGAACTTCAGTGCATTCTCTAACAGAGGGGTGGGATTTCAGCTGTCTATTCTTCTCTTCATTGTCTCGTTCATGGAGGAGGGAAGCGGCGGAGTAGTGTGGGTGTAAAGTCATTCATCCTTAAAGCCTCCTCCCCCAACTGTTCTGTGTCATCACATGTCTTGCTGTGATACCCAGGTGACTGGATCACAGAACGAGATGGAGTCACGACACCATACAATCCAGCCCCTGTTTGGAGACAGGAGTTTGCAAACCTGGCGTCCAATTAATGAAATGAGATTGGAGGTGTGGGTTAGAGCTACTTTGACTTATAAAAAGCAACATTTTAAATTTTATATTCACAATAAGCATCTGCTGATGAGAACAATGCCTCGCAGAAGACCTACGATCAAGAATGTTTGCTTTGCATGAAACCGGAAAGGGTTGCAAAGTTTTTTCAAAGAGATTTTTTTTTTTTTTTTTTTTATCTGTCCACAGTTAGACAAAATGTCTATAAACGTACTAAATTTAGTACTGTGGCTACGCTCCCTAAAAGTGGCCATCCAGCCAAGATGACGCAAAGGGCACACTGTAGAATGTTCAATGAAGTAAACAAGAACTCTATAGTTACAGCTAAAGATTTGAAGGAACCATTGAAACTAGTTAAAATATCTGTTCTGCACTATATGGAAAACATTAAACAGGCATGGTGTCCGTGGCAGGACACCACAAAGGAAGCTGCTGCTTTCCAACAAAAACATTGCTGTGTGCCTGAAGTTTGGCAAAGACCATGTTGACACTCCACAATGCTATTGGGAAAATGTTTTGTTGACTGATGGAATAAAGTTGAACGATCTTAAATGTCCTGAGCATCTGCACAGCCTAATTCACCACAGCTCTGATGAAAATGCAATATGCTACTTAATGCAAATTCAGAAATTCCCAACATTACATGCAAAAGCTTCCAATTTTGACTTATTTGTGCATAAACTTGAGGGAAAGCAATATCAGACAGTCAAGGTTTAAAAGTCCCAGGCTAATCAGATTGACACCTCTCTATTTTTGGCCTTCTAAACTGACCAAACCTACCTCGGCAACTGTTACCGTCTGTCATTTTGTCTCAAACAATTATTCTTTTCTAATTAGAAAGCATCTATGGAGGCCCAATGTGTTTGGTTACGTTTAAATGGAACGTTACCGAAATGTTTCTAAAAATAGCACTTGGGTGGGGGCCTGGGTAGCTCAGCGAGTATTGATGCTGACTACCACCCCTGGAATTGCAAGTTTGAATCCAGGGCGTACTGAGTGACCCCAGCCAGACCTCCTAAGCAACTAAATTGGCCCGGTTGCTAGGGAGGGTAGAGTCACATGGGGTAACCTCCTCGTGGTCGCTATTATGTGTGGTTCTGTGGATGCCGTGGAGAATAGCGTATGCCTCCACACACATTATGTCTCCACGGTAGTGCGCGCAACAAGCCACATGATGCGTGGATTGACGGTCTCAGACATTGAGGCAACTGTGATTCGTCCTCCGCCACCCAGATTGAGGCGAGTCACTACAACACCACAAGGACTTAGACCGCATTGGAAATTAGGCATTCCAAATTGGGGAGATAAAGGGAGAAAATCCCCCCCAAAAAAGACACCTAATATGAACCTATTAGAAAAGGGGAGAGTTTAGACTGGCTTTAAGTAATCAGAAGAAATTCTGCAAGATCCTGCTGAGATTGGCACTGAAACCACTTCACATGGACATAAAAATGGCTCTGACATTACATGCTTGAAAAGCTGTAGAAGTTCCTGCCATCTGTACCTGCCCAGTGTTGACTGCATTGACCTGTTTATAAAGGAATTTCTTTCAAGGAACGGTCAGACGTCTGGATTTTTTAGAGGGAATTACACCAGCTAGGCCTCTTCTGGGACAACAAGAGCTATCTGCTTCCTGATTCTGCTTTGTCTTTCTTGAAGTTTCCTGCAATAATGAGGAGATCAAAGCTAAGACAGCAGCTCTCTGAGTCCTCTGCCTGTGTTCAAAGGCTGTCCAGTCTTTGAGGAGAATCACCTTTATGCTGAAGTCCCCTGCTGATTTTAACAGCCCCAAATCAGAGAATCCACGCTTAATGTTATCCCTCAATTCTGACAGTGGGAAAAGAGGAAAGGGGTAAAGCATTAGTGGCAGCATCATTAAAACGGCTGAAATTGAACTTCTTTGTGAATTTTTCTTTACACTTTTCCTTCAGGCATGTATGTCCCAGCACCCAGTAATCTATAAATCATGGGTCATTGCATTATAATCTAGCTCCATTAAGCATGCGCGCACGAGGGTCGAGCGTCCCCCGCGACAGAGTGTGCATCAGCTGGGTGCAGTTTCAATCTCTCCCCCTTAGACCGGGACATTCGTGCAACTCATAGAAGAGGCGCTGACCAGGCAGAGAAATGCCAGAGTCGGAGTTTGTAGTTAATTACATGACCTGCTTCCCTATTATTTGTACTTTATTAAAGCTATAACGCATTAAATGGCATTTAAGATGGCTTAACTCCACTTATTCCACAACGAGAGTGCTTCTGTATTTACTTATTTGGCATTTTTTTTTATTATTCCCTCATCACCTGAAGCTATTCGGAAAGTTTCGAGTGCATCTGGACTGTGAGCTGTTTTCTTCCTCTCCACAGTCTTGTGCGAACTGCAGTGCTGCTCTTACACGTCATCATTAGTTTATTATGATCTCATGATGCGTTAAATGAGATCAAACGACTATTCGACTATGAACATTTTTGTCGACGATTTTTTTATTGTCGACGTTGTCAATGTCTGTCCATATTCACCATATTGTCAAAAGTTGCATACAAATGTTTTTGGACTTCAAGAATGAACACATTGATGAGTTTGCAACTGTGCAAAATGAAAGATTAGAAAGGGCGACATTAATTACGCAACTTCTTTAGATGTAGTCTATTTTTTTATTTAATCTGTCAAACTTCAAAAGAAACTTTTGAAAACAAATAGTCTGTTCACAATGTATCTTCTACCCCTAGGCTGAAGTCAATAACGGATGTCCCTTAAAAATTATTTCGGTCGAATTTAAAGGATTCAAGTCATGCTGTTTTATTTTAATAGTAATGTTTATTTTAAGATCATAATGTAGTTGCATGCAGGGATGGATTATGGTCCTGTGAGACTCATGGTACTAGCTTCCTGGAGGCCCCCCCCCCCACTTCAACATACTGAAAGCTCCATGCATGGGACTGAATTTTAATCTAGAAAATTCTGTGAATGCTGCATTTTTTTTGTTGCATTTTCCGGTGTTGCATCCCTTCCAAATTAATTCGAACTGACTCAATGCGGAAAAATAAGCGAGAACTGAAAGTTTCACTCTAAATTTACATTCGCGTAATGGCAAATGTTCTTGGTTGATGTCTCTTAAAACTTTTTACATTTCTGGAGTGTTTAATTTAAAATAAACGAAAACAAATCACAAAGTAGGGTCATCATACATTATCCAAAACACAAACAGACACCCATGCACACACTCTTGCATGTAAGGTAGCCAGGTGCAGACATGCTAAAATGCATAATTGCTTGAGATATATATATTACACACACAGTTGCAATAAAAAGTATTCAACCCCCATTGCAAATCAGGTTTATTGTCAAAATGTACAGACTTTCAGCTGTTTGCAATGAACAAATCAAACAAAAGCAATTGAAAAAGCTCAACACAACGAATACTTTTCCCTAAATTCAACTGAAAATGCAAATTTGTAATATGTACTTCTAGTACTTCTCCTGTCTCAAAATTATTCAACCCCTGAATAGAATCCCTCACAACAGCACAAATATGTAAAACAGGTGTTTTCTCAAGCACACCTGATGCAACTAATCAAGGGCATCATTAGTTGCACCTGGTGTGCTTGAGCTGGAACACATTAAATATCTGGCTAGGGGTTTAAGTGTCACGTTTGACTGCATGTTAGAAATATGGCAAAACCACCGTCCATAAAGTTAAGAGAAGAGATCATTGCCCTTCACAAACAAGGAACAGGATACAAAAAGATAGAGAAGGCACTGAATGTTCCTAGAGACACCATTGGAAGCATAGTTCACAAGATCAAAGTTAAGGGAGCAGTGGTAGCAATACCTGGACAGGGTAGAAAAAGGAAGCAACGGCTACAACCAGATTTCTGAGAGGGCATGATGTGGAAAACCCTCGAGTGACTGCAAAAGACCTGCAGCAAGACTAGGTGGCAACAGGCACTGAGATTTCAGTGAGCACAGTAAAGCGCGTACTAGCTAAACGCAGAAGGTTTCCATGCCAGAACTCCAAGACGTACACCACTACTGACCCAAAAATCGTCTCCAATATTCTCAAAATCAAATAAATATGTCACAAGTTTTGGAAATCTGTTCTGTGGAGCAATGAAACAAAACTGGAACTTTTCGGCATGATGGATCAGCGGTATGTCTGGAGGAAGAGGAATCAATCATAAGCTGAAAAGAAGCATGGCGGTGGCTCGGTGATGCTCTGGGGCTGCTTTGCATCCTCTGGCACTGGAAGCCTGCAGTATGTGGAAGGCAAGATGAATTCATTGATGTGTCATGTAATCCTAGGATAAAACTTCATGCCGTCTGTGAGGAAGCTGAAGCTTTAGGCATCATTGGACCTTTCAACAGGACAATGATCCCAAGCATACCTCAAATTCCACCATGGCTTGGTTGCAAAAAAAGTCCTGGAAGATTCTACAGTGGCCATCACAGTCACCTAACTTGAACCCTGTATAAAATCTCTGGTGGGATTTGAAGGTGACGGTTGCAGCACGTAAACCCAAGAATATTACTGAATTGGAGGCAATTGCTCATGAGGAATGGGCTAAGATTCCTCGGGAATGCTGACAGAAGCTGGTTTCGGGCTATACATCTCATTTGCAGCAGCAAAAGGGTGCTCTAAAGATGCTTGCAATGAAGGGGTTGAATATTTTGGCTGGAGAAGTCATTAAGTTGCATTTTCAGTTTAATTTGGGGAAACCACTTGAAGCGTTCGTTGTGTTGAGCTATATCAATTGCTTTTGTTCATTGCGAACAACTGAAAGTCTGTAAATTTTGACAATAAACCTGATTTGCAATGGGGGTTGAATAATTTTGATTACAATTGTATGTAATTATTAGTTGGCGCACATTCAAGCACTATTTGGCTATTAATATCAATTAGTATTTGCAGTGCTTTGTTTCTGAGTGTCACGCCACTGCGGGCCTCTCAGCCTAAGGACCCCCCAAGGCCTCAGGTAGTCAGGCCTCAGGGCACTGGCCCAATTGGCCTAGTTCATAATCAATCCTTGGTTACATGACCTATTTCCAACTAGTTTCTGGCCCTTGTTTAACTAACCTTCATTTAACTAACCCTAACCTTGCTCATCTTTCTCTAAATCAATCTAAATATTTTATCTGGTTAAAAGCAAACTACAGTAAAATATTACCACATTCAATGTGGAAGCAGTGCTATTCAAATTAACACCACACAATGTGACCGATTTCAAAACGAGTAGTTTTTGGCAGAGTGGAAACTCTCTTTTTTTTTTTTTTTGGCTAAAGAGAAGTTTTGAGTTCTGAAACTTGCAGGATGTTTATAGTACAATGACCTCTTATATGGCAAAATATCAAGGAAAAATTGATTTCTCATGACCACTTTAATGGAAAAATGTGTGAGAGTGGAAGAGAAAGCCCACAAAGTCATAGCCAATAATCATAGAATATCTTGATCATACAGGAAATCAATGTGTTGCTTCTGAATGTTCATGTACTCCTATATTGACCCCATTCTGCCAAATAACTGACTATTGCCATCCCCCATTAGACATTTTTGCATCAATTCAAATGTGGCCACCTTTCCCTGTTGTTCTGTGGAAATCAGATAGTAATCACATTCACAAAAATAAATCTAAGCTTTTTTGGCCACTCTAGTCATTTCACCCGGAAACTTGCCAACAACTCTTTTAGCTTTATGCCACTGGAGGCAGTGGTTAGAATTTTGCAACCATCTGATTTAAAAACTTTTGACCTACTGTGTGATCAGTTTGAATTGAAGTGCCAACTTTTCTGTCTTTTTGAGAGTACACATTAGAAGTTAAAGGACTTGAAATAAGACAAACATTTCCATATTAGTTCATTATTCTTTTCTAGAATTCTTAAAGTATAAGATGTATGCTGTTGGGGAGGACAAGCAAAATCAGACTAGGCATCAGTAAACTCGTCCATGTGAGTGTTAGCACTTTTATGTGTTCTTGTGTGGACCCAGTTGTTTTTTTTTTTTTTTTTTTCTTAGTCTCTGCATCAGTAAACCTCTTGAAACTGGACTGTCAAAACTCGGCTAGCTGATCTCACAAGATTGACATTACAGCTCTAAAATGAACCTGCAATGTGTGTTTGTGTGGGTGGGTGGGTGTTATGGTTTTGGTTGTGGTTTGGCAGTTTGGAGAGCTTGGTCTGTGGGTTTAGTGACATGGATGGTGGAGGAAATCCCACAGCTGTGACGGAACACTCTGAGTGTTTCACTGTCCAGCCACACAATGCTTGACGTATTCAGTGGTATGCTATACAAAACGTATGCCACCCACATGGGTTCTTGCTACCGTCATTGTGTTTTCTAGACAATTTAGAGTATTATCCTATTACAGTATACCATGCAGTGCTAACTTTTGATATTGTGCTAAATACAGATTGGGGAAATCTGTTTGAAATTGGATTTCAAACACAATTCCGTTTTGTGATGGTAGTTGTGCAGAAATTGCACATTTCGCCTTCATGATTTGGACACATTTTTATTATAGGCTGCTACTACCAAATGTAGTCTAAATATAAGCATTTAAACAGTCAATAAGGTTAAAGACTTGATTGTGGAGTGGTTATGGATTGTGGTTGCTCATCTTGTTTATCTTTCTGTTTCAGTTGTGTTCGGATAGTGGAGCACTATGCTGCTGATATTGATGTTTATCACTGTCCTAACTGTGAGCCCATCCACGGACCCTCCCTGAGTAAGTTTTTCCTTAAAACGTGTGCTTCTCAAATGCTGTTGTTCTGTTTCTGGATGAGTATTGAGAATCTGTTTTTTCTCTTTCTCAGTGAAAAAGCATAATAACTGGCACAGGCATGACTACACAGAGCCAGACGATGGCATGCGACCAGTGCAAGCAGGTACTGCTGTGTTTGTACAGGAACTCCAGGCCAGGAGCTTTGCCAGGTATAAATGCATCCTCTGTTACTTTCACTTCTAATATGTTCATTTGTGGGGGGGGGGGGGGGGGTTCGGGGGGGGTTCTCCCCAATTCCCAATGCGCTCTAAGTCCTCGTGGTGGCGTAGTGACTCGCCTTAATCTGGGAGCGAGAACCACACATTATAGCGACCAGGAGGAGGTTAACCCATGTGACTATACCCTCCCTAGCAACCGGGCCAATTTGGTTGCTTAGGAGACCTGACTGGAGTCACTCAGCAAGCCCTGGATTCAAACTCACGACTCCAGGTGTAATTGTCAGTGTCGATACTCGCTGAGCTACCCAGGCCCCCCCATATTAGGTGTCTTTAAATACTATGTACTTAAGCATTTGATACAATACTTTTTTTTTTATTATGTACATGTGTTTTGTTGCATTGTACTTCTATTTAAAGTACCTGCATTTAATTACATCTGTGATTACACTGTTAACCTTACCCCTAAACCTAACCCTACCTCCTACTCATAAACCTACTCGTACAGTACATAAAACCCAGTAGCAGCAAATGTGAATCTTGTGAGAATTGTGCAGAACAACATGTAGTTACACAATAAGTTGATTGTATTGTAAAATGATAGTACATAGTAGTTAAAGACACCTAATATTAAGTGGTACCACTTAATATTCTGTAGTGTGATGTGTGTGTGTCTATTGTTTTTAGGACATAATCATTTAAAGATTTATGTCTTTGTAATTTGCATACCCCCATTAAGATTGGTGACTGAATTTTCTGTATTTGCTTTTTCAAAGTGGCGATGAGGTTGTGGTGCAGATGCAGGGCAGTCAGGTGACCCAACATTACCTGGAGAGCCATGGCTTCCATTACCCCATAGTGGTGCCTGAACTGGATGGACTGGGGCTTAAACTCCCTCCCCCCTCTTTCTCTGTCAGAGATGTGGAACGCTACGTGGGTAAGAATTTAGAGTGTGCACCTACTGGAGTTAGTGCAATGTATATCATGAGATTGTTTGGCAAATGGGTCACTGGAGCAAGAGAGACACATTTAGATCAATAACACATTTACACTCATAATGAAATCTGTGCACTTTTTCCACTTTTCTATAACTATGAGTCTGTGTAGAAAATCATTGTTATAGTTCTATGACAGCGTACTTTTTTTAAATGTGAACCTCATCATACCCAGGCTCTACTTTAAAATTTTGCATCCTAATCACCTATCATTTCCAGGATAGTTTGTTTTCTTCTTTGAGTCACAAAGGTTGGTTATGCAGCCTTTTTGATCACATTGATAACATTGTATACAAGTCTACAATTTATATAGTTGAACGAACATTCTATTCCATGAGATACATGGGAAACATTGATTTTAGAACAACTTTAAAGACTTATTCACTTATTGGACTGGAAAGCTTTAGGTTACCCAGTGCCTTTTGTGAGTGTGGTTATCCGTCCGTGCCGGTAGTGAATGAGTTTGGGCCAGGCTCTTCTACAGCTGTGGAGGTTATCGCTGCTTTCGCCTATGTTAGACCCAGAACATCTCCAGTTACAAAGCTGTTGTACAGAACAGCCAGCCTGAGATCAGGTTCTCAATAGGTCTGTTTATCTGAACGTTAATGTTACATGGCTCCCTCTTTCGCAGGCCGCTGATCATTAAGCTGGAAGTATTTAAAAAGTAACAGGTGTCGATGGGTAGAGGTGTGTAAGAGATAGAGAGGGGGAGAGTGGGCCACTCAACAGTTCATTTTACCCAGCCAGTTGGGCACAGACAAAAGGCCATTGACCTTCTCTGTCTGTTGTTTATCCCCTCCCCCCCCACACACCTACAAGAAACATTCTACCCTGTCTGGGTGAATTTAGAGAGGCGAACTACTGTGTTTCGTCAGACTAACACAAATGTGTGCTTACCAATATGAAACACAAAAGGAGATGTTTTAAGAATGTTCATGCTGCCAATTTTCACACAGTGAAAGTGAATGGAGTTTGGGGCTGCTGAGCTCCAAAAATGTAAAAAAAAAAGCACCATTAAAGTAGCTTCATATGACACTCATGCTATATTTGTGCTAAAAGTATTCTGAAGCCATAGGAAAGTTTTTTTATTTTGTTGTGAGAAATAGATTAAAAATATTTAATTGATTTAAGTGAAAATAAATGAATAATGACTTACATTTTGATTTGTTCCCTGCACAAAGCTATCGTATGGCTTTATTAGACTTCGCATATAGTACACTAGTCATATGGATTACTTTTATGGTGCATTTTTGTCATTTTTGAAGTCAGTTTTTTATGGTAAAAAGTAGCCTGGACATTCTTCTAAACATCTGTTGTGTTCCCTGAAAAAAGAATGTCACAGTGATTTGGAAGGACATGAGGGTGAGTAAATGACGACAGTATTTTAATTGTTTGGGTGAACTATGTTGTGTACACTACTAAATGTTGTGTATGTCTTTGAAACTGTTGGCAGGGAGTTTTAGTTACTTTCAAACCTATCCATATTACCGGAAATGAATGGACAAGGAACATGAATATAACTGTAAAAGCGCTGTAGAGTTTTGCTGATTTGTCCAGTTACCAAATTTGGATATTCTGGGCTTGAGAAGCCTTTCACAATTTTGTGTTTGTGGGATTGTTTTCCACCAGCTGTTCCCTGTCATCAGACGCTGGCCAGCTGTGTGTGTGTGTGTGTGTGTGTGTGTGTGTTTCCGGTCTTCAGCTGTCAATTTTGAATGGCGGTTCTGCAGCTGTGTCTCTTAAAGCCTGATTACAGACTGTTCATGAAACCCACAAATCGAAAATCATATTTCAGGACAGTTATATATCAAAAACGTTATGCTCTGTAAACATTCAAACTAAGTTTGTTTTCACATGTGTTCCTTTACCTCGGCCAGTTTGTTGTCTCAGAGATGCACATAATCTGAACATATCTCCCTCTATTTTTCCAGGTTCAGACAAAGTTATCGATGTGATTGATGTCGCAAGACAAGCCGACAGCAAGCTGAATCTGGGAGAGTTTGTGAAGTATTTCTATCTACCCAAACGGCCCAAAGTGTTGAACGTGATCAGCCTGGAGTTCTCAGATACAAAGTATGTCAGTTTAAGGAGCAACCAGTCTAAATTGTAATATTACAATACATACATTCACTGTAAACAAACTTACTACTAGTTAACATAACATACAGTGGCCTTAACCAGTATTTGGATACTTTGGATATGTGAATGTCAGTGCATTAGATAACAAAATATGAGGCATGTAGCATTTTGTTTGGATGAAAATTAGCACTATTACACTTTCAAGCAAAACATTTCACACATACACACACGCAGAAAAAATAAGATATATATATTATAGTAATATACTAATATTGTACTACAGTAGATATTTGAAAGGAGGTATTGCCCCAAGTGAAGGAGTTCAAGTACCTCGGGGTCTTGCTCACGAGTGAGGGGACAATGGAGCGGGAGGTTGGCTGGAGAATCGGGGCAGCGGGGGCGGTATTGCACTCGCTCTATCGCACTGTGTCACGAAAAGAGAGCTGAGCTGGATGGTAAAGCTCTCGATCTACCGGTCAATTTTTGTTCCTACCCTCACCTATGGTCATGAAGGTTGGGTCATGACCAAAAGAACTAGGTCGCGAGTGTAAGAGGCCGAAATGGGCTTCCTCAGAAGGGTGGCGGGCTTCCTCCTTGGAGATAAGGTGAGGAGCTCAGTCATCCGTGAGGAGCTCGGAGTAGAGCCGCTGCTCCTTTGCGTTGAAAGGAGTCAGTTGAGGTGGTTTGGGCATCTGGTAAGGATGCCCCCTGGGCGCCTCCCTAGGGAGGTGTTTCAGGCACGTCCAGCTGGGAGGAGGCCTCAGGGAAGACCCAGGACTAGGTGGAGAGATTACATCTCCACACTGGCCTGGGAACGCCTCGGGGTCCCCCAGTCAGAGCTGGTTAATGTGGCTTGGGATAGGGAAGTTTGGGGCCCCCTGCTGGAGCTGCTGCCCCCACGACCCGACTTCAGATAAGCGGTTGAAGATGGATGGATAGTAGATATTTGGACACTTTCTGGTTGTCAAATGCTAGTGGAACATGTCCATAGTTAATATGATGAACTAGACCAGTGGTTAATCTGCTAGGACACCCTGGGAACTTCATGGACCAGTTGGTTAAAGGGTCCATGAAGGGTTAAAGAAGAGGTCATTGTACTATGAAAACATACTGCAAAAAGTCCATTTGTTGAAACCAATCTGACAAAATGACTCGTTGTCTACTTCCTCCACATTGTGATGTCACACTGACTGTGGTATACATTTGAATCTGACCTCCTTCACAGCAACAGAAAAAAGTTAGTTTTGAGAAAAGCTCTTGCATCATTCGTTGGCAGGTTCCATTTAGTTTTACATTTTATCTAATGCAATGGCATTCATATATTTTTAAGTGTATTACTAAAGTGTCCAAATACTTTTTTGGGCCACTGTGTATCATTCTAAATATCTGAACTTGACAGTTTTGGATGTAGAAACAGTCGATTTTTATTAGGGATGCACCGATTGTGAAATTCTGGGGCGATTATGGATACCGATGTTTAAATTTATTTTTATTATTTTTTGTGTGCTGTTATTTAATCCCCCTTTTGTGCAGGAGAAACAAATACATGTTCATTTATAAAAAAATAAATGAGCTGTTTTTAAGTCTTTCAGCCCTGCATCACACTATCTTTGAGCACAAATTCAATCATACAAATTTATTAAACAACATTTATTATAACCATCTTTCAAATAACAAAGATTCTTTTTGTGAAAAATTAGCCTTTTAGCTTGCTATACACCTGCTATACAACTGAATTTTTCCCTAATTCACAGACCAGACAGTAAAATACTCCCACACCACCAACATTTTCTTGCACTTATTTGAAAACAAACCACACATGCACATGGCATCCGTTGCCCTCTTACATCATGCCAGAGTCGTGTCCAGCCAGTGGCTGTGGGTGGTATTATAGTTCCACCTGTTGGATCTTCTCCGAAACTGCAGCTGTGTAGGCAACTGTTGTCCAAGTCGACTGCAAATAAACAAGACAGATATACATCGGCCACTGCCATCGGTGAATGACATCGTATTTGCCGATGTCAGTCAACAAGGCGGATATCGGCCGATGCCGATGTTTGGCCGTTACATCAGTGCATCCCTAATTTTTATTTTATGATCTCTTTCAGAATGTCTGATTTGGTTGTGGTTCCTGAGATAGCGCAGAAGATGTCTTGGGTGGAGAACTACTGGCCTGATGACTCGTTCTTCCCCAAACCGTTTGTGCAGAAATACTGTCTCATGGGGGTTAAAAACAGTTACACAGACTTCCATATTGACTTTGGAGGAACCTCGGTGTGGTATCATGTTCTCTGGGTAAGAACAAAGACCAGTAGTATGACATGAATCTACTCTTTGAAGTGTACTGTAGTAAATTATGTTGCTGTTTTCTTAGCCAAGATAAGCAGCTTAAATAAAAGCCTGGTACATTTGTTGTGTCTGATCTGCTGTTGTTTTAGAAAGAAATTCCCTACTGTTTGCATAGTTCCATAAAATATCCATGTTTATAGCATCATCTTAATCATACAGCCTCTTAAATTCTGAAAGTCAGAAAATCATAAAATTCCTCTTTTTTTTTTTTTTTTTTTTTTTTTTTCTTTTTTTTTTTAGGGAGAGAAGATTTTTTACTTGATCAAGCCGACAAAGGCTAACCTTGCACTATATGAGTCATGGAGCTCATCGCCAAATCAGAGCGAAGTATTCTTCGGGGATAAAGTCGACAAGTGTTACAAATGTGTGGTGAAGCAAGGATCTACCGTCCTCCTCCCCACTGGTGAGAATTCAGGATCCCCACAAACATGGTTTCTGTTGATCATGCAACATAATAGTTTGTTATAAATAAAATGCTAATTATAATTATTTGTTAGTAATGAATTATGCTCTCAGAGGGGCAGACCACTTCTTTTTTTTATTTGTTTTATTATATAACACTTTATTGACCCCAGGGCACAAAATAGGATGTGTGCTTTCATAGTAAAACATGTACATGCGTGGTGTGGCAATTTCCTATTCTTGCTGGGAAATTGTAGATCAGCATTCAACACAGATGACCCTTGATACAGTTGGGAGTGTTTGGCAACAGTCTTTGCTGAGCAACATGGTAAACAGAGTGAAAACAATCTGAAGGGCTCTGATGCAATTCACGTGCATCTAACTGAATGGAAAGAATCTGGAATGAAAAGCATTTCCACTGTATTTTTTTTCTATTGTCTGTCTAAAGCATTTTGTTAACTTGCCGCTTGTTTAGAGTGATCTAAACGTTCTTTATTTAGTGTGAATGTAGCTATTACAAAGCAGAAATCCCCCTCTTTAGCTGCCTGTCTGCATTCAGTGGCCAATACACATGTAGCCAGACACGGAGATAAACTGATCATTCTTTCAATGACTGGTTGTGATAGTATGTGTGAGTTTACACTATATATAGTTTGTTGTTGATATGTAATTGTAGGTGTAAATGCACATGGGTTTCTGTTGTGGATTGTGTAAACTATATTTGCAGTCGTTTGTGAATGT
Source organism: Moxostoma hubbsi (assembly GCA_032164185.1). Taxonomy (NCBI): domain Eukaryota; kingdom Metazoa; phylum Chordata; class Actinopteri; order Cypriniformes; family Catostomidae; genus Moxostoma; species Moxostoma hubbsi. Next base: position 8,008,263 of record JAVLUX010000041.1, read on the forward strand.
AGCACTCTGTCACCCTCTACAGGTTGGATCCATGCAGTGCTCACCTCTCAGGACTCCATGGCCTTTGGAGGGAACTTTTTGCATAACTTAAACATAGCAATGCAGCTCAGGTGATGCTCCTGACAATTTGTCTTTGTTTGTTTTGCTACAGTGAAGTTTTTTTTTTTTCAAATTAATATTAATGTCAATTAAAAATGCTGTATCAAATTAAATATTTCTAATGTTACCATTCCTATTGAAAATGATATCACTCTATGCTCATTTCAGGTGTTATGAGATGGAACGCAGACTGAAAACTCCAGATCTCTTTAAGTTCCCATATTTTGAGGCCATTTGCTGGTATGTGGGCAAAAACCTTCTGGAGACCCTTAAAGGTAAGTGAAACATAACAACTTAATCCAAGATGGTGGCCACTGTAATGGGTGGAGATTTAATTTAAGGAAACACCATTTGAAACATCAGGAGGAGAGGAATCTGATGCAAAAATGATTTTTTTCTTCTTGAACAAACATTTCAAAAGATACACACAAAAGATACATACATTTTTGAACTGGTGGTGGCGCCATAGTGTGTCTTAGAGAATCCAAATTTGGTATGGGGGCAATTCATGACAACCCCTATCAGTGTGCCAAATTTCACCATTTTACCACGCACTGTTTTATGGGCTGTCATAGACAATAATAATAATAATAATAATAATAATAATACTAATAGATGCAATAGATCAATGCTACAATGTCTCACTTAGACACCTACTTACATCTTTATAAATCAGTAATGTCCAGTCCAAATAGTTCATCAAGTACAAATAAAGGAATGATTTAAGAAAAATTTAAATTCTGTCATTTAATGGCTTTCTTACCATTTTAAACCCAAATTACTTTCTTTCTAATGCGGAACACAAAGTAGGATTTTTTTTTTAGGATTTCAATACAACAGCAGTTGATAGTGACCGCATGCAATTCATGCATCATATTCCAAGTCTTTCGAAGGAAACTATACGTTTTGGTGAGAGACAGCCTAAAATATAAGTAATTTATCTGTGAAAATCTTGACTTCTGCCTTGGCTTTCCTTTGCACGTTCATGAGAGAAGCTCAGTCACAATGGCTTGCGCTTAAACCTTTAGGAAGCAATAACAGCAAATGATCTTGCATACTATTTTTTTAGTTAAAGGTGTGTCTGTATTTTCAGAGCTGCGGGAGGATAAATGTCCACCTCAGGGTTTTCTGGTGGATGGGGTGAAAGCTTTAATCTCATCACTGAGGACATGGCTGAGGAGAGAGGTGAGTGATTCCTCTCAGAAACACAACACAGAAGATTGTAATGGATGGCTAACTAGAACACACTGTATTGGATGATGGCTGGTGGTATTTTGAGTGAGTGACATCTGGGTAGTAAGAATGGTTTCAAAGAGATGCATATGCTCTCAGAAGAGAAGATCTATTATAGCTGTGTCATTCATTTTGTAACAATAACTTCCTGTGGTTCTTCTACACGCATTAATTTTCTCTCTCTGTGTGGGTATGTGTGTTTCCTGTACAGTTGACTCAACCTAACAGTGAGGTTCCAGATCATATCAGGCCAACCCATCTCATTAAAGCTCTGACCAAGGAGATACGCCACCTGGAGGTAAGAGAAGCTTGAGAAAGTGCAATGACTTTGAAGGGATAATTGGAGAGAATGTAGTAGGGATGTGCACGGATAGTAGGAATTTGGTTAACCGTTTGACCCGCAATATGTTTAAATGCCAAAATCACTATTCAGTTATGTGCAAAAAAGGCCTTCAACCCAATCTGAGCCCGACAATACCCCATAAACAGACCAGGGCCAGATTCGGGTCTGTTTTTCAAATATAGGGTGAGTTATGGGGCTGTTCACACATCCGATGCGCCCATCTCAATTCTTTTCAGTGTCTTGCTTCAGCTCAACAAATATTTTGGACACTGTCAATTTAAATAGAACTTTATATTTTTATAAACTCATTTCAAGACATTCTTTTTTATGATTGGATGCGGTGCATCTAGCGTGTTTAGGGCAGGTATCACAAACATTTGACATTCTGAAGAGGACCTCAACAACATGACTTTTGACATTTTGCTAAGAGGACTTCTTGTGATTGTTGCACATGATTCCAGATTGTTTTTCAAATGATAACGTTTCGGCTCTTGATCAACAGTTAGCCAGTGTTTTTTTTCCCCCTTCTACTCTGTTGTGCAGACAATAAATCCACAAGTTAAATGCTAAGCCATTTAGTAATCAAAACATCTCCAAACACCGCTATGTTGCAGGCAGTGATAGTTTGATTATTTTTGTTTGACTTTAATGCAAGTAGATTTATCCTTTGAAGATCTATGATCTATCCATTGCAATAAATATTCTTTATACCCAAGACCCCATTCCCGACAAATAACCAAATAACTGTTCGTGAACCCTCATGGTTAACAGAATATTACAAAGGGTTACCGTGCACATCCCTTGTGTTTAGGTGGTCACAAAGATATAGTTGGTGTTTTTTGATTCCTGTTATTTTGCAATTATTTTATGTGTACAAACGAATTCCCCAAACCAAATTTCAGGCAACTTTTTTGCTTTTAATTAAGTTGGAAATCGAAGTGTTAGGAAGCAAAGAGGTGGAATCGGAAAATTAATCCAACCTGACTCCGATCCCCATAAATGAGCACCACCACACTATCTTGCCACCAGGCCCCTTGTCTGACAAATGAAACTGTCAGAAAGTCTTTGTTCGTAGGTTTTTTTTTTTGTTTGTTTTTAACTAAATAAAAAAAGTGCTTCGATCTATCCAGAAACGTCAACCAAAAGTAGTGCCCAATGAAAACTATTTGTTGTTTTTGCCTGCAATGCTTCTCGATTGTTCCAGTGTTTACAATCTTAATTAGTTTTTCGATACCTAACCATCTGTGTAATACATGTGACCGTTTCACTGTATTGATTTCTTAAACAGGAGGATCCGACTAAATGTTTAAAATCTCAGGGTAGTGCAGAGTGCCCTTTATCACGCTCTTCAATGGCGAAGGGATGTCGGGCACGGCGACGGCAGCGAGAACGTCATCGTCATCGACACCACCACCATCATCATCTTCACCATCACAGCCGTAAACTGCCGTCCAATCTGGACATCCTGGAGCTGCACACAATGGAGGTGCTAAAGAGACTCGAGGTCGGAGTGCTGGAGGAGGTGAGATCTGTTTTTACAGAATTGAGCTCAAATGTTTTATACTCCGTTATCTGCAGTTTGTGCTTATCAGGATCTATTCTTTTCTTAGGATTGTAACATAATGAGTTGTGAATTGAGCTGTGTTTGAGATGGCAGGTTCACCTTGATAGCTGATCTTTTCACTGATATACTGGGAAGCAGTTTTCATTTTTCATTTCCAGTAAGAATTTACATTTCTTGAAACAGGATCCGGCTTTCAGCTCAAAAGTGAACGGCAAATTTAAGAAGGTTTCTTTAGCATCTGCAGTAGCTGCTGATGGTAGTAATGACAACGCCCTGCGCCTGGTGATGTGTAATGGCAAAATCATGCGGTGAGGGATCTGGTAACTTCACACACTTATATAAACGATTTTGTGTCTTTTAGGTTGTGTTTATCGATATGATATGGTTTGGTATAATAATAAAACATACACTACCAGTCAGACGTTTGGAATGACATTTAATTATCTTAATTTGTGGTCTTTTCTCAGCAAATATTAATATGCTTTTGCATTTTATTTAATGATTAATTGGTCCGTGTACCATGTAATTAATGTGATTGTGTTTTAATAGAATGACAGCCCTAGTTATTTCATAGTTTTGATGGAAAAAGTAGAAAATGCTAATAATATAGAATGAGTAGTTATATTTCAATATAATATAGATCATTTTCAAATATTCTGAACAACTGAAGTTTTTCCTCTTTAAAGAGAGAGGATGACCATCAGTAATGGAGCAGCCACACTCGACGGAGTGGAAATGTCTCAATGCCATCAACGTGAGGTGAAGATGGAAAGACTGTTAATGTGCCCACCACAAGAAGTGAAGACAGAAAAGACAGAGGAGGAGTTTGGAGTACACTGCACTATCAAAAAACCAATCAATCACAGTGAGTCACTTGTAGCTGTGGGACTTCTGTAGGTTCTCTTAGAGTGTATCTAACTGAATACAGTCTATATAACAGCACATACATTTTATTATGTTGTAAGTATATTGTGTTTTAAATGGAAATAAAACATTTAGACTGTTCTCTTGTTTTGTTTTTTTTTTCAGGTGAAACTGTGCAGACAGTACTCAGGACAGAGTCATCACGACATGTAGCATCATTAGACACTGACTCTGAATCAGACACAGAGGATTCTGCTGAGGTACTGAGGAAGTCAAATTGCTTTTAAAATCAGCTCTCCTTAAACCTAAATATATTTGTTTCTCACGGTTCAATAGCTAACAAGCTTCATTTTTTCATCCTTTTCTCTCAACAGAAGCGCTCCTCGGATTCCGAGAGTAGTGAGGAAGAGGATGGAGGAAGACAGAGAGATTCAGGGAGTTTTGTAGAGCATTTGAGCAGCAAACGGCATGACCACCATAAGCAGCCTCTAAAACGGTACAACATCCCTGCATTTTACACAATTTTAAAGTGTTACATTGCAATTTTGACTAAAATACAAAATAAATTAAACGTGTACACTACTAATCTTTGTTGGACATACTGGCCTGAATTTGTTTTTCATTTATTAAAAATCTTTTCAACTATAGCTAAATTCTTAAATGCATAAGTTAGTTTTGTGGTGTAGACTGCTTGTATTACTTGACAAAACTAAACTTTTACACACTTTTTTTTAAAAATGCATTAATTGCACTGGATAGTGAAGCCAAAAAGTGCCCAGCATACATAATACTCCTTCAATACTGTTTAAAAAGCATCTCAGGATGAATCGCATGAAGTTGGTTGAAAGAATGCCTAAAGTGTGCAGAGCTGAATTTAGAATCTAGACAAAGGTTGGCTATAATATAACATAACAGATGTACAAAATAGAGGTTGACCAATAATGGATTTTGCAGATACCATTAACTAAGATTAAAATGATTCCTCATGCTCCCTGAACCACTCTTAGAATTTGAGCCCAATGAATCTTGGCATTGTCATCCTGGAATATGCCCTTGCCGTCAGGGAAGAAAAAAATCAGTTGATGGCATATCCTGGTCATTCAGTACATTCAGGTTTTCAGCTGGCTTCATTTTATTGCCACATAATGTTGCTGAGCCTAGATCTGACCAGTTGAAGCAACCCCAGATCATAAGACTGCCTCCAGAGGCTTGTACAGTGAGCACTATGCATGATGGGTATAAATTATATAAAAATAATTTACACAAGGTTTATTTCTATTTCTTCTGCTCCAAACTTGCGTCTCTGTCTGCTCGTATGAATGTAACACATCATAAGAAAGTGTTTCACCGCTGTTCAAATGCACTTTGGATCGCATAATTTATATGAATAAATGTTTTCCATCTGAAAGGACTAAATATTAAATTAAACAAATGACAATAAAATGCAAAGTAATACCTTCAGTAATCAAAATACTTTTTGAATGTAACGGTATTCTAAATACCAATTATTTAAATTACAACTGTAGTGGAATACAGTTACTTATATTTTGTATTTAAAATATGTAATCCTGTTACATGTATTCCGTTACTCCCCAACCGCATGCGTGTGTTTGTGTGTATGTATATAATTTTTTTTTTTTTTTAAATAAATAAATATGGTGGCACAATTATTTTTTTCTACAAAACTCGCATACACAAAAACCTTTATGCATACGCCTTCAGATCAAAAGATTTTTTATATCATGAGAAACATTTCAGTCAAGTGTTACAAATTGTAACAGGTGTTTGTGTGTATATTAGTCTACCTCTTTTTTAATATTTTTTTGATTTATTTGGATTTTTGGTCAACACATAATTCCTATACTTCCATTTGTGATTTATTTTTTTATTTATTTATTTTTTTTTTTTCAAAGTATTTATAAAATTTGGAAAATGCTAATTTAGTGAGCAGGTGTGTCCAAACTTTTCACATGTATTGTATGATTGTACATGTTTATTTTTGAAATTGCTAACTTTTTTTGTCCACAGAGAACGTCCTACCTCACCGAGCACTGAAGAGGCCATTCAGGGCATGTTGTCAATGGCGGGGTTGCTGTATCAGCAGGCGTCAGAAGGGAGCACTGTTCTACGGCAGCCTTGGTGGTCCAGTCAGGGTAACAGCAACAGCAGCAGTGATGCCTGGGACAGCAGCGAGCCCTGCTCAGCACCCCGCAGCCCAGAGGGAGGGGAGGGGAGTATTGAAGAGGAATACTCGTACAGTGAAAGTTCACTGTCTCCTCCACTTCACCCCTCCAAAAGACACGCACCCAACCCCACGCCCATCAGTAACCAGGCCACTAAAGGTGAGGCCAGTTGGTAAAGTATAGATCGTGTTTATAAAAAATTTATTTGGGTCACTAAATGTCTACAATTAAAGGAATGCACTGGGCTCAAAACAAGTTGAGTTGAATCATTTCTACTCATCCCTCAGTCTGAAAAAAACAAATCATGTGCACAGAAATGCACTTACAATGCAAGTCTATGGAGCAAGGCATTGCATCAGAATGAAAACTACTCTCTACGATGCAAAAAAATACTGTTCTCTTTTATCATCCCTTGTTTGAGATCCACCTATGGGAGGGACACCCATACCGGACCTCTGCCGAATCATCCCATTGCACCAAGTCAGGCTTGACAGACAAGAGCACGTGTCCAATGCCGCTGTAAGGCCCTGCCCTAACATGAGGGCATAAAGGACCTGTACACGCTACTTTTCCTCAGACATTCGAGTCGCACAACTTCTACACATAGAACTCACAGCTCGACTGGATTTCACTTGTTGGCTTTCACTAAACGGTCTGCAGGAGGACACCTCTTTGGATCAGCCTCCATTAGGCGTGACTGCCAAGAAATTCTGTTTAGTTGTTGTTGAATCCACCCTGCAAGCCACGCACGCTTGCTGGCCTTTAATGTTTTTACGGCTGCCAGCCTTTCTTCGTTACCAGTTTCCACTGCATCTAGGCCAAAAACCCTGCTGAACCACTGAATTAAATTCAGCAGTTTTCCAGTGCAAGGCTCAATTGAAACCCACGACATCTGTGAGCTCCGGGAACCGGCAGTCATTGGCATGCACGGTCGCCTGTGGAGCCCTAATTGCAGCAAGGGATTCCCATCCCTTCTGCGTTATGTATATGTGTAAACAATGGAGGAAGCTCTTTCACTGCCTGAGAACTGTACCTATTGCTTCACCTTGCTAAGGAAGCTCCTGCACCTTAGGCTCAAGGTTGCTGCTACTCAGAGCTGCGAACTTGAGCATGATGACTCGGAAAGGGGAAATGGCAATGACTCTGAGGGCCTCCCAGACTTGCCTTCACTTAGTTGGGCTGAACAAACCGACTTGTGGCTATTTTGCGGATACTAATCTTTCAGGTGTTTCCTCAATTGATTATATGAGCTTCCCGGCTCTGGTGAAGATGATGATGCTGTGCTTGAAGGCTCAGACAACAAGGAGGCCATCCTGTCACCCCAGGCTCCTCCAGTCAGTGGTTCAGCTGTTACTGCATGCTAGTCTCTTTTGAACTGTGTGAGCAAACACGACTACGCTAAACATTGTATGGCTGGTGCTCCAAAACGCAGCGATCAGTAGAGGGATGTTTACAATGGAAAACTGTTGGGGCCGCTGCCCAACCCAGGGAATCTGCTCTTGCCTTTCCTCCCTGCGTGTGCAGAGTACATGAAACACCACTGGGGAGACCTGCTTGACCATAAGAACAGCTCGCTGGCATGGAGGTTATGGACATGGCTGTTCTTAGACTTTTCACGCTGGAGAGAGATTTGATTTCATGTGCACAAGCAGTGTCACCACACCGTATGCACAACACAATTTTCACACTCCCAATAAAGGCTTTGGCCAGTGTGTTTGAAAATGTAAAAAATAAATAAAAAGAATCAAATAAATCTGCTGCTGAGAATGAACAAATCTCAGTAGTCCCACATGTCACCCCTAAATTGTCCATTAGAATGTGCCATTGTATCACAAACGAGTATGCTGCCAGCTATTGCGGTCCAATGCAATGCCCCAGCACTGGTGGGAATGCTCACAAATCACATATATGCCTGTTACACTGTGTCGGCTCCTGAGTGGATAATTCAGACAATTACACACGGCTACAGGCTTCAAGTTGCCACGAAACCCCCATGTTTCAGCAGAGTAATATTCTCTCTGACAAATAATCTTCTCATTTTCTGGAAGAGCAAATTTCCTCTCTCTTAGAGAGAAGAGCAAGAGCAATTTGGTAGTACCAATGTCAACAGGGGTTTTATTCCCGTTTGTTCCTAGTTCTGTGTGTTGAAGCAGGTTTAGCCTTGTTATGTCTAGCAGGACTGCAAATCCTGACATGTATAGACGATTGGTTAATCATAGCCAATTCAAGGGAGAAAGTAGTGCAAGACACACAACTACTACTCTCGCACCTTGCATCTCTTGAGTTCAGAGTGAATCTGAGCAAAATCAGATTCACCCCATTCAAAATAGTTACGTTTCTGGGACTGGAGCTGAATTCCAAAGCGATGCACTTTCGTTTGTCAGAAGAACGCATTCTGTCCCTTGTGAATTGCCTCTCACAATTCAAAGAGAGAGTTAGAGTACACTATCGCACTTGTCTTGGACTACAGTGCCTTATGGCATCAGCCATCCAGGTCTTACTATTGGGGTTTTTCAAGGATGAGAGCTTTCATGGAGTGGATTTTGTCTCTTCATCTCAGCCCCCTGCGTGATCTCAGTTGCAACGTTAGAGTATCCCACATATGCACAGCAGCATTGAGCCACAGAGCACAGAGTTTTATGCACACGGAACTCTTAGGGGCGGTTATGTTCCAGAAAGTGGTAATAACAGATGTGCTCCCCTCAGTTTCACTGCCTTGCCCTCAAGCTTTTGGTATGGAGCAGACAGCACTTCCTGTTGTAACTTGCAACCCACATCCTGGGTAATTTGAACTATGGCATGGATCTCTTAGTGGCACTCTGGGCTTGGCCCATGTCTAAATGTCTAACCTGAATACAGAATGCCAGGACCTCATTCGCAAGGTCATTATATGAGTGAAAGTGGCAAGTTTTTGAGAAATTGTGCATCACTCTATCTGGTGTCATATCAGTGTTCAGTCACTGATATACAATGCTTTCTACGGGACCTTTTGGATAAGGGAAAATCCTTTTCTACTATCAAGGCGGCCATTTCTGCATGCCACATTGGCTTCAATGACTCAGCAGTGGGGCAGCACCCTTTCATTCATAGATAAATGAAGAGTTCTAGCCATTCCTTGCCAGTTACTAGAAAGTTTATTCCTGACTGGGACCTCTCCATGGTGCTGTAAGCCTTGTCACAGAAGCCTTTCGAGCTGTTGGAGAAAAGTTGTTGTCTTATAAGACAGCTATGCTCCTGGTGACAGTGATCTGCATGCAGTCAATTCATCCCTCATGCACTAACTTTTCCCCAGGCATGGAGAAGCCTTTATGCCTAGATGCTAACCTAAATTCACAAGGTGCAACCAATGCATGAAAGGGACTGTTTACGTTGTATTGACGTTGTAACCAGAAATTTATCCACATAGAAACGTATTCCCACTGAACAAAGGACAATTTAGACAACGTTACAGTTCAAGAAACACATTTCGCCTACCGTCACAGTATGTACTGTATTTGATGAGAATCGCACTTCTTGGCTAGTAAAACTGTACGCACTTTAGGTATGTGAGAGGCAGTATGAATAGAATTCAGACATACATTTGGGAACATACGTATGGTCCTGTGACCACAATATATGACATGACAACAACCATGAAAATAATCCACTAAAATTCGGTTAAACAAGCGCCATTTAAGCACAATGAGCAACGTTCATTGTGTATACAGCACTTACTGATGAAAACAGCTTTCCATCCCACAGTTCTCCACCATTTGTTTTAAATCCAGCATTTGAACATGACGTCTCCTCAGCTCCCAGTGCATTGTGGGATAGGAAAGTGTCCAACCGATCCGCACTTCGGATTTCCGCCAGTAGTAGGTCATCTGGGCATTTCTCGCTTACTGTCTTATGAATACTATGGATTCTACATACTACTCCTGGCATACTATATAGTAGGGAAGTATGGATATTCGGGCGCAGGGAATGACTCGTTATAGGGCACATGCCCTTAAGCTTTCACAGAAATGCAAACCGATGTACGTATTGACATAATTCATGTTTTGAAAAACATAAACATTATTTCGAAATTTGTCCTAGCCTTAATATTGAAGACTAAAGTAGTTAACTTAATTGAAAGTAAATGACTGTGATCTTATTACTATAATTTAAAATATAATGTTAACACTACTTTTTGATGTACAGTAAGATGCATCAAGATTACTGTTACTTGCTTTGCAATCCAATTACATCCAACACAGGTCTTGCCCAACAGACGACCTTTGTAAGTGCATTAATGTAAACACGTTTTTTGCTTGTTTCCTCAATCTGAGAGGCGAGTCCAAAATATGAAATCATGTCACACATGCTGTCCATTAAACTTAAGTTGGACTGAACCCAGAACATTCCTTTTTAATGGTACCCATGAAAGCTTTATTCGCTGAAATGTGCATTAAAATGAAAACGTTATGAACATAAATGGCACATTTGGGAATTCAAACATTTATTAACATATTTTAAAGAGAACAATTATGTTTGTGATAGATTTACGCTAGTGCATGATTTGAAAGCCTTTGCTTACAAAGTGTTTTGTTACCATTTTACAGGAAAGCGTCCTAAGAAAGGACAGGTGACGGCTAAACAGAGGCTTGGGAAGATACTGAAAATGAGTCGCCATAAAGGCCTATTCCTGTAGCATGATGGAGCGAAGAATGAGGCCATGTGTAATAAGTCAACACAGCTGCTTTTCTTTATAGGCTGGGATTATTATCATACTCAAACACACACACACACACACACACATTCTCTTACTGTGCATGTTTAGGTGACAGGGTATGTTTAATGGCTCAAACTCACTTTTTCCACCAATCACATGAAAAACAACGCATTGTCCATCAATGCAGGAAGACTGCGTTTTCCTTGGAAAACAAAACACGAACGGCCTAAGGTTTGAAGAGGAAGCACAGGATATCTCAGACACTGATTTTCATCACCATAAGCGATGCTTGCTAGAGTTTGTTTGTGTTTCTACCACCAGGAAATTGATCTACACGTGTGTCCCACCGGCGGGGCCTTTTTCTCCCCTACCTCCAATCCCATCTGTAGCATGAGTGTACAGCTGCTCGCAGGCTAAGGATGCCTTCCTAGTCCTCTAAGGCCTGACACTTGGACTGTTCCATTAATATTTGGATTCTTGATTCCCCTTAAAAGGATCCAATAATGAAAATGCTGTCATTCATTCACCCACGTGCTGTTCCTCGAAAGAAAAACATGGAGTTTGGCATGACACCATTTTCTTATTTTGGTGAACCATCTCTTTTAGGCATTACCATATCCACCTCTTTCCTTCCCCTTTGATTGTCTCAGGCTGGTGAAAGAGGTTTTGAAAAGGTGCTGGACATTTTATATGTCTTTCTCTAACCCCCCTGCCCCTTTAAGCAATAATTGTACTGCTATGATCATTGATGTGTCGATATTAAATTGATGATTGAGTGGGCTGCACTTTTAGGATGCAAAATCCTTTCTAGATGTGTACTGAAAAGCCTTGGCCACAACCGGACAGCCATAAAACAAACAAAATAAGAGTGTACATTTTCTTGTATAGCTATACAATTTTCCCTTGATTTGACAGCGTTTATCATCTTTATTCCCTAGTGGTTTTAAATAGACAATTTTAACAATGTACTGGATTCAAATTACGCTATATAGACGTTATAGTGAATTATAGCACCATATTTATACCTACAGTCTCTTCAATGGCACTCGCTGTATAAAGCCATGTAATGCTTAAGATCACAACTCTTTTCCACAACTCATGTTTTGGAAAGTTGCTTTGTCTACTGTTGGCATCTCGTACATTACAGAAAATAATTTTGACTCGCTACTTACATTGTAAGAACAAAAAACATGTTGACAGAAGTGGACGCACTTACAATGGCAGTCTATGGACCAACTATTGTATGGTATTGTGTTTCTGTCAGTAAGTTTATCGACAGCATGCCAAAGATGCTGTCGAAGAACCTTAAGTACCATTAACCTGGAATATATTACTTTTCATCAAGGGAAAATTGTAGAAAATGTCTCAAACATGGTGAAAAACTTGCTTGTCTGTTGCATCTAGGGTTGCAGCGGTATGTATACTGGTTTCACGGTATACCACGGTTTGAAATTTGACGGTTATCATACCATGTACATTTGCTTATCTACGGTATTGAGAAAAAAATGCAACTCGATGGAGAATCTCACATGCGTATCTCCTTTCCTCCTCGTCTGCCTGTCAGACTCGTCAACTTGCAACATGCACACGCGCAGCGGAGAAAATGTCAGAGAAGCGAGGCGAGGGGGTCTGACATAAGTTTGTGTGTGAGTTAGTGTTTCTCAACTGGTTTATTCGGACTGGGTCGCAGACAGCAGGGAAAGCGCAATGCCATGGTTCTCCCATTGAAGATATTTCGGCGGCCGCCCAAGTGATTGGATATTTAGGACTGCCGAGGCAGATTTAATGATAATCTCGCAAACTGCTAAAGCAAACATGGGCAATTTACAGCCCGCGGGCTGGATCAGGCCCCCCACATGGTTTAATGTGGCCCGCGGCTCATTTATCATAAAAGCGTTTTTATCTTTCATTGGGACCTAACGCGCCTCCACATGCATTTAACTTGCTCAGGGTTGCCAGATAAGAGAACCAAAACCCCCAGTTTGAGATTTATATTCCGCCTAATGTAATACTTATTTTATGCAATCTGGCAACCATGTACGCAAGTGCGCGATTTCTATCTCGCTTTCCCCTTTGAACAAATTTGAGGAGCCTTTCCTGTGTAATGGGTGTATATATGTAATATTAGGTAACAAACGGGATAATATTGGGCTCATATATGTAAATATGTTCTTCAATTTTTAAAAGGTGGAGAGAAAACTTAATGTAAAAAATAATGTCACTTGATGCATGTCCTTGTACTGGAAAACCATGAACAAAACTATGCAACATAAAAGGAAATGCAACCCAGGATACATTAAATACAGGTTATGTTTAATCTATGGCAGGTCGACACTTGATGTCCAATGTAAAATCTGTGTCCTGAAGCAAAACCAGTTGAGAAGCACTGAGTAAAAGGGACAGACAAGAGAAGTCTACATTATATATTAACTGTTAATAATCAGAGGACATTACTTTAAAAGCAGCTGATGTTATTTTTCATTTAGTAGTTCATTTAACATGTTATAGTTACATGCTATTATTATCATGTTTATAATTCTGTTAGCTTTCTTATTTTTCTATTTATTTTATTTTCAAAAGGGATAATTTCTTTACACATACTTCAATAAAATAAATGGTTTCAAGTTTCAATTATAATAGTGTTTGCTCAAAAATTAATAAACAAAATAACCCTTCTGTTTTCACTGATAATAGTAATTGCGTAAGGCTGTGAACCCGTGATATTTTCTGAGACTGTTATCGTACCGTGAAAATCTCATACCGTTGCAACCCTAGTTGCATCTTAAAGAGCTGCCTGTGAAATAATACTGTATGTGATGTAGTTTGCAAGGACTGAATAGGCTTGCTATGTGTTCAGCCTGCATAATTTATATTGTTCTATTTAGTTTTTTGCAGATGTCATATTTTTGTTTACTGGATAACTTATTTATTGATTTCTAAGATATAAGGAGTTCTATTGCATTCCGAGGTTCCTGTTTTTCCCTTTGCATTGATTTATTTCTGTAAATAGGAGTTTAATTTTGAAGGTTATCAATTCAAGTGGAATGAGGTTAGTTTAGGTTCAGCTTTACAAGTTTTGTAGAAACGCAATTAATGCTAATTTAAAAAAATAATCTAGAGTTATTCATTTGATTTGCTGTCAAATTTACCTCTACAATGTTAGTGAAAAATGTGTTTCTTTACAGTGTTGTCTTTATCATTTTTTGAAACGGGAGAAAAAAAATTCCAGTAGGAACAAAAAGTTTTGCGGTGTTGTGTGGGAATTTCTTGGAGGCTACGATTCGTTTTCTCAGGGAACATCTGATAAGTGACATCTTTAAATTCATCACCAGCACTGTCATACATTCTCTCAATGACTCAATGTATTTATTTTCATGAATATGCCAACCACGTATATGTATATATACTCCCATTTATTTATTTTGTCTGTTTGTTCTAAATCCTGAAATCAGAAAAAACAAAGAAAGGTTTCTCCCCATGTACAGTTCATCAAAAGTAATCTTGAGATTGTGAGACTTTGAACAGCACCGACAGTTTTATAGGAGGTGTGTTGGTTTAAAAAGGAAATGCACTATTTTGTGCAGGACTTGTTTGATAACTACAGACACTCAGGCTTTGATACAGTTTGAGTTTTGGTCATCGGCATGTGTTTGTTGTATTGCAAAATGTTCCTTTATCTGGTCCCACTCATGAACGTTAATGCAGACCGACACCCTTATACAACATCTCTGAAGGCAAACCGCTTATTTGAGTTGATCTTCAGACAGGTTTTCTTTGCGTTGATGCATTAATTGTACAGTATTTAAGTTCCAGTTAATGTCCATTTTTAACTATGATAGAGGCTTAATGTCACTGTTTTTCAAATACTGTGTTCTGTTCCTCCTTGTCAACATCCCCAAGTTCTCTTTGAAAGTTTTGAATGCAACTTATTTTCTCCAATGCAATGTAAATATGAGGAAAAATGTTTTGTAGATCACACTGTTTTCCATTCTCCTTTACCAGATGTTTAGTGATAAACAAAAACAATGTTCTATTGGCAAAAGTTCAAGAGTCATTGACTTTGTTTGGCTATTCGTTATTTTTATTATATAATGCAGCTGTTTACAATTAGACTTGATAATAAGTCCATATACTTAACAGGAACAACCAGTTTCCCATGCACAAAGTGTGGGTTTGTGATCGCGTATCTGGTCCACATCTGCAACAGAAAAATAAATCATTGGATACATGCTTTAGCAACACACCAGTGGGGCTTTTCCTCTGCATGGTACAACTCGATTCTGCTCGCTTTTTGGGGGTTTTCCACTGTGGATAGTAACTGGTACCTGCTACATTTTATTTTTATTAGTACCACCTTGGTTCGAGGTTCCAAGCAAGCCGAGCCTATACTAAATGTGACATAAAAATCCTGCAGATCACTGATTGGTCAGGGAGGCTCGTCACTTCCAGCGTCACTGGATTTCTGACACGTGACATCAACCCGCTAGTTTTAAAGTTAGCAACAGCGATAAAAGTATAATTTTTTCACAGCTTTCGAATTGTGAAAAAATAAAAGGCTGAGCGCAAAACCATGCTGTGGTCAATAAACGAGGTGCAGACGGCCCACTCGGTAGTGATGAGCGAAACGGAAGTCTCTCAGCTGTTGGCCGCACATGGCTACCACCAGACCTACCAGCAGTGTTGGGAAAAGTAAAAAAAAAAAAAACTTAAGCGACTACAGAACCATCATGGAAAAGTGGAAGTGAAATCGGCCAAATGGACGCTATTTAAAAAGGCGAGCAAATGGATGGAGAGTGCCCTGGACTGGCGTTGATCCAAGATGGAGGATGGTAGGTTAACTCTATACTCTGCTTGAAAGCTTCACTTTATTTAGTTGACCAGCTACTGGAAGCTTACTTCTAAAACAACCAGGCCAATTTAACTGTTACACTTGAGTAAAATCACCATGCAACAACTGTTGCAGCACAATGAGCTAGTAGCTAACAGCTAGCGGTCGTGTTATTGTTTTGGTCAGTTGGTGTCGTGTTTAAGGTGATGTCACAGCAGTAGAAGCGGCGCAACTATGACGATCAGCCTATAATCACACACACGCTGAGGTGGCACTAAACTGCAATGGAAATGCAAGCTCAGAAAAGTGAAGCGAGTTGAGGTGAGTCGAACCGTAACATGCAGTGGAAAAGCGCCATAGGTTAAGTTACACCTGAAGAAATTTGCATGTAATACCCCTGTATATAAAATAACTTGAAGGGACTGTGATTAAATTTATATGTACATTTGTTGTGGGCCAATCTACTCTTCATCATCAGGTGGGATTCCCAGCTCCTCGTCTGTCCATGCTGAGGTGTCTGGCCATGGGAAATGACCCTGAATGAGACATATAGTTAAGTGGCAAGCTTAATACACCCTGAAAAGATATTCTTTAATCAAAATAAATGTAATCTAGGTCTTTGCTTTGTTACGCAGTATACAGTGTAGCCTGCACTGTACTCGGTAAGCTAGTATTTTACTCCCAACACAGCCTTAAAATCAATAGCATTTCATCTCCTTAAAGTCTATCCCAAGTAAGTTTTATCTCACCAGTATGGCATCCGGGTCATGCCATGTGTGCCAGAGGATCCAGAACCACATGGCACCACTGAGCACCTCTGCCTGAAACTTCTGGCTCTTGGTGGTCTGGGGCGGCTGTCTGTACTGAGGCTCAATGTGTGGACCTCCTCCAGCCCTGAAACACAACACACAGGCCAGACACCAGTCAATTTATAACACCAATAATGGCCTGTGACACTTTCTAGCACAAACCCATAACAAGTTAAAAAAAAAAAAATGTCCTTATGATTAATGCTAATAATACTAAAATATAAATGCCCTAAAATGGGGGCAGAATCTCCAAAAGAGAGTAGGGTTTCTCCAACTCCAAAAGGGAGCATCAATTCCATTCATGGTTAGGGAAAGGTTATAGGCTCCCTATATCTTTAATGGTGGTTTGGAGCTTTGCCAGCAGCTATATCCTTCTTGAATGGCACGGTCAAATTTAACTTCGCACGGTGAAATTCCATTGGTGAAATACATTTATATCAACGGGAATCAATGCGATTGAGCGAAATTCACAATGGGCTTCTGGTGGAGAAGAATTTCCCCTCATTGAGTTAGTGTTGAATTCAAGTTTGGTGAACTTTTGACAGGGGAATTCGCCACGTTGTCCAATATTAAGTTGCTCGGTTTGGCAGTGACCTATGTGTGGGCAGTGCTTCGTGCACAGCTACACTGAATATTCACAATGGCTAATAATATAATTTTAACGACAAGATTATTTTTAACTTCTCAGTGTGTGAAGTGCCACATTAAAAAGAGGCTAACTGGCAATAAATTTTTTGCTCGTTACACACACACACACACACCCCACTGAATTTCACCTTGTAAAGGTAAATGTGACCATGCCACATCCACCCATCTTGGTACAGACCTTCAGACTGTTCTGGAATAGTGTGATTTATCTAATCAGACTTTTGGTTTTCGCACAGCAGATGATCAGACATCTGAAAAATCCCATTGATTTACATTGACAGAATGTTCAAACAAGCCAATGGAATGCTTGTCAATTCAAATTCCAACTTTCAAAAATTTTAAAGTAAACAAATCCACACAAGGCCTTTAATCAGAGATTATTTAGCAAAGATGGACCATTTCTATTAAAATTAATGGGAAAAATTGGAACACTCAACCAAGAATCTCTGAGTGCCCAACAGTCAATGGATGTAGAAAAGAAGTCCCGCCTTACAGTTAAAAGAGCTAATCACCTTTTAGATACAGACATCACCTGTCAATCAACTGTACTACGCACACGTGTGCGGTTTTGTTTTTTAGCTTAATATGAGGTAAAGAATCACAATTTAGGATTCCAGTGTTGTCAGATTGTATTGCTGATTTGAAATATGATCTTTGATCATAATCTTGACCAACCGTATTTGAGATTTCGGTCTTTCCCCATTCAAGTAGATAGGAGCTGCACTGACATGACTGAAAATAACCTCCCGAGAGCATTCCAAAAATGTCCGACAGTGGACTGACTTGCTAGAGAGACTTTGATTTAATAAGTTTTAAGTTTGAAAAATAAAAAAATAAAAAAAATTTAGAAGTAGGGTGGCACTGTCGCCTCACAGCAAGAAGGTCGTGGGTTCAAACCCCGGTTGCCCTGGCCTTTCTGTGTGGAGTTTGCATGTTCTCCCTGTGTCTGCGTGGGTTCTCTCCGGGTGCTCCGGCTTCCTCCCACCATCCAAAGACATGCAGGCTAGGTTAATTGGTGTCTCCAAAAATTGCCCTAGGTGTGGATGTGAGTGTGAGTGTGTGTCTGTCTATGTGTGGCCCTGCGATGAACTGGCGACCTGTCCAGGGTGTACCCCGCCTTTCGCCCAATGTTAGCTGGGATAGGCTCCAGCCCCCCGCGACCCTGTACACAGGATAAGCGGTTGACGATGGATGGATTTTAGAAGTAAATGACCCCACACAAGGCCTTTAATTCTCTATATGCAGGGGCGGATCTACGGGGTGGCAAAGGGTGGCAGCTGCCACCCCTGGGATACAGTCTTGCCACCCCTGTTGCCACCCCATTTATAAATCAGATAATATTTTTTAAGTATAATTTATGTTCATAGCCTACACGTTGAAGGCCAATGAGACCTGCACCAAACTCCTCTCAAACAGAAATCGCCGATTTAGAATCCCCTCCCCCTCACAATGGTTTCACCCATCACCAGCACGACAGCGAGGCGACCCCCGTGAAATTTGATCAGTCAGTCACCAGGACAGCTTGGACAGTACATCGGAGTGAGCAGTGAGTTTTGAGGTAAGTTTTTGACACCAAGTCGAAAAAGTCCATAGCAGACAGTTAACCCAACCCAACAACCACATTGTTACGTTATTTACATCCGCAAGTTTTCCATGATCGTCAGGTCAGATAAGGGTCTAACGTTAGTCTAGCTTTGTGTGTGTGTTTAAACTAACGTTACTGCTGTCACAAAATTGGCATGCATCCACTTTCCCAGCATCTATGACTATCCAATTTTGAAAAATGGTCGACATGCCAAATTAAACTGAGATATCTAAGCGGTGATGCACAAGCACTGCACGTGTGACTCACATGGACACCTGTTATCAACAACATGACCGTTTTCTCTGTGGTTGACGCATTTTGCAGTTAGCCCTAAGTTGCATGACTGAAATTCTTCTCAATCACATTCACAACAAGTAAAAGTAGCCCACTACTTTCAAATAGGGGTGAAACGGTACATATTCGTATTGAACTAAAACGGTATGGGGCGTCACGGTTTGGTGCACAATTTTATAAGGAGGGAGAATACACGGTATAAATAAATAAAACTCTAAATAGCGATAAATTTCGCTCTATTCGCGTTTGGTGTGAACGCATATGAATAAAAATTATGTTTATTCAGACAACTTACATACCTGTATTTACTATCTATTTTCGGTCGAAGTCCACAGTAGTCGACTGTCGAGTTTGCGCGCGCGATCATTGGTAACTAATATAACTAATGATCGCGGGCGCGAAATCGACAATTGTGTTCACTCTGAATAAAATCACTCACATGGCTGTTCACCTAAAATTACACATCAAGGATCTAAAGAGGCTAAAAGCAGGTTTAAAACTTGCCCCGTTTAAGTCAACATGGTGCAAATTTTAAAAAGAGGATAACATGATGTAGGCAACACCGATTTTTGTCGTTGTTCTCTGTACTGACAGCTCTCCAAATTTACAAAAAAATTAGCACAATGTTAAAATTGACCGGAGTTCTCCTTTAAGGAAAACAAATATATTGATCTGAAATATAGCAAATTAATTTTAAATTCATTCAGGACAGGTACAATTACCAAAAATATTGCAAGGACTTTTTGTCTTTTTATTAATTTAATTAATAAACTAATTATATAAAACTATTGTCAGTTCACTACAAATAAACTGGTTCTATGCCTTTATTAATAAAACTTATTTTAAAAATACAAGGCTTAAGACATTTATAAAAATGCCTTCTGCATTTTGGTTTTGCTTTTCACTCCATTGTACCGAACCGTGATGTCTGAACCTAGGTATGAACCGAACCGTGATTTCTGTGTACTGTTCCACCCCTAATTTACAGAAATTTGGCAGACTTGGTACAAGACTGTCGGTTTATTGAAGACTGGTATTTCATACAATGTATAAGTGCCATGACCAAACATGCAAAAATCATGATCAACTAGAGAGAAAATAAACAGTAACATTGTTAACAGCTGTTCATGGCTCTGCAGCATTGTTAGTTAAAAACTTCTCATGGTAATACACAATAGTATGAATCTAAAAGTATTTACATTTTACTAAGGATTAAGATTCAATTGACATGGATAGATTAATTGGAATTGTATGACATGGTTTTAACCAACATGCTATTTTTACGTTTGACAAACTGCAGGTCAGATTAGGATGCAAAATGAAAAGGTTTGGCATAGCCAAGTTCTTTCAACCCAAGAAAAAAAGGGGGGAACTAGACACAGGTGGAGAAGACAGGGAGAGAAGGGAGACTGGAGAGAAGTTCGACAAAGATGAGCAGCACAAGAGACTGGAGCAGACCGAGGGCCAGAAGCAGACCAAGGTTCAGGAGCAGCAGGAGACACTAAGGCGGACCGAGGGCCAGAAGCAGTGTGAGGGGCAGGAGCAGCATGAGAGACTAGAGCAGACTGAGGGTCATGAGCAGGACGAGGGGCAGGGTAGTATGTTTTGACAGTCATGGTTATCATTGCAACAATCCTGCATTATAATCTTGTTTCAATCCAGATAACCTAAATGTATTGATGGCTTATGGTGAGTGATTCAATCTGTCCATATTTCCTCAAAACTCACTAGAAGACATCATTTGAGTTTTGTTTTTTTATCTCCTGGGGAGCATACCCCCAAACCCCCTAATAATTGCTTTTTCACAAAGTACAATTTAAGTATAGACTGCACAGACTGTGGATAGTGATTACACAGAGAAAGGGTCCACAATTCACAAATTAAGACCCACGCCATCCAAAAACCCAGCTACATCTCTCATTTGACTCCCACTCTGTGTAATGTAGTGTAGAGAACAAAATGTAATGAAAACCGTAGCATTTTAAATTATGAATAATGTCCATGGCCCCCCTCCTGAAACCTCATGCCACCCCTTTGCCACCCCAGGGAAAAATCTCTAGATCCGCCACTGTCTATATGTATTCTGTCCATCTATCTGACTACCTATGTGATAGTATTTATAAGATCTAGCTACAATAAGTAGTTGGCGTTTTGTCTTAATGTAATGTCTGGTTACTATAAAACTGCATTATCGTAAAACTAGTTTAAACTAGTTTTTAACAAGATATAAACAAGTTAACAAAGTTAACGTTGTTTATATCTAGTTTATTATTATTATTAGACCTTAATGCAGTTAACTGCATTTATACTAACAAAGTATCACCATGATACAAACAAGTTTTTCATGTATAGAATTACATTGATTAATAAACAATTCCTAGGATCATATATTAGGACATTATAAAATATGCTGTATAATTTAGAATTAGCTGGATCATTAGACACTTTTTGGAGTTTACTCAATTTACACTAACAAAGTCACCATGTTTATGACATAGGATCACGGAAATAACTTGGTTTTCTAGAAATGTACAATGTATGACGATTTATTTATTTGGACATGTACCATGGTAATACCATGACAATCTTTAAAATGCCTAGAATCTAGGCCCTAGATGTATCTTGTAGATACCCTGTTATATAAATGTTAATCTTACAGTACAACAATACATTACAAAGTACAATGATATCACCACAATACAAATGATTTAAACCTTTTTCATTTTGTTTACTTTTGTGTTTAATCCAGCCATCTCTCATGGTCCCATTTCCATACAGTTAAATTAAATTATTGCCATACAGACTTTCCTGTTTCAAAGCAGCATGTTTAGCCTGCTAGCCTTCTGCAAATAAACACTCACTTTCTAACGGTCATCTGTTGAGGCCCACGCCTGAAAATCTGCAGGCCGTTTAGGAGGACACCCGCCGTCCTCCTGAGCGAAGACATGCTGATATTTGTGGCACCACTCTTCGGGTTTTTCTAATTTGTTTTAGACTGCGGTATCCTGAAAGCGGAAAGACAAATGTCACCTTTACAGAAGCGGCTGTTTCTCTGACGTACCAATAACGAGCGCTGTGATTGGTCGGTTAAACGAAAGCGCTGTAATGCTATTCAGTGTCCATTCGCTAGAGGGCGCCAAATAAGCATAATTCGTGCATAGTTTAAAAACCCAGCTGTAAACAAATAATTAAATTCGTAAATGAAATAATGAATGAAGAATAGAGTAAAGTAAAACTCAATTAAATGTAATACTAAAAAAAAAAGTGTTTTTGTGTCATCTTGGACTTAACACTGACACCTTGGATGAAGCATCATTTAAAATCAATAGTTTTCAGTTTCAGATGCCATTGTAGAAATTTACTATTCACAGTCAGTCATGATAACTTTAATCAGTAAGTATAAGTGTCAAATAAAAAGACAGTTACTGAGATTAAGCGAGTAGTATTCGGCTGGTCATGTGATACTAAAATGGCAGCCCCCATGAGGGGACCCTCACCATGTAGAATAAAACAGCTTTTATGAGGTCACTGATATAACTGGAGTCTTCATTTTAATGAGTACTCATGATTTCCAACATATATTGCAAAATTACAATTCATGTCTTTAGGAGTTAACCTTTAAATAAATTATTAAGGAAATTAAGGAATATTTTCGGTTAAATTTAAGTTACCAGCATTTGCAGCATAATGTTGATTAGAGCAAAAAAAATTCCACTTGTCTCTCCTCCAAAATCGAGGTCACAGCGAGCGAGGCACTTGCAGTGGCAATGAATGGGGCCAAACTGTAAATGTTGAAACACTCAGTTTCAAAAGTATTGCCACAAGACATAAACAATATGCATGTCAACATGATTTTAGTGTGATAAAATCACTTACTAACCTTTTCTGTGTAAAGTTATAGCCAATTTTACTTCGTTGTCATAATGTCAACAAACCCTAAATTACTACAAATTATGACATTAAAGCTCAAATAATACAGGAGTTTTAACAGAAGAATTGATGTAAGTGTTATATATATAAAATTAAAGTGTCACATTTTCTTTAAACCATCCAAAAATTGTCCCCCATTCACTTCTATTGTAAGTGCCCCACTTTAACCTTGATTTTTGCTTTTTTTACAGGAAGGATGAGTCTAAATGATTTTTACGGTAATCAACATTGAGCAACAAATGGTGTCGATTGAAGCCTAACTAGTATTGAACCAGGCAAATTCCTTTAATATAAAAAAAAATTTGTCCTTTTAATGATTGTCATTTGATAAATACAAAAACATCTCTTTATTTTATAACTGTAGTGAGGAGAGACGTTTAGGAAAATTATCTAAACACAGAATATGACTATAAGACACCAGAGGCACATTATTAAACACAAAACCAGGATAGTTTTCTTTTCAGTTTCCTTACAAAATCTTCATAGTTATCTTATACAATCCATTACAATTATAACATTTAACTTGAAAACTTTAACTTGTAAGGTGATACAAAATCAGTGTTTTGACAAGTTTGCACTTGTTTAGAGTGGGTTAGTGTACTTGCTACACCACAATTTAACAGTTACAGTACTGTAGCGTTCTGTGTTGAATCTGGGAAAAACTAATTACACATTTATGTGCCCTGAGGATGCTTTGAGTCATTTTCGTTCCTCTCATGTATAGGTTAAATAAGGGGCATAAATAACGTCCACGATGTTATTCATTTCTCTGTGTTTGAAAAGCAACGTTTCTTCGTTTTAGTGGTTTGTTTTGCACAATTTCTTGTGGCAATGAATATGAAAACAACAGCACCACACCAAGCAGTGCGCCATCATAGAAAGTGATCCAATACGCCATTTACTAATCATCATCTCTAGAGCAGAGCCGGCGTTGGATCGACAACATGGCGGCTATGGAAACACAAGCGATGAGGAAGATGAGCTGCGTTTCGAGCGATGACTTGTTTCGCGTCAGCCACAATTCACGATTGAAACAGAATACTTTTGCGAATGACATCGCACAAAACCTCATGCTAGATGTTTTCAGACCACAAACCGTTTCCTGAGCGGCAGCAAAACAGGAAATACCTTCCCTCAGCCGAAATCTTTTGTTGCAACACAAACGCATATATGGATATACGGCCGCTACTGTGACGTCATATACGCTGCTCTTGCTTCATAATTATTATTATATAACAATTTTATGACATCAGGTGCATGGACTATTTTACGATAACTCGTAAAAAGACAAGATCAGAAAAGAAAAAGTTTCAACTGAGTGTTTAATAATGAATAATTAAGAAATACAACGCGCAACTCTCGTGAGATTCTTTGAAATATTAAGTAGTTTGAGGCGACATATGCAATTATGGGTATTCAGTCGTCGGTATGCATTTTCAAATCAACGGCTGATGACGTACTTTTCAAGGAGCTCAATTCAGTTTTTCGTCAATGATATTTTCTGGCATGAATCTGACCCCACCCAGACAGTGCGCGCTTTGTGTAGTGCTGCGCGCGACAAGCATCGCCGCCATCTTCCTGCGCTTTTTGCGATGCAAAAGGACGGGCATTGCGCGTATACTCCTCTAACACGTAATGTGTCCCAGATCAGTGTATTGATATTTTAAGTATTGCAAATGGTTAAAAAGATAAATGTAAAAGTAAATGGTTCCCTGTTGTCGTCCTCAAACGCGGATCTCCGGGTGCGCCGCAATCCCCTCACAGCTCAATGCCCGCCCACGTATGGAATTCAAATGATGTCATCGACAGCCAATCAACGCCGAGAAGTTAGGACAATGAGCTTATTATTGGTCAAGGGCAATGTCATTCTTTCAATTCAGAAGGCCAGGGAGGGGAAAGAGCAGATAAAAATTGCCATTTTGATCGCTCGAAGGAAAGAATGAGCCATACCAACATTCAAAATAACACCCTAGCTCCTGAATTGGTCGAATGTAGCTCGTCTTTATATCCATCTACTACAATCTCAACGTCCCGCAAATTACAACCTGCAGATGGTTAGACTTGGCGTTGGCAATCCTGTGCTTCAAATCAGCTCGATTTAGTTTTCAACTTAAACTATAACTGTGCAAATTCGTTCATCGGTGCGTTACATAGCGGTTTACTGCTTTGTCTTGCCGCGTTTCTCCACTCTGCGTTGCCATGGTCTTCAACTGCTAGTCGTTAGTTATATAGCACCGACTGCGCATGCGCAGGAGGATGCGGCGTTGAGCCCGTTCAGTATGGGGGAGGGTGTTTTTATGTATCGGATGAAGACGTCTGGTCGAAAAGAAACATTACTTTACCCGTTCAACTGTGTGATATTTGTTTACTACATATAATAATGGCTGCAGTCAATTCTTAACTGTTTTATATTTGAATTATTTTTTTTGTCTCAATAAGAACTTGAGAGACGAATGAAAACTAAACAACGCAAAAATACAGAGAAGTATGCACAAATCACAAATAAAAAATTGGGTTGTCTGCAGCCAACGGAAATGTTACTTTTTTATAACTCTCAGCAGATGTTTGTCATCTCAAACAGTTACCTTGAGCATATTTACAAAAAAAAAAAAAAAAAAAACTGTGCTTGTATAAAAGGTTACATAACAGATATGCAGCTTATGTTTTGGGTCCTTAGAGTAGATGATCATAGCGTAGGCTGCTTCCTGATTTGTTTTCTTACAATTCTTGCAACTCTTTTTTTTATGATCTTAAATTTGTTTGACATTTTGTTACCTACAATGGCGAAAGGGTTGCATTAAAAAGGAAACATGTTGGGATAACTTCCACTTCAGCATCCTATAAAGAGAACATGATTTAATTTGTTCATTTAAAGTATGTGGTTTAAAATGGTTTTCATATAACTAGTATTTCTAAGGTTGAAAATTTCTATCCAAGAGTACAAGGTTACAAGAGTTATAAATGATGAATTTTGGAATTGATTCTAAGAGGCAATTCTGGACTAATTTTATTGATTCTTTAAAAAGAAAAGGGGGAGCAGTGTGAAAGCTTTAAAAAAAAAAAAAGTGCAATATTGAGTGTGCTTTAAACTATTTGTGACTGACTGAATGAATTGCAATTTAATTTTCTATTAAAAAATAGGGTAATTCTAACACGTTTGTATTTCTATCCACATCCCAATGCAATGCTTCAATCCCATATTACAAATATAAGGGAAGGTTGGCAGAGCCTGTATTGTAATGAACTACCACAGATAATGTTAAAAGCAGTATTCTGCCTAAATAGTTAAATTGCATGTCACCACTCATTGGCTTCTCTGGATTATGTAGTAGTTTGGTGGTTGAGGAAATAAACACAATCTGAACATTTTACCAAAGTCAATTTCAAGGCAAGTCAGTCCACTTAGCAGCCATCTTGGGAATGCTCCCAGGCAGCTATTTTCTATGCATACAAGTGGTGGTGGCGTAGTGGGCTAAAGCACATAACTGGTAATTAGAAGGTTGTTGGTTCGATTCCCACAGCCACCATCATTTTGTTATTGAGCAAGGCACTTAACTCCAGGTTGCTCCGGGGGGATTGTCGCTGTAATAAGTTCACTGTAAATCGCTTTGGATATAAGCGTCTGCCAAATGCATAAATGTAAATGTAAGTGGAATAAAAGTGCAGCTTTTATCTTCTTGAATGGGTACAGATAAAAATCTTAAAAATGGCTGGTCAAGATTACGATCGAATAATATATTTCAAATCGGCAGTGAAATCTGAAAATGATGGTATCTTATATTGTGCTTCTTTAGCTCAGATCACGCTAAAAAAAATTAAATTTTTCAGGTCGGTCCAGCTAACGAGCATGTGCGTTCTCATGTCTCCATCTAAAAAGCGATTGTCTCCTTTACCTGTAAGGCGGGACTTCCATTTCTAAATCTGCCATATTGACTATTTCAATTTCTCCCATTCATTTTAATACAAGTGGTCCATCTTGGGCTAAATGGTGAAATCGATTCCCCTGAGCGGAGTCGAATCCCAACACCTCTGAATCAAAGAAACTATTCTTTCTGGAATCGACTTCCAGCCCTACTAAACATTTGTTTTTCATAGTAGATGTAAATGAATAGTGGCGCTTGCATAGTGAAAACATAATTTTTTACTATTGATCATATTTAGGGTTAGGGGAACACTATAAAAAAATTAACAATGTGACTCGTCTCGCATTATTTGTGCCCCAGACATGAATGATGCTTTAAGCCTCAAATTTTTTGACTTTTTAAGGAGAGTTGATTCATATCAAATGACCAGAGGTGCGACCCAAATAGCACACTTCTGCACTATTCTATGCCATTTTGTAGTTTAAGTAGTGTGAGTATGTTTACACTGAAAATGTAACAAAAGGAAGTTTACAACAAGTACCCGGATGATTCACCCGTCAAATCAGAGTGTGGAATGATGGACACTACATGCATTCAGCACTCAAGGCTTGGTGAACATAGTGGAAGAGGCGGAGTTACCTTGCTGCCTTGCTGGTCTGTCAAAACAATTGTAAATAATGGAGAATGTAGCACCTGATGAAACTTCAGTGAAGACAGCACCAAACTCACGCCGATTGCA
Organism: Moxostoma hubbsi; assembly: GCA_032164185.1. Lineage (NCBI taxonomy): Eukaryota > Metazoa > Chordata > Actinopteri > Cypriniformes > Catostomidae > Moxostoma > Moxostoma hubbsi. The sequence continues at coordinate 8,035,938 of JAVLUX010000041.1, forward strand.
GTGTGAATATGTTCATTATTTTAGATATGTGTTGAACTGAGTGGCAACACATCATGTGCGATTGAAACGTCACTTCCATCAGATGTTAAAAGGCAAATGCTTCCATGTAACAAATAAAAAACCGTTAAGTGTTCCATTTGAGACGATATTACACTTTGAAAATTCACTTATCACTTTATGAGATAAACCTGTACACCTACTTATTTATGCGCTAATCTTATCAGCCAATCGTGTGGCAGCAGTGCAATGCATAAAAAATTCAAATACGGGTCAGAAGATTCACTTAATGTTCACATCAACATCAGAATGGGCAAAAATGTGATCTCAGTGATTTCAACTATGCCATAATTGTTGGTGCCAGACAGGCTGTTTTGAGTATTTCTGTAACTGCTGATTGGGATTTTCACGCACAACAGTCTCTAGAATTTACTCAGAATGGTGCCAAAAACATAAAACATCCAGTGTGTGGCAGTTCTGTGCATGGAAATGCCTTGTTGATGAGAGAGATCAACAGAGAATGGCCAGACTGGTTCAAGCTGACAGAAAGTCTACGGTAACTCAGATAACCACTCTGTACAATTATAGTGAGCAGAATAGTATCTCAAAATGCACAACACATCAACCCTTGAGGTGGATGGGCTACAACAGCAGAATACCACGTCAGGCACTTTATTAGGACCACAGTATTCATAATTAAGTTCTCAGTGAGTGTATATTGTAAGTGCATGGTCCATCATTTGGGACATCACAGAATTGGGGGTTTTGACTTGGACTAGTGTATAAATGCCTAGCAACCACCATAGCAAGTTTTACATGGGCAAGCACCACTCATATTCTCTTTAGAAAAAATAATAACCTAGTTCACTTTGGAATGCTCCTTTAGTCTTGAGTTTCTCTTCAAATAAGACACTATAATTGTTCATCCAAGTGTAATTTATCTATTTATCAATTAAAATGCCCCGTTCACTCGACCAAGCCTTGAAGCTAACTACTCTACAGTGGGCTGCAAACTACTATGTTTGTGTTGTGATGAGAATGCGCGCAACCGATAGACACGCGCATGAACTCTCTCTCTCCTCCCCGCGTGCCCCTGAGGTTTTGCTCCGGGAAACCCCGCGGAATGGAGAGGCGGAGCGCGCAGTGACAGAGATTCGAGCGGGGGTGAGTGGGGGGAGGCGGAGTCACGGCAGTTCTGCCAGGGCCGCCATTTTTCACAGGGAAAAGAGACAGGAGCGAAGGGATCCAGTTTCTAACTGTCGGCACAGACTGGGACAACATTATCGGGTCTAAACAGACCAAAACTATGCGTTTGAATTAGAGGAGCACGGGGCACGCGAGGCGCAATTCAAGTGCAAAACTGTGCCGCGATTTGAAAAGCGTTTCTACACATCCGCAGTGGAGAGCGGAGTATTGTTTTGGTTGTGTGGTAGATCAGGCGGCGGGGTCTCATCCGAGTCCCCTGTGTCTTTATTCACAGTTATTACAGTGACCATCAACGGTAAGTACCTGTTGAAATCCTACAGCTATCCGTTTGTTGATCACACGGGCATGTTTAATGCCAGCGGTTCATGTGGTTGGCTAACTGACTTGCTGGTCCCATCCTTATGTGGATGCTCAAACTGTGGCTCTTATGGGCTGGTGTTGGTTCATTTGAAAATGAGATGTAATCACAAGGTTGTAAGTGCATCTAGCAGCCCTCCTTTTACTGTTTAAATCCCATCTGTCTGGTAGCAAAGAAGGGAAATCCGAGCAGTGTGTGTGTTATGACTTAATTTAGCAGCTAAGTTGGCTAACTGGCTCACACCCACCATTTAATACTAAACAAAAGCACTGATCTGAAGTTATAACGCAGTTTTATCATGCTAACAATCAGAAAGATAGCACACAGCACCTTGTTGGGGCTAACGGAAACTCGTTGTCGTTTCTCTGGCGTTGTAAAGCTGCTAGCTCCAAGAGCAAATGCTAGCAAGTTAGCAAACTAAGAAAGAAACGGATCAAGACTTGAACGATCTCGTTAAAGTCTGGGAATGTGGCTGAATGAGTGTTCCAACCAATCCAGCAGTGCTTGTAATGCTTTATTTTGGGGGAAGTGGTGGTCACATCCCACGACATATTGATTCCCAGCTTTTATCTACAGCGTTGAAGATATAATGTTTACGACTATTTACACATGTCTTTGATATGCATTCTTTCGAAAATAGACGTGTTAAATGTTTAAAATGACCCGTTGTGCCCTGACAGAGCGTCTGGCCGACACTAACAACAGGGCTTTTGTTTACACACTTCAACTCTTGCTAACCATTCGCTATGTTCACTCTTATCCCAATTCCAGCCCACAGTTATACACTTTAAAGCCTCTTGGTTGGCATTAATAGTTAGTTATGACCCACTACAGTACGATAGATTTTAATCTAGTGTATTTGAACGGGGGTTAATCGTGGCTCAGAATATGAAGGGCTGCTAATTTGTTGATTTGGCACACAGTACGTGAACGTGAGCTCTTATTTAGTGCCCGTCTGATCACTAAAGCGCGTGTTTTGTGCGGTTGTGTGTGTTGATCATGAGTGCTGCAGGTGTGGGGGAGGGGTTCGGTTCATGGTGTAGTCAGACCAGAACTGCTGCTCAATCTGGACCAGAACCGCGCTGCTTAACGAGGGAGCTGCGCAGTTCCTTCATTCACCGTGAATAAACCTTCACTCGACGCGTTAGGTGTAGAGAGACGCAGGAGTGATATTTATCGCTGTAAATTGAATGCGCAAGTTTACTTTGCGCGACGAGTCTTTCACATCGATGCGCATTAGCATATAAGGCTAAGGCGTTAGCTTCACTGACTAGATGTTAGGCAGGATGTCGTTGGAAAACTCGAGCCGACGCGATTATTTCCACTTTGGGCACTGGCGTAGGAGGTATTTGGTTTTTCAAGGTCGAATAGAGCAGTTAAAACGCCCGTTTCCTCTCTGATAACCTTGTTTATTTCGAGATGACGCGAGGTTTGGCTAGTCGTCGACTGTCAGAATTGCTAGCTACGCAGAAACGACGAAAACGCTTTCCCTCGTTATAAAAACACATCGCATATGACAAGTGAATACTTAAGTATGCGGGAAAAGTAGGTTTCTTGTTATCTGGGCCGTTTCCTGTCAAATTTCAGCGAGTCTTCGAGCGCTGTATGTCCTCTCTGGTGCTTTGTGAAAATGGCGGATGAGTTGATGTTGTGGTAATGAAAGCCTCCACACCCCTAGATCAGCTCTCACACACTGCAGCGCCAACACACTCACCCACAGGCAAGTGCACAACACACACCAGAAAAAAATCTGGCTTTTACCAGTCTGTGTCCATTGCTTTCCAGTGAACTCAACACAAAAATAACTGCATATGTGGATGCCAAGCATGGGATAAGCAACACAAATCGACATGGGATGCCATGGAAGGATTCCCCCCTCAGATCAGGGTTTTCATTGGAACAAAAGTGCTTTAGCGAACTAAAAAGGAGATTGACATTAGCGAGACGATATATTGGAGTTACATTAAAGAATAAACATGCAGCAATTTGAAAATAACATTAGGAGATGTACCCCCTCTCCCCATAGTCTGTGTTTCATAGTAACACAAGCTCAATCGGCAGAAATAACTAATCTTGTTTCTCTCTAAACTTACATCTTTCTCCATTGTCCAATTAAACAAAAGCCATTGCTTTTGCCCCCCCAATCAGTTCACATTGTTGCATGCTTTTTTGGGACTTTTTCATTTTGGCACAACCCCCCCCTCCCTCAAAAATCAATGTCTGTTTCTCAATGTCCGTTCTTTTGGTATTCTTACGTTCTTGTGGAATTTTTTTGACATCTTCACCCACATCATACGTTTTGTGTCATCAAGTCTTCAGTGTTCGCTCTTTCAAGGTAGTTAGACGAAACTGATTTTCACTAGAACTCAAGGGCGAGAACGTGCTCTCGAAAGCATTGAGAAACACCTTGTGACTTTGAAGTGTACAGGCATCGCTCTTGTTTGCATCACCTAAAGAATATAACAGGAAATTAATGTTTCTTAAACTCAACCTCACTAACTGTTTCTGATGGTTTCAGTTCTAAACCACTCAACAGTAGCCGTTTTGGTTTAACCAGCGCACTAAGATGCAGACTTTATTTGAAGATGCCTTTGAGTGTACTGCTGTATTGCAAACCACATGGCTGTGTCATGTTTCTCTTATGATTACTGCTCCCTCTCTCTGGTCTGCAGGGAGTTTACAGGTCCAGAAGAATGTGGTTATTCATCAGAGCAGTTTGGTGGGATAAACATAAGGCATAATGTGTAATGAATAAGGTATGATGAAGAAAAAAGGTCATCTTGAGCTTGTATGAGAAGTAAGCGAATGACCGCTCATGCATGAACAGATCGCACATCTTCAGGGGTTTCAGTTATTTTTAGCAGATCTGCCAAGAGGCAGGCCATCATGCTGCATTTCAGTGCTAATATGTATACACATTTTTTCATTAATTTTCTATTTGGACAACACACACTCACAGTGAAATCATAAGGATTCGTAAGACTTTTCTAAATTTGGCTGTTTCACTACAGCCAATGGACATCGTTTCCATCAAATACATGACAAATACTTGCTTTGCTTCACACAACAGCATCCTATCATGTTTACACACTTTACTGATTGGTTAGGTTTAGATAAGGGCGTAATATTAATAAGCATGTCCTTCATTCTCCCATTCACTATCATTGTAACCACAATATCTGTTTTTTTTTTTCTTCAATAATTTTTTTTTCTTTTAAAGAAAAAAAACAAAAACGTTTTTTGTGGTCACCAACAAATGCTGTTGGAACATTCCTTTAAAATTTAGTCCGGTAGAAATTTGAACCCTGCCCCGTGGCCTTGTGCACATGTTGAATTGGGTTTTTTGGGGGCAGATTAAATGCTTTGAAACTTGAAGGGTCAAACTGTCAGATAAAAGCTTTTGATTTGCTTATTTCCCCTTTGACAAAGACCTTCCTTCCCAAGTTCTCCTCACATCCACAGACTGTGGCAGAGGCCTGCCTGTGTTGATGCATGACTTTGTGGAAAGTTTCTTGCCGTCCACCCATGTAACTGAGGAAACAAATTATTTGAAGTGTATGTGTGAGAGAAAGGGGTGGTACAAGACCTCATCAGATTTGTATACATGGTTTTTCATCTAGAGAAATTGCTCTCTTTGTTAACCAAAGAGCATGTTTCCATAATTTTGGCGTTAGGATCATGTTTGAGAATTCTTTCCGTAATAAAACCTAAGGTGTCACTCCAACGGCTTTTTTAAAATTCCAAATCTGCATATATAATTTAGTAGCCATTGAGCGTGTTTAAATACACAATCTTATGCAGGTTTTTCTTAAAAGGATAGTCTCCAAAAAATGAAAATTCTCATCATTTACTCACCCTCATGCCATCCCAGATGTGTATGACTTTCTGCTGAACACAAACAAATATTTTAAAAGAATATCTCAGTTCTGTTGGTCCATACAATACAAGTGAATGGTGGCCAGAAAGTTGAAGGTCCAAAAAGCGCATAAAAATAATCCATATGACTACAGTGGTTCAAATTCATATCTTCAGAAGGGATATGATAGGTGTGGGTGAGAAACGGATCAATATTTCAGTCCTTTTTTATTGAAAATTCTCCTTCCTGCCCAGTAGGTGGCGATCAACACAAATAAGATGATTTGCCAAAAAAGAAAAAGAATGTGAAAGTGGAAATTTATTGTAAAAAGAAGTTAACTATTTATAGGATTCTGCACGGTCTGTTTACATTTTGACATCATGATGAGAGAAAAAACTGATTTTTGGTAGTTAGCAGCATATTGGTGTGCATGTAAACAGAAACGCACTCATTGATGTGTTAGTTGCGTTTTGTTTTTTCTTGGCTGTGCTTTTCAACAGGGCCATCTTGAATTGTAAGGCTGTCTGTGGTGCAAACTTTGGCAGCCACGGCTGAATTAATGGTCTGAGACATTTGCCAACCACATGCTTCGACCCCCTTTTCCCTTTTGACACCATGTTGCTGTGGAACCTGACAGTTCGGCTAAGCCTCAAGATGGCAACATAAAGACCTTTCTCGTTGCTGATCGCTTATCAGATCATTTTAAGTTTGTATCACACCAACTATGTGTGGGGAAAAAGCTCTCCCTTGTTGAAACAATTTGTGGCTGAGCTTGCATGCAGATAATGAGAAAAGCAGACCATGTACATTGCAAGCTGTGGATTTCTGACAGGCGTTTCCTGTAGGTAAGAGTCCAATCGTTGGCATTTAGTGGTGTGACATCACTTAGAGGCTGAGCAGCTGTATGAAGTGGATGGAACATCAGCCTACACGCTTCAACACAGGGTACGCCTCCGACAGCAACATTAGAGAGCAGTGAGCCATGCAAAGAATGGAGCTTGAATGTGCCAAGAAATCGTGGTTGGCTATTCTGTTGCAAAAAACTGGTTTTAACTGTGTTAAAAGAATGTTCCAGATTCACTACAAGTTGAGCTCAATTGACAGCATTTGTTACATAATGTTGATTACAACAAAAACACATTTGAATTGTTACTCATTTATATATATATATATTTATATATATGCAGTAACCTTAAGGCATTTACAGTGAATGGTGATATGAATGGGTTGAAAACGATAAGAGTAGTACTAGCACTCCCTCGTTTGGCCCAATAGTGGAAACGCGGCTATTGACTTATATTAAGTGCCTTACTGGAACATTTTTTTTTTTATGTTCATAAACAAGGGACAGTCAAAATATATTTTTTTTTTTGGTAAACAGCATTATGCAACAAATGCTGTTGATTGCGCTTAACTTCCCTTAAATGCAACACAATGTTGCAAACAAAAGCTGAATGAAAAAGGGAAGACCTATGCTTTGATTATATATAATGTAGTATCATATAAAAATTAGCCTTTTCAAAATACACTTCCTCAATTACTTTCACTTGCCCACCCTTAAAAATTAGACATAACTGAATTAAATATTTTCTACTCCATTTCAGACATGCAACATGCATTAACAGTTTGGCAGCCACAGTATCATCCAGTATTTTCACCGTTAGGTTGTCATATCACCCTTGCATCCTTTCTAATGCTGTGTGTGTGCCTCATTGCGCATTGGTGACTCGGAGCGGTGTGTTTGTGAGGCTATAGGCAGTGTCTGTTTGCTCTCTGTGTTGACAGAGGGATGGAGAAGTGCAGTTCCCCCCCTCAAGAGAGACAGAGGTTAGAAAGAGAGAGACAGGCAGGTGGCACTGAATAGCAGTCTTAGGTGATTTGTGATCGCATTGCGCACACTTACACTGAGGATACACATATGCAGCAAAAACATTAACAAACATGGTCTATTCAGAGCAATAGTCATCAGTAAAATATTCAGATTGCTTTGTATTGCTCCAGAGATGTCAGGAAGTGAAGTATGTTAGCCAAAGTCACCTTTCACTGCATTTTTTACCATACAATGAAATTAAGTAAATGACAGAATTTCCATTTCTGGGTGAAATATCCCTTTATGTATGTTGGATGTTCTCAGTGCCTAGCCAGTTCCACCGGGAGGCCTGTTAATGCCGTAACGTCACGTGAGGGATGTGCAGGGAGGAGGCTCAGGTAACCTGTTTTTGTTCTGCTGGCTGTAACCGAGCTCTCTCAATGGGCCTTACCAACACAACAGGTGTCCTGTAGAATACAGTAGACAGGCAAAGGGTGCAGCAGCATATCCTACTCATCTGAATGCGTTTGTGTTTTTGTGTTTGGGAATCATCAGAAATTTCTCTAAACAAAATTTCTTAAACAAGAAATGTTATAGCATATTTAATTCTTGCATTTATTCTTTAATAAAATTCCATTGATTGCAACCAAACTTGTGCATCTTTAACTACACATTCTCAAATAAACAACACGGTTCTGAAGTGTAACATGATATAACCGTAAGAACAGCGCTCCAGACTAAAACAATGACTTGCGAGCCATTATCTCCTAAACTGAAACATTAAGGAGCCAAATCACAGAATTGCTTGATTTAGACAGAAAGATGAAGAAAAGGAAGGCATCTGATAAACCATTAATCAAAGGTTTAATAAACAGTGTATATATAGTTGAGAAGATAAGTTTGCATTCCCTTTTGCCTCATAAATATTCACACCCATTTCATAATTTACACACATATGAGTTAAACTTTTTTTATTTACTACTGCTCTTCAGAATCTACATTACATATAATTACAATAATGTATAGTATGCATATAGTAGTGTGTTGTCTTCTTGAGCATCAATGGCCCAGACACTTAGACTACAGGAGTGCAAATTGAATGAAATCCCAGATGCAGTTTATTGTGCTTCTCCAATCCCAATCAATAATTACCAGAAGAAGAAAAAAGTGGTACACAGTATGGGAGTTTTAATTATAAAGAAGCCTGAAAAACACGTGACAATTATTTTGAAATTTCTGCAATCCCAGTTGTGAGCTCACTGATGGCTGATTCGCTGAGAAAGTGAATCTGATTTAAACTGCAAAACTGATTCATGAAAATGACCAGGTTCAAAAGAGTCATTTGTTTACGACTCTCTTGCTGGGTTTGTTGTTGCAGTGCAGTAAATTGTGCGGATTGACTGTCTCAGAAGTGGAGGCAACTGAGACTTGTTCTCTGCCACCCGGATTGAGGTGAGTAACAGTGCCACCACGAGGACCTATTAAGTAGTGGGAATTGGGCATTACAAATTGGCGAAAAAAGGGATTATAAAAAATAAATAAATAGCATATACAGTTGAAGTCAGAAGTTTACATACACTTTAGCCAAATACATTTAAACTCAGTTTTTCATATTCCTGATATTTAATCGTAGAAAACATTCACTGTCTTGGGACAGCTAGGATCACTACTTTTTTAAGAATGTAAAATGTCAGAAAATAGTAGAGAAATATAGAGATTTATTTTAGCTTTTATTTCTTTCATCATGTTTCCAGTGGGTCAGAAGTTTACTTTGTTAGTATTTGGTAGCAGTGACTTTAAATAGTTTAAATTGGGTTAAATGTTTTGGGTTTATCCACTTTGGATAAAAGCGTTTGCCAAATGCATAAATGGATAGCCTTCTATCAGCTATTCACAATAAGTTGCTGTAATTTTAGCCTATTCCTCCAGACAACTGGTGTAACCGAGTCAGGTTTGTAGGCCTCCTTGTTCGCACACGCTTTGGATTGAGGATCGGATTGAGGTTAGGGCTTTGTAAAGACCACTCAATACCTTGACTTTGTTGTCCTTAAGCCATTTTGCCACAACTTTGGAGGTACGTTTGGGGTCAATGTCCATTTGGAAGACCTATTTGCGACCTAGCTTTAACTTCCTGGCTGATATATTGAGGTTTTGCTTCAATATATCCACATAATTTTCCTACCTCATAATGCCATATATTTTGTGAAGTGCTTCAGTCCCTCCTGCAGCAAAGAACCCCCACAACATGATGCTCCCACCCCCATGCTTCACAGTTGGGATGGTATTCTTCAGCTTGCAATCCTCACCCCTTTTCCTCCAAATATAACTATGGTCATTATGGCCAAACGGTTAAATTTTTGTTTCATCAAACCAGAGGACATTTCTCCAAAAAGTAAGATCTTTGTCCGCAGGTATAGTTGCAAACTGTAGTCTGGCTTTTTTTATGGTGGTTTTAGAGCAGTGGCTTCATCCTTGCTGAGCAGCCTTTCAGGTTATGTCGATATAGGACTCGTTTTAATGTGGCTATAGATACTTGTCTACCTGTTTCGTCCAGCATCCAGCAAAGGTCCTTTGCTGTTGTTCTGGGATTGGTTTGCACTTTAAGCACCAAACAACGTTCATCTCTTTGAGACAGAATGCGTCTCCTTCCTGAGCGGTATGATGGCTGTATGGTCCCATGGTGTTTATGCTTGCCTACTATTGTTTGTACAGATTTCAGACATTTGGAAATTGCTCCCAAGGATGAACCAGACTTGTGGGGATCTGCAATTGTTTTTCTGAGGTCTTGGCTGATTTCTTTTGATTTTCCCATGATGTCAAGCAAAGAGGCTCAGGGTTTGAAGGTAGGCCTTAAAATACATCCACAGGTACACATCCAATTCAGTACATTGCCTATCAGAAGCTAATTGTCTAAAGATCGACATAATTTTCTGTAATTTTCCAAGCTGCTTAAAGACACAGTTAACTTTGTGTATGTAAACTTCTGACCCTCTGGAAAAGTAAAACAATCTGTCTGTAAACAATTGTTGGAAAAATTACTTGTGTCATGCACAAAGTATATGTCCTAAATTACTTGCCAAAATTAGTTTGCTATTATTAAATCTGTGTAGTGGGTAAAAAATTAGTTTTAATGACTAAGTTTATGTAAACTTCTTACTTCAACTGTAGTTGTTTTGCTAATCAGCTGAGCCGAGCAGTGACATCATTGGTCATATTGTTTGTTTTCATTGTGTTGTGCTTGGTAGCCACACCCCCACAGTGAAAACACATTTGTCAAATCCTGTTTCAAATCAATTCATTGTGGGCACACATTTCTTGTCGCTAGAAACGTGTCACATGGTGACACTTCAATACAAAAATGGTCCTTTTGAAATGTTTTCGAAGCTGTTGAATCAGACTGAAATTGTACCAGTCCATTATTTGTCAAGTTGGCCTAGCAGCATACAGTATGTGTCTGTGGCTAGGCTTTGTCCAGCATGTATACACGTTAATCGGACACAATTGGTTTTGGGATTGTGTGCTTACTCTAAAAGACAGAGGGGATGTGTATTTAACTTATTTGTCATCCTTCCTTAAATATTTGATTATGCATTGTCATGTATACTTAGACTGTAGTTCAACTACGCAAAAACCCACTGTAGTTCAATGATAACTGCGCAAGTGAACATGCTTGTCTGATAAGCTTCCAAGTTTTTCTTCCAAGCCATTTCTTTTTTCACAATTCGAAAGTCGCGTGAACAAATATCCATTTATTGCTGTTTCTAACTTTAAAACTAGCGGGTTTATGTCACGTGCCGGAAATCCAGTGACGCTGGTAGTGACGAGTCTCCCTGACCAATCAGTGAACTGCAGGATTTTGACGTCACATTTAGTATCGGCTCGGCTCGCTTGGATCCTTGACCGAGGTGGTTCTAAAAAAGTATCAGATACCAGGTAATATCCACAGTGGAAAACCCCAAAAATGCGAGCAGAATCGAGTTGTACCATGCAGTGGAAAAGCCCCATAACTGATCAAGTTTAACTCACATTAAACTAGTTATCTTGTTAAACCGTACTTCTCCATAGGGTTTGCTGAATTTACAGTAGCCCCCCCCCCCCCCCCTCACATTAATGTTATAGCCACTGACTCTGGCATGAGGACACCAGAAGGCTAAGGAGATGAATTTTTGATTCTATAAAAAAAAGTCAACAAACTGAAAAAACAAAACCAAAGTTTTTTGAAGTAATGTTTGTAATCTTATTAAAACGGATTTCATAAATTTGGTATTGAAAAAAGTATCTTTTTTTTTTTTTTTAACGATACCTAGCCTTATTGTTTTTTTGTTTTGTGTGTGTGTGTTAATATGTAGTTGCTATGGTGTTCTGTGTAGTTGCATGTAAAAAAAAAAAAAAAAAAAGCCCAGCTTTAAGTCTATATAATATTCTGCTCCCTGGATATGACTTATGTCCCTCCTATGTTATTGTATTATTTCTATGTTTCTGCTATACAAAAAATGCTAAATTCGATTATTTTGAAAGTAGCTGCACAACTCTCCTCAATGAGCCTCACAATTTGAGATATTCATGTTTGTAGCACAAACGATGCGAGACAAGTTACACACCAAATCTCAAACCATAAGCATGAGCAATAGCAATTGTGCTGGCTGGTGACCTATATGCTCTGATTGAGGCTTGTTTTTCGCATAGGGTGAGACACTGACACGGTGATACAACCTCGTCCCTCATGCATCTTTCTCAATGACAGTCTGGAAAAGCTGTCGTCATGCATTCGTGCATTTTGAGGTACGTGGTTGTGTAAGGTCTCATAGTGTAGTGTAGGCTGCGATGACTCAGCCAGCGAGAATGGTGTGAAGTCACATGGCCAGGACTCGGAGCACAGAGCTAACGTTTGGAATCATTCTCTATTTCCATCTCTCCCTGCTGAAAATCAGACAGCATGCCAGGAAAACAACTGTGGGAGTGAGTGAGAGAGGCACTGGAGTTGACACTTTCATGAGTCTGTGGGTTTCCCTGCCTGCTGTAGCGAGCAGCCAGGGGGAGGAGCTTCCCATTCGACATTGTGTCCGTGCATAGAGAGAGGAGGAGAAACAAGGGGAGAGTTGGATTCTGTTGGCGGTTTCTGTGCCAGAATTGGTCCCTCACCTCCATTCCTTAGAGAAATAGATGGATAATTTGGGAGACGGTCTGCAGGTGGTAGAAATTGTGAGAACAGGATGTTAGAAGGAACTATGGAGAGAGAAAAAGGGGGATTTTTTTATGCTTTGCGATATCGTTTAACCCATGTTAAACCATGCCCATGTGTGAATCTCACAAAAACGTCAAGAATTGTCAAGGACATATTTTACCCTGACATTTTACCCTTCAATTGTAAAGCCCCCCCCCATATTATCATTACAGAAATCCATAATAGATTCATATTTATTTATAATTATATTTACTAGGGCTGTGTATTGATACAGATTTCCTGATTTAATTCATATTCATATGCTGTTGATTCAATTTAATTCCCATATGATTTTATTCAGATTCATTTAGGTATATTTCAGTAATAATGTCCATTTTGCTTGCATATGAAAGACACTTCCTCTCTGTAAATTATGCATTCAGGGAGCCTTCTATCTTGGTATATTTTAAAAATATTAATAAAAAAAAATGTACAGGGCCTAAACCTTGATGGAGCACAAATCCAAAGGCAGTGATCTCAAAGGATTTTTCTACATTTCAAACTTTGTTTGTGAAACTTGACACAGCATACCTAAGAAAAATTATGTTTATGACGCAACATGACTGAGACCCTCTAAAAGTGTCCGTCTGACACAGTTGTACATTGACGTAACCTTAAACAAGCCCTTATAAAAAAAATCTCGGACTGATTGACGAATTCAGTTGCAAAATGGATTGTGTGAACTGTAGGCCACTGATAGGAAATAAACAATATATTGCATTCTATAACCACTTTTTGAATCTATTTTTTTTAATGCTTAACTTGTGTGCCTAAATAATGTAATGCATTTTAATTAACTGAATTAATTTTTATAATACAATGGAAGCCAAAAGTTTGGAATAATATAGAGATTTTGCTCTTATGGAAAGAAATTAGTACTTTTATTCACCAAAGTGGCATTCAGCTGATCACAGTGTATAGTCAGGACATTAATAACTTGAAAAAATACTATTGCAATTTGAAATTTGTTTTTCAGAACTTCTTAAACTACTTCAAAGAGTTATCATAAAAAAAAAGAAGTGCAGCCATAACTACGTTATCAAAATAAAGCTGATGGAAATGCAAAAATTTCACAAATGTCGACATAATATTTTTCCATTTAACTCTAGCACATAAACTCTGTCGATATTTCAAATGTTGCAAGAAAAAAATTGTTTCAAAACACTTTTTGTCGAGAAAATTTACATTAACGCAATATGTGGTGTCACGTGACAGGGTTTACCCCAATCGTTAGCCTGTGTTAATCATGATGACAAAGTATACATCTTTTGAAAGACAATTTATTGTACATGATTATGAATTTATCTTAATGGCATATAGATCCGATGCTGCAAACATGACACTTCCAGGAGTGCCAACACAAATATCTTGTATCATGCACCTGTCATCGACATGTGCAGGGAGAACAAATGAATGACCACTGTTTGTGATTAATCATGGTAGACGTCCGTTTATTTATTAAAGTTCCTTTTCCACACCGTTCAAAATAATAGACAGCAGTCATGGAATTAGCCCACAATACAAAAAACATAATTTCTGTGCACAAAGATGTTTTAAATTAAAAATAAACGCACAATACTAGGATAAAAGATTCAGTGTGGTTTTTGGAACACAATTCTATAAAATTATTGTTTAGCTTACTTTTGGAAAAAATGCCAGCAAAATTCCCTGTATAAAATTAAATAAACCCAGGGTAAATTACTGTTCTGCAGACAAATAAAGTTGGCTGAATTACATTATCAGAATGTTCTACACTTTTTCAAGACTATAAACTATCAGAACTATTTGTCCAATGCTGAGTTCACTTTCAGAAAACGAGCTTCGAATTTTTTAAATCATTTAAATATTTTATATCTAACCCTCTTTACCTCAGATTGCATTTACTGCTTCTTCAGAAAATGAAAATTGCATTATGACATTAAATTAATTTTATATGACAATCAAGTTCAGTTGGTCGCTAAAAATTGTTTGACAAATATGCGGGACATAATGCAGTTGTGATGGCGATGCTTTAGATTGGATGATTGTTCAAAATGGCCTAATGAATATCAGGATTGAATCATATGTAAACCCTGATATTACACCGCATCAATTTTCTTCTTTAATAGCTGTGCACACAGCATATACACATGGATGGATGGTCCTTATACTGAGACTGAAAGTTTTCCACTACTTGGTGCAGGTTGCCAGCTTGAACAGGGCCATGACGATTCGCTTTTGGGTCAGAACCGGCGGCAACCTGCGATGGGTGCAACATCAGCACCAAAACTTCGGAGGGAAAAATTAGGGACATCTGGGTGAATTAGAAACACACATTTCTGTATGGAAATGGCTTAAGGGGAGATTTATTTTGCGATAAACCAAAACTTATGCAACAAAGTGTTTTTTAGGCATGAGGTCATCGCACACATAATTTTTTATCGATAAAAGTCAGAAGATGGCAAATTTAGCAAAATTTGTTTTACGCATATTCACTTCGAAAACAAAATAGTGCAGAATGTGGATGGAAACTAGGCTTATGACAGCTTTGCAGATCCTTGGCATTCTAGCTGTCAGTTTGTCCAGATACTCAGGTGACATTTCACCCCACACTTCCTGTAGCACTTGCCATAGATGTGACTGTCTTGTGACACACTTTTCACGCACCTTACATTCTAGCTGATCCCACAAAAGCTCAACGGGGTTAAGATCCATAACACTCTTTTCCAATTATCTGTTGTCCAATGTCTGTTTCTTTACCCACTCCAAACTTTTCTTTTTCTGTTTCAAAGTGTCCTTTTCTTTGCAATTCTTCCCATAAGTCCTGCACCACTGAGTCTTCTCTTTACTGTTGTACATGAAACTGGTATTGAGCGGGTAGAATTCAATGAAGCTGTCAGCGGAGGACATGTGAGGGGTCTATTTCTCAAACTAGAGACTCTGATGTACTTATCCTCTTGTTTAGTTGTACATCTGGTCTTCCACATCTCTTTCTGTCCTTGTTAGAGCCAGTTCTCCTTTGTCTTTGAATACTGTAGTGTACATCTTTGTATGAAATCTTCAGTTTTTTGGCACTTTCAAGAATTGTATAGCCTTCATTCCTCAAAACAATTATTGACTGATGAGTTTCGTTTTCAACATTGTTTATCTAATATTGACTGTAAGACATGCCAGTCTATTGCATACTGTGGCAACTCAAAAACAAACACAGAGACAATGTTAAGCTTCATTTAAGAAACCAAATAGCTTTCAACTGTGTTTGATATAATGGTGATTTTCTAGCACCAAATTAGCAATTTAGCATGATTACTCAAGGATGAGGTGTTGGAGTGATGGCTGCTGGAAATGGAGTCTGTCTAGATTTGATCAAAAATGACTTTTTTCAAGTAGTGATGGTGTTGTTGTTTTTTTACATCAGTAATGTCCTGACTATACTTTGTGATCAGTTGAATGCCACTTTGGTGAATTAAAGTACCAATTTCCTTCAGAAACAGAAAAATCTGTACATTATTCCAAACATTTGGCCACCAGTGTATATATTTTATTTATACTTACTTAATCATTATATATTCAATTATTTTTAATTGATTGGCTTTCTCAGCAAATATTTATGTATGTGATTAATTGTGATTTAATTAATTGCAATACAAATGTAATTCAATTAAAAACATTTAATAGATTGCCAGCAATAATTTATACTTTTGATATTGGGGTAAAACTTGAATTGGACATTCCTTTGTGAGATTAATTATTTTAGTGTTTCTGTTTTTCTTTTCTATCTATTGTCATTTTTATTGTGTTTGTAAAGCTGCTTAACTTTTCATAGGATCTTTAAATGGGCTTTAATTGGGCTTGTATTCCGCAACCTTCCCTCTATCTCACTCTTTTCTCTCCTCCTCCACCCCTCCCTCTCCCTCCAAGTGTCAATGGTTTATTTAGGAAGTGCAGAGGGGAGGGAAGAAATCCGGGTAGGGCAGGAAAGCATTTTTTTCCTCTCTCTCATGATCTAGCTGTGTTCATCTTGAGTGGCAGACAGTTTTGCTAAAGGAAATGGGCGTGTCTGAGGCAGTACTGTGAATGCTCGGATTTAGCCAGGAATGCTACTGGTATTTTTCCACACCTCCTCTGTACATTTCTGGGGGTGAATGTGTATTTCTGTGTGTATATGTTTCGGAGGATAGAAAGAGTCTGTCTGGCCCTTTAGAGGACATATGCAAGGGGAAGTGTGGTTATCTATGTGTGTGTTGGGAAACCAGCGCGCATGCGTGCATTCCAAACTGTGATGGCAGGATTGCCCTGCCAAGAAGAACAGACACTGTGTGAAAGGCTGGTAATATTATGATTTTGGAGGGAAATGGTTTTATTACACAAGCCAATGTAGTCTCTCATTTGCCCTATTTCTTTGTTTGATACACATTTTTCACTCTTATTAATTCCTGTGCTTCTTTAAGAGCTGTGCAAATCATTTAATTGTTTATAGCAACATGTCCACATCCCCAGCATCTCAAATCAAATCCATTCCACTTTCTAAAGAGCCCTCACATGGCCTAAAATGGGAGAATTGTAGTGCCTACAGAGCCAATCACATACACACACGAACGCATGTCATCGAATTCCTATTAATTAGCCCCGAAGCTGGCAGCTGTTATCTCGGTGAGACTGGCCTGCTTTATTTGCCTCTCTCTAGCCTGTACGCTGTGCATTGGGCACAAGGGCTGCAGCTAACAACTGTTTTGATAATTTATTCATCTTTGATTATTTCTTCTATTTATCGGATAAAACAGCTACCTTTAATTTTTCCATATTTTATTGAAATGTATTTATTTAAAAAATTCACAATTCCGTTAGATTCATGATACTGAATTTATGATTTGATACTCTCTGGATACTTTTAACAAAGCCTGAATCAAGAACCGTTAAGCTTCCATTTTTGTTTTTAATTACTTTAAGACAAGTGCAAAAAGATCCATCGGGGATGGAGTGGGACTAAAAATCAGCCCAGCACATGGCAAAGGTGACACGAGAATAGAAATAATAATTCTGCTCTGCTGAATATACAGAATCATGTTTGAAACAAATTATTGAGCACCGTCACTGATTCCATACATTTTATATATTTGAAATGTATATTGTAATATATATTTATAACATATTGTAAGTATTGTCACCTACTAGGCCTACATTTCTTTGGCATTTAATTTTTTTTTTTTTAAAGAATATTTTTTGAAGTGTATGCTTATCCATTAAAATTATGTATGCCATACTTTTTATGTACTGGTGAAATTGGACATTACATTTGAAATTAGCAAGACCATAAAGGTGTGTTCATAATTGTCAGGTTTGGTTCAATTAAAACAAACTGTGGTGCGATTGCTCTGTTAGTGCGGTTCATTTGAACAAGTGTGAACGCTGCCATCCGAACCTTGATGTGCACCAAACAAGCGAACCGAGACCGCCTGAATAGTTGGTCTCAGTCCACTTCCAAACAAACTCTGGTGCGGTTCGATTGATATATGAACACAACATGGACCAAAGATGTCTAAGCGGACCCAAAACAGGAAGTAATTTGCCTAATACTGACCTCAAGCATACCTGGTTCTTCTCATCATAGGAGCTATGCTTCCCATTACAGTTCGGTACTGGTGTCGGAACAGCCGTCAGCCATCCTTGCAGTAGGGTTGCAACGGTATGAGATTTTCACGGTTTGACAACCGTATCAGTCTGTCCCTTTCAGTCGTGCTCTTGTCTGTCCCTTTAACTCAGTGCTTCTCAACTGGTTTTGCTTCAGGACGCAGATTTTACATTGGAGACATAAAGTGGCGACCTGCCATAGATTAAACATAACCTGTATTTAATGTATCCTGGGTTGCATTTCCTTTTATGTTGCATAGTTTTGTTCATGGTTTTCCATTACAAGGACATGCATCAAGTGACATTATTTTTGTTGTTGATGTCAGCGTTTGACATTCAGCACACAACTGAATAACACAGACTGCATGACTATGATAAATGAATACTGCAAGAGTTAGATTAACATACAGGTGCGAAGGGACTTTGACAAATAATAAATACATATACATATCTCTGGCTTGCTTTTGCTTGCATGTCAATGATTACTCCTCCGTGTGTCAATGATGCCGAGATCTACTTTAATATTTAATTTAATCACTGAGAAGGTTTACCTGCAAAATTAGTAGCACCAAACATCACAAGCAGCCTCAAGAATGGACACACAGTATCCATATAACACTTTTCCTTGAGCAGAATATTGCACTACAGATCGCTAAGTTTGTTCAAAGGGGAAAGCGAGATAGAAATCGCGCACTCGCGTGCATCGTTGCCAGATTGCACAAAATAAGTATTACATTAGGCAGAATATTTCCAATTTGCGCAAGTATAAATCTCAAACTGGGGGTGTTGCGTCTCTTATCTGGCAACCATGAGCATGGTAAACGCTTGTGGAAAAGCGTTAGGTCCCAATGCAAGTTAACTGAAATATCCAATGAAAAAATAACGTTTTTATGATAAATGAGCCGCGGGCCACATTAAACCATGTGGAGGGCCTGATCCAGCCCGCGGGCTGTAAATTGCCCATGTTTGCTTTAGCAGTTTGCGAGATTATCATTAAATCTGCCTCGGCAGTCCTAAATATCCAATCACTTGGGCGGCCGCCGAAATATCTTCAATGGGAGAACCATGGCATTGCGCTTTCCCTGCTGTCCGCGACCCAGTCCGAATAAACCAGTTGAGAAACACTACTTTAACTCTCACACACACACACTCATGTCAGAC
Source organism: Moxostoma hubbsi (assembly GCA_032164185.1). NCBI lineage: Eukaryota > Metazoa > Chordata > Actinopteri > Cypriniformes > Catostomidae > Moxostoma > Moxostoma hubbsi. The sequence goes on from JAVLUX010000041.1 coordinate 8,055,160, forward strand.
CCCCTCGCCTCCCTTCTCTCTGAAATTTTATCCGCTGCATTTGTGTGTGTGTGTGTGTGTGTGTGTGTGTGATCCAAGTTGACGAGTCTGACAGGCAGACAAGGAGGAAAGGAGATACGCATGTGAGATTATCCATCCGGTTGCATTTTTTTCTCAATACCGTAGATAAGCATATGATGAGAACCGCCAATTTTCAAACCGTGGTATACCGTGAATCCGGTATACCGCTGCAACCCTACCTTTCAGAATATCTTAATTTGTGTGTGCAACGGAGGAATTCCTGGCGCTGTTTTGACTACTTTACACATTTTATTAGCTCTTTGTTTGTTCTCAGCTGGTAAAAATACCTCCATATATACATATATACATCCAACAAGCTCATTTAGACCAGCAGCCAGCATTGTTTTGGATGATTGGCAAGTTCATGGCAAAATATACATCATAAAAGCTGTCCAATCAGGTTTTGACTTTGTCCTGATACCTTTTGTTTCGTATATTTAGGTTCGGTGTTAAAAATGCCAGTGTGAACTCTAAGCGAACCAGGACTAAATGTATCATTTTCTTTTTTGGTCCGGACCAAGCGTGCCGCACAAGCCCTCAAAAGTGAAGCCAAAACGTCTCGATCGCCCCCCAGAGGCCGGTCCTAGTATAGGTCATAAACCCCGCCTCCCCATGTTATTCAACGGGACGTGAGACCAACTAAACAATTAAATTACACTTCACATATCTTTTTTCCAAAGACAGTTTCTGTCATTTACTGTAGTTTTTATCACGCTGATGTAATTTCAAGTGTTTGTTTTTAAAATAAGTTTGTTTTTAGTTAGTTATTTGATGCTATAAAAACGGTGCTGTTACGTCATGATTGACAGCTGTGATTGACAGGTTCTCTGAGCGAAGTAGTCACTGAAGCACCAACGGACTTTTTTTCGGGATATTCGGAGGATTGAGGAGATTGGAGCTTTAAATTACATATCTAAATTTCTATAATTAATTATTTCACACCGACATAATGGGTTGTTCTGCAGTAGAATGTGCTAACCGATCTGGCAGGGGCGTGTGCTTGCGATTGATTCTGCGAGAGTGAGGGCGGGGCCTTGTTTTCGCGGCTTTACTTCCTGCTCACTACTGCGCATGACTGGTCCCGAAAACGCAAGTGCGCAGACTCAAGTTCCAAGATGTCAGCGCCATATCGGGACACTGGCGGCTTCAGTTCTCTCCGATGGAAAAGAGCGAAGGGGCGTCGTCCATCTTTTTTTACAGTCTATGGTCCGGACCAAGAGATCCAAGAGAACCGAACTACAAGTGTGAACACACCCTAAAAGGGGGGTGTCTGTCAGGTGCCCCCCCCCCCCCCCCAGAACTGCCCCTGACTACTACAGCACTCTTGCTTTTTAGATATTGCTTAAATATGTAATATTGTTACATTATTATTAAAACTTCTATTAATAACTACATTGAATATAACATTTTTCTTTTCATGTAGTAGTGCATTTCTGTCACAATTTCTTCAATTTCACTCGTCTAGTCACATTGAGCTTTTACTTTGGCAGGGAACCGGGTAAAGCTGTCTTTAAGTTTGTATATTTTTGACAGCAGCTTCACAATTCCAGGTTAGTGGCTTCGTGTTTGGCTAAAATGTGCTTTTTAAACCCCCAAATCTGCGTGAATAAATTTTTTTATTTATATAAATATATAGTCTGCTTGTGCTGCCTGCTTCAAGGGTAATGCTCACTCTGCAGTCTGTCATCTATTACAAACACAGAGCGCATGTAATGCTTCAGGTTCTAAAAGCCAGAATGCCTGACTCTTCACAAGATGTACATGGTCATGGTAAACCCTAGCCTTTAGTCATGGAAAGTCCTAAAGTAAATGTCATTTTTCTAGTTATGCTCTGCTCTAAAATATTTCATAATGTAGATATTACTCGTGTTGAGTCAAACCCGCTCACAGGCTATATTGACTTGATTTAAGCAAATCATTCTTTTGTCTGAATTTGAATGATTTTTAAAATCCTTATCCAGTAATCACAAATGACTAGAAAGGTCATGAAAAAGTCATGGAAATTCATTGATCAAAAAGTGTGGGAGGCCTGTCACTTCCTCTGTTCAATTTTCTATGTGTCCGAACAGTCTTGTCAAAATTTAGGTCTCATCTGTAGTCTGTCTTTCCCAGCATCTGACCCCTCCTCTAATCCCTTTTATCACCAAAACACACACATGCTTAAATTCCTTTTGTTGCCACCCTGTTTGTTTTTCCAGAGGAAGTGTGTCAGTGTGACATATTTAGCGCACTTGATTGGCTGTTTGCGCTGTCTTTAGCTGTCTGTCAACGTCAAATCCCACCTCTGTCCACAAAGCTATGTTTCATAGACTCTCTCCTCCACACATCCAGTGCTTAATCATTAATCTCTGTTTTTCTCTCCACCAGCATACACATTAAATTCTCTCTCCAAGCAGTGTATTTGTGAGCGTGCATGTGTTAGTGCAGGCTTGGGGTGTGCGTTTTGAACGGACACTTATGGATGAGAGCAGAAAATATAAAAAAAGAAATCCGCCTCCATGTTGTATTTTATCTCCCTTCCTCCTCCACATTGATGGTGGCTTTGACTGAGCATGCAACTGCTCCCCCTTGTGGCCATGCAAATTCATTGCGGCCTGTGGCCTGTTGCATTGTTTCTGCAAGATTTCATTGTTTTGCCTTACAATCTTCTCTTCCCCCCTCTCTATCGTATAAAGTACTTTGTACATCATAGAAATGCTACCACATATGGCAAGCAATTTCATATTTATTCATTACAACTTTCTAGTAAGTTTTAAAGTGAAAAAGATATTAGTTGCAGTTGAAATACATAATAGTACCTATACATTTGTACTAGTTACATAAAATTAGACACTTGGAAGTTATAAGGATAAGTGTTAAACACTTGCCATAGACACATTTCTAAAAACAACATAGCCCTAGTGTTTTAAAATTTATTCCTTAGAAATGAAAGAAACAAAGTATTTTCATATGATTTTCATGTTAGCTAGATCCCTCGAGGCCTGCAAATAGGTTATTATGCCTCAGGGGTTTCAATGTCTCATGTTTTTGCTGTGAATCATTGCTGCTCCTTTGAAAAAGAGTCATTTCCTGTTTACAATTCTAGCTTTAATCTCCTGAGTTTCACAGTAACTGAAAATGTACTCTGTGTAGTGCCCGCCGTCACATTTATATTGCCCTTTTTGTGTACTATTGTACCTTGAGTCTAGTGGAAAGATTAACTAAAACTGTTTTTCCTCTTTGTGTCCTCACAGGCCTTGTGGATGCACTTAGATGTGTGCAATGAGTGCTGTGGCTGACATGCCTCAGTGTTTTGGATTGCTGTGCTCTGGACTCAGTAGGACAAGAGACTCCCAGCACAGAACGTCATGAGCATAGCCATCTCAGTTGGGGTGGACACGGCCAACACCTCGTACCTGGACATGGCTGCAGGCTCAGAGTGAGTTTCTCTCTCTCTCTCTCTCTCTTGCTCTCTCAATGTCTGTCCTTTCACATTGACTCATCACTACCTTTTGTTTCATTTAGCTCGTTTTCTGGTTGCATCAGTGAAGAGAAGATGCTTGTAGACTTGTCATCGTCTCACCCACTTCCGTTCTCCCTAACATCATCTCTATGCAGCTTTCTCACCAGAAAACCTGTAGTATTGCATCCACATAGAAACCTTTGGTTCTCCCTCCCGATGCCAAATAGACCACTCCAGGCTTACACATAAGTTTTTACTCTCAGTCGAAGTTCCCCCAGTTATGTACCTCATGCAAGAGTCCACTGTCATTCCTTATTAAAATTAGACCAGATTTAGTTTTTTAAATATATAGATTTGAATCCTTATATAAGGTTTTAAACATGTTTTATTACATTTTAACTAGAGCTGTCAGAATTAACGTGTTAATGCATGCGAGTAATTAAAGGTTAATCACGAATAACGCATTTAACGTTAATACAGCATAAACACTGGTTGAAACCTTTGTAGTGTGTCTGCACTGAGTCATTACACTGATGCACACTTCACAACACACACAACAGTGATTCAGTGTTGGTGATAAAATAGAGAAAGGACCTCTTAACGCTATACAGTATAACGTACAAAATAAGTCCAGATGGGACTTGTGATAGAAATCAAGTATTTTTCGGCCTATGTAAGGTGCATTTTAATGACCACAGAAGCACGTTAAGTCTTAACAAACTCCAAAAAGCAGAATGAGAGATTTGTTTTCTGCAAGCGCTTTTCATGTGGTGTTTAAAGCAGTGCTTGATGCTGGCGTTGACGCCCTGATGTGAATCATAAATGCAGCTTCACGATTGCTGTAGGAAAGTGGATAGCAACAGTGTACTAGCAGAGTAATATAATAGAGTTAAAGAGATTGAATGGTCATTGCAATTAAAATGCAACCTATGTGGTGACTAGTTATTTCAATTAGTCAAACTCCCACTTAGAGTTTGGGAAATGTTTTATGTTATTTGAATCGGTGCTATTTTAGTGCATTTCTATCTTTATACTGTGGAAAGCTTTGTTTTCGGAAAATGTTAATAAAACATTGTTACGTATTCATTTGTTTTCTTTCCTAAGAAATAAATACATTTTGACAGGAAATTGCAAAAATCTGCAATTATTCACGATTATCTACAAAATAGTATGTGATTTTATCGACTGACAGCACCAATTTTAATGTGATTTTTCTATGACAATAGACATTGAAGCTGGCATGTGGCTAAATCACAAGCAAAAACATATCATCACATCTCATCAGAAAGCATGTTTTATTGCATCCACATATAAACATTCTGTTTTCCTTGAAGGAAAAATGAAAGGTTCTGCCATTGTTTACATTATTTATTTTTTTATTTTTCCCCTGTTGAACACAAAAGTTGTTCCGCAGAATTTTCAAGCTAAAATGAAAAGTGAATGGGGACTACGGCTATAAAATGTAGTCCATATGACTCCATGTATGCCTTTTTCCAACTTTACTTAAGCAATATGATAGCCTTGCGTGTAAAAATTTAAAGCGACTTGAAAGTCCTTAATGTTTTTACGACTTTTTTACTTTCATTGTATTGAAATGAGCGGCCTTGGCCCTTTACAAAAGAACTAATTTATATTGCTCAGGAAAACAAACATATGTGTTTTCAGTGACAAGAGTGAGTAGGTAACATCATTTTAAGGTGAACTATTCCTTTTTCTCTTCTTAATCCTGGAATTTATTATGGAAATTGAATTTGAATATGCAGTTTAATATTTATTTGTCGTTTCATTGTTTTATCACCTCATTTATGATACATTCTCAAGATTTCTTCTACATCCTGCTGTTAAATGCCTAGTAGATTTGACATCACACAATTTCAGTTGATCCCTATGGTAGACCCCTCCCCTCTGCAGCATGCGCTTGAATGAAAGCAGTGTCTTTCTCTTTAAATGCAGAGCCCTGTCTCACTGCCCTAGGCGCCATTGCCTCGTCACTGTGTGTTGCCATGGCGCCCTCCCCTGCACTGCGCAGGGCCTGTTGTCATGGCGACTGGCTGAGTGACAGCTGGACCCTGGAGCTTTAGCCTGCTTAAGAGGCTGTACTGTCACGTAGGTTTATGTCCGTCTGGGTTTCTGAGACATTTGTGCATCTGTACTCCTGCCTGAATGCACAGATTTCTTTCAACATACTCTTAACAAGCTTTAGAAACGATCTCTACCAACCATTTAAAGTGATAGTACACCCAAAAATAAAAATTATATCAGTCTATCCCTTATGTTGTTCCAACCTATATTACTTTTTTTTTTTATTCAATGGAGCACAAAAGGAGATGGGTGAGCCTTTTATTTTTGTGTGAACTATCCCTTTATCAAGTAACACCATATCATGTAAAGAAAAGCATTTGATTTGTAATTCATGGTGGTCTTCAAAACAGATCGTATCCTACCGCATCTCCTCCGCGGCAATTTGCTTGTTCCTCCTCAGTCAGGGTCAGCCCACCCCGGCCTGAGGCAGAGGTTGCCATAGTAACCAGGCATAGAGCATCACAATGATGTCAACAAACACATTGATAAAATGCCATTGGACCTGAAATGACTGCTTTAATCGCTCTATACCTCATCTAGCCCTAGATATAGATGCTATATGGCATGTTTAAGGTGACTTGCATTAACATGAGACACGTGTAATATGCATGTAATAAATTGGAAATGTGAGACATTGAGAGTTAGCTGTCTCTCAGCTGGCTTTCAACAGGTGCGTGAGTGTGTGTGTGAATTGTATCTATTCCATATTAAGCTGTCTCTGGAGCTGTGGGCTATGATTAGTGCATGCATACCCGTTATATCTAATTGGAGCTTCAATTACCGTAGCACTCTCGTTTCCTTCTCTTCTTTCCATCTCTCTATGTTTGGCATCCTCCGGCTTGCTTCTTTTCTTTCCCTTTTGTGTCTAATCTGTTCATTCTCTGATGTCCTCACTTTTATTTTGTTGTGCTGCCATCTCTCTCTCTTTCTCTCCCTTTGTTCTTTTTGTTTTGTTTTTGTTTTATTGGCAATATATGGTTGTTATTAGCCATTTTTGCGCCGACCTTCAATCCCATAACATACTACCCCGAAACATTTTTAATGTAACCGGGTTGAGCATCACAATCACTTTTCATCATTATTTTTTTGAAACCCAGTCAACTTGAATTTTATATTATTGCAGTAATAATAATGTTAAGACATTGTTATAGAAATATATTGTATAATAATAATTATCACTTATTATAATAATTTATTATTTTTATTATTTAATAGTAATGTATTTATTTAATAATTTCTTAACTTTACAGTCCTCATAAACCCTCAAGCCTTTATTTCAGTGGAAGCTTTTATTTTGAAAACTGAAAGGACGGAAGTTTCTGTTGTTTGAAATTGAGTTGACAACAGCCTTTTAATATAGTGAAATGCTCATCTGCCTTGCTGTCAAAAAAAAAACACCACTCTCATGGGATTATTTTAAATATGTATAGTAAATTGTAGCAACCAAACATAGAGGTTTGTGAAATTACGCAAATGTGCAATTAAAGTAAATCTGGAGTGCTTTAAATGCTTTAAATAAGTTAGCACACCTAACTGAACTCCGAGCACATCTGTCACTCAGGCTACCAGATAGGTAGAGATATGTGTATGTACCACGGGACCACCCTGAAACCACTTGTGTAATACAATGATTGCAGCCCTCACGGTTTTTAAATCACACTGGGTCATATTGCGATTTCGATCTTATTTCGATTAATCACTCAGCCCTACCTGCAACTCTCACTTTTGTTTAGACTCCAAAGGCATCTAAAAATTTTGCGGCACCACAAAGCTCAACTCGCTTAGTATTCCATTAAATCATTATCAAAGGACATAAATTATTTACTTAAGCTATTATTGGATGATATATTGTATTAATGTATCTTTCATATAGCCTACACAATGTATATTGTAGTTACAAGTATGTCTTTTTGTAGTTTGACAGCTTGAATGAAACCTTCAAGACTTCACACATAGAAATTGCATAACCGTTGCTAACCAGTTCTAATCGTTCAGTTTGACAAGTTACCAGTGTCATACACTAACCTGCTAACTCATCAATACCACTTTGTTCATTCTTGAAGACTTTTTTGTGTATGGTGACTAGATTCGCAACTTTGTGAAAATTATGCCAGACTACACTAAATGGAAGGTAAACAGATAGTAAATATGAAAGCACACAAATTAGTCTTCTAATCTAAATGTTGGCTTATGTTTATATAATGATGCCTCAAAAGCATATCAGTAAAACAACACGCTGATCAATAATCGATATGTGGATATTTTATGATATGCCTATGCATTAGTGATTGGCCAACATAATGCAGAGACAGATAGGACAGATTTGTTTTTTATCAAATTCAATATGCGATGTGGCGATTTACTTAATCTAAATTAATCGCATGCATAAAAAATTGTGGAGAAATCCCCCAAATAAAGATAATATAAAATATATTTTATTTCCGTATCTTGATATCTTATCCATTTATTTAGGATTAGATCCAGAAGCCTATTATTGCCTATTATCCCTTGACAGGGATCCATTTGCAATTAAAATGTGTCAATATCTCACATGACATGCTCTGTCTGTGTGATTTAAAATGTGTCTAAGTTGTACACATGCACCAGACAGACACTTTTAAAGTGTCTCTTTTTGGTTGTCGCATTTCGGTGTGTGCTGCTATGAACACTCATTTTAAGACACTGTGTCGAGTTAAAAGTAGATTGAAACTTTGAAAAACATCTCAATTCTATAGGCATTCTATTATGCTCATTATATTTTACACAGTATATATAATGTATGCTTATCACACTTTAATGTGAAAGTAAATGAGATGTACATAAAATTGCTAAATTTAAAACTTTCATATTTCACAAAAACTCGTTTGAAAAATTTGCTTTTTCATTTAACTAATGAAAAATGTTATTTTTAAAAAATATATTTTTTTATTTGTATTTTTTTTTTTTATTAAGTCATAGATAGCACCTACACATGCAAGCAGGTGATTCTCGGCTTGCAAATGTAATAAAAAATATCAAATATTGGGTTTAGTTGACCACTCGTAAGCATGTGGTCAGTGTGATAAAACAATTTCTGGCAGGTTGCGTCTCTAATTTCATCCCCTTAAAATTACTGCTGCTAAAATAAAATTAAAAGAACTAAAAAAACTCTAATCAACTAGTTAGTTGTTTGGTGACTAGTCGACCATCCTGACCAATGCCTAATACTTTGCAAGGCTTTGCTTATGGCTCATTATATATTAAAAAAAATTCGGACTCTTAAGCAACACACACACACTCTCTCTCTCTCTCTCTCTCTCTCTCTCTCTCTCTCTCTCTCTCTCTCTCTGTGTCTCTCTCTCTCTGTCTCACTTTTTGTCTCTGTCACTCTCTCTTCCTACCTACTTAAACTTCCTCGCTGTGTCTCCTTTTGACTCGCCGCCTGTTAAATTTCCTCCTTCCCCTTTGAGAGAGGCAGCTGTCTTTTACTAAAGGAGACTTCAGAGTTTGTCACCAATGCGCAGGAATTCCCCCGGCCTGTCATCTTTCCCGCGTCAATAATCTTATCGCTGCAAACCACAGTGTAACGTATAAGCATCAATAAAACCTGCTAATCATTTATCGCCTGCTTGGAAGGGCTGCTTTCTTCATAAGAGCTTTTGTTCTTGTTTGACTCATGCATGCACACACACACACACACACACACACACACACACACACACACACACACACACACACACACACACGGACCCGCCCCTCAGCGGTTCACACACTTTCACATTGACAGTTGAGCTACAAAGCACTAACTGAATCAGGAAGTGTGAGAGAGAGAAGGGGCGAGAGGTAAGGATAGAAAGCACATGGTGGAGAGGAGGACCACAGGTAGAGTTACTCTGTGAGTGAGGCAGGAACGAGGTAAGGAATAACAGGAAAAAGACAGGAAACCAGGCTGATTTCTGCGTGCATATCTTGCTTGCTGTCCTGTTCGGTGCCAGTGGTTCTCTGTTCGACTGTTTACACTGCAGAAATCTTGATTCTTGGTAAGTTTTCAAAGTGTTTTGGGAAAGCTTCCTGTCTTTTAAAGACTAAAGTATCTTTTAAAGTAAGCCAAGTCAAGTCATTTTTATTTGTATGTAGAGCTTTTCACAACGCACATTGTTTCAAAGCGGCTTTACAGAAAATGATGCTGTAACACAAACTTAAGTTTGTGTCTGTGTTGCATTTTTTCATGCATATCTTCTGCAACAGGGTTCCTTTGGTCATGGAAACCTGGAAATATCACTGAATTTAAAAATGGACTTGGCCTGAAAAAGACATGGACAATTTAGTAGTGAATACATGGTTTTCTAGCTAAGCTCTGCTCTAAAATATTGAATAAGTTAGAAATGACTCTCTTTGATTTTTTTTTTAAAAAATATTCTTTATAGAATGATTTTTAAAAGTACTTTTCCAGTAATCACGAACCAATGGAAATTCATTGGCCTAAAATTTGGCCTAAAAAACAGTGGGAATCCTTATTTTTAGAAAACGGCACGTGTTTTGCGAATGGCTCCATCCAAACTGTTTGTGTGTGTGTGTGTGTTGGTGTCAGATTATTTGTGTAATCTATTTCTATAATGGCAACAGTGTGGTTACATGACCTTGACACAGTTATGTTAGATGAGAAATGTAGTTTTACTTCCATATACATGATAACAAACCTTTATTTGTGTGTCCATGTTTACATCCCTATCTCTTTTTCCATATAAAACATGGTGTTTAACACACTCAAACACTTGTGGCGTTTCTCTTTTAATCTAAAACTCCATTCATTTCATTCATTTCTAATAATATGTGAAAGTGAAGGCCCTTTTGCTTTGGTTTGTGTGATATAGACAACGTGTTAGGTGTGTAACAGACTTGATTTTAATATTATGGAGAGGTGTGAAAACAGTAAAGGCTGAGGGCATGACGGAACACATACACACATATACACATATACATATTCTGTGTCTTAAATGTGTGTTGACTGCTACAAACAAAAGTGTTGATTTGTTACTGGCTGAAATGTCTTGACCACACAGCAGGCTTTGTTAATCTTTGCGCTTCCTTTCCCTTTTGTTTAGTTGCCGTCAAACCTGTTTTTTTGAGGTCTACTAGAAAAACATAAGCCTTGTTGAACTTGTTCCTCATTCCTGCCCCATTCTTTTTCTCTATGTGTGAATGTATGGAGTAGACCAGAATCTGTGGAGGCAAGCTCCGTGGTAGTGGAGAAGTCCAGCTACCCTCACCAGATTTACAACAGCAGCTCCCACCACTCACACGGCTACATCGGTCTGCCTTACGCCGTGAGTATCTCTCTCGCAAACTCACACCCTGATATTTTCTGTGAACGTGCCACAAACACACCCTCTGTACTCACACACCCTTTCATTATTGACCTATATATCTACTTTCTATGTAATCTGATTAACTCTGCTGAAAATCTTGACAACTTTCGTCCTGTGAATTCTTCCGCAGGACCATAACTATGGGGCGCGACCCCCACCCACCCCCCCAGCATCCCCACCTCCCTCCGTGCTGATCCGGTCGGGTGAGGGTCTATTTGTTTCCGGGGGCCGTGCTGGAGAGGGCTTGTTTGTGCCAGACGGGCAGGACGAGGCGTCACGTGGCACCACGCTCAGCACCTCGGAAGACGGCAGCTACGGTGCTGACATCACACGCTGCATTTGCGGCTTCACACATGACGACGGCTACATGATCTGCTGCGACAAGTGCAGGTTGGCCCACATGCAATTATGCCAGTTTACAGCATTTTAAAAACAAACCATTGTGCCAGAGCGCGCTGTTTTGGTGCAAAACTTGCATCTTAATCGCGCTAAAATAGCGCTGTGTCTTGACTATTTGAATTAAGTCATTTCTTTCCGTGAAAACGTGCATCCTACAAAGTACATTTATACATGGTAATTTATTCACTAAACCCTGTGCTATTTGCCCAGCCCAGTAAACATTGTGACTATTACCATCTGTGGAAACTAGTAAGTGAACTGAATTTTATTTAAAGAAAATGTTTTTCGTATCGGTTCATTCTGAGCAAAAACTGTTTTTTTTTTTTTTTTTCGTTCTGGTTCAAAAGTTCCATAGCCTCCTTTCCAAAAGGTTACTGGTTAAAACAAAATAAAAGAAAGGCTAATAACGTTCTTTTTAAAATGACAGTACTCTGCTCTAAGAGGTGGGTGAAATTACAATTGCCGTGTTGCCAGATCTCCCAAGAGAAACAAGCAACCTGGTCTGGAAAAACAACTAAAAAAAAATTATATTAATTTTTTTCCTGTGGTGGATTTATCAGCTTAGAGATCATAACAAGCAGTTAATTAACAGTTAAGTATAATTTTATTTACAGATCTGCTTCTGAGTCAAAACCCGGCAACATCAAATCTGTATAAATGCATCATAGCTAACAATAATTCAGTGGACTTATACGTAGTTGTTGCAAAGGTCTTCATTCAGAGAATGTTTCATCCATATCGGGCAATTTGGCAAAGAAATGTGTGATGCCGCAGTTTCCTTCAGGATCAAAGCTTTGATAAACCCTTTGGCCTTTAGTTTAAAGAAAAAAATTATCAGAACAAAATGAAGCAGTTATAACCAGTTACCAGCATTTAAAAATAAGATATTTCACTCTGGAACAATTGAAAATCACTTTGTTCTAGTTTTTGTTTTTTTGTTCCATGAACTGTTTTTAGTCCCTGCAAATGGTTATTCAAATTTATCAAATGGCATACATCCAGCTGCGCGGTGTATTCAAGTGCACTTTCAGGATATGATCATTCCCTCACAGCCTTCAGAATTAGTTTGTTCTTTTGTATGTGACTCTGTGTGAAACGCATAAGTTCAGGAACGCAACAGTTCCCAACCACTTTTTCAGCTCTTTTGGTTTTGGAAGTATTTTTCCCAATCATTATTCCCTAGACTTTTCAAAAAATCCTTCACAAGAGTTTTAAACCATGAACCAAACCTATCAGCACTGATGTGAATCACAGCATTACAAACTTTGATTTGAACCAAAAAAGAATTTGAATATCAGATTAAAAGACACAGCTACAACTCTGTATACTTAACATATTTCACAAGGGCATGAACTGAAATCCCATAAAGCATTGCGGATGACGCAATAGGATAAAAACCAATGGAAATGCATAAAACTATTGATTTGAAGTATAGAAACAATATATTTTAAGTTTATTGCAAAATATTCCAATATATGCAAATATATGTTTCATTTTTTGAGGATTTGAGGGTGAGGGAAGACCAACTTTAATGTTTCAATCCGAGTGCGTCATGAAAGTGGGGGGTCTCTTCCAGGCATTTTTCATGGGCTTGCTTGGCCTCAGATCTCTGATTTATGGATCTTTCATTACTGTACCATGGGTAGTGTAGTTGTTCACCAGGAATTCCACTGTTAAGTGTGATTTATTTAATTTTTTTTAACAATTAAGTGTAAATAAAGCTGGCTTTTGGCTTCAAAAAAAGCATATATCATGGAGTAACAACCTCGGAGCTCAAGGTAGGTCTATCTTGAAAAGTTTATTAGTTATTGTTAAAAATCTGTTAGTCTATGAAAAAAAAAAAGTCACATTTCCTAATCAAGTTACAGCCAACTGGCAAGTTACGTTTTATTTACTCACCAAAGCCATTTTATACTTTTGTATTTTGGCTCTTAACAAGTGTTCATTTTGTGCATTCAGTGTGATGTAAACGTTTGCCTGGATAAGATCAGATTACTGCTGTGTGAACAAAACTCACAGCACTGTGAATGTGTAGTGTGGATAAAAAATTACTATTAATAGCAATCTGCAAAACTGAACACATTTTTGGATGGTTAGATCTGCCAGTCCTTTTGTTCATGATCATAGAATACCAAATGTATGAATAATCAAATAATTTCTGTAACCCCTGTGTTATATCTGTTGTGCTAACACCTCGTTTTGTGTTCCCGGTCAAAAACTACCAGCTCACTAAGATTATTAATAAATCTCTCATATTGCGTATTTTATGCCAAGATAATGCATTCGATAATTTTGTCAACAACTTTTTTAGTAATTATGAACATTAAAAACATTTAACATTAAAAAATACATGTTTTTTTTATTGATAGAAGGATTCATTGAACTGAACTTATACCAAGCTAGTTTAGGGCACTCCCTGCTGGAAAATAATAATAATAATAATAATAGTGTAATAAATTAATAACCACATGCTTGATCCAAACTAAATATGTGTCATTTTAAAGTATTGAATCTGGACTTTACAGTGTGTGTATAGACGATCCTACCAATTCTTAAATAATGCTTTTTAATTGGCTGACAAGTTAGAACTGTTTGGTTCTCATACTTTGCTTATTTGTTTTTACAACAATTATATTCAGTTGGTAAAACATAAAAAGAGATGACGAGTTAGCCATGTGTTATATATTGTTAGAAAGTTCTCAATTAGTAAAATGCAATGAGCAAATTTGTTTCACTCAGGCCCAACTGCAGTGAGTATTAGTTTATGAAATTCTCACTGTCACACATAACTATAATAAACAGGAGTGTCTTTTTGTCACATTTTTCCTTATTACTCCCTGAAACATGCATATAACATAGACAATGACATATTGTAACTTACAGCAGACTATCCTGATTCAAACGAGCCCAAACAAAACGTATGATAAGTAGATGCACAAAAGGGCACTCAGCACACGTTGTGTGTGTGTGTGTGTGTGTGTGACATGTCTGAGGACTTTGTGTGTGCAAATAAACATCCACATATGTGCTCATGAGGATGTGATGATCCTGAACACTTAACATTTCTGTATTTTGTTTTCTAATCCATTTATTTCCAATGGCGGTCATTTTAGACCAGGAACATCACGAAGGTGTAACGAAGTGAAATAAAACCAATACAATTTTATGAAAATTATCAATGTCCTGTGTGAACAATGTAATGGAATGGAACTGAATTAATTAAACAACAGTTTTCAGAAAGGAAAAAAAAAAGCGAATCAGTCAGTTTTGACCGGAACACATTATGAAAGATTTCAGGAATTGATTCTGTTTTATTCCTGTTATAATTGCCCCATTTCTTCTCACTCGTACCTCTCTTTGGTTTTATGTGTCAGTGTGTGGCAGCACATAGACTGCATGGGGATTGACCGGCAGCACATTCCCGAGACTTACTTGTGCGAGCGCTGTCAGCCGCGCACCCTGGACCGAGAGCACGCCATTCTGCTGCAAACGAGGAAGAGAGAGAACATGTCTGGTGAGTTTTTGCATGCACACACACAAACACACCTATAGACACACTAAACCCCTCCCACAGCCAGAACAATGCCACTACTGCTTTTTCCCACAATTTAGCTGAAGATAAGCATCATTAGAGTCTGGTAACAGAGTGGGGTATAATGCCATACAGGATCACGTGAGCTATTGTATAGCTTGAAATGCACACCAGACCCCTGCTGATGTCTTTGAGTATTCTATAAGAAGGTCTCCTGTCCTGCTGTAAATAATTACTGGAGCTTTTCTATGGCTGATACAGTATTTACATCCCACAGCTCTAGCTTTCTCACTGTGCTGCCACCTGCTGGAGATGGTTGGGCATTACAACTGCTGGTAGATTCGATGTCAAACTGCTTGTGGAGGACATCAGTGTCTGATTACTTTCATGTTGCATTTTATTTATGGTTGAAGTTTAAAGACACTGTGAAATCCAAATGGGAGGTTTTTTTTGGCTTTTAGACCTTGTAAATTAACTTTGAAGTAATTTATATGCTCCTTAAAGTTGACAAAAGTAACTTTTAACAGACATTCACTCTTCAAAACTTCAAAACTTTCTTCTGGGAAAACAGACCAAAAATATCAAATTCAACTAGGACATAGATTTTTGCCCAATCAATGAATGTGGTCAATGTATACAAGCTCATGTACTGTGTGTGTTTTTTTTACAGATGGGGACACAAGTGCTACAGAGAGCGGGGATGAGGTTCCGTTAGAGCTGTACACAGCATTTCAGCACACCCCCACAAGCATCACACTCACCACAGCTCGTCTCGGCAACAAACCGGCTGATAAGAAACGCAAGAAGAGTGGTGAAAAGGAGCCACCGGCGACTACCAGGGCCAAGAAGGTCAGGATAATGCCACTTTTGGCATTCAACTCATCACGAAATCAAAATAAGCCTTGATAAATATCGTAATTTGCATTCATGGTCTTATTGTGCAAGATTTATCACTGCATGTTATTCCAAAGAGAAAATAGAAATTTGGCTTCATAATCTTTCATAAAAATCTATAAACTTTTCAGCTGATGTCTCCTAGGTCTCACATGATATTGGTTAATGTTAAATCATAGTCAAAAAGCTATTTAGACATTGTTTTAGGCCACTATTTTAGATAAAGCAGATTTTCTAGAATCCAGTGGTTGTCAATAGTTAACACAATAATAGATTGGTAATTAATGTAATAATAAAGATTATTTATGAGATTATGGCTCCATTCTGATCTGGAACAACCAATTTTTACGATCCCATAAATTCCCAATGGGTGAAGTCCCACCTACATTATTTTCTCATTCAGTATGCTGTTTTGCATGGGTTGAATGCCATTTCATATCGACTTTAAACGAACAAATAAATACTTATAAAATAATTGAACTGAAACTTTAAAGAGTAAGTCTGATTTTATTTATGTCTTTCAGTCATTCCGTGAAGGCTCTAGAAAATCATCTAGAGTGAAGGTGGGTGCCGTGAAGCTGAACTCACGAGTTGTATAAATGCAAACCCTATAAGACTATTCAAATGCGTTATGCTTGTGTAGATTTACCATCACATGTATGTGTGTTCAGGGCTCAGCTCCCGAGTGTGATCCGTCAGATCCTCCCTCTCTATGGGAGAATAAGATGAAGTCGTGGATGGAGCGTTACGAGGAGGCTAGCAGTAACCAATACAGTGAAGAAGTGCAACTATTGCTCAGAGTCAAAGAGGCTCGAGACGGCAAAACGCTGGCCTACAACACACACATTGCAGCCTTCAAACCACCTGTAGAGGTATTAGACAAGCTCTCACACAAATTCCACCCCAAGAATTGTCTTTTTTTTTTGGTGTGCTGTTCATAGTTTAGTATGACAGACTGACCGTCTCCTGTTATGCATCTCTCACAGAGTCATGTACAGAAGAACAAACGCATTCTGAAGGCTGTGCGGGACTTAACTGCCGACTCGCTCATAATTGAGTACCGGGGAAAGGTGATGCTACGACAACAGTTTGAGGCCAACGGTTACTTCTTTAAGAGGTACTTAAAAGGCTGATAAGTGTCTTTTGAACTCCAAATAAAATGTTTCTATGTTCTGCTGTGTTTTCTGTTTATAATGCTTTTTTGTTTGCAGGCCGTACCCTTTTGTATTGTTTTACTCCAAGTTTGACGGTTTGGAGATGTGCGTAGACGCACGGAGCTTTGGAAACGAGGCCCGATTCATTCGACGCTCCTGCACCCCCAATGCTGAGGTGCGGCACGTTATCGAGGAGGGTATGCTGCACTTATACATTTACTCGCTGAGGTCTATCTCCAAAGGCAGCGAGATCACCATCGGCTTTGATTATGACTATGGCAGCTGGTGAGTACACACATCTAACTACATCATGTTGTGCCCTAATGAAGTGACTCTGACTACACTGAGAATTGCTGGTTTCAAAGATTTCATTGATTTAGAGGACCTGCTTAGATGACCCTATTGATACAAGGATCTAATGTATCGATGCAGTATAATGAAAAAATTATAATTGCTAAAGTTATATCAGAATAGCCATACCACATATTTTACCTTTCGCACATTTCCCAGTACTTCAGAATTTTTTTTCTTTCTATTTTTATCTATGTCTTATTCTGTAGTAAATATAAGGTGGACTGTGCGTGTGTGAAAGGCAATCAGGAATGCCCTGTGCTCAAGCATAACCTGGAACCCACTGAGAATCTGGGTTCCAGCACACGGCGGCGTTGCCGCAAGGATAGAGAGCCATCACTGGACGAGAGCGGACAGAACCAGAACCTCACAATGGACTGTGATGGGTCTAAGGGGAAATCACTTAACGACGGCAAACAGAGGAAGCTCTCTCCTCTACGCCTCTCCATATCTAACAATCAGGTATACTCTACTACTGACATCAAAATAAGTCTCGTACCTACTTAAATACCATTATGGGGTTCACATGGTCATGGAAAACGTGATGATATCAATATCTATGTATATACAGTTTTTCAACTATTTGCTTTTTGTAAGTCTAGTATCTAAAAGCCCTTATCCATTTTTCATAAACTAGAAAAGTCATGGAAATTCATTGGTCAAAAGGTTTTGGAAGCCCTGCATTCTCATTCCAGGGCAAAAGAAACAAACATCTATCTTCATTTATGACCTTTGTGTTTGCATGTAAATGTTATGTTTGTTATTCTCTGCATGAATCTGTCTTTTTTTGGGACTTCAAGTCATTCTAATGATCTATTTGCTCATCTGTGTGTCATCCACAACTCCTGCCCGGCCCTAATTACAGTCTGTTCACCAGAAAACATATTTTCCTCATTATTTTGTTCCTTTTTTCTATATTTCAATGGTGGTGGATGGCAGAATGTAAAAACCTTCCTTTTTTGTCATGCTGATCAAAGCGTGAAAAAAATAACCCTTGCATCCTGCTGCATATAAGATTAAAGGACGTCCCAATAAAAGTAACTAGTCATTTGAATAGTTAAGCCAGTTAAATGGCTAACCCTCCTAATCTGTCAGCAAATGCATTTGATGCACAGATTCCCACAATATATCCTCCGAACTTAGGCCTGAGTCGATAATTGCCCCAAACCCTCCCACACTCTTTCTCCCTCTCTAATGCTCCTCTCTCCTGGTTTGTTGCCAGGCTATGATAAAGGCCCCTCTTGCCCTCTTGCAGGATCCTGAGTTAATAGAGGATCTAGAAGAGAAAACCTCCATTAGCTGTGAAGTAGAGATGGAGTCAGAGGAGCAAATTGCAGAAAAGAGGAGGAAGATGGTAAGTGCGTCCAGGTGAAAATGACCGCTAATGCAATCACGGTCGCCGTGGAAACGCAACTGGCGCCACCCCACCCTCTTTGTCTTTTTCCCCTCCTCGTTTTGTGGTGATTTGGATAGCTCCCAGAATGCTCCACCATTCCTCTATCCCCCCTCCTTCATCCCCCTATAAAGCTCTGGCTAATATTGCTGCTGCCGCCACAGCTTTTCTGCTCCTTTCACTGTGTTCTTTAACGTCCTTGAGGCTTAGCGTGAGGGCACTCATTCCTCCTGCTTTCTCTTTCTTTTGCACACTTCATCTATTACGGAGACTCTTTGATCCCCCTGTAGGATGCTTAAAGATCAAAACCCTTTTGTTTCATTTGTTTCGTCTTGTCTTAAGTGTCAAGACTATGTTAGTAGCGAAAGATGTGGTCATAAAAGTCGTAAAACCAGTGAACAAATAACACAAGAAAGCACTTCGGAAAGCCTGTAGCTTTGTTCCAAACCTATCAAGCTGCCTTGCAGTCCACTGCCTACAGTTGGGTCTACCAGGCAGTATCCTAATTGAAATTAAGCCTCATAAGTGTCCAATTTGGTATATTCAATAAAGGTAGCATCTGTGCATCATTTAAATAGCGCTCCTTATGTAAAGAAAATAGGAGAATGGACTCTCAATTGATTTCAATAGAGTTTGCTATAAACTATCAAAAGTTCATTGCTATGGGATCTCCTTCTCAATGAAGGATACACCCAATGCTGACTTAGAATTTGGCCAAAATAAGATATCTTAGAAGTCAATATAATCATGCTGCTTACCTTTTGGTAGAGCCCTCCTGTCTGGAGAGTGCCTATGATGGCTGTAAATGCTTACTATGTAGGCAGCTCACTAGGTTTTGGAACAAAGACTTCCTATTCCAGAAAAACATGCTGTTTGGATTTACAAGCCATTTAGCATTGAATTCTTGCATGGAAACTTGGTGGTATTCCCCTATAGATTGGGTTGGCAGTTTAAACCTTCAACCTGTGTCATTTCTTTGATTAAAAGTAAAGAAAACGGTCATCTTGCCCATTTGCCAATGAAAGCCCACAACACTTCATGTCTGCATGTCTCATTACACCCACAATGTCTGGTCAGTAGAACTATTCCTCTCCTTAAGCACATTTACTAGCATGGACACTTCATGTCCAACCAGGCAGCTGCTCAAAACTGCTCCCTAATTAGCATCAACAATCCTGAAAAAAAAAAGTTAAATACAAATTGCTTACACATTTATGTGAATTTAAAATTGTTAATAGTGAATTGTTTTTTCCAGATCAGGAGATTGCTAATGGGTTATGTTATATGTAGCTCTTGTTCTGGATTACGTGTAGTAACTCTGACTTAATATATGCTGCCTGTTTTGTGTGATAGTTTTGGTTTGGCCACCACTGTGTTTTTGCTTGCCACAAATGGTTATAGGGAGATGGAATTCTTTTTTTAACGCAGTGCCTCCTGAACCCATTGCACTCCCAAAACTTTCCTCAAATACATTCAGAAGTTGGCAGCTGCCCCTGGAATGTTCAGGAAATTAAAAGTGACAACCAATTCTTAAATGCCTTTCCATTTACATAAAAACAAATCAGAGCAATACATAATGCTATAAACAATGCCATATTAGTTGGATGAGATTTATGTTGAGGTTTAAATCTGGTGCGGTATTTGTGGAAAGTCCCCATCCTTCCCCTCATTTAATGCTCTGCTTCAACTGGCCAGCTATGCAATTGATGATTTCCTTACAAACTTACACTGAAATGGTTCTGATGATTTACCAGAGGATCTACGAACCTGTCTCAGAACCGGCCCAGGTTTGCACTGACTTTATAGCCAAACAATTACATAATTGACTAGGTGACAACCTGTCGGTAGAAAAGGGGTATTCCTTTAATCACACAGTATTCCCATACTGAAGCTCTGAAACCTAGCCACACTACCCATACCCTCGCGCGGCCCCGTGTCCTCTTGTGTGGACATTTAGTGTTGTCTTCGATATGCGCAATGCATTATTTAATTGCATTTAAACCAACTGATCTCAGTCAAGGAAAAGGGGCTGTCATTAAACGGTTAAACTTTTGACACACCGTGTCATGTGTCCAAACAAAATGGTGCCGATCTCAGTGGAGTTTGTCTTTGGGAGAAATGCCAACAAAACTACATCTGGTAAGAAACCTCCTTCAGTTTTTACATTTAAATCTGTTTGAGTCCAAAGATTCTCTAATTTCATCCAGTATGCCATTTAAAAAGAAATGTGTGATTTATTGCGAAACTGTACGCTGAAATGACCACTATAGTAGACTACAGTGCTATTTTTCCTTAGAAACAGTAGGTATTATGTAAAGTTTTACAACTTAGTCCCGCTGTCCATATATGAGTAAATTCATTTTTAGGAAAACTACAATTTTTTGTTATTTTTTTTTTTGCATGTTTATTAGGGGCTACTAGTTACAAATCAAAAAAGGAAATGATAAATGCACACAGCAGTCACGTTTGGGTCTCAGGAGGATACAGGACTAGGCTGACACATATGAGTGTGTGCATGGTGGTGTGATTGAACTGTTGGCCTGTGCATGTTTAAACCCTGATGGCTGTCTCTCTTGGCACCATTCAGGGCGGCCTAGCAGAGGAGTCCCATCGTCAAGGTGTGGGGGCTTCCTGCTGCAGAGCTCTGACAAAGGAGGTAAACCTGCCCCCTTTCATATCCCTAAACAAACCCACCCCTGCATTTTACTGTACAGGATAACCCCACACACTAGCCCCACCATCTTGTGCGTACTGACCCCATGCTGAGGCTGACATCTAGGCAAGTCGCTCAACATGGTCCACTTAAAGACACCCTTGTGTGGGATATTTTGACATTTTCTTTGGTAGGACATAATTAGATAAAATTTTTCTCATGCACATGTACACACACAGTGAATGGGGGGGTCAAACCACAGTTTGGGGGTGTCAAACCACAGTTTGGGGGTGTCTTATTTTGCCCCTTGACCAAAGAGAAGTGTCCAATTTCTCTCTTTTCCCACCTTTTGCTGCTGGCTATGGCCTGCTGATTTTGCTAAATGGCTAGCTGGTTTCCCAACTGTTATCTAGAAAATTTTCCCTTTTCAACGTTTTCTTTTCATCCTTTCTGTCTATCATTCACTCATGTAGACACGCGAAGAGAGAAAAATGGAGGCGATTCTGCAGGCATTTGCTCGGATGGAGAAGAGAGAGAAGCGGCGAGAGCAGGCATTGGAGAGAAGTGGCACTAAGGGAGAGGTTGGCAGGCGCTGCGAGATTAAGGAAGAGCCCCCTTCCACACCAGAGGCTGAATCTCCTGTTACGTTACAGGTATGCGTTCGCTCGACTTTGACCCAAAATATACTCAAGTATACAAATGCAAATTTGTCTAGCTACGCAAGCTCAATTTTGAGTATTGTTGCATTCTGGAATGTGTCGGTATGCTATTCATGACGAAGCACAAGTACGTATTGCAGTGTTAGCAAGGGGCATATAGTGTCAAATTGCATAAAACTAATAGCCTCCTACAATGTTTTTTATGGTCAGTTTGCTCTTTCAGGTAAACTACTGTCATAGCAGAGCAATACTTTTAGAATCTAGCTAAGTTAGATTTTATAAACATTATTAACTACTTTTTGTCTGAATAATAACACCTCTGATTTGATTACTGACATTTTGTTTATCTCGAGTACAGAGTTTTGTTAACACCACTGTAATGCAAAAACGTAATTTATGTAATAAAGGATTGCACACTTTGTATTAGTTGACTGATGTGTCTGTGTTTGCATACTTGCGTTAAGTATGTTTCTGGCTTTAACAGTGAGCTATTGTACTATTGTAACTGTAACAATTGTTTGTTGTTTTGACCTATAGCCCATGATAGAGGTAGTGAAGGAGGAGCCCTGTCTTAAGCCTGCAAAGGTGAGCCGTAACAAGCAGAGGAAAAGCTTCTCACGGAACCGCACGCACATCGGACAGCAGAGACGGCGAGCACGCACAGTCAGTGCCTGTTTGGACTTGGCGCCCAGTTCCCCTGGTGATCTTTTGGAGCCTTTAATGACAGAAACTCATGAAGGGGAGACACCTGCCACCCCCGAGACTGATGCTCCACCGCCCCATGCCCCAGACACAAGCCCACCCCATAGCAGCTCACCTGCCCCAACATACCGAAGTGGACAGAAGTACCCAAAAACTAAAAAGGTACAATTCTTAACCACTGACTCTAATAAAATGGATTATACAGCTGTTTATTCGCTTTGTCGCTTTGGATAAAATCATCTGCTAAATGAATAAAGGTAAAAATTTTGCAACTTCAAATTGTCTATCCCAGCAGCACTTAGTGAGTGAGTGGATAGGCGGTGACAAACAAGAGCGGGGAGCTGCGCGGACGCCGGAGCCGCCCCCAGAGAGACCACTGAGAATCAGCAGTGACCCTGAGGTCTTGGCCACGCAGTTGAACTCACTGCCGGGCATGGCCTGCAGCTCACATCTCTACAGCACGCCCAAACACTACGTCCGCTTCTCATCACCATTTCTGGCCAACCGCAGCCCCAGCACCCCCGGAGTGCCCACGGGCCGACGGCGTTCACGAGAACTGCCAGAAACACCGCCCACAACTGGCTCTTGCAAGAAGGTAAAGTTGCAACAAATTTTTTTTATAAAAGTGGTGCGTGCTACTTAAGGTGGGTTTTGCATTGGCAAGCACCTTTCACATTTTCACATCTAGTAGCACAGTTTTAAGTATTCATATTCAGGCAAGCAAGGCTTCTGTTCTGACTCATATGTTCTGTGCAGCGCTGGCTGAAGCAAGCTTTAGAAGAGGAGGGCTCCACCAGCCCAGGAGGAGGACGACCAACTCTGCTGATGACCAGTGAGAGCCCCCTCAGCCCCTCTATCAACGGAGAGTCCTGCAGCCCTCTACCCTTCTACAACGGCAGTTGCTCACTACCAGGTAGGCCAACGGACCAACTGCAAGTTAATTAAGGTTGCCCAAAGCTTTCCAGATCTATTTTAGAAGTTTGTTAAATCTTCCTCAATGTGTGTGTTTTAGAGTTGCCTACGCCATTGAAGAAACGCCGCATATGTTCGCTCGATCCTTGTATGTCAGAAAGTTCAACCCCATATGGGTCTCCCTGTGCCACCCCAACCCGATCAGAGTCAACAGAAGCACCAGGCATGCCCCTGCTGCTAGCCACGCCTCCTAGACCACGCCCAGAGGAACCCAGTACTGAACCCTCAACACCCTTGCAGATTCCCACCCACCCTCTACCACAGGAGGTAAGAACAAACAAAAGTGGTAACTTTCAGTCGTCATTGTTGTAGACATACAAATCAAATCCTGAAACTGTTACTTAAATTTAATTCAAAAGTATTTAAAAATGTATAACTTTACCATTGACAATACTGTTGGTAGATTTTGGAACTGACACAAGGAGGTGCTAACACATCAGTTGTACGAGCATGGTTATCTGCAGTTAAAATGGCCATATTTTTGGCCTAGCTGATATAGCGTCTGTTAGTTCTGCAAAGTTGGCTCATTTTCTCATATGATGCATTATTTTGGTAAAAAGCAACAAAAGTGTCTTGTTGTTTTAGTGTTAACTTCAATTTATTTGCAAACAGAGTGAGTCATCTATGGACAGCTCTCCAGATGGTAGCCGAAGGCCCAGCACACAAGACGTGAGTTCACTACCTACTTTAGTTCTCCAAACCCTGACACGATGGCATTATACTTCATTGTCAGATCTAACATTTCTCATTGTCTTTATTTCAGGCCGAGCGGCCTCCTTCACTCTTGGCATCTCCCAACCTGAGAACCACAAGTCTTGATACGGCTCCACAGGAGACTACAAAACCTGTAGAGTCCCAGAGTCCGCCACCCTCCCTCGCTGAGCCCCAGGACACAGCAGGAGATGAAGGTTTGGAGATCGAGGGTGGTGCTTCAGAAGCTGCATCAACATCTGAGACACCAACATCCTCTTATCCCCCCTGGAGGAAGAGTCCAGAGCGAGGTGGCCTCTCTTTTTCCTCAGTGAACTCTAACCTGAGAGACCTCACACCCTCTCACACTTTAGAGATGGGGGCATACAGGCCAGATTCAACGTCAGCCGGCCCGTTCAGTGAGGCAGCACCCTTGTATTCCTGCAGTGAGGAAAGCAGTGGCGTGAACTTCACCCGCTCACTGAGTGCAGATGGCACAGGGGAGGGAGGTGCTGCAAAGAACCCACAGAAGAAAAAGGTCTGATTGTTTTTGTAATTTTAAAATGTGTAAGATTTACTTGAATTTAAATTTTTTAAATGAAGATTTAATGTCCCATGCTAATGGAAAACCTGGCAATATCAGGGAATTTTATGTGATGCCACTTTACATCGCTTGTGCTTTTAGGTCTCTCTTCTGGAGTACAGGAAACGTCAGCGTGAGGCTCGGCGAAGTGGCTCAAAGGGAGAATGCAGCTCACCCATTTCCACAGCACCACCAGTAGATGTATTTCCTGTCGCTGTGGAAATGGCCCCTGAGCCACCTGCTCTTGCCACAGTGCCAACCCCGAGGACCCCTCAGCCTAGTGAGGAACCCGACACCCCACCTCAGGGAGAGAGAGATGGAGAAGGCCAGTGGTATGTCCCTAAATTATCTTCAATTCCACTAGGATATGCTCTCAGCCATCTTTATTTGTAAACTTAATTTCACTAGAGATTTGTTTTGGTAGTTTGGATGAAATGCTATGCATCAATTAGATTGTTTTATAACTTTAGCTATGGAACACAAAGATGCCTTAAAGTATTTGTGTAGACATTTTGCTCAAATTGATGGTTGATTAGGCTTATTGATCTGTGATAAGCACAGCAGCAGAATCAGCAGTTTCACAATATGACTTAAAAATTATTGCATTTTGGTGTATATAACAGGACATCTTCCACATCAGTGGAGCAGGCCAGGGAGCGCAGCTACCACCGGGCCTTATTGTTGAGTGATCATCACAAGGAGGGAGGTAAGAGAAAAATGCGTAAGTCAATAATTTCTTAGCCATGGGCAGGGATGCAAACTACTCAACTTTCAGCTAAAGTTACCATTTCTGAAGCTAATTTGCCCAAATTATTGGGTGCAATTTTCTAAATTTTTCTTATTAAAGTCCCTTGAATTAGTTATTTTGAGTTTAAACATTTAAAATGGCTTTATAAACAACAAAAATCTTTCAAATCAACAGAAATTATACATCTGGAACACCTTTTATGACTTTCTAACCTTTTTCACTGTTCTTGAGTTTACATCCCCGATAGAAAACCTGGATGCAATTAATTTAAATTGTAATGTATATGTACATTTAATTTTATTCAGCTCCATGTTCTAAACACTGGTTGGAATAGGGCAGAACCCTTGCGATGTGTCTGGGGACATTGATTACATGGAAGTACACAACATCAATTCCATGGTGAATTCTTGATGGAAAATGCCCTTATATAAAACAAACAGATTGGACAGATGTGACAGAAATGGAGTACTTTACAGGCTTTGTAAGGCAGACATTAATTACCACAGAAGCGCACGTCAAGTGTGAACTATCAGCTAAAAGCTACACACATACATGTCACTGATGAAAGACTGCTGCTGGTGGTCAGCCTGTTGGGGTTCTCTCGAAAGTAATTTAAACTTTGACCCAGTTGCCGCTGATCTTCCGAAGCTTCAGCTAACGATTACTGGACAATTTGGGTGAAGTAACATTACATGGGCACGGCCTGCACTAAAAGCAAAAAATGTTTGTCCATGTTCAGAGTGGCATACCACCATACTACTTACTATTTCTGCCATACATAGATATGGTACAAGCAGTATGAGTAGTATGGGTACTATGCCATTCCCATTCTACAGCGCTTTTCATGTAAACTTCAAAACGCACTTGACTCTGCCTTTGAGTCTGTGCGTTAATACCCTGACATGAATCATGTGAAATTTCATGATTGCTGTAGCAAAGTGGATAGCCACAGCCTGCCAACCAATTAATATTGTGGATTGTAATTAATACGCAACCTATGGGAGACTAGTTCTTTCAATTAGTCAGCCTCCCAATTAGACTTGGGAAATGTTTTGTATTAGTTGAATTGGTGACATTTTAGTGCATTTTTATCTTTTTACTGTGAAGACTTTGTTTGAAAAATGTTGATTAAGCATTATATTGTTACCAAATGTTTTGTTTTATTTCCTTAGAAGGAAATAAATGCATTTTGACAGGAAAAGATGTATGTATGTATATTTGTGTTCCGTGTTAAAATATAATTTAGTGTACCCATTGAGGGTGTCTGCCTATACGTCTAGCTAATAACTATGTCATATGGGGCATAAAGCAGCCCTCAAACAATCATTTTCTAATCTCTAGATTAAAAATGTTTGGTTTATTGGAGACTTTAGTGCACTGCAGTCATTCAAATCCAAGGATTAATCCCAGACAAAATAAAAAATACAAATTACTGTCATGGAAATAAACGTTTTACTTAAATCCCGGAAAGTACTTCAATGCACTCTAATATTACTTTGAGTTAAAATGTCCTTTTTGTCTTCAGACAGTGGTGAGACAGAGGGTGGGGATGTCCAGATTAAGGAATGTCCTTCACCCAAGACCTGCAAGAGTCCTTCAACACATGCCGTAAGAAAAGCTTCTCTCAATATACTACTCTGGCTTAAGCATCGTTCCAAGTTATGTCATCATCTACATTTATTTCTTCACTCACAGCCCTGTTCTCCTGCACCCCAGACTGTGTCTCGCCCATCAAAGGAGGAAGACAATGAATCACAGCCTCGTGGTCCTGCTCAACCCCAAGCTCTGTCCGTCCAGCAGTCCAGCACTAAGACCCCCGGCTCCAAACCAGCCGCTCAGACGCCCAGCAAGCTCCACAGCGCCTCCCAGAGTCACTATGTTGGATCTTCGCTCATGCACTCTCCCAAAGCGCAGCCCCAAGGTTCACCTTACCGCGGCCAGCGATCCTTCCACACGGCTCCTCCTCAGAACCAGCCTCAACCCCTGGCCACATCAGGCCCGGCAACTTTCCCTCAGTTTAACCCCCAAAATGCCCCGCCTCCTCCTCCCCCTCCTCCTCCAGCACCACCCACCTCGGCTCCCTACTTCCCCGTGCAGCCTACTGCAACTGCTGCGCCATTTCCTGCGTTCAAACCCACTGTGGCCTCACCTTTTCCTCCTGGCTCACAATCTCTCCTGCAGCCGCATCATGCTTTGCATTACCAAAGGAGTGCAGCCCCTCCCCCACCACCCCCTCCTCCTCCACCACACCCACAACCTGGTCCTGCCTTGCTGCATGTCAATCTGCAACCTCCAATGGCGCAGCACCAGCTACTTCTGAGCTCTGCCCCACCCCCTCCTCCTCCTCCTCCGCCGCCTCAGGGACAGTGTTCCCAACAGCCCCCGCCTACTAGTGGCACGCTTCTGTCAATCAAACCAGGACAACACCCTCCACCCCTCCCACTTCCACCACCAGCCCCCTCTAGTAGTGCGCCACACCCGTTCCAGAACATGGGTGGCTTCCAAACCACTCTACTTCACCAGTCGGTACCAACTAACCCATCGGTTACCCCTTCCGCCTATCAACAAACTGTATTACCCCCGCCCCCTCCTCCACCACCCCAACAAACTCCACCCACGCAGACCCCGCCCAATCCAAATGTCTCGCAGATCGCCGGCAGCAACCGAGGGCCTGCCCCTTCGTCCACGCCTTTCCACAATGCTGGCTAT
Source organism: Moxostoma hubbsi (assembly GCA_032164185.1). NCBI lineage: Eukaryota > Metazoa > Chordata > Actinopteri > Cypriniformes > Catostomidae > Moxostoma > Moxostoma hubbsi. The sequence continues at coordinate 8,083,531 of JAVLUX010000041.1, forward strand.
ATGGGCACAGGATGGCACTGACCACACCCACCTAAACCCCACCCCCAGATAGACTCGCTAAGAGAGAGGGGTGGAGGTACACCATGTAACATAGGCAACACAGCACCATTGTAAATATTTTTTATGTACCTTTTCACAAAGGCTAACGGAAAACGGTGGGGAAAAGGCTACATTTTAAAAAGAAAAATGAGAAACTGTAAAACAAGACTGTAAAAGATGATGGTTAATGACCCCTGAAGCTGATCACTTACCTGGAACACCCTACACCCCCTTCCCCTCCTTCCCATTACCCTGTACTGCCATTCTGTCTTTTTCAGATGTCTTTTTTTACTTATAATGTTTTTATTCATTTTAATCCCCTTTTCCAGTCTCTTCCTGTTGGATCCCTCCTCTATCCTCCCTATGCAATGGGACATTCCAGTTTCCTCCTCACCTTTCCCTTGTTTTCCTGTCATCTCTTTTTTCTCTCATCAGTTATTTGTTTTATCTAGTGGCTCATTATATAGCATAAAGGTTTTTGTATAGAGAAAAAACAATACAGAATTATTATTTTTTTTATTCCTCCATGTAACAAAAGTATCTGTGGACCGCTGCAGGAATTCAGAAGAGACATTTACGATAGACCGCTTCACTGCCCCAGGAGTCTGCACTTGTGTGATTGATAGAGTGTCTGTTTTTAAGCGGAAGGGAGAGTGTATGCTTGCATGTCATCCGCTTTCATGTGCATATTTGAAATATGCATGAGAGGCGGAAGGTAAATATGGTGCAGAAAGTTACACGATGTTCTCTGATGCAGATTTAGAGAGCAAGGTTCTTCCTGTAGGCGGCAAGCGGTTTATTTTTGATTATCAATGGTTATTTGTAGAAAGTGTAATTTAATGTATAGGTGGTTACTCCAGCTTTCTCCAGAAACAGTTGTACATATTGGCTTCTTTTCTTTTCTATGCTTGTATAATTCGCTCACATCCCCATTTTGGAATATGGTTGTAAATACAAGCGCTCATGGCAAAAAAAAGCTGAATGTTTCTGTGACCGTAGCACTATTTTTATTTCTTCCTCTGTTTGTTTTTTTTCTTTTTTTTTTCTACTGTTTGTGTGTGTGTGTATGTGTATGTGAAGGACAGAGGTTCACATACACAGCACGGGTTGGCTATTTTCATGGTTCATTATAATAAATCACTGTAATGACAGTTTTATACCAACCAAAGCATCCGTGTCTTTTACTGAGAAGTGGAATTGGGTGTTTGTGTACATGTTTGTTGCTAATGTGGTTTTCTTTCACAGTGAAGTTCTCGGGTGAAGAGATGACGCTTTATGTACCAGCCTGCTTTTATTCAGACTGTCTTAGGGCTTCAAGGACCATCATGTTTGCCACTGATAATATAAACCTACCTTGTTTAACCTTTTTATTAAATAATTGAAGCTTCAAAGCCTTTTATGAACAAGCCCACATGGAATATGTGCCTAGATTAATTTCATGGCATTTTAGAGCGTCCCAAACATCAATTTTGAAGCTACTATGTTTTTAGAAAATGCATGTTGCTTTCTCAATACTAATTAAGGACTATAACTACCATGAGCATGGGAGAGGCATGCTTTATGAAACGGGCAACTATTGTAGAGCTTATTTAGTGCCGAGTTGGCAACATGCATTTTTAAAAGACACAATGGCTTCATTTAAGGTAGGTATACTGTTTAATTCGGTCTACAACGTAATTACATTTGTAATTTTCACAACAGCTCTTATTTGCTCGTAATTACAAAAGCCCTATTCTAAAACCCTATAGGAAATTCCTGAGAGAACCTATGGTGAATTTGCCTTCTGGGTTCATCACATTCCCAGTGGGTCAGAAGTTGACATACACTTTGTTAGTATTTGGGAGCATTGCTTTTAAATTGTTTAGCTTGGGTCAAACATATTGGGTAGACTTCCACAAGCTTCTCACAATATGTTGCTGGAATATTGGCCCATTCCTCCTGACAGAACTGGTGTAACCGAGTCAGGTTTGTAGGCCTCCTTGCTCGCACATACTTTTTCATTTCTGCCCACAAATGTCCTATCGGATTGAGGTCTGGGCTTTGTGATGGCCACTCCAAAACCTTGACTTTGTTGTCCTTAAGCCATTTTGCCACAATTTTTGAGGTATGTTTGGGGTCATTGTCCATTTGGAAGACCCATTTATGACTGAACTTTAACTTCCTGGCTGATGTCGTGAGATGTTGCTTCAATATATACACTATACATATATACACTTCCTCATGTTGCCATCTTATTTTCTTTAGTGCACCAGTCCCTTCTGCAGCAAAGAACCCCTGCTACTACCCTGATGCTGCTACCCCCATGCTTCACAGTTGGGATGGTGTTCTTTGGCTTGCAAGCCTCACCCTTTTTCCTCCAAACATAATGATGATCATTATGGCCAAACAGTTCAATTTTTCAGACCAAAGGACATTTCTCCAAAAAGTAAGATCTTTATCCCCATGTGCATCTGCAAACTGTAGTCTTGCTTTTTTATTCTCATTGTGGAGCAATCTCTTCTTCCTTCCTTATCTATATCTATATATCCTATTACTGTGGATATAGATACTTGTCTACCTGTTTCCTCAGCATCTTCACAAGGTACTTTGTTGTTGTTCTGGGATTTATTAGCACTTTTTGCACCAAACTATGTTCATCTCTAGGAGACGGATGAACATGGTACATTCAGGCATTTAGAAATTGCTCCCTGAACCAGACTTGTGGAAGTCCACAATTTTATTTCTGAGGTCTTGGCTGATTTATTTTGATTTTCCCACAATGTCAAGCAAAGAGGCACTGAGTTTGAAGGTAGGCCTTAAAATACATTCACAGGTACACCTCCAATTCAGTACACCTCCTATCAGAAGCTAATTGTCTAAAGACTTGACATCATTTTCTGAAATTTTCCAAGCGCCTTAAGGCACAGTTAACTTAATGTATGTAACCTTCTGACTTCATCTGTAAATACAGTTATAATAAATACAGGTCACACACATAAGAGTAAATACAACCACATTGTCTTTATTTCAGTTTGTAGAGGTAAAATCTTTATTCATTTATATCTGGGTGAATTGTCGTCAATGAATATTTGTAATGAATTTTTTTTATTATTGGTGTATTTACATCATTTCCTGCATTCAACACCATCTGACAAGACAGAAACCCAATAAATGAATATTTTTTTTTTTTAATTCAATTTTTCTATCCCTTCAAAACTTCCAGCATCGTCAAAAATATTCCAAAAGCAGTCACGGACATAGGGAGTTACAACAGGTACACAGGGATGCCATTTCCTGTAGGTTTTACTATTTGAAACTACATCATCCAGGTACTTTTTCTTTAAGATTCTAGACTGTTTTTTTCTTTTTTCTTGGTGGGACAGAAATGACTACACCAAGAGTACAAACGGTACCAGTTCTGAACATCATAAATATGGCACACATAACTATACAGCACCAACACTGCAGAGAAGGAAATATTGAAATAGAGACACATAAATTCAACGTGTTCACTTGATACATAATACTTTAAAACACTCTCCTACTTCAGTATATACTTGGCTTGTGCACAATTACTAATGGCAGAGATGTCCGCCCCTATTTTTGACACTTAATGTTTTTTAATTAAATTATATTAACAGTGAATTCTCTCCACCTCGGTTTACATATCCCTTTAAAACAATGTCAGAGAATGCAGTGGTGGAATAATTGTACATTTGAAACCCCATTAATTGATCACTTGCGTTTAAATTGGCCTCAGTGATGTAGTCATGATAGTGTCCATTCTTGTAGCTCAACACAGGTCTTGTATTTCAACACGGGTCCAGATAGAAACATTAACAGGCCGGTAATGTCTGTGGTGCAGCTCTGCCGGAATCACCGTCCCATCTGGAAGCCTGTGAACATTTCCCTTTACATTAGAACACCTGCCTTGACTTGGAAATTACAGTCTAATAGAACCTTGATTTTTTTTTTTTTTTTTTTGTATTTTACAAAATGTTTTTTTTACTATGAGGGAGGCATGAAGAGATGGGACAAAACATAAAATAAATTACACACATTTTTTTTTATGGATATCCATGTCAAAGTAATGTTTCTAAATGGTGCATGAGCTGTCCCATCATGCTAGTGGCACAGAACGGGGTAAATCAAGCTAGAGATGTGTTGAAAAGCATTTCCAGGAAAGTAAAGTGAAAGAAGAAATAGGGACAGAAAAGCAGTCAGTATTTCAAAATTCATTCCTTCATTTGTTCTTGTCCCTCGCTTTAACATTTTCCAAACCGCTGCAGTCAGGTTTCCTGCACTCAAGATGACTGGGAAATCTGGATTGTGACTTTAATTTTATTTTCAACGATGCAAAAACACCTGAAAACAGACAAAGGAGATGTTTTGACTGTCAATATAAGAGTATAGTGATAATATAGTGTCACAGTTACATCATATGATAGCACAGTAAGATATTGGAGAGCATTTTATAAATCTGGGCTAAATTAGGCTAAAATTAGCCTAACGTGGAAATTAAGGAGTTACTCTTAAAAATGAGGAGGTGTGTCACTCCTAATTTTAGGACTAGTAAAATGTTAATCTAACAATAATTAATGAAACTAAAAGTAGCTCCTAAATCCACAACAGCTTAAAAGTAATCCTGAGGACTTCTAAATTACTAAGAGTGACTCACAAAAGATTCAAAGCATGGCTGCTGTCATCAATCCACATTGCAAAGAATATATTCGAAAATTATTATGACATTGACCATTTAAAAAGGTATTGCCTGAATCACAAATGAGTCGATGTATTTTAAGAATATAATATTATAATGTTGACATTGACCTTTAAAACGGTGTTGTCTGAATTGCGAGTGTGTTTTCATTATTGTAATCTTAGTTAGAGATGCATTTACCTCTCCCACAAACCCAATTACACTGGAGATAAAGATTTTAAAAACTCTGCGCTTCCTGGTCACATCAAAATGAAACCGTGTTGCATGGATAAATGGGAATTTCTGTCATTCGTCAGTAGAGCAGTCTATCAAACTATACACTGTATGTCTCTCTAGACCGCACATTGTCTGACAATTCATAGTGTATTTTTTCTTGTGGATTTGCGCTCGCTGCAGAGGAAAAAAAGGGGCATTCACAGGTAATCACAGGGCTACCTGTCCATCCATAAGTGCGTGTTTATGGGGGCCTGGGTAGCTCAGCAAGTAAAGACGCTGACTACCACACCTGGAATCGCAAGTTTGAATCCAGGGTGTATTGAGTGACTCCAGCCAGGCTTCCTAAACAACCATTTAGCCCAGTAGGGTGGGTAGAGTCACGTTGGGTTAACCTCCTCAAAGTCGCTATAATGTGGTTCTCGCTCTCAGTGGGGCACCACTTGATTTGAGGTGTGTGTGGATGCCGCGGAGAATAGCGTGAAGCCTCCACACACGCTAGGTCTCAGCGGTAGTGTGCTCAACAAGCCACGTTATAAGATGCACGGATTGACGTCTCAGAAGCGGAAGGAGACTGAGATTTGTCATCCGCTACCTGGATTGAGGCGAGTCACTACGCCACCACGAGGGCTTAGAGCGCAGTGGGAATTGGGCTTTCCAAAATCCCAAAAAAAGAGCACGTTTATAAAACATGATGTCATCCATAACAACAAAGTGAACTCTGCTTTACACTTATCTTAAGGTATCCTTAGTAAAAAAAATTGGAGAACTCCTAGTGGTAAAATTAAAAATCTTTGTGTATACGGGCCCAAAACATTATACATGAACTACACACCTGTGATTACTCCAATTTGAACAAAGTGTTTCTTTGTGATGAAAAAGTCTGCTATTTAATTAAATAAGTTTGTACTCTGTATGTGCCTCACACTACAAAGTATATGCGCTATTCGCTGTAATCTGTCACAAACAGAGCGCTCGATGCTCATGGCGGTGTTTTCCCTGTATGAGGAGGAGCTTTACAATGTACACTACCGTTCAAAAGTTTGGGGTCACATTGAAATGTCCTTATTTTTGAAGGAAAAGCACTGTACTTTTCAATGAAGACAACTTTAAACTAGTCTTAACTTTGAAGAAATACACTCTATACATTGCTAATGTGGTAAATGACTATTCTAGCTGCAAATGTCTGGTTTTTGGTGCAATATGTACATAGGTGTATAGAGGCCCATTTCCAGCAACTATCACTCCAGTGTTCTAATGGTACAATGTGTTTGCTCATTGGCTCAGAAGGCTAATTGATGATTAGAAAACCCTTGTGCAATCATGTTCACACATCTGAAAACAGTTTAGGTCGTTACAGAAGCTACAAAACTAACCTTCCTTTGAGCAGATTGAGTTTCTGGAGCATCACATTTGTGGGGTCAATTAAACGCTCAAAATGGCCAGAAAAAGAGAACTTTCATCTGAAACTCGACAGTCTATTCTTGTCCTTAGAAATGAAGGCTATTCCATGCGAGACATTGCTAAGAAATTGAAGATTTCCTACAACGGTGTGTACTACTCCCTTCAGAGGACAGCACAAACAGGCTCTAACCAGAGTAGAAAAAGAAGTGGGAGGCCGCGTTGCACAACTGAGCAAGAAGATAAGTACATTAGAGTCTCTAGTTTGAGAAACAGACGCCTCACAGGTCCCCAACTGGCATCTTCATTAAATAGTACCCGCAAAACACCAGTGTCAACATGTACAGTGAAGAGGCGGCTGCGGGATTCTGGGCTTCAGGGCAGAGTGGCAAAGAAAAAGCCATATCTGAGACTGGCCAATAAAAGAAAAAGATTAAGATGGGCAAAAGAACACAGACATTGGACAGAGGAAGACTGGAAAAAAGTGTTGTGGACAGATGAATCCAAGTTTGAGGTGTTTGGATCACAAAGAAGAACGTTTGTGAGACGCAGAACAAATGAAAAGATGCTGGAAGAATGCCTGACGCCATCTGTTAAGCATGGTGGAGGTAATATAATGGTCTGGGGTTGCTTTGGTGCTGGTAAGGTGGGAGATTTGTACAGGGTAAAAGGGATTCTGAATAAGGAAGGCTATCACTCCATTTTGCAACGCCATGCCATACCCAGTGGACAGCGCTTGATTGGAGCCAATTTCATCCTACAACAGGACAATGACCCTAAACACACCTCCAAATTGTGCAAGAACTATTTAGAGCAGAAGCAGGCAGCTGGTATTCTATCGGTAATGGAGTGGCCAGCGCAGTCACCAGATCTGAACCCCATTGAGCTGTTGTGGGAGCAGCTTGACCGTATGGTACGCAAGAAGTGCCCATCCAACCAATCCAACTTGTGGGAGCTGCTTCTGGAAGCGTGGGGTGCAATTTCTCCAGATTACCTCAACAAATTAACAGCTAGAATGCCAAAGGTCTGCAATGCTGTAATTGCTGCAAATGGAGGATTCTTTGACGAAAGCAAAGTTTGATGTAAAAAAAATCTTATTTCAAATACAAATCATTATTTCTAACCTTGTCAATGTCTTGACTCTATTTTCTATTCATTTCACAACGTATGGTGGTGAATAAGTGTGACTTTTCAGGAAAACACAAAATTGTTTGGGTGACCCCAAACTTTTGAACGGTAGTGTATGTTCAGTGCAGCCGGCATTGGCACAACACTGTCTCCATACATTCACTAGTGCTCTGCTCACATTTGAAGCACGCTGTATATGCAAAGAAAACTATATATTTATCTCATTGAACTGCAGCTTTTGCTGTTAAATAATCTCATTAGAACATAAAGTAATACGAATTTTTGTGCTGATTGTTTATGTAATGACATTCGTACGTATGGTAACGTTTTTTTGGTATCTGAGCATTTTTACGAGCTCGAGGACCAAGTACATGAGCGCGTTATCGAACCCTATTCATTTACCAGTATTGGTACATGGACATCCCTAATATAAATACAAAACCCTTCTTTTGGTGAATATATAGGCCATAAAATGCTTAATTTGGAAAATACTTAAGTTTAAAGCATTGTAATAGTTCCATGTTATGCACCAAATCTTAAATGGTTTTTTTTTTTTTATCTTGATTTTGGTTTGACAAAAATGTCATTTTTTAAAAAGCTCAAAGTATGTGCCTGTTATAGTAGTGAAAGACTTTTTAACATTCTATAAATCTGTTTAAAAACTATCAGCTGAATAATCATTTATTGGCCTTTTCCACCACTTTATTTATTGGCCGACGTTTAAAGTCGATGCAATAATAGCTACAAAAATTGAAAGGCTTATTTGCAGATGCCACTTGGTTTGATATTTTGTTATCTAATGCAATAACATTTATTTTTAAGTGTGACTTAAGTGTCCAGATAATTTTGTTTCGAGGCCACTGTATATGGAGGTCTTCATTGGCCATACTTGCTCACCCATGTGTATCTTCCATCTATGCATTTCCAGTCTCTGTTGAAGAAAGGAGAAAAGTTCATCAAAATTAAAGAACCATAAAATCACTGCAGTCACAGTTAATATGCATTAAATTATTCCCTTTTTTTATAAGTTTGATTGCATAACCAGTGACAGTCACTAGATGGCACAAAAACACCCATCAAGTGGCATCACAAACTGCACCAGAACAAATTCTCTATTGCTGCTCATTCTTATTCATCACAACCAAACAGTTTTAATCACCATTTGTAATGCATTTCATACAAAACCTTCACAAACCTATGTAACTGACTGTACATTGTACAGGACTGGATTCCCAGGATTTCAAAGAAGCAAACTTCATCATTTATTCAATTTCATACAGGGCACTTTATAGTAGTTCATATCAATAAATACAGATTCGTTCGAGGTGTGCTTTTCGTAATAGCATGGGTTCCAGATTACACTGTGCCTGTGATTAATATGGAGGGGCTGAAAGCAAGCTGTGTAAACAGTCATTTGTAATTCATGACTTATTCCAGAGCCCCAGGCTACAGTTAACCTCAAACCACTGTGAATTCACTCTCTCTCTCATATCTCATTCATTTTTTTGGCCCTATCATCTGATTCTGTCTTTAATGACCATAGCTCAGTCTTTTTTTCTCAGGCTGGTCTGTCCTTGCTTGATCTGGCCGCTCATGGTTGGCTGGGTTTGTCTTATAATGAATGAATTGGACCGATTGGCACAACAACTGTGCAGTGAAAACCGATGCTTTGGATAGTTTATGGGAAGAAATGGAGAATGCAGTTTGTAATTGTTTATGGGTAAATGATGCATGTATGAATTATAATTATAATCATATAATGTTTATGTGTGTGTGAAATACACACAATTTATCCAGATATTGGCATCTCTTCTGATCATACCCGTCAACATTTGGGTACTAAAATCAGGGAGACCTCCGAGCGCCCTGTGCATCCAGAGCATGTTTTCACGTCAGTGAGAGAGCATACTGGTCTCCATGTTGAGGCTGTATTCAGAGGCAGGCTAAATACATAAAAATTGTGCCGTTGTGATTTAATGTGCTGAGTAACGTCAATTTTTCCACCGTGTCCGATATTAAAATCAGTGCGACACACTTTGCAAAAGGCGTGGGCATTATTGATATGGCTACAAGATATGAAAATAAATTCTTCCGTCTAGCTGTTGTTAAATTTACATGTATATTTATTTATTTTTTGCTGGCGCACCACCTGGGTTTTCTCCTCTCATCTACCAGTGATGCTTGATTCAACTTCCTGTGTCTACCACCTGTGCAGATATCAAGAGCGCAAATGGGTTATAGGTTGTCAGGTTGACGTCACAAATGGGTTGAAATGTGTATGATGTGTCGATTGTGTGAGTAGGATGAGTTTCATACAAGATCTGGCAACTGGACAACCTTGGAATAATATATTGATTTGATTATTCATATAACGAGGTTTGGACCATACAAATTACGGGAGTTTCCCGGGAGAAATAATAAAACGGGAGGGGGGGCAGGAGATGGGTGTGAAATACGGGAGACTCCCGGGAAAAACGGGAGTGTTGACAGGCATGCTTCTGATATCTGCATTCTTTCACACAGAATAACTGAGTTTATGCACTTTCTCTTAATTTGATCTTTCCTTGGTCTTTTCCCTAGAACTAAAATTAGAAATACCACCTGCCTTTGAGGGATAGCAAGTAGCAAATCATGGTTGAGTGTCTTTTGTTGCACTAAAGCTTTTATTTCGCACCACCAAAGGAAGTTGCAGGTGTAGTTTTGACCATGCTATAAAGTAAACTAAAGACTAATGGCTATTTAAAAAAAAGAAAAAAGTACAAGCCCTTTAATGTCCCACCTCAAATTCCATTTATAACAGGAAGTATTAAGTATTTTAATCATAACACTTTTTTTTTTTTCCCAACAGTCTTTCAATTATTAAGATGCACACGTGAAGACAATAACTTGAGATGACGATCTCATCTATCCCATGGCAAGAAAACATGACATTTCAAAGACACGGAACAACTATTCTTCTGGCAAAATTATCTTACTGTCTCCCAGCAGCTCCTCGGACATGAGCCCATCCTGCCTGTTGCCCAACACAAAAGCCAGGAATGAGAGAATGAGGGCGTCCATGATACCCATAATGGCCAGGATGTATGCCCAGCGCACTGAGCACGCTCCGATGGTGTATTTATCAGTTTCTTCTCCACACATTCTCTTCACCTCATCCGCATCCCAGCCATCAGGATAAATCATACAGCCCAGCACCAGACACGTACCTGAGAGACACAGAGCAATCAGACCATATGAGCTATCTCAGCAAAATGAATATAGGTTTAATCATCTGCAGAGCATCCTTCCCCGCTCAAGCAATATGATTGATGACAGTTCTAGAGTTAAAGCCGGGAAACAGAATGAGCTGAAATGGAAACAGTCATGGTAGTTTAGTTGTTTGTTTGGTTGTGACGTGTCTGATAGCTGATATGAATGAGGAGAAAGGTATCCTGGACGAGCCCCCAATTAGTTTTTTTCATTTAGGGTCCGTTTAGACTAAATGTGTTCTTGCGTTAAAAAAAGCTAGAATTGAACAGAATGCAGGTGTCTCAATATGCTTACAGAGCCATAGTGCAAATGACCCTTCTGACTGTTTTATAGGGACACAAGCACCCATGTTATAGCTGTAGTTCAGCCACAGTTTCTCACGGCTCATGAGTTTTATTACTCCTCTGTTTCTACATAAACCCCAAGACAAGCAATAGACCTGATCTTAGATCATCGGTTGTTGGCACCGCCATCATCCCTGATGTATTGTAACTTGAAAAAAATGTATCATGCATATCACAGTGCCTAGTCATGGCAAATCCTGAAAGACGTCATGCTGAGTGAGGTGAATACTACATGTGCCAGTTATGATGCATTGATAATTTACTGCAGATGCAGTCTATTATATAAGAGGAATCATTTGTAATGTCACCAGGGGTTCTCAGTTATACGATGGAAGATTCTGCCTTCAAGTCATGTCGGAATTATCATATTTACGAGATGAACGCTACCACAAAATTGTAATTACCAGTGGGAAACAGGATTTTCTTTAAACCCCAACTTTCTGATTTGGGGGCATGTCAATAAAATAATCATGGTGGAAGCTAATTGGTATTTGTCATAATTATGCTTTACAATTATGTACAATTTCGTTTTGTTTGCACTTTATGTAATGAAGCTTTACAATTGAAAATAAAATATGGCTTTATTAATGAATTATTAAATAATCATCTGATCACGATTATTTGATTTATTCACGACTGATTGAGATATCTGTGATTATTGTGCATTTTAAAAAATTCCAAGCATATTTTACTATCAAAATAAATATAGAAATGCCATGAATGTCTAAATTTCCAGTGTCAATACAATATGTGGGCACTCCAAATGATCTCGATTTCACTGAGCCGTATACGTAAATTACGTGTATAAGTGAAGACTTTAGGACAGAAATATTTGACTATTGCATAATATGTGGCAGCCAAGCAACTGCCATTGAGATGAATGGGAATGCTAACAGATAGCTTTCTACATGTATGTGGGAGGGCGGGGCCGGGTCGTGATGATACACACCCGGTCCCGTATCAGGCTAATCAAGCATCCGAGAGGGATAAAGGCCGATGGCAGACAGTGGTGCGACGAGAGAGAGATCATTTACGGACATGTCCATCGTCATGTGTGTGTTTGTCCTTTGTGTTAAGTTTATTATTAAAACCTTATTTATATTGTCAAGCCGGTTCTCGCCTCCTCCTTGCCCATCGAAATCCCCTTACAATGTATTATTGAGCTCCTTGATAAAACACAAAGATAAAGCACCAATTAGTACAACTACTGTGCATTATTTGCTATTCATTTTTAGCTGAAAAATACTCTGTCTTGTGAAGTGAAAAAAATTGATTTTAAAAAAACTAAAAGAGAAATAATTATGAAATTGCCCAGTGCAGCTATTTTATTTCAACCAAAACCACTTGAATGCGCATCATTTCATAATTTTGATTTCTGAACTCATAAGTAGGAACTTCACAGGAGGACTTGAAGGCAGAAACTGCTTGAATGAGCCAAGGAAGACAGATCTAGCATGGTCAAGAAAAAAAGAGCAAGAGGATTAGGTCCTAATAGGAAGATAAATCATATCAGATTTTCATATACTGCCAAATGAATTGAGATTGTCATAGTCCTCGTAACCTTAAGTACACTAATGGTAGTCCCATTATTGTAAAGAGCCAGTTGCTCTCACCCGTGCATCCAGAGCAAGTTTTCACTTCAGTGTTTTTAGAGAACATACAGGTCTCAATGTTGAGGATGTTTATAACAATAATTACCACTTGAGCTGTCAGTCATGCAACCAACCTAGCTGCAAGTGTCCATTCTTTGTACAGTATGCATACTGCATACTGCAGAAATAGAGTAGCTTGGTAGTATTCTATTTCAAACATAGTCATTATTTTTTCAATTCAGTTTGGTGCTGCAGAAATCGTACACTTCACCTTTACGTCACTATGGGACATCGCTAGAGGAAAATATGCTGAGTTCTCTACCACATTTACACTACCAGGGAATTGCTCATAAATAATAGAATGCATTCAGCATTTTCCTAATTTCACATCCTCTCAAAGCCTGCAGCACTACATTGCACACAAATACTAATAAAGAGCTACTCTTCAGCCGAACCTTTCAACATTAACACACACAGTTAAACAGACAGTTCACCCTAAAAAATGAAAACGAACACATAATGAGCTTCTCAACCGTGGTACGAAAGACAAGTAGTCCATTTCATTCTCCTCCTCTGATTTTAAACTAACAGATGCGGCGGAATAGATCATGCTTCTGTACTACGCATGGTTCTACTAGCTCTGTTCTAATAGATTGCAAGACTTTTGATTTAGCTGGCAGCACACACTCATGTGCTGCATGTAGGTCAGTGGGAGTGCTCTGAATGCAGATGCTGTCACATCTGAGATGTGTTTGTAGATAGAGGCTATAAATAAACATTTCCGTATGGGAGATACGGAAAGATACATTTGCAATAACCTTCTATTTCTTCTATTTCCTCGTCTCCCTCTTTCCACGTATCTATATTTCATGCCATCCTGTAATCTCTGCTAACAATTTATTAATGAAGCCTTGCATCAAGGAATTAGGAGCTGTCCGGAACAAGGGGTGCTGAAATATACAGGCTGTCAAAGGTGTTTCTAGAGCTTGGAGGAATAATTAAAGTCTCCATCCACCTTCATTGTAAGGAAAAGAGCAGATTGGACATTCTGCTAAAAATATCCTTTTGTGTTCCACAGAAGAAAGAAAGTCATACAAGCTTGGCTCAGCATAAGTGGGAATCAATTATTACAGAAATGTCCTTATTGGGTGAACTTTGTTTTGTATGCAAGCCAGCAGATGAATGGAATACTGGTGCATTCTCACGCTCCTCTTCTCTTAACATCGCTTGAGTCTGTATTTGCCTGATAATATCTTTACATCCCAGCCAATGGGAGGAGAAGAAAGAGCTCTAAGGACGATAAGGCAAGAAGACAAGATGAATGGAGAGAGTGGAAGATAATGCAAGGTTGAAAGACTTCCTGTCTCTCTGCGCCTCTTTCTGGCTAAGCTGCTGTTGTTTGTGGTTTAATGTATTGTCAGAGCAGGAACAGAGCAGCGCCTCAGGGTTTGTGTTTCGTCCTGAGAAGTGTGGCTTGTTGTTTCCATGCAGTGAAAGAAGTGAGGGATGAATGGTGGGAAAGAACAAAAGAGAAGGAGCAAAAGAAAGATGCAGAGACAGGAATGCGAAAAATCTAAGGCACACTTAAAAGAATATTTGATGTGAACGTTAACTGAAGCTCCTGACCTGTATCTGGATGATTTTAGGCATTGCACTGCTGCCACACGATTGGCTGATTAGATAATTGCATGAATAAGTAGGTGCACAGGTGTTCCTAATAAAGTGTTAAGCGACTGTATATCCCTTTAAACTCACACAAGCACCATGCTGGCCATTAAAACAAATGACCTTGGTATACAAACATGTACACAGCAGCCACACTCAAGGAATGTCTGAATTCATTCATTAATATCAATAAATGTGTATAGCTTGGCACTGAATGTTCCTTCCTACAGCTGATGAAAATAAATGAATGAAAGTGCACCAGGATCAATTCCACTCTCTGTTGGGGAGATCTGTAGAGGTTGTATAAATGGTTGAAGATGAGATTTACAGGCCCCTGTCTCCCTGGAATGGTCGTTGTTAGCATCGGGAGGTTCTATCAAAGCTCAAGGAGATATGAAATCATCAACAAAGCATAAATACACAGTAAATACCTTATTCTGCATCCCACACACACATCATGGATTATTATAAGCATTATCTCTTGCTCATCTCAGGAACACAGCATTGCATTCTTTTGTCGTTGGGTTTGACTTAGACTATCTGGAGAGGAGGATGATGTCTAAATGATTGAACATCATGAACAATTTCTCCCACTATCTCCATGGCACACTAGCTATAATGCTCTTTAAGCAATAGACTAATCCAGCCTCAGTGAAACCAGAAGCATTACATAACATAATACTTGACACATGCCATAAGATAAACATCCACTGAATGCATCTTCTGACTTCTAATCAGCATATATTCATTATACACATGTATATGTTACATTTGTTGTATTTGTATATTTTGCATATACTGTATATTTTTGTATACTGCGCGATTTGTGTGTTCTTTGTGTATTTTTACGTTCTATATCTATCTGTCACCGGGCGGCACGGTGGCCTCACAGCAAGAAGGTCGTGGGTTCAAACCCCGGTTGCCCCGGCCTTTCTGTGTGGAGTTTGCATGTTCTTCCCGTGTCCGCTTGGGTTCTCTCCGGGTGCTCCGGCTTCCTCCCACCATCCAAAGACATGCAGGCTAGGTTAATTGGTGTCTCCAAAAATTGCCCTAGGTGTGGATGTGAGTGTGAGTGTTGTTTGTCTATGTGTGGCCCTGCGATGAACTGCCGACCTGTCCAGGGTGTACCCCGCCTTTTGCCCAATGTTAGCTGGGATAGGCTCCAGCCCCCCGCGACCCTGTACACAGGATAAGCGGTTGACGATGGATGGATGGATATCTGTCTGTCTGTTAGGGGTGCACCCATACAAAACATTTTTGGCCAATGCCGATTTTAACCAAAAACTGTAGGCCAATGCCGATACCAACATTTTTCCACTTACATTTTGTCATCAGATCACTGTTTTACTTTGGAATTACATTTTGAAAATTTGAGCAAAACACTTTGTATATATATACTGTATATATTACAACATAATAAATTCATACTATGCATATGTTGGGCAATTCCACGTAAATGTCAACCACATCATGGAAAAATAAAAGGTTTTAACCAAAGGAACAAAATCCCCTTTTAAATTCTGTATTTTTGTGGTATAATGGATAATGTTGTCCACACCGCTAGAGAGCGCCACTTGCTCACATAGAGCTGACAGAACAGCTGAATGCAAAATATATTTTAAAACACAGCCTTATAAGATTTAGTAATCAGGCAAGGACAACTTGCTAATTCATTCTTAATTTAATTAATTGTGCAGCATTAATGAATATCATACCGATGTCTCAGTAGTCAAAGTCTACTGGTTCTAAAGTGTTTTGGATGGTTTTCCTCATCATGTAACCTACATGTTTATGTCACATCCTTTTATGGCAGTTTTACTGCATTAATGCGAGAACGACAAAGTGCCAACCCCTCTGCATATTGTGGCTATTATTATTATTACTATTGGTGTTGTGAAGTTTTTACAAAGTGTGTTACTAATGAATTATTAATAAACCATCAGTTTTTCATATGAACCTTATCAGGCTTATAACTGATATGCCGATGGTTTGAATTTGGTCAATAACCGGCCGATAAATATAGGTAGCTGATACATTGGTGCATCCCATTCATCCATCCATTCATCCTCTTTTTTTTTTCTTCCCTGTCTATCTATCTGTCTGTCTGACATTACTTGCTATTAAAATACTCTGTCCCTAATTTTGGGCTGTCTATTACCCTGTTCATTCACCATGTGTCCCAGTCATATGGATGCAAACTGTGCTTTCATGCATACATACAAACTGATGAAAGAGAAATTTGGGTTCATAGTGCCGAAGACAAACATCTGTCTGTGACTGTGTGAATAAAACCCTGGACTCACAATGATGTGCTCTCTGTTCTGACAGTGGCATATGTAACATACAGTTGAAGTCAGACGTTTACATACACCTTAGCCAAATAAAATGAAACTATTCCTAACATTTAATCGTAGAAAACATTCACTGTCTTAGGTCAGTTAGGATCACTGCTTAATTTTAAGAATGTGAAATGTCTGAATAATAGTAGAGCGAATTATTTATTTCAGCTTTTATTTCTTTCATCACATTCCCAGTCAGTCAGAAGTTTACATACACTTTGTTAGTATTTGGTAGCATTGCCTTTAAATTGTTTAACTTGGGTCAAACATATTGGGTAGACTTCCACAAACGTCTCACAATATGTTGCTGGAATTTTGGCCCATTCCTCCTGACAGAACTGGTGTAACCGAGTCAGGTTTGTAGGCCTCCTTGCTCGCACACACTTTTTCAGTTCTGCCCACAAATTTACTATCGGATTGAGGTCAAGGATATGTGATGGCCACTCCAAAACCTTGACTTTGTTGCCCTTAAGCCATTTTGCCACAACTTTGGAGGTATGCTTGAGGTTATTAATGGTAGACCCATTTATGACCGAACTTTAATTTCCTGGCTGATGTCTTGAGATGTTGTTTCAATATGTCCACATAATTTTCCTTCCTCATGATGCCATCTATTTTGTGAAGTGCACCAGTTCCTCCTGCAGCAAAACACCCCCACAACATGATGCTGCCACCCCCATGCTTCATGGTTGGGATGGTGTTCTTTGGCTTGTTGTCTCACCCTTTTTCCTCCAAACATGACGATGGTCATTATGGCCAAACAGTTAACATTTTGTGTCCTCAGACCAGAGGACATTTCTCCAAAAAGTAAGATCTTTGTCCGCAGGTATAGTTGCAAACTGTAGTCTGACTTTTTTATGGTGGTTTTGCAGAAGTGGCTTCTTCCTTGCTGAGCATCCTTTCAGGTTATGTCGATATAGGACTCGTTTTAATGTGGCTATAGATACTTGTCTACCTTGTTTCCTCCAGCATCTTCACAAGGTCCTTTGCTGTTGTTCTGGGATTGATTTGCACATTTCACACCAAACTATGTTCCTCTCTAGGAGACAGAATGCATCTCCTTCCTGAGTGGTATGATGGCTGCGTGGTCCCATGGTGTTTATACTTGCATACTATTGTTTGTACAGATGAACATGGTACCTTCAGGCATTTGGAAATTGCTCCCAAGGATGAACCAGACATTTGGAGGTCCACAATTGTTTTTCTGAGGTCTTGGCTGATTTATTTAGATTTTCCCATTATGTCAAGCAAAGAGGCACTGAGTTTGAAGGTTGGCCTTAAATTACATCCACAGGTACACATCCAATTCAGTACACCTTCTATCAGAAGCTAATTGTCTAAAGGGTTGACATAATTTTCTGGAATTTTCCAAGCTGCTTAAAGGCACATTTAACTTTAATTGATAGTCCATTAAAAGTTAAACAATCTGTCTGTAAACAATTGATGGAAAAAGTACTCATGTCATGGACAAAGTAGATGACCTAAACAACTTGCCATAACTATAGTTTGCTAATATTAACTCTGTGGAGTGGTTAAAAATGAGTTTTAATGACTTCAACCTAAGTTTATATACATTTTTGACTTCAGCTGTATCACAGGCTTCCTCATTCAGACTGAAGACAACCACTCATCTGTTATAAGACACTTTGGTTGTACCCACTGCAGTGCCAATAGTCTGGACAGCCCACTGTATGTGTATTATTTGAGACAATAACAATTAGTTATGTAAAAGTTTTGGGTCCTGCAGCTGTCTAAAACAAACTGACAAAATACTGTAGCAAAACTGTTGGGAATGGAATACAAATGGAAGTGTACTGTATACTGTGTAGTGTGCGCAGCATACTGCATACTATTATTTCAAAATAGTATGTGAAAAAGTGTGCATTATGCAATAATAAATATATCACACAGAAGTGTGCTCCATTATCATCACATGACTTCACAATTTTGCCAGTTTAAATCAACATGTCATTCAGTTGTCATCTCAAGAGGAACAAAAAAATTATTTAAATGCATTTAAATACATTTTTTGTGTAAAAATGCCTTAACTCGTTGTGTTCTGCTTTATACTGCACATTTTGCAAATGCTGTAGATCATTCAGGTATTCCATGAATACATAACGTTTGCATAATATACACAGGATACATTCTGTATATTGCAGAAATAGTAAGAGTATCATGAAAGAATGTTAATTGAAACAGGATAAAATGTCAGTAGGTGGCTATTTGAATTTTTTAATTGAATTTTAATAATCACAATACTCATTTTTTTAAAAACATTTTATAAATAAAAAAGGGAAAAGTTAGTCACGCCGCAGATGAGAGTTGGCTTTGAATGTCTGCCAGTTTGTGGAGTGAGATGTGTTGTCATGGAGACTCTCTCTGAATTGTGAGGTGTTTGATAATTTAGGGGTGTGTTATTGACTGCAGCACTCCTTAGCTCCATCCTCCTGGGAAAACCTTTCATTGCACTAACACAGAATGTTCTCTTATGCTGCCTGCTTGTCTTTTTGCCTATGTACAGAATGGAAAACAAGTGTACTGCTAACTACATACTGCACAGTACACAATGCATAAATATGCAATAGATGTTTCAAAGAGTAGTATGCTACAGTACATTGTTGTCATGTGACCTCATTGTGTTGCATGTTTAATTCAGTATTTTTAATTATTAATAATTTTATAAAACGTTTGTGTAAATTTTTTTTTTAATGTATTACATTTTGGCTGTCTGATTAAGTAGGAGACTAGCCAGAACACCCCACAAGAAAGATGTTAAAAATCATGTACTTCTGGTTTATTCATCACACTGGAAATAGAAGGTCAAGTTGAGTGTATTGCATTATTGAATACAGTTATACACGCAGTGTGCACTGTAGGGATGCTCCAATCAGGAGTTTTACAGCCAATACCAATCACTGATCTTCTTGTTACCTGATCGGCCGATACCGATTATTTCACCTTTTATCAAGATCTCTGTCATAACTGGCTATATGTAAGCTTTCTGCAAACTGTCACTTAGTGCTGTCGAAGTTGATACTAAAATAAAAAAGATGTAACCAGTATTTTACCAGAATCGACTCTATCCGGTACAAGCACACAGTATGACTGACACACGACTGCTTTAAAATGCTCACAGGCTTATTTTGAACGCAAGCTCTGTTACTCCTTTTACACTGAAATGGACAATTAATCAAACTAAAATCATGACATGTCCTAGTGTGATTTATTAAACCGCTAAAGGCTGCAATCTTAGTGTGGATGAGCTGTGTACTGTTTAAATCTGACCGCTCATCCACTAGAAACTCCACAGGCATTGAGAATCATTCACGTTGTATGAGATGACAGAGCAGAGCACTAATCCACTGTGAACCATGCAGCACATTTAACATATATATTTATCTAATTAAAATCACAGCATTTGCGCTTTAATCTCAGCTCAACTTTATTTATACCTCATTTAAAACAAGTTGACCAAAGTGCTTCACAATAATACAATTTCAAACAAAACATTTCAAAATTACCACATACCACATACTCATCTACCACACGATTTCAGCCGTGACTTAAAAGTCTTCAGTGATCACACTGGGCCATGTTGCAAACTGTCTATCTGTAAAAGTGAAGCTTCCGGAAAAAACACATGTCATAATAAAAGCACGATTCAAAATCTATATGCCTGAAATTGAAGAAATTGAATAAAAATATATTACAACTGTATAGTAAAATGTAATATTCACTGTAATAATGATTAGACACCATTGTGATTAAATTAAATTCAACGTAAAAAACAATTCTGAAAAGTTCTGGAAAATAATATTAATGATTAAAATGTGGTATCAAAATTCGATAAAATCGATAACTGTGAAACTGCACTAGTATCGGTATCGACTACCTGGGGTGGACAGGCCATCGGGAGCACCTGGTGTTTTCCCAGTGGGCCACTGGGTAATTTGGTCCAGCCTTCTGCTGTACAAGTACCAGCCCATCCTTCAGGCGATATAGGCGGCCACCCTAGGCTCGCGCAGATCTAATAACAAGCCAAAATGTAATAAACTCAGCAAAAACAACCTATTAAGTATAAAATGAGCTCTGAATTATCACTAAATGACAAATAACTGCAAGTTACAACAAATACAATAACAGCAGCATAAATAAAATCAGTAAACAGTAAAGCTATGAGCAGTAAATAGTCATTTGCATAATTTATTCATACTGCAAACCATTTTTGGGAGCTGAAGCGTGGCTTGCTGAATAATGCTCACCACTATAAACATGCAGAAAATAGGTCATGAAAAATATTACTTCGTAGCTACTTGTCTTCGAGGCTTACTTTGTTTAAAGGCCAGCAGAAACAGCACTTGCCAAAGCATTTGCCTTTACACTTTTCTAAATATATTGCAAATAATACATTTTTTAAAAAGCCTTATTAAAACAGCTTTAAAGACTTTAAAACAAGTATAGGTCAACAAAATATCTCTGTATTAAGATAAATAAAAAATCTATCTATGTGTCAAACTGATAACCCATAGATGCAATTAAACTTAATGAGACATTTTTAGTAATTGATTAAATGTCAATATTTCATATAATTATTATTGTTCCTTGTTTTATCTCTAATTTTATTTTTGCATTATAAGTAATACTTTATATTATGGTATCTTAATATTGTATAAAGAATTATTATATTTATAATTCCTTCCCTGCCTTTTCATTTAGTTGGATGATTGTTTTAATAGTTAACTTTTCACTTGTTGCAGCTTGAACTTAGCGCATGTTCCCCTCAGTTATCTCATGAGGGCAAGAGATTAAAGGAAAGCGGAGCATGTTTCTGGACTCTACAGGTGCTAATATTGTTAATGTCATTTAATCGGGAGTTATTTAATAAAGATGTTTGAATTACACAACATCTTGTAGCGCTCCTAGCATGACACGCCTATGCACAGCGAATACTGAGAAGCTGCCACCACGAATGATAATAAGGACCGTTTCACAGCTCGCACTGTTTTCCCTTTGCCTTGTCACGTGTGAAACGCTACATTAACAGTACATTACACAAACTGTTCATATTCACCATACCTCTCCCACTGCATTTTTTCTTAACTGCTCAGGCTTCAAAAGTGGACACTCCACCGAGACTGCCCTGCTGTCTGTCACTGAGACGCTGAGACAGGCAAAAGCTGAATCCAGATCATCTGTCCTGATTCTGCTGGACCTTTCTGCAGCCTTTGACACAGTCAACCATCAGATCTAACTCTCCACCCTCTCCTCACTGGGCATCACAGGAACTGTGCTTGACTGGTTTAATTCCTATCTCTCAGGTAGGTTCTTCAAGGTAGCTTGGAGAGGTGAGGTATCCAAGCCACATCAGTTACTTATTGGGGTACCTCAGGGATCAGTGGTTTGGCCACTTCTCTTCTCTATATACACTACATCACTGGGTCCCATCATTCAGTCACATAGTTTCTCTTAGTTTCTCATTGCTACGCTGATGACACGCAACTCTACTTGTCTTTCCAGCCCAACGACACCAAAGTGACTGCTCCAATCACTGCCTGCCTGGCAGAAATCTTGGCCTGGATGAAGGAACACCACCTGCAACTCAACCCAGCCAAGACCAAACTCCTTGTCTTTCCAGCCAGCTCTGCTGTTGAACACAACACAACCGTGCAGCTGGGTACAACTACAGTATCACCTTCCAAAACGGTCAGAAATCTAGGGGTAACCATCGATAACAACCTACATTTCACAGACCACATCTCAAAGACCGCAAGATCATATACATTTACACTCAGGAAGGAAGATAAGACCCTTCCTCACTGAACATACCACACAACTGCTTGTTCAGTCACTTGTCATAACTAGACTGGACTTCTGTAACTCTCTCATTGCAGGCCTCCCTGCATGTGCAATTAGTCCTCTGCAAATTATCCAAAATGCAGCAGCACGTCTGGTCTTTAATGTACCAAAGAGAGCACATGTTACACCACTTCTTGTCTCTCTCCACTGGCTGCCGGTTGATGCACGTATTAAACTCAAGGCTCTCTCTGCTCCAGCATACCTAATATAATTTCTGCAGAGCTACACGCCCACTAGAAGCCTGCGGTCGGCTAAGGAATGTCACCTTGTTGTACCAACACAGAGAGGCACCAAAACACTTCAATAACACAGCAAAGCTGATGTCTTCTTGAGTTGTTCCGTAGTTACAGTAGTAAACAGCTGCCACTTTTTCTCACGTTGGTGATGTAATTGGACCGTGGTTTGGACCCAAAAAATATGATGTGAACAGAGAGATCAGGGAGGAAACGAACTTTGGTTCATTCCAAGCAATCGAACCAAGTGTGAAAACACCCTTAAAGGAGCCGTGTGTCTTTTGCAACATGAGCGATCGGTTTATTCGATCTGCCATATTACATATTGATCGCAGCATCCCTAGTGCCCTCTGCATGTTTGTATAAAGCACGTTTTGGAAAATTTTGTAGTTAATCTGGGTATTGCAGGCATGCAGAAAATCTGTATAACATAATATATACTGCAATATTAAGAGCAGAATGGTAGTATGCTATGACAAAATAGAATATGTTATCTGCTCTATGCATTCACGTCCTTCTCACTGTACATTTTGTAATATAATTAGGCAAATCTTCCCATAAGTCCAAAAATATGACAACAATGTAAATTTAACCTTGTTAACATGTTTACACATAACCTCATTGCCATGCATATCCCATAACTCTCTGGCGGAACAGTAAAGGTGATTGGGAACAGGTGTTCCAATTAATTACTGGCCAGCACAAGCATACCCGCCAAGCAGAGGAGGAAACTAAACCAGCGTGCCAAAATACAGATTTAATGAGAGGAGAGAGAGAGAGAGAGAGAGAGAGAGAGATTTCCATAAGCTCTATTTGACATGTATAAAGTCGGTAAGAATAAACAAACAGATTAAGAGAAAAATCCTCTTTTGTCGTTCTCATGCATTTATTTCAACCACATGAGTCTAATTGCCACAACAGGACTATTTGGATGGATACCAGCAGGGTTGTGTACACTTGGCAGAATGTAATACTATGTGATTACTGCTTGCTCCACTCAGTTGGAAACAGAGCATGTGAGTGGAGCGGGAGCGATCAGAGCGTTTCACGAGCCTGCACTCAGCAGCGCTCCAGCCGCTCACGAGGCACTCACTTTCCGCTCCATCTAGATTGCTACATTTCTTGTGCGGCTACATTAAGTGTGCTTCTACACTGACAAATATCTAGTGTTGGCAGATGAAATAGGTTCAAGATTTTATACAGAGTAGATTATCAGAGATGAGGCAGTGTTTAAACTCAATGCGATTCGTGAGCTGATGGTGACAGGGGCCGATTCCAACAACAGACTACAGTGAGGTGAGAGCAAAGTGGCAGTTTACAAAAAACACTGCATCCGCAAAGCAACCAGTGTGGAGGACCCCGCACACCCCTCACACAAACTCTTCACCCTCCTGTCCTCTGGCAAGAGGTACTGAAGCATTTGGGCCCTCACGGCCAGATTGTGTAACAGCTTCTTCCCCCAAGCCATCAGACTCCTCAATACTCAGAGACTGGACTGACACACACTCACACACATATCCTGAGTTGCACTTTAATAACTGTCACTTTATAACTGTCTGCTACCTCAATAACTGCTATGTCCATAGAACACTCATCTTATAATATGTTATGTTTACATTTGGCATTTTTAGAAACTGTCATCTTTTGCACTACTGTGTACTGGTCGGCGCTGCACTGTCTCTCACTGTGCCTATTGTCCTGTTCATTTTTAGTAATTTATTGTACTGTCCCATACTTTTTGCACGTTTACACGTGCACTTTATTTAGGTACTTTATTTAGTCTGTGTAGTCTCATGTGGTTCTGTGTTTGTCCTATGTTGTTTTATGTAGCATTATGGTCCTGGAGGAACATTGTCTCGTTTCACTGTGTACTGTACTAACTGTATATGGTTGAAACGACAATAAAAACCACTTGACTTGACTTGAAAACACAGATTAGTTTCCTGGAGATACATACTGTATGTATCTGGGATTACAAACTTTATCTTCAAATAATATCATTTAAATATGTTTAATGCTGTTAATGTAATTTCCAAGGGTCATTTAGTGTTATCGCTACCATTGTTAAATGTAATCTCATTACAAAGTAATTAGTTACTGTAATCTCACACTAGTGTAACACATTACATTTTAAATTCTCTAAATTCAATAAAGGTAATTTTAAGTACATTACTTGAATAAAATGTTGAATAAGATGTAAAATACTTAATTATGTTCATATGTACATCTGTTTGCGTTTCTGTGACATCAGAAGGGCATGTGACAATGGACAAGGAAATATCGACATTTTGAAAAAAATTTCTGTGGAAAGTGTTTTAGAAAGTAACTTCAAATGAATGTAATTGGTAATGTGATTACTTTTTAGCACAAGTAATTAGTAAAGTAATTTGATTACAATTTAAGAGAAGTAATATGTATTGGATTACTTTTTTGAGCAATTTAACCCAACACTGATTACTATCTAGTGGCATTTTTGTGTGTACTGAAGGTGGATTGTAAAAGTTTCCCATTTTATAATCTACTGAGTATCTAAAGCTAAAGAAAACATTAATTTGTGGTCATTATTTGTGTTTTGGAGTCATGAAAATGTATTCTAATTTAGTTTCAGTTTTTTAGATTACATTTGTATCTTTCAGAAAAAATTGTATTTAGTTTTTCAGTCCAGTGGGTGCACTTGGCTGTACGCAATACTATGTGATCGCCATTTCCTCCTCCCGGTTGGAAACCACTAAGCTTTGAATTGGGGCCTTCAGGACCGGAGTTTATTTTGCCCTTCCAAGTGCTCATTGAAGTGTCTGTGTGATGCTAAGCATGTCCTGCCAAATGCCATCCTCATCTTCTCTGCTTGACAGACACCAGAGCATTGGCTCCCCCTTCTTTTGTCTGTTGTATTAGCACAACTCATCTAAATTCAGAGATAATCTCTCTCTTGCAGGTTCCTCGCACTTTGTGATGGCACTGCGAGGAGGGAGAGTTTCTTTGAAAATTCTACAGATGTCCTCTTTTCTTTCTCAGTGCAAGCCGAGCGTTTGAAGTTGGCTGATGGGATTGTTTTAATATTCCTCAGATGTGGCGCAGAGCCTAAGAACATTTTATCCTCAGTATGCTGTGCTGCAATCAGTGTGCGCTGGCTCCGGCTCTTTGATAACATGCTCTATGGGGAGATAGTTGATTGGGGTGTCCATATATATGGGACTTTTATAATGACTGATAAAAAAGGAGTGTTCTGAGTGATTGCCTACTGTTCCAGTCAAACCCGCCACCAATTCTCTATTATATTCTGGTTGCTAGGTAGTGGCTAGTGTTCTGTCTGGTCTCTAAATATGGCTCGGGTCCCTCCTTTAAATCTAATCTTTCGGATTTTTGGGGGGCCGTTATCCATCAGGCAAAAATCATACATTTTATAAAAGTAATGGAGATAATCAGAGATCATTTGCAGCATTCTCATAGAAGACATTATTTTTGCAAACAGCTTTCAGAGGAATGAAACAGAGTGAAAACTCTTTATATGCGCTTGTTCCATGAGCTCACGCAGCACGCCTCTGAACAAACAGCGAATCAGACACAAGTAGCAAAGTTTCCATCCATGTTGTGAATTTAATTTATGCAAAAAATTAAGAATATCGCAAAAACAATATGTGAATAAAGCCGCGTTTCCATCCCTTGCATTCAAAAGAACAAAATCGTCACTTCCGTGGAAATTTAGGTGACTGTGTGACTCTATTATTAATAAAATACTCACAGTTAAGGACGCGCAGACAAAACACTTTTATTACTAATTACATGACTGGAAATGATGGCGCGTTACACAGTTTTGGGAGCTCTATGTTTGTGTGTGTTCCTCCATCATGACTTTGCGATGTGGATCTATAAGATATTCTTTAAATATATCAATAAACCTCTTCGGGAAAAAATGCAAGTTTGTGTTTAACTTATTTGCTCTTCAAACTCTATGCAAGTTTTGAATTTTTAGGACATCAGTATTTCAGAAAGGCCAGGGCAACAATTCAGTTGTGGTCCACTGGTTTGTCCAGTTATGAATTGATTATTCAGTCACATAATTTTTTTGATACGCATCTTGTATTCTTGCTCAATTCAATAGGAGTTTATTCGGTAAATGTGCTTCGGTAATAAAGAGTGTTTCTTCAAGCTCATGTCTCATGTCTTTGTGACTAATAGCATTTCTTGTTATGTGCCACTCTGAGTCATCTTTCATTGGGATCGCTGCCAATCGCTGTTGGCATTGGGATATTTGTGAGACATCGTCGATATCCGATTACATAATCCTATCGCCGAGTCATAAATGCTATACCTATTGTCAACAAGCCACATGATATGTCATTCATGTATACAAACGTTGCTAGTTATGCTCAAAGTTTAATATTCGGTCAACTTGGTCTCAGAAACATGTTACTATACCTACATATTTGCAGCAGCACGTCTGGTCTTCAATGAACCAAAGAGAGCCCCTTACACCACTCTTTGTCTCTCTCCACTGGCTGCCGGTTGATGCACGTATCAAATTCAAGGCTCTGATGCTGGTATACAAAACAGTCACAGGGTCTGCTCCAGAATACCTAAAATCATTTCTGCAGAGCTACACACCCACTAGAAGCCTGTTGTCGGTTAAGGAACGTCGCCATGTACCAGCAAAAAGAGGCACCAAAACACTTTCGCGGACATTCAGTTTCATCATACCATATTGGTGGAATCACCTTCCCAAATCATCCATGAAGCTGACTCACTCTCTGTCTTTAAAAAACGACTTAAAACACATCTTTTCCATGAGCACTTAACCAGTCTAATAGATGGATGCTGCCGAGTTTGGCTTTCTGTGCCATTATTCAAAACTGTTTTGATCCATTTTACAAAAGGAAGTTCATTGTTGTTGCCTTCACTGATTACGATATATTACGTTTTAGCCTAATATTGCTTTTGTATCTGTAGAAAATGTGTTATATCTTCATAAAACAGTTAAAACATGAATAGAACTTAGCTTAAATAAATGTGATAAGTGGGCAGCATTGGCTATGAACACAAACATTCATTCATTCTCTTTATATTTATTTGTAAATGCTACAGGGAATAGGGTGAAATTTCACACTGATCTGAAAGGAACCAGTTGATTAGAGTCACCTGTGATTGGTCAGTGACAAATATGATGCCCATGTCACGTAACTTTTACAACATGCTGTATTTGGGTTTAGGGGTTTGTTCAAATCTCAAATCAAAATAATTATGAGCAATAGCAATATTGAAGCATACCTTAGCAAACACCACTAATGAAATCTCTATTTATCGCCAAACAAACAAGCACAATGGCGATGGTTCCATGCTCGCTCTTTGCAGAGATCAAACCAGCAACCTTCTGGTTAGCAGCCCTGAACTTTACAGGTGGTTTAATAATAGTAACATGCATTTCCTCTGTAATCTAAGTCATAAAGCGGGGGAAAAACAATGGAATGCTAACATGTCTCTTGTTAGGACTCTATCACTCTGTGATCCTTGCTGTAATTGGTGTTAAAGCTCCAGGAGCCCTGATCACAGTAGAGATCACCTGCAGAGTGGTCCGCTGGATTAATCCCAGAACAGGCACCTCTGTTGTGCCCCGCGGAGCACAAGAATTCACGTGTACATACCCCCTACCCCTTGGCACGTGTACGTATCGAGCACTTTATCTCCTCATGGAGACAAGGTGAGGGCTGAGATGTGTGCAGTTTCCATGACAACCACTCGAGAGATGGTTATTAGAGTATCGTACAGCATGTGAACTAAGCCTGGTGCAGCCACTGAGGTCAGTTGCCAGTGTGTAAGTATTGTTGATGTGACCATGTGTCCTTTCTGAACTGTAATCCAAATAAATAAGGCACTTTAAATGACCTCTTACACAAACAATGTTGCCCTTGACTACAAATTTAAGACTCTAAAATAAAAGGCTCTAAAACTAATATAACAGTCTATAAAAGTGCAAACAATTACCATCTAAAAGACAGAAAATCATTTTTACAATATTTGAGTAAATATAATTCTAAATAAAAGTTTATTCATTTATTTAGCCAATTTATGTAATTGCTATTTACTATTATATTGTGGGATATATCTACATTATATCAGCCACCCTGCAGTAAAATAATCAAAACTTCCAAATGATATAACATAAAAATGCAGACATTCTTAGTCTAAGTCTACCAAACGCTATACTGTGTGGCTAATTATTCATATCATCTTCTGTAATTGAGGCTTTAAATTATTCACTCATATCTTCCATTTGAATTGGGTTAAGCCCATAAGCGACAGTCATAAATATTTGTCAATGTTTATGTTCTGTAAAAATGTGGTCTATTAAAAGCCCTCAGGTGATGGTAGCAAATAAATAATTGGAATACATTTCTGGTGTCCACTCAACCATTTTCATTAATTATCATTAGTCCAGCTATTTTACAATGTGTAAATATGTGTGCTGTTTCTTTTTCTGCAGTTGAAAACAGCAGATGCAAATGTAAACCTCATTTCTTATCTTTGAAGGATGAGAGAGGACTACACTGACAGAAGAGAGCTCAGAACACAAGGTACTGCTTTCAATTCCCCAGTACATTCTCATAATTTACAGTATCTCTCCAGGTTTCTGCACACATTCTGCATTAAAGGTACCTTGATGTCTTGATCAATGCAATAGAAAGTCAATGCTTTTAAACCTGCATTGCGAGATATATTGGTGTAAAGAGCCAATCCGTGGTACTCAAATTTGATAATGTCACGTTTTGTATAGATGAGGCTAGTGAGAGCAGGATCTATATGCAGCAATCCTTTAATCCACAATCAAAAAAAGACAAGAATACAATGACGAAAAAACAAGACAGTCATTTGCGGTAACATTAACCATGCAACAACGAACAAGAACTGACAATCATGAAACAAATCTAGAGGGTATTTAATGCAAAAAGTGGCTGATGAGGGAATGGAGAACAGGTGAGGGAGATGGGGAACAGATGGCAGTAATGAAGGCAGTGCATCCTGGGAAATGTAGTTTGGGGGAAACTAATGACAAGACTAAAACTATTTCAAAATATGAGTCCTTAGAACAACAATGACTGTGACAGAAATCTGTTTTAATTTATCTCAGCTGTAGTTTTTTAACAAATGGCTAAATATGGAAATCTAGGAACTTTGAAATTGATTCATTTAATGAACTTGTACTCGATACTATGGGTCTAAATGGAGGGTCCTTTAAGGATTTATGTATATAAATATAAAAAAAACAATTTTGTAACATCCTTTTTATTTGATCAATATATGTATTAGAATTCATAACAACAATTATGAAAGTAAATCTGTTCTAAACTTGTGGAGTTTTTCTTATTTTTTGCATTTTTTCAGATCATCTAGATAATTTGTGTCATAAGCTTTTCGGAGTTCAGTTTCTCAATTCTGTTGGTAAAAGTCGTAATTTCTTTCTTAGAGAAGTCTACAACTAAAAGCCTCAAGTTCATCGAACAATGACTGAGAATTTAACAAATGTTATTTTTTTTTTCAAAAGTCAGGGCCACTTCAACCGATTGTTAGTACTTTTTGGATGTGTAGTCCTCGAGGTATTCTTCCTTTTCTGTAGTATTCACTAAGCGTTTGTGCGTGTGGACAGATTTAGAAAGTTATCCATATGTGATTAGGGAAAACTGTTGCCTATATAAGGGGTTTACAAACTTTTTGATACGAAGGACCCCCAAACACGATGATCCCCTTGTGAGGGATTTTAGATATAAATTCCATTTTATACTGTGTGAGAAAAAAGTAAGCACTATATTATAAGCAAAATTAAATAACTGGCTGTTATTTTTGTAATAAAGGAAATTAAGAAAAATTAAAAGAAATTAAAACATATTTAAAAAATCTGGAAAATATTACTTTGTATTAAGTTGAGTGCATGTCTTTTTTATACCCACTGTTAGAGTAATATTAGATGTACAAACCTGAATTTTTTTGAATGAAATGAAAATTTGAATGAAAGAATAATATTGTTAAATTGGGTCTTTTTTTTAAAATTTCTTAAAAACAATTGTCGGACCCTTTAGCACCACCTGGCAGTCCCCTAGGGGTCCCCAGACCCCAGTTTGAAAATCCCTGGCCGATGACATACTTTTTATTTTTGTGAGAACTATCCCTTTAAGAGCTTTATTTCTTTACATTTTCTCCAGTTGAAGTGGTTTGTAGCAATCACTCTGTGCTCTTAAAAAATTGGCTGTTAGCGCAGAGTAAATCCATTACTTTATTTTTAAAGCCACACATCATGGTGCCGCCTGCTTGATTTTACGTGCTAACAGTAGAGGTCAAGTTATCCTTCTCATCTGAGTCACAGTGGCTCTCCGACCCCCAACAGACAAGAGATTTTGGAGCTCCGCAATGCAACAGCCTCGTAATTTATTCTGACATTGTACTGAAACGCCTGCTAATGGCCTTTGCTCAGGCTCAGACAAACTCAATCCATTTATTGCATATTGATTGGCAGGGACACTGAAATGAAGGGCATTGTGTTGGTTTGGAGAGAAATGCATTTAATTAGAAGAGAAGTCTGCTTTTAGACACTGAGCTGACACGTGCACATTTGTTCAACGACACTTCCAGCTTCGGCCACTGGGGGCATTATTTCACAGTGCGATCAGTCTGATGAAACTGTTGCATTCCGAAACGTAATTCACAACGCAATACAAGTACATGTTGCATTCTCAGTGCAATCTTGCAGCAAGTGACACTATAAGAGGCATTAGTGCAAACTGTCTTTCAGGTCTATTATTGTCATGGTGGAGCAACATCTTGAGGAGAATCTTGCCGAGCAAGTTAGTTGAACTTCCGATGTGTTTATTGCTTGCAACCTGAAAAATACACATTCAGTTTAACGGAAAATATATTTAAAGAGATAGTTCACCCAAAATAAAAATTCTCTGATAATTTATTCAACCTCATGTCATCTGAGATGTGTATGACTTTCTTTCTTCAGCAAAACACTTTTGAAGATTTGTAGACAAAGATCCTGGCTCATCGGGTCCATAGAATGGGAGAGGATGGTGCAGGTACAAAAAGCACAGATACTCAGTATAAAAGTAATTCATCCTATCTCCAGCGGTGACATTAATGTCTTCTAGAGTGAATCGATCACTTTGTGTACGAAAAAGAACGATATTAAAACACTTTTTAACTATAAAAGATTGTTTCCAGTCAGGCGTTCATGAATAACTGAATTTAACTGAGTGCTCCTGTGATGCAAGCATGTTGGCACATTCCTTCGTCTCACTTGTCATGTGTCTGTCACGCATCAGTTCATGTGCCAACATGCTAATATATATATATATATATATATATATATATATATATATATATGTATATATATATATATATAGTACTGTGCAAAAGTTTTAGGCACTTGTGATAAATGTTGCATAGCGAGGATGTATTCAAAAATAATGAAATAAATCATTTTCATTTATCAATTAATGTGATACAAAGTCCAGTAAACATAAATCAATATTTGGTGTGACCACCTTTGCATTTAAAGCAGCACCAATTCTCCTAGGGACACCTGGACACAGTTTTTCTTAGCTGTTGGCAGAAAATGATGTTCCAAGCATCTTGGAGAATTCTCCACAGTTCTTCAGTCTATTTAGGCTGTCTCAGTTGATTCTGTCACTTTATGTAATCTCAGACTTACATAATGTTCAGTGGGGGG
Organism: Moxostoma hubbsi; assembly: GCA_032164185.1. Lineage (NCBI taxonomy): Eukaryota > Metazoa > Chordata > Actinopteri > Cypriniformes > Catostomidae > Moxostoma > Moxostoma hubbsi. Next base: position 8,116,010 of record JAVLUX010000041.1, read on the forward strand.
CTTTGTGGGGACCATGACATCTGTTGCAGGGCTCCCTGTTCTTCTACTCCAATCTTTTCTATTTGCTAAATAAATGTTTGTGAGTCTAACATTTATATTTCCTACTGAAACACTAAAGCTGAAGATATAAATAACCATATTAAGACAAATGCTTTTATGAAACATCTTATTAAGACTTTTGCACAGTACTGTATATACATATATATATATATATATACACTGGTGGCCAAAGGTTTGGAATAATGTACAGATTTTGCTCTTATGGAAAGAAATTGGTACTTTTATTCACCAAAGTGCCATTCAACTGAACACAAATTATAGTCAGGACGTTAATAACATGAAAAATTACTATTCAAATTTGGAGACATTTTTTTTTCAGAACTTCTTAAACTACTTCAAAGAGTTTTCAGTATAAAATCCTCCATGTGCGGCAATGACAGCTTTGCAGATCCTTGGCATTTCACCCCACACTTCCTGTAGCACTTGCCATAGATGTGACTGTCTTGTCGGGCACTTCTCACGCACCTTACAGTCTAGCTGATCCCACAAAAGCTCAATGGGGTTAAGATCCATAACACTCTTTTCCAATTATCTGTTGTCCAATGTCTGTGTTTCTTTGCCCACTCTAACCCTTTCTTTTAGTTTTTCTGTTTCAAAAGTGGCTTTTTCTTTGCAATTCTTCCCATAAGGCTGCACCCCTGAGTCTTCTCTTTACTGTTGTACATGAAACTGGTGTTGAGCGGGTAGAATTCAATGAAGCTGTCAGCGGAGGACATGTGAGGGGTCTATTTCTCAAACTAGAGACTCTGATGTACTTATCCTCTTGTTTAGTTGTACATCTGGCCTTCCACATCTCTTTCTGTCCTTGTTAGAGGCCTTTGTCTTTGAAGACTGTAATGTACACCTTTGTATGAAATCTTCAGTTTTTGGCAATTTCAAGCATTGTATAACCTTCATTCCTCAAAACAATGATTGACTGAGTTTCTAGAGAAAGATGTTTCTTTTTGGCCATTTTTGACCTAATATTGACCTTAAAACATGCCAGTCTATTGCATACTGTGGCAACTCAAAAACAAACACAAAGACAATATTAATCTTCATTTAACAAACCAAACAGCTTTCAACTGTGTTTGATATAATGGTGATTGTCTAGTTCATAAAGAAGACAAAGTCAAATTTTAGGACTATAAGTTTTGTTCCAAGAAAAAAAATTGAATAGTCATTTGGGACAAAGCTACTCTTTTCTGCATACTAGAAAGGCAGAAGGGGATTAAGACTCTTTCTTGACATTGAGACTAAACGCTTTTAATCTGTGATCATGATAAATTTACAGCAGATAATCAACAGGTATGCCAAGCCAACCCTTAATTGATGCAGTTTAGTCAAAGCTAAAAGCAACATTATGGATTCTTCAGTGTTCTGGGTGAGACAAGCAATACTTGTTATCAGTCTGGATGTTTACCATCCATTTAGGATGATTAATGTGGTTTGCATGGGCATGGCATGGTCTTAGCCAAGATTAAAATAGTCGCTAATCAAGAAGAGGGAAAGCAGAGCAGTGATTGAGTGCCTGCTCTCCTACTGCTGCACTAATGTCATTAACATCAGATACACAAGCTCATCAATCCGTAAAGATTGCTGAGGACTTCGACCAGATCATCAACAACAATTAACAGACGTGAAACTTTATTTAACATGTGCGGATACATTTTTTAAAAACATCATTAATTTGTGCCATACGTTTTGAAGGTGACTTTGACTTTAAATTTGTAGTCCTAAAGTGCTCATCAGAACACTGTGGAGATCAGTTTGTAGAGGATTAAAGCTTGAGTGATAATGGAGCACAGGTATTTTTACCCAACGTGTGGTTATCTCTTATCCAGGATTACTGATATTTGGCTTGCCAAGGACTGATTCATGCTGAATTTTTGAGGTAAATGCCATTATGGCTAACACTGAAGGGCAATGCTTTTGTGCAATTTTATTCCCTTACGTTTTCTATTCTCAATAGTGTCCAAATATACAGTTGTACACTATGCACTGTTCTTGGGTCTTTATAAATGGCTACTCCTTGAGTTCCAATTTCAGTGCATTGTGTATATTTTTAGTAATGCTTTCTATTGCTCATAATTGAGGCTAATTTATACTGAGTGAACAAGCTTTTAGAGGAAATGCAATGACATTTTTGTTCTGTTGAGGTGTTTGTTTGGTGATATTTCTCCTGTTCGTGAAATTCTTGATTTGGGAGAACTCGGCTTGTCCAATAGTCCAATTTGAAGGTTAGTGTTGCAAAAATTGGACAGCCTGATAGAATAAAATAAAATGTTTCAGATTAAAACGGACCATATTATTACTTGCTCAGAATTCTTTATACAATAGATGTCACCTCTAAGTAAGATATAATAAATCTATGTACCACTGCATCAGAAATAGACGTACAGAAAGGTGAATTATGTGGTATTTCCAGTATTTGCTTACATTTTCCTTATTTAGATGGTAATACCGATTACAAGATGGTGCAGCGGATGGCTGCTTTGGTGTGGAGCTCTCTAGCGTTTTTGTTACTTTTGTTTGTTTGTCATGTTTTTTGTCACTCTTTCCCAATTAGTTTCACCAGAGATGAACTGCTGAATATTCGGCAGAGCTTACCTGATAATTTTTTTTATTATTTCTTATTTACAATCATGTTTAAGAACTAGGGCTGTCAATCAATTACAATTTTTAATCGAATTAATTACATGGTGTCCCGATTAATTAATCGCGATTAATCGCATATAATAAATATTTGCTGAGAAAGCCCCTCATATAAAAATTATTTAAAATATAATGATTATACATATTTATATCAATATATAATTATACATAGTTATGTTTAAATATTTAAAAAGTATATATATATTTAAAATATTCAGATAATTAAAATGCATTACATTCTTGTGGCAGAAGAGTTAATCATTGATAAGACAATACAAAAAGCAGCTTTAGAATACAATGTATTGTTTACTACCGTATTATTGAACATAAGTCAATCATTGGCATACAGTTCACAGCAATCCATTTCACAAGTGAATTTATCAATCAGTTGGAGATTCATTATGAGGGCTTGTTTAAGGACCCGTCAATGAACACCTGCATCAGACATTTTTTATTAATTACTGCTTACAAAACTTTTACATCTAGAGCCAAGAAGTATATTAAAACAAACAACAACAAAAAGGAAGATAAATAAATAAACAGTTTAATAAAAATATCAAATTGTTTACATATTTCAATACACTTTACAGCTTTCTTGTTACTCAAATTGGAAATTGTTCTTAGGTATTGCTGAACCTCTAATGGTTTATAACCACCATACTTACATTTATGTATACTAAACTTTGTCAACAAAAGCAGAACATTAATCAAATAATATTACTTATGAAGAGACATGTCATAGCTAAAAAAACAACAAATAAAACATTTTCAAAACAAAGTTGAAAGCTGGGAATAATATGATCTCTAACAATCTTGCAGAAATCACACCAAAAACAAGTGGAGTAGGGACAACTCCAAAATAAATGAAAAAATGTTTCCGCCTGCAGACCACAAAATGTACAGACTATATCGACATCACAATTAAATCTCTCTACAAGAAAATAATTAGTGGGATATTACATATAAATAAGTTTGAAGGAAATTTCTTTGATTTCATTTGTGATTAAATATTTATGGATAATTTCCAAATTTTGCACCATCTCAATCCAGCATCAGACATGCTTGTGTAGCGTCTCGTGTGCATTGCGTCATAAACATAAAATGTTTAGGTCACTGTGTCCAGTTAAATATAGTTTATTACCCAATCTTTAAACGTATCTTGAGATCCCTTAGTTCACATTTGATGTGTGATGTTACTTTTCTTAGCGATCAGGATTACGATTTTCACCTGGAGGACAATAAAACAGATGAAAAATCCCATAAACTCCCATTGAACCAAGCCCCGAACCATATCTAGGGACCAGATCATAAACGGATTGTCTACTATCGATCAGGCCAATTACAAATTGTTCTCGGCCAGGATTTCTCTGAACAATTAGCTAACCATGCTCAACCGTGCTGGAGGGATGGTTTTAGTTCGTAGCAAGTTAGCAATATAGAGTTTCTTTGACAAGGGCAGTTTTACTCAGTTGTATCTAGGTAGCTGGCTAAGTTTGCTTTTATTTGGGTGAGGTTAATACAAGTTGATATACACAAATTTGTGTATGTTTAGTGTTTTAAAATTGTCATGATTTTATGATTGCGCAACTAGTATAGTAAATAATTTTTCTACACAACTTTTTCATCAGGGAGGTAGATTACGCTAGCTAGCTCATATAAAACATCAATATGTTCCTCCATATAATATTTTGTCAATAAGTGTCCTTTTTTTAGCTAGTCTGGGAACTTTTACCTTTCTGAGTGTTTGTGTCCAGAGGCATGCACAACTCCTCAGTATAAGATGGTAAACCTCTCACCTTTTTCTGTTTGCAACATGGGCCATGTCTTTTCTGTGCTTTAGCAGAGTAAATAACATAAAAAAGCAGCCCTAAAAACTGGAATATGTGATTGCCCTCCATAGCGCACACACACTCCATGCCATTGCCAACTAATGGATCTGTTACATACATTCTAATCCTGATTTCACATTACAACAGTGGAAAAAGTAAGTGTAACCATGCCAAATGGCCTGGATTGGCTCAGAACGGCATGGTTTGGTGACGAGAACCATTCAGCCCGATTGTTGAAGAGCGGCTATAGAGAACTAGCACTGCTCTTGCATCCTCCCAGAAAAACCTAGCACCTGCATGGTAACACCCTAGAATTATGATGCTGAATTTTGTATAGGCATCAAACCCAATTTCTAATGAAAATGTGAAAATCTAGTATATTATGATACATTTGCTGATTACATAAAGTTCATCAATGTGATCTTTGTGCTACTGTATGGGAGATGTTCTTTGCAATGCTTTAACTAAGTCCAATTCCAGCGCATCCTTCCATTGGCAAATAACATATTTCTGATTGTGTCATTGCGCACAACTTTCACAGGTACAGAAGCTCCAGACACGCAGTTACAGTTTGTGTCTGTATTTGGGCCCCTGAGGGAGATTGTTGGAATAGGTATCATCATCACTGATCTCTCAGTATCCAGGTAAGCAGCCCACGATCCAACTAGCAGAAGAAACACCTGCACCCTCTGGAGCTAACATGAACCATGGAGAATGTTTGATTCATTCCCATGATAGACAGGACCATCAGCTTCTGAAAGATAAATCTTTGGGATTGAATTCTGAGAAAACCCACAAACCAGTAAATTAACATAATTACAGATTCAGCTGTGGTGGGATAGAGGAAGGAATTTGACACCAATCATAAAATAGTCTTTATCTTCAACCTGCTGCTATATTATTTTCATTTCAATAACATTTGACATTGACATTTGGTTTAGCTTTAAAAGCTATTGACTATTATGTCTAAAAGGGTTGATTATGATATGTACTTTGTGAAAAAGGATGCCTTAACAAAAATGAATGTAATTGCTAGACAGTTCAACTCCATAAATGCACCTGGGCCATGAACTACATTCAAATAATTTATGATGTTTTTTTATGAGCATTTGCACCTTTTAGCGTCTCTTTTAGAGACCCAATGAATGGTTCGACAAATTCAAGTTTTGATGTTAAAGCAGGAATTTATGGCGGGATATATTAAAGGGCTTGTCCTTTATTTAAAAAGCTCATAGCCTTTGTCACAGCCAGGCAAAACCAAGATTTGCTAGGTTAAATTGGAGTAATATAGGACATTTATTTTGCACTTTGAATTTCCGCAATTTATTAATTGTCAATACTTCAGATCAACAAATGAGACTTTATTTCATGACAGCCCAGCTAAAATATGGTAGTTATAACATTGATTTGAGAGTGGTAGAGCAAGAAATGCTTTGTGCTTTGGTGTCTACTTTACCCAATGTCCCAGAATGCCTTAATTTGTCATACTTGTATTGCTAGTTGGAAACAAGTGGTATTAAATTAAAAGAAACTTTTTTATTCAAGAAAAAAGGGGTGTGAACAGCCCCTAAGGCTACGTCCACATTAATATGGATACTCATTTTCAAGCATTTTCCAAAAGTTTCTCGTCCACACTAAAACGTATAAGAACGCTTAAACACGTTTCTTGTATGCTTTGAAACACAATTGTCCTTGGTTCCATCGCCAGACAGCATTTCTGAGTAAAGTTCACCTTCGAAGGAGTGCAATGTGAAGGTTGTTGTACAAAGTGGCATTTATCTTTAACAACGGTCTCAAAGTGAATAACAGGCACAACGACACTACAACATGGGCCGCCATCTTGAATGTTTTGGTTTGAATGGATTACATGACTGCAATGTGGTCACAACAAAAAATACGTCATGGCAGTTTAAAACTATCCACTTGGGAGAGCGTTTCCGAAAAGCTTGATTTTCGCTGTCAAAAACACCATCTCGGAACGGAAGACCAAAGATGCGTTTTCAAACAAAAACATATTAGTGTGAACCTGGCTTAAAACTGTTAAAAGTACATTTGCTAAAAGTTCATTTGGTCAACTTTTAAGCTTTTACTAATATATAGATTGCCTTTAAAAGCAACCAGACATGGACTAAAAGCCATAAAACTTTAGACTTTATGGGGTCTTTAATCTTTAAATGACAGTTAAATGTGGCAAGGAGTCATCCAAGATATATTTCTTCTCTCTTTCTTTCTGTCCTCGGTTGAGGTGGCTAAACTTAGCTCACAGTAAACCCTAAAGTGGCACTTTTAATTATATCATCCTCTTAATTATAGCGGTCAAACATGCTTCACACCATAGTCTTGTTATACTTTACAAACCATTAACTAGAGTCTTACATTGTACTACGACAATCCGAGTGGTGCTTGCCCGTGCAAAACTTGCATGATGCTTGGGTGATCAGAGTGTTAATAACATATTACTATGCGGTTCCTAGAGTGTCCAAGGTGGTTACTGTGACTTTGTTAGGTGGTAGCTAGGGTGTTTTTGGTGGTTTCTGGCTGGAGTCCACCTCTCCTCAATAAGCTGCACAATTTGAGGTATCAGTCATGCCTGTAGCACGATGTAGGATGAGTTGTGCTGAAGTATAATGCTTACGGTTAGGGGTTTATTTAAATCCTTAATCCTAGTGTGAGCAATACCCTAAGCAAAGCACAACTAATCGTGGCATATAATGCACAGAGAAGACTAGATTTCATGAACTATAAGAATTCTCTGCCCTGATTCTAAGCTGTAATAATGATTTCTGGCTTTTTTGTCAAAAAAGAAACAACAGAATCCACCTGAACTTTACTATGTGCTGTATATGGTGCATTGAGAAACAATAAATGTACCACTTGTGCCATTACACCAATATTCAACTGACTTTGATTTGTTCTACAGTTTCCATTATATTTTAAAATAACTGTCAATTATTGAAGTGTAACTAATGCTGGCTATATTTTATACAGTGTATGCCACATTGATGTACTTTAACCATATATTACCTGCCATCTCTCAACATAAAAAAAAAAATAGAAAACAATATTTCTCACTCCCACTGTGTGAGTATGAGATTTGACAGCTAAGAAATGACTCACATATATGCTAAATAAAGCTTACGATTTTCATGAAACCATGAAATAACCATGGCCTATTTGGTTAGGGGCCCTTTATGTTGATATAGTGCTGAGTCTTATTGAAATTTTAAAAACAAACAAATAAAAAAATATTTATTCAAATTTCTGCAGTTGTGCTCCTTGTACATACTGTATGTCCATAGGCATAATCCTTACAGCAAGAAAATACTATGGTGGTACCATGGTAATTGTTTCAGATGGTAATACCATAGTACTAAATAATTACCATTTTCATGCAATTTACATGATACTCCAAGATATGTCAATAAATACAATGGTGCTACCATTGTAAATGTGATAGTAAATAAATGGTATTATCATGGTTAATTTCCAAAAACCATGTAGTACCATAGTACTTTTTGTTAGTCAAGTACATTTTCTTGTAAAGCAATCATTAGCAATTTTACAGAAAATGATCCCACACCAGAATACATCAGAGAAGTGAATGTACAGAACGAGTGTAGAGATGGATAGAGGAGTGTGCGTTTTAATGGAGGCAGTGAGTGGACTGATTGAGTCAGATATTGAGTATGAAGTACAGAGAGTTTTCAACTGTCCTGCTCTAACTTCCATTAGTGCCCTTTTGGAGTTTATAATAGCCTTCAACGGCTAATGCATGCTTTGTGCACTGTAAAAAGTGAAAACATAGAGCTATTACCTTAAGGAGATATTTCTACCTGATCTGACCCGTAAAGGTAACTTTAATAAACAAATATGCCCTATAAAGACAAAACACGGTAATTATGGCAACACTGAAACTAAAAATGTCTTCAAAGTTGTTTGATTGTCCAGCCAAATGTGATTCAAAAATGTTTTCTCTGAATCCAAGCATAGTTAAGCCAAACCCATCTGTCAGTACAGATCATAGTCTAAATAGTCTAACGGCTTCTGGTTTTAAGAAATAATGCATCACAAATAACAAATACTTTATATACATTTTCAAATATGCCGTCTCATATTCTTGCAACAATAAAAGATTTTGAAGCTTTAAGAAGCTTTGAAAAATGTATTCTTTGAATTGAAACAATGGGCTCTATTTTCATGACCACGCTAAGCGCAGCGCTACGCACAACGACCATGCACTACGTCTTATCCGATTTGCATGAGATCGCTAATTCTAAGTGCAATTTTTGTGCCAGCACAGTGCAAGTGGGCATCAGTGGGAATGTTGCGCTATTTGTGTGTGTATGTGTTACACACATTACGGCAGCAAAGTTGTAAAATGTAATTCAATTTTACACAAATAGAGTTAGTAAGTGATTTTATCACACTAAAATAGGGCTGGGCGATATGACAATATATATAAATTGTGGCGATGATATAAAGTGTCAATCAAGATTTTGCTATATCGCGATATGTAAATATCACTGTGCACAGCGTAGGCTTATCGATCAGTGGGCAGGGCTTCACGTGAGACTGAGAGAATTAAAAAAACATGGACAGGTTTTTTTGGCATTTAAAATTTTTCTTCGGCCGCCCAAGCCAATTTAATAACATTCAGCTCACGTTTGGCTCTTCAAAAGTGCTAAATATGCCTCTCATCTGACACACGCATTTTGTGATTCATGGGCACGGTGCTACCTTTGGAGCACGCAAGTGCGCATGAGTCCAGCTGGCTCACCGATATTTGTGCTCTTGAGACAGGAGTGCAGAGAGGGGTCACTCATGTTACTCAATCATTATTTACCCTGGAAAAACCCTGAAGAAAGACATCTCCACAGAACAGGAGAACTCCCAAACCAGTCAAGAAAATGAAGAGAAGCTTGTTATTAAAACAAGTGCAACATCTGTGGTGTCGGTGCACATGTCGAACAACAATAATCCCTCTTTATAAAAGCAATCTCTTTTACCACCTCAAAATGAAGCACACAAATAATTTTATGAAAGCCAAAAGATGCACATTGCATTAATTGTGCTTATAATTGGGTTTATATTCATTTACAGCAAGAAGTGTTTACATAATTTTGGAAAAAAATTGTATTGAATTACTTTATGATCTCGATTTGTTTAGTTTTTTTGGGGAAAATGTATAATAATAATAATAATAATAATAATAATAATAATAATAATAATAATATTGGTCAACATATATCAGACTGAAATGTGGCATCATTTGAAATTTTGTATTTGTAGATTTTATAGTTTTTTGTTTGTTTGTTTGTTTTGTTTAGTTTTTTTGCTTTGACTATGTTTGTGAAGTTCCAAGTAAAGAGAAAATGATAAAAGAGGAAGTAGTTTTTATTTATAAAGTATTTAATTCACAGACATCACAATACGGGCATTACAAATGTATAAATCCATTTTTATTGATTTTCCAGAAATGTTTTACTATGTGGTGATATCGTTATGGTGATCTATCGCCCACCCCTAATCGTTTACGTCTTGTGGCTATACTTTTGAAACAGTGAGTATTTTAATGTTAACATTTATAGCACCTTTCACTTCCATTGTAAGTGCCTCACTGTAACCAAGATTTTTTCTTTTTTTTTGAGAAGGAGGTATGAGTCAAAATTATTTTCTGTGGTAATCAACATTATGCCACAAATAATGTTGATTAAGCTTAAATTGTATTGAACACGGAATATTCCTTTAACTAACGCAACATGGAATGATTGAAAAAGCACTGAAAAGGAGGGGGGCCTGGGTGTCTCAATTAAAGCAATTAAAGATGCTGACAACCACACCTAGAGTCACAAGTTCAAATCCAGGGTGTGCTGAGTGACTCCAGTCAGGCTTCCCAAGCATCCAATTGGCCCAGTTGCTAGGATGGGTAGAGTCACATTGGGGTAACCTCCTTGTAGTCACTATAATGTGGTTCTCGCTCTCAGTGGGCCAGTGTGGTGAGCGTGGATGCCGTGGAGAATAGCATGAAGCCTCCACACACGCTAGGTCTCCACGGTAACATGCTCAACAAGCCACGTGATAAGATGTGAGGACTGACGGTCTCAGACGCAGAGGCAACTGAGATTCGTCCTCCGCCACCCGGATTGAGGCGAGTCACTACGCCACCACGAGGACTTAGAGCACATTGGGAATTGGGCATGCCACATTGGGGAGAAAAAGGGAGAAAAAAAAAGCCATTAGGAGAGAGACTATATAAACCTCCAAGGGAAGCAGAATGGAGAATAGAAAAAACGTAATTTTGCTCTGACAGCGAAAAACGTCGCCTATAAAAGTAATTTGTCCATGAACTCACAAATGTTTTGAAAACTCACCTCGAGGCATTTTTAGAACATTGATTCCAGTGATTCCTGTGAGGCGCACACTCACACACATTTAAGGAGGGTGGTCAGTCAATCCTGAAAATACATCAAACTAAATGGAACCCAGAAGCTTTTTAACTTCCAAATACAAGAAGGGGCTGTCAAGAATACAAATGACCGAAAGAGAGGTGCACAAGAAAAGTGATTGAGTGAAGCAAATATTTACAGGCATGAAACGAGTGATTTGGGAATTTTTGCTCTGACTGCTGACTCTACTGGAGCTTTTGAAGGCAAACCTCTAATGTCCTTGAAGCAAAATGGACAAATGCAGCTTACATATCTTGTGCTATCTAGTTCAGTGATGCTCATTTCATGCAATCAACCACCATATTACATGCATGCCTTAAAAGCAATTACTGTATAACAGCACAGTCCTGAGAGGGCATTAAACAACATGACACCTGAACCAGTTTAGGAGAAAACATTATTCAATCCAATGACAGTTCATTCGGGTAAAAAATAAATGGCAGTTTGATAACTATAATTTTTTATATAAACTGAAAAGGCCTATCTGTGGGTGTTTGCCTCTTTAGAGAGAAAAAAGTCACGCACACATTCACTGTTTGAGCTCATTATCTCAACATGCTCATTACTGGCTTCTGTTTCTTTTAAGGATAACAGAGTGGTGCAGATGGTTTTGTTATGAACTGTATATCTCTGCCACTTTGTATTTATTGAACATAACGTGAATCTGATAACCCACAGATTTATGTAAAGTTTATTCTATAAGCATCACATGTGGGAGATGAACCTGGTGGTTATCAAACACAGTATTTTTAATACACTGCACAGTGGTTGAAATCTCTGAAGTGTAATTGCACTTCCAGAGAATAACAATGTAACTCATTTGCAACTTCACAGTATACTTTAAAATTAGGAGCAAATTAGAACTTTGCCAGCAAACTACAATAAAGTTATAGAATTACGGCTTAGTGTCGAAACCGAAGTGTACTTTGGGCCTTAAGATTTAATAAAAATCCATTCATATTTTGTAACATAATATGTATATCTAGGGTAATTAAAGAATATTCAAAACTGTATCAGATGCATTTTTTTGTCATTTTTGGTGGCATTAGTGGTGAGAAAAGAATAACCATAGAGAATAATGCCAATTACCAAAAAAAAAAAACAAAAAAAAAAAGTATATGAAAACTTTACGGTAATGAGGATTCTATTCTAGAAATAGGCGGATTAGTTCACTGAAAAATGGAAATTCTGTCAGCACATACAGGTACTCAGTAACCATTCACTTCCATTGCATCTTTTTCTATATAATGAAAATGAAAAGTGAATGAGACATTCTTTTTAACATCTTTTGTGTTCCAGAGAGAAGAAAGTCAAATAATGGGTTTGAAACAACAGGAGAGGGAGTAAATGATGACTTTGATGATTTTATTTATTTTTGGGTGAACTATCCCTTTATTCAAAATACAATTTGACATTTTTTTGAAATGTGACTGAAACCAAGTTTTTAAGGGTACCCACTAAAAACTGTAAGAACACAAATAAATGAAACATCCATCCTTGTCTCTTACACTTCCTTCTCTTTGCTACTCATACATCAGCAGACATGGGAAAACCTCCAACTAAGGTGCAATCAGTCACTCACCTGCTGCCAGCTGCATCCATCCGCAGATCTTATACACAGTGGCTGTACTGCAGAAGAAGAAGAGGGCAAAGCAGCCAATGCAGGACAGCACCAGCGCCATGGACATCCCGATGAAGAAGGATGCCGCTTTAAAGGCGCCTGACGGGATGGAGCTAAACTCGGTGAAGCTACCCTGGCACGTCAGGTCCCGGGACGTACCGCTCCCTATACAGTAGTGAAAGAGGCCAAAGTAGCCGGCCTGCGGCGTGTCCATGCCGTCCCCGATCCAGTAGGGCTGAACGAAACATACCACGTTCACAATGGCGAAAAGGATTGTGAAGATGGCCCACAGGACCCCGATGGCACGAGAGTTCCTCACATAGTTGGTCTGATAGATCTTGGCTGCCTCTGTGGCTGGGAGCATTGTTGCAGATGTGCCAGGGATCATAGAGAAAATCAGTCCAATATGAATTGGACTTTGTTTGGACTTGGACCTCTCTGGATTCAGGTCCAATCTGGATTCAGTCTGGACTCAGATGCTCTCTGGATTCAGGTCCAATCTGGATTCAGTCTGGACTCAGATGCTCTCTGGATTCAGGTCCAATCTGGATTCTGTCTGGACTCAGATGCTTTCTGGATTCAGGTCCAATCTGGATTCAGTCTGGACTCAGATGCTCTCTGGATTCAGGTCCAATCTGGATTCAGTCTGGACTCAGATGCTCTCTGGATTCAGGTCCAATCTGGATTCAGTCTGGACTCAGATGCTCTCTGGATTCAGGTCCAATCTTGATTCAGTCTGGACTCAGATGCTCTCTGGATTCAGGTCCAATCTTGATTCAGTCTGGACTCAGATGCTCACTCGATGCAGGTTCAATCTGGATTCAGTCAGGATCTAGCTGCTCTATGGATTCAGGTCAATCCGGATTCAGTCTGGATCCTCGTCAAATTTAATCTGGACTCTGCACTCTCTGGATTTAGATTGTATCTAGATTCAGTCTGACTCAGGTCCTTTACAGATTCAATCTGGACTTGGTCTTCTCTGGAATCAGATCCAATTTGGATTCAGTTAAGTTTTCTTATATAATCCTTTTGTTGATGCACTTTATGGTCAATCTGGATTCAGTCCTCCATGGATGTTGCTTAAACTCGAGCCACAGACGGTACAGCACACAGTCAGGACACTTTTAGTGCCAGATGTCACATTGATTCGTTCAGCGTGGATGTGGAAGTCTGTCGGTGACTCCAGTGATGTTCTGTTCCAGCTCTCCTCTGATTCAGTCTATATGCATCCAGCCAATCTCATTAAGGTGAATAAGCACACTTGGGACAGCAAGAGAAATTACTACACTGATATGAAGAGCATGCACTGTATCAGCAACAATACGCCCAAAGGAAATGGTCGTATTATTACTTAATGATGAAAAATTAGAAGATCTGAGAATAATCCAACCTTAAAAGACTGTGTACGGTTATATGTATACAAAAATAGTCAGTAAAAACAGTTATCTATGTTATGCAAACCAAACGGTTGGTTCCAAGATAAGATACAAGATATACAAATCTTCCCCTGCTGCCGCATTTAACAGAAATCTCTCACATTCAGACGACGACACTTGGGCTGCATCATATTATGCGTGTCCATTCTTCTCGGATTCACGCGCACCGAACGTTGCAACAGGAAAATGTCTCTATCCTCTCGGTTCGCGCATCTCAAAGCAGTGAAACAAAATACACAGTGATTTTGTTTGACAGAATAAATGCTGAGATGAGATTCATACCGCACCTGCAGATCTCAATGCGACGCGCTCGTGAGGATGGAGAGCAGCGCTCGAGCGCACAGCGCAGATTTCTGGCACACCCGAATATACACAGTATGCGCCTGTCACTCCCGTCCGCTGAGCAGAAGAGAAAGACACTGACATCACTTCACACGTACACTCATTCTTTATAATCATAAATTAATGTATATCTGCGACTTCGATTTGGTAATTATATATATTTTATACATTTTTAAACGTTTAAAATTAAACTAGAGGCTTTGGAAATCCCACAGCCCTCTCCGGAAGTGACGCAAATGCGTGACTTAAGTAGATCTGTGCATAGTAAAGTGCTGGATGTGGACACTCTCCAACTGTAAATAAAGCTTACGAAACTCGTATTAATGTTAATGCTTCAGCGTTATATAAAGTGTATTGCATGTTTTGATATTTTAAAAACGGATATTTTAACAAATGCAAATTACAAAATGCCCAGATAGTGTCAAATTTCCACAAAAAAAAAAAATATTTAAAAATTCAAGAAAATTACAAATGAATTGAATATAATATATTACATTATAGAATAAAATAAAATGTATTATATATCAAAAAGATTATACAACAAAACTGGCTGTCAAACACATTAAGCTACACACAACACATAAAGCTAAACATATGTATTTTTTCAGGGTCTTTTTTCTTACAACTATACACACAACTTGAATAACAACTTGAACTTGTTTTAGCAGTACACCCAAATGACAATAGCCATATCATACTGTGCATGTGCCACACTTGCTATAGTTTACTTCCATGTTGCTTCTTCATCAAATAGCAATATCAAATGTAAATCAAGTCAATCACTTTCACATCAGAGCCACATTTATTAAGAAGTAAAACATAGAGGAGTCACCTGATGACATGCGAGTTTCAGACGTGAATGGCGAGCTCTGTGCACTTTGCTAGTTTGAATTCTTTTTATGTCATAAACCGGTGAGATTCGATACACCCTGATCCTTAACTGTTCTAGGAATACCATATGTAAAAGAATTCAAAATCCTCGGGCTCTGGAGACATTAATAGACACTTACATGCTCAAGCTGACGCCCCTGACAAGGCCGCGGACCAGGGAGCCGATTTGGCCGGAGAAGTGAAGGAAATTTTATGAGAATTGTTGAATGTGTAGGCAATGCTGATGAAGGTCGTTGCTGACTTGGAGGAGCATGCAGTAACACGTCAAGCGATCACCGTCATGGAGACGAAATTCACTTAGGTGTTTACAAGTGTGGGGGATGTCGAGAAATGGATAGATTATCTGGAGTCATCGGAGAGGGAATTATCTGCTAATCCACTAGCGACCAATGCTGATTTGGAATGCGTCTGGGAGAGGTTGGAAGACTTGGAGAGTCATGACCGGCAGAATAATGGCCGAATTGTTGGAATTCCTGAGGATGAAGTAGGTCGGGATATGGTGAAATTCCTGGACGTGATCTTTCCAAGTCTGCTCGACATAACAGGCCATAAGCTGAAAATCATTGCAAGAAACCCTTACATTAACGGAAGGTTGCTTTTGCACTGATGTTCCCGGCAAAATTGAGAACAGATGCTAAGGATGGCCATCAAGTATTTACATGTCCCCAGCAAGCGATGTCCTTCATAAAGTCAATGGACTGAGTAAGTTATGTTGTGGTACTCGCGTTGCAGCCAAGTGAACTGACTAAAATTCACTTGATCGTCCGAGCAAGCTGAGCGCCTTTGTTTCTTTTTGTGCTGGTTCTGTCTAGTGGCTGGAGTTTGTTTTGTGTAGCAGAATTCTTTCGGGACAGTGTTGTTGATGAATCTGCATATTCTTTGTGCATATGCCTCCTATTGGTTGGAGTTTGTTTTGTGGAGTATTTCTTGCAGGACACTCATATAGCCATCGAATAGGCTGGCTCAATGAAAATTCGTTTGACTGTCCGAGGAAACTGAACGGCCTTTTAAAAAAAGGGTTAATGCGCACATTTTTCAGTTTGTTTGCTTCGAGGGGAGCATATGGGTTTGATTATTGCTCTAATGTTGGAATGTGGTGGTTATAATTTTATATTTGACACACAATCTATATTTTATAATATGTCTAATGCCAAATGTTAGTATGAGTGTCTCTCTCGACGTGGAATGTGAATGGGTTGGGTACCCCAAAAAAGAAGGAAGTTTATTTCTCTTCTTAAACGTAAAAAATATGATATAGTGTTTCTTCAAGAAACGCATCTTTCACGCAGGAAGTTGAAAAATTTGGGAAGATATGGGGTGGACATGTGTTCATTAGTGCTGGCTCAAGTAAGACTATATAATTTATATAGAAAAAAAAATCTATTATTACTAATGACCTGATTGTGACAGGGCGGAGGGCGGGGCTGGGTCGTGATTCTACATACCCCGCCCCTTATCAGGCTAATCAAGCCTCCGAGAGGGATAAAGGAAAAATATTTCCATTACTATAAACTACAACTTCTCTAACTTTAAAAATAACAAATATTAATTCTGAAATAAAGGAAATAAAGCCCAAAGTGTCTTCTTTCAAAAGATACTACAACTGTGTCCATACTCCAAAGGGTCCAGTAAATACAACAAGTTCAGGTATGTCATTTTCATGGTTTGTGCTCAAAAAAGGGGTGCGTATCAACAGGTTAAAATTATGTTTTGTTTTTCCTTCAGAAAAGAGATTGATATTCACAAGTTATGGAGGAAACATTGAGCCCCATCTGCAGAAAGCCATACAGATGGTTTACCTCTGAGAGGTGTCCAGGTTTGTTATTGCTGTGCGATTCTTGTAAAGTGTTCAGTTGAGGCTGTGCATGAACTGTCTCCTGAGCAATGTGTCATCTCAATCACTGAGATTGTGTTTGCATTTACTGCCATCAACATCCAATGGGAGCTGCAGCAGATGGACGAAAAGGAGGCCATGACCCTGAGAAGTATGCACACAAACTGGCTTGTCTGCATGATCAGACGGGACAGCAGAGCCCTCGGTCACACACACACACAGGCCATATGCTGGCGCCGCCAGGTCCTGATAAAAACTGGATCCAGTGCTTTTTCAGGATTTCTACTTATAACTGCCCTCTCAACACTCATTAGCTGATGGGCTGTCCTGACAAGTCCTTTAAACTTTAGTGCATAATTCACACTGTTTAATTATTATTTAAGAATTCCTAATTATTCAACCATAATTATCCCATGTTCACATAGTTCTGCCTTATTACTCCAAGTTTCTTCTGATCTCTGCTTACCTGGCATCCTATAATCCCGCCCGCACAGATCAATGCTTTTTTGTCAAGGTCTGACTAAAGTGATCCCATCTTTTAATTCCAACATGATATATCTGTTAAAGGATGTCTTTTTTATCTCAATGGATCTGAATGCACCACCATGAACTAATCTTATCACAAAAGAATGGCTTTTTCTGTTTGTCACAGAGTCACGGGAAACTAAAAAAGACGAATTTCTTAATGAAACAAGAGAAAGTGATGGATTGCTACTTAGACCTCATGCATTATCTCTCCATCTTTCTCTCTGCACCTCTTGGTTTCTATTTTCGCAATTTTTGTTTGTCTCCTGCAGACCAGTAACCATCTATTAGGACCGAAGCCTTTTCCACTTGACACATTGTTGGCCATATGTTGACAGTGTGGTTGACAGCAGAGTTGCATCTACAGCCAGTATCTTTTCACAGGTAAGTTAATTCATTAAATCAATATTTCACCTGCCTGCCATCCCAAGTATGTATTCTTACTTGTGCAGAACACAAATGGAGATTTTAGGAAGAATGTTTCAGCTTTGTAGGTCCATACAATGCAAGTGAATGGGGTCCAAAACTTTGAAGCTTCAAAAAGCAATAAAGCTCACATAAACGTAATCCAGAAGACTACAGTGGTTTAATACATATTTTCAGAAGCGATCCAATTAGATTTGGGGGAGAAAATTGTCATTTTAAAAACAAACTGAAGGGGCAAGTTGTTCATTTACTTCGGCATCGGCATGTAAGTCTACCATATTCATTAAGTAGAGCTATTAATGTGTAAAAGTGATTGATGTTTATACACATTAAAGGCTTTCAGACTACTGAATACATAATGCAACCCCGGCTCCAACTTTAAACCGCAGTGTTTTTCACACATGTTTTTACTTCACAAATTACATCTTTGAGTGTTCAGCAACAGGATATACACTACCAGTCAAAACATTTGTGACACTTGGGTTTGCGGGACCTTTTCTGCATATTGCGGCGCTGTTTTGTGGTCCGTTCTGTATAAGGCAGCGGCACATTTGAGCTTATCACGGCCCATTCGGCCTGTTTAGCGGCCGACCCACCAGCCCGCTCGGTTCTCCCGATGGCCAGTCAGCCCCTGATCTGCCCAAAAAGTGCATTGGCCCAACAGGAAAATGCCCGGTATACCAGTTATGTTGGTCACAACATAATTCCCATAGTTCCATTTATGTTATTCCATAGTTTTTATGAACTTACTATTCTAAAACCTTAATTAATTTATAACATTCAACAATAAAAGATAAGACCTTAACGTAAACGAGTCCTCTTATTACTTTCTGTAATTCAGTTGCAATATTCTTTACATCTCCCGCTTCCTTGCACAGAGAAATGGTAGTTTCAGAGTTTGTAGTTTATTACATGAACTGTTTCCGTATTATTTGAACTTCAATAAATCTATAATGCATTAAAGATGTATTCCCGGGTGTACTCGAAATTTAAATTTTGCTTCAGTGGAGCGGCAGCTCCGGCTCCGCTTATTCCACAACGAGAGTGCTTCTGTATTAACTTTGTATTTTTGTATAATTCCCTCATACTTTGCGATCTACATCACCTGTAGCTGTTTGGAAAGTTTCAAATGCATCTGGACTGTAAGCTGTGTTTTCTTCGCTGTGTTCACTGCGAGCTGCTGTGCAATGCATGTTGCATTAAATGAGATCAAACGACTATTCAACTATTAAAATATTTGTCTACTACTTTTTATTGTCGATGTTGTCGATAACGTCGACTAAAAAAGAGAACCGCAATTTTAAGTATTGTTTTATATTTTTATATTTTGAATATTATTTTGTACGTTATTCATAAGTTTTAAATCCTTAAACAAAATTATGTTATATGAATGAATATGAATATCAATAAATTACTTCTTAAAGTTTTGTGAAGCACACATACGACAAAAGCATAATCATCATAATCGTGAAGCTCTAAAACAGACAAGTAATATTCCTAATCCTGAGAGCCCTAAAACAGACAATTAATATTCATAATCCTGAGAGCCCTAAAACAGACAATTAATCATCATAATCGCAATTATTTGTTTGCCCTTTTTTACAGCCAAATTTCAGAATCGCGACAGCCCTATCTCTGCAAATGCATCAAGCACTAAGAAAGTGTAATCGAGCTTGAAATCATGATCGTGCCTTGAGACTTCAATGGTGAAATCTTCTAAATATCTTTGTGTCCTGCAGAAGAAAAAAAGGAATCTGGGATGGCATGAATGTGAGTAAATGAGGAGAGAATTTTCATTTTTGGGTGAACTATTCTTTTAAAATTAGTGTTTTGGCAAATTATTATGTTTCAGGTAGAAATAGGCTATTCCATTAATATCAGTTAGCTCAAATGGGGTAATTAAACATGGTTTATACTGTACAGTATACATTGTGGAAACAAAAACAAGACTTTCACTCAAATTGGACACTTGGTGGCAGTGTTTCATCTTTAATTTTCAAGATGAGTCAAGATAAGTTAAGATGCTGTAGTTAATTTTCTTGGATAAATGAAGGGCATAAATCAGCCTTATCCAAGTTTATGAATTATGATAGACAGAAGTGTAATAATTGGCTGAAAGATATCAGGGATTTCCAATTCCTGTAGTAAATATAATTTTGATTTAATCAGCTAGAGTTTAATCTGTTTGAGTGCAGTCATTATAAAATGATGTGTAGAATCCTTATCAAGTAATCATGAACAACTCAAAAAATCCTTAGAAAGTCATGAAAATGTATCGGTCAAAAGAGTGGGAAACATTTTTGCAGTCGAGGTGCGATTTGGGCTCCGTCCTGAACAGATATTGTCATTAGTTTGATGTGTTTTGCAGGTTACTCTTCAGCCTGGCACTCTGGTGGGACACGATGACCAGCTGGACTCACCCAAATACAAATGTGCAGTATCACTGGACTTCATTCTTTCGATATCCAGGAGTGTGTATGTGATGGTCTCAGGTTGTTATCTGCTAGTTTATCTCAGAGTTTGCACCAGCTTGGTGAAATTTGGGTTTTCTTTATCCTAGAACTGAAAGTTTCGAAGAGGTAAAGGATATGTATGAATTCCTGTGAGCCTGTGGACATGAAGCAGGCCTCTGAATGCACAAAGCACTTGCAATTACGTGGATGGACAGCAGAAGCAACAAGGTTCCAGACACCTAAGATCTACTCATCTGTCATTTTTTAGCCCAATCAGGTGACACTTTGGGAAAATACAGTTCGTGCAATAGAGACTCATTTCTTAAATGGAAGGTATATTAAATGGAATGGTAGGTTTGGTTTGTTGATGGGTCACATAACTTAAAAGTTGTTCAATAAAAATAATGACACGGTGGCTCAGAGGTTAGCACCGTCGCCTCGCAGCGTGGGTTTCCTCTGGGTGCTCCGGTTTACCCCACAAGTCCAAAAACATGCAGGTTAAACTGGTCTGCACTTATATAGCACCTATTTTAACCTTAGAGGTTAGCAAAGCACTTTACACTGTGTCCCATTCACCCATTCACACACATGCAAGGTGCTAGCCTGCCATTGGGAGCGACTTGGGGCTCAGTGTCTTGCCCAAGGACACTTCGGCATGTGGAGTAATGTGGGCCAGGAATCGAACCGCCAACACTGCGAATAGCAGCTGACCCGCTCTACCACCTGAATTGGAGACTCTAAATTGTCCCATGAGTGAGTGAGCCCCCCCAGCCACAGGGGTTGTGTCAGGAAGGGCATCCGCCATAAAACTTGTGCAAAATCAAATATATATATCACGAAGTGGACCCTGCACCTACGTGGGACAAATACTGGGGTATGTGTCTGATTGTACTTGTTTGCCTTTGGTTTTCAGATCTCTGTTCAATTATACATACACTGTAATGCGTTAAGCGTGATTTGGTACATAGTGTAATATGTGGATTCAAACAGAACGGGAGGGGCTCTGATGTGTGCTTTGCTCAAAGTTTATTATGGCAAGAGCCAGTGAAAGGTACAAGCTCTGTAATAATTGATTTTATTCAATAACAATAATTTACATGTATACTGTAGGTTTTAGTCTTATCTCTTAATGTTCATGTATGCTGATGCATTGGTTTTTCAGCATTTCTCTTGTCGATGGCTGACATCACATTTCTCCCAAACCTCAAGGTAATCTCACATTTGGATACTCTATGTTTCACAGTTACATATCTTTTTTCAACCACTTTTAAACTGAGTGATGTGTCTCTATGAAATATTTCTCTCCTTTGTAGACTTAACACAAAGAACAGCTCTGCTTTGAGAAATGACCTACTTATCCTTCGAAACAAGATGGCAAATCAAGCTGGAACAACAATCGCTCTCTCAGTGGTAGACAAACAAAACAACTGCAAAATGAGGAGAAAGGATTTGTGCGTTCACTGAGGTGTAAGTGATTGAAATGTTGGTTGTTTTAGTATAACGGTCTCTTAACTAAGCTTTCGCGAGGCAGCTGGTGTGAGCTGCGTCTGACTTGCCAGGTCTCCATGGTAATAGATTGCGGTTGTCATAGAAACTGACAGACCATTGTTAAGAAGGCTCCAAATTGTGATTCAAGTATTCTCACAAACTGACATAGACTGAAACAAAGACAAGGGCAAAGGGTAATTTCGCTGACTGCAAATAATTATTTCATGCATGAACCAGTGTTATTTATTATATTTTAATGTACAAACAGAAGCACAAGCAGTTCATGAGCAAGACAAAAATAGATACTGTAGTCCTACAACAGAAGGCACCTTTAGAAAGTGACTATGGCTTCAAAGAAACTGTTTAACAGAACTGTTTAACAGATTTGCAAACACACAACAAGCCACATTCACATTATGTGCAGATCTATTACACGAGTAAGCATTCCAGACTTAGTATTGGTTGTATTAGGGTAGTGTCATGAAATTTCAAGCATTGAAAGCTCTCCTGTGACATGCTATACTCCAAAGACATTGCATTATTTATTGACAATATCATATTTGCAAACTATGCATGCAGTTTATGACCTCATTAGTTTTTACTTTTTTGTAATTTGAAAAGTTCTGTTGACACATTGCATACAGTAGCTATTGAGGTGAACTTCCAAGTTAAAAAGTGATTCAAATGTTGAAAATGTGGAGTGATGGTAAAAACAAATGGCGACCAGTCACAGCACCTAATATATATATTGTACATTCATATAAATGTATACATTTTTATACATTTTAACCCAAAACTTTATGGTTTATGGGAATATTATCATTTACCTAATATTAATCAGCTATTTTTAAATCTAGTATGAGCAATATATATATAAAAATAATAAATAATAATTAAACCCTACAAATGGACCTACAAATCCACATTATATTGACATTTTTCCCATGAAGCCTCTCTCTGTCTTTCGAGATGGCGGATTCCTGATAAACAGTATATTAGATGTTGGACATCCCATGACATTTTCATCTCTTTGCCTCTGTAGCTTGTGCTTGAAAGTGTTTGTATAATTAGAAAGTCTCATTCACCCAATCAATAAGGATGCTGTAGTTTGTTAAGCGATGCTGCTTTTGTTCGTTGATCAAGAGTCTGTGAGACTCTAAAAAAAGAACAGGACGTTCAGATGTGTGAATGTGGACAGGCTCTTATATGCTGTGTCTCCTGTTATGTATCATGGCCATTATGTGCGAGAGGTCTAAACTCTTCATCATCACCTCCATAAAGTCTTCATCACTGCGTGCCCCCGCTACAAACTCCTCCAGAGACAGCTCGCCTGTTGAATTAAAGGGACAGAATGAGGAGCTAACAACTGTTGGGTCAGTCTCACAAAGAATTGTCATATTTCACCCCAACATTTATAGGGGAGAAAGAAAATTATACATTTTCTTTTTTTTTGCATTGTGACATTATTTTCATGACAATTAATCACGTAAAATCTCATGATATCGTATCCTGTTTGTTGTACTGATTTTTTTTTTTTTTTTTTTTATGTAATTGTGTAAATTTAGTAATACAAATTTGGGGAAAATGTGCCTAATTGTGATGGCCTTAATGGCCCTAAAATAGGCGACATTTTCTATATGCAAAATTAATTTTTCTTTTTGATTTTGGGGGTGAAATAAGACTTCCACGTGTTCTTAAAAAGTTTCACACTGTTAGTGTTTATAGACAGAATGCAGATTCAGTTCACTCAAAAATTGGATTTTTGCTGCTCGTTCAATTTACTTACAGTGCATCCGGAAAGAATTCACAGCGCTTCACTTTTTCCACATTTTGTTGTTACAGCCTTATTCCAAAATGGATTAAATTCATTATTTTCCTCAAAATTCTACAAACATTACCCCATAATGACAACCTGAAAGAAGTTTGTTTGAAATATTTGCAAATTTATTAAAAAACAAAAACAAATCACATGTACACAAGTATTCACAGCCTTTGCTCAATACTTTATTGAAGCACATTTGGCACCAATTACTGCCTCAAGTCTTTTTGAGTATGATGCTACAAATGTGGCACACATATTTTTTGGGCAGTTTCTCCCATTCTTCTTTGCAGGACCTCTCAAGCTCCATCAGGTTGGATGGGGAGCATCATTGCACAGCCATTTTTAGATCTCTCCAGAGATGTTCAATTGGGTTCAAGTCTGGGCTCTGGCTGGGCCACTCAAGGACATTCAAAGAGTTGTCCCGTAGCCACTCTTTTGTTATCTTGGCTGTGTGCTTAATGTCGTTGTCCTGTTGGAAGATGAACCTCCGCCCCAGTCTGAGGTCCAGAGCGCTCTGGAGCAGGTTTTCATCAAGGATGTCTCTGTACATTGCTGCATTCATCTTATCCTTGATCCTGACTAGTCTCCCAGTTCCTGCCACTGAAAAACATCCCCACAGCATGATGCTGCCACCACCATGCTTCACTGTAGGGATGGTATTGGCCAGGTGATGAGCGGTGCCTGTTTTCCTCCAGACATGATGCTTGCCATTCAGGCCAAAGAGCTCAATATTTGTTTCATCAGACCAGAGAATTTTGTTTCTAATGGTCTGAGAGTCCTTCAGGTGCCTTTTGGCAAACTCCAAGTGGGCTGTCATGTGCCTTTTACTGAGGAGTGGCTTCCGTCTGGCCACTCTACCATACAGGCCTGATTGGTGAAGTACTGCACAGAGGCCACTGTGCTCATTGGGACCTTCAATGCTGCAGAAATGTTTCTGTACCCTTCCCCAGATCTGTGCCTCGATACAATCCTGTCTCGGAGGTCTACAGACAATTCCTTGGACTTCATGGCTTGGTTTGTGCTCTGACATGCACTGTTAACTGTGGGACCTTATATAGACAGGCGTGTGCCTTTCCAAATCATGTCCAATCAACTGAATTTACCACAGGTGGACTCCAATCAAATTGTAGCAACATCTCAAGGATGATCAGTGGAAACAGGATGCACCTGAGCTTAATTTTGAGTGTCATGGCAAAGGCTGTTAATACTTATGTACATGTGATTTTTTTCATTTTTTATTGTTAATAAATTTGCAAAGATTTCAAACAAACTTCTTTCAGGTTGTCATTATGGGGTGTTGTTTGTCGAATTTTGAGGAAAATAATGAATTTAATCCATTTTGGAATAAGGCTGTAACATAACAAAATGTGGAAAAAGTGATACAAATGAACATTTCTAGAACATTTTGTCACAACTTGGGTTCTATCCATTTTCTATCCAAGTTTACTTAAACCGTTTGAGTTAGGACTACATGTATACTTTTTTGGTGTTAATGTAACATTGAAACTTGGCAGGAGATTTCCATTTCTTAGTATGCTTTAGATGGGAGTAGATATGAAGAAAAAGTATTGAAATTAAGTGTTATTTTATATGTTTTTGAGCAAAATGAGAATAGGAGGACATTAACAAATGTTTAATTTTATATTGGTATTTAAAAAGAGTGTCTGTTGTGCTGAAGTTGTGGAGGATTCCACTGTGGTGAATATTGGTGCTTGTGCTTAGCTTGAGGATGGATTTTGACTTCAAGGGATACTTGATTTGAGTGCTGCTTAGCTCTATTAAGCAGTTGTTATTAAATTGATTGAGCAACAGTTTAACTTTCCTTACATTGTCTTACCTAATGATTAAAAAAAATAACAAGTTGGCCCAACTTAAGAAAATGTATTAAACAAACCTTAGTAGATTGAGTTTAATGAACCTAATAAAGTTGAGTTAAAACTACTTCATTAATTTGTATTAAAAAATAATAGGAATAATAATAAATTCTTTGGGGGCCTGGGTAGTTCAGCGAGTAAAGACGCTGACTACCACCCCTGGAGTAACGAGTTTGAATCCAGGGCGTGCTGAGTGACACCAGTCAAGACTCCTAAGCAACCAAATTGGCCCAGTTGCTAGGTAGGGTAGAGTCACATGGGGTAACCTCCTCGCAGTCGCTATAATGTGCTTTGCTCTCGGTGGGGCATGTGGTGAGTTGTGCGTGGATGCCGTGGAGAATAGCGTGGGCCTCCACACGTGCTACGTCTCTGCGGTAACGAGCTCAACAAGCCATGTGATAAGATGCATGAATTGACGGTCTCAGACGTGGAGGCAACTGAGATTTGTCATCCGCCACACTGATTGAGGCACTACACCACCATGAGGACTTAGAGCACATTGGGAATCGGGCATTCCAAATTGGGGATATAAAAATAAATAAACAATCAAATGCTTTGATTTTATCTAAATTTGTTAATTTCTTAAAATAGTTCCAATGTATTCAAAATGTCAAGGCTTTATCATTTCAGTGCCTGAAGAACAATTCCCAAGATTTATTGCACTTACCATCTCCATTGATGTCAATCCTATCAAATACACGGTTTGTGAACTCCTCAGCGCTCAATTCCTGCGTCTCACTGCCATTGATGGCGCGGATGGCCTAACCCAAGAGGAACAGAGTGTTTATAATATGTATACAGCATACCATCAGTATTAAATGCTGTAGCCTTGTGTAGTTCTTCATGTGTTATCTTTCCTACCTTGATGATATTTAGGAGCTCATGTCTGTCTATGCAGCCATTGCCATCCACATCATAAAGTCTGAAGTACCACCTCAGTTTGTGCTCCATCTTGCCTCTCATTACTAGACTGAGAGCTGCCACATACTCTATGAAATCTATATATCCATCCTGCAAAAGAGACAAACTTATTAACTGTAAAATTATGACATTAAGAAACTCTGGCTTTATTTAAGCAATACGGCACTCGAGGCATGCTATATTTGAATGAGACCATCGCTAAAGGGCCATTTTAGGCACAATACACAACCTCTTCAGCCAGTGCTTAATTGCATTTATAAAATCGTTACTACATAAAACAAATACTTGGGTGCAAAGAGACATGAAAATTATTTTTTCTCAAGAAAATTCCTAAAGTTGCATCCTTCCGCTTGAAGATATTATCCCTGCCATGTAAACTAAGATTAATAGCCGACGTTGTAACGCAGGGCAATAACCACCATAGACATCGAGGGGGGCATGTCCCCCCCAATATTCATAACATTGGTCTACTTATATGGGGTTTTTCCAAGGTTTATTATTAATTATAACGTTTGGTCCCCCAATACTGAATATGTGGTTACATCCTTACACAACAGTTGTTCAGCTGTTCACAACAGCTGAACAGGTGTTGGACATCAAACATCAGATTCCCTTTCTTTTTTGATACAATGCATTATCAAAAAGGCTATCCCATGAGGTCCTGTGTTCACATATTTAGATTAAGAGCTCCTTGATTCAGATGATGGGGGTGATATGGATCATGATTAGGATGATAAGTCTGCCCTCTGGAGGATTATTTTCAAATCACTGGTGTGCTTCTGTGAGACATGTCAAAGCTGTAATCCTCAGGTCAAGAGTGTTACCTCTGTTTGTTTAATTCAAATCCAAACTGACTAGGGCAGTCTCAGAGAGAAGGTCATGGACAATATCAGTGTTCTGGCTTATTCATTTGGTGATGGATGTTTTTTGTTGTTGTTTGGACTGGATTCTCTAGTTGCAAATGGAGTTATTGAAAAGGAAATGGAGTTATTGATAAGGAGTAATTTGTCAAGGTGTAGCTATTTTCCAAGATAAAATATATCTAATATTTGATAGAGTAGTTAACATTACATTGTGTTATAAGCTGCACTCCAATTAAAACTATTTTAAACATAATTTTTCTAATTAGTTTATTATTATACATGCAACTTTTATGACCTCATATAATTGAGAGTAGTTTTAAAAATGTATTTGGCATACTACAGAGCCATTTTAAATGAACTGTGAAGGCAAAGATTGTTAAAAAAGGTGGAAAGCTAAATAAAAACAGTGAACAGTCAGAGCAGCTAGATGCTTTACCTACCATATTAAGATATGAGTATATTTGAAATCATATTGGTACATGCTGAAATTCTTGTATCAAACGCTCATATCAAGATACGAGAACTAACATCAAGAAGTACCATTGGTCTTATAATAGTTTTTGTGCATAAAATCCCATTGGGACCTTATTATGAGAACAGGTTTGACTTATGCAGCTGTTACTGCGTGCACAGCAAATGGGGATCAGTCTCCATAGTCCTTAACAATCTCTAAATCTTAATCTCATAGATAAGCCCATTATTTGTTGTGGTGATATGAGTCATTGTAAATGAAAGCAGACTGAAAGAGACAAATATAGCACTATAAATACTAATCCAGACAGCACAGTATGAAAACTCCAAGCTCAGTACTCATCTGATTCTACAAATGAATGTACTTTGGATGACGAATTGTGCACTTTTGAATTGTGGTCAACAAAACCTGTCTGTCTGTCTATACTATCAGTGTCTATCTAAAATGGTTGCACCGTATTCACTTGAAATTCACCAAGAATATTTGAAAACAGAAATAAATAGGTGTATTATCCATTGACAAGGCTGTTGGTAGATTTTAAAACTGACACAAAGAGGAATTACGAATTCTGTTAATCAGATGAGCACAGTTATCGGCCGATATCGATAAACTCAAAATGGCCAAGTATTAGTTGATTTATAAACCAGGCTGGTATACGTTACAATCTATGTGAACTTTTTAGGAACATTCTGGTCCTAATAAAGTGCCTGGCATGGTCTCCTGCTGTTGTAGTCCATCCGCCTCAAGTTTCGATGAGTTGAGCATTCTGAGAAGGTTTTCTGCTCACTTCAATTGTACAGAGCGGTTATCTGAGTTACCGTTGCCTTTCTGTCAGCTCAATTCTCTATTGACCTCTCTCATCAACAAGGCATTTCCGGATGTTTTTTTTTATATTGGCACCATTCTGAGTAAACTCTAGAGACTTTTTGCTTGAAAATCCCAGGAGATCAGCAGTTACAGAAATACTCATACCAGCCCGTCTGGCACCAACAATCATGGTCTAAATAACTGAAATCACATTTTTTCCCCATTCTGATGGATGATGTGAACATTTACTGAATCTCCTGACCTGTATCTGCATGATTTTATGCATCGCACTGATAATCTCACGAATAAGTAGGAATATACAGGTGTTCATAATAAAGTACTCGTGAGTGTATAATGGCATATCATTACTTTTGGACTAAACTGAAATATTTTCCAATCAATCTTATACGTCTCTAATAAAATCTCTGAAGTAAAACTTTTGGGATACATCAGGATATATCAGTCTGACATGAACCTAGAAAACAAGGTTTTAAGACTGATGCAACAGAATGTAATGACCCTGAAAACCTGCATATTATAGCCAGTACTTTAATAAAAACTGATAGATCAAATAATCCGTCTCTCTTCAAATATTCTTTTTCAAAACTCTCAGGACTCTTAATATCCAGCCTTGTCTTTACACATCTTTCACTCACCTTGTTCATGTCAAAGGTGCGGAACATCTGCTCAATGTAAGCATTAGCTTCTGGATCCAGACCTTTGAGTCCAAAAAACTGTTTAAACTCATGCAGTGTGAGCTGACCCGATGGACACTCGGTCATGAACTTCTTATACCAAAGATGCATTTCAACGGCCTGCAGGTCGTCCACGGTGCAGCCCGTAGAATTCCCCATTGCTCAACTGACTGTTGAAAGATATCTATAGACTGGAGAGTGTTAAAACAATTTTTTCTAGAAGCCCAATTGGTCTGTGCAGGCGAAAGTTTCGCTTCTCACAGACACACAACACCTGGCACCACCAGGAGGCTTTTTGTACCAGCCTGGGATCAGGCACGCCCCAGCAACTCCACCTTATTGATGACTAATCCAGCTCAAATCTTGTATGTGGGGCTTAAAGTGGTGCATGGCTAGGATGACCTGGGGATGTCCATTGGTAATTGCATGTGAGCTTGGGGACATGCTGACGAACACTTGTGATCAGATGCACTGATCCAACTGCATCAGCATTTTTACATTTCACAGAGGCTTGAGTGACAAAGCTGTTGCCCGAAAGGACAGCTATGATGTAAATGTGTTTTTAGATGTTTCTGAATTTATTTTAAAGAACAAATGAGACAAGCAATGTTAGTAGCCATTGACTGTGTTTATGATACAAGAGGTCATGTGTTGCAAGTTCAGACATGCAGATTCTATATTCTGAAATGTTTATTTTTTAATATCACATTTGTGAGTCATTGTCCTATAGTACATGACAAAGTCTTTACAATACTGATGTATACATGGACTCAATTTTGCTTTTCATTAAAAAATTATAATTTGAAACAAATGTTACATTGCCAAAAATATGGGGTTTCAACACTGAAGCCTCAACATCCTAAACAGGAAAAAAAATATTTTATTGTCATTACATTGCTTAGAAAACAGGTTCCACATTCTCTAGGAATCCCACATGTTCCATAGTGCTATCTATAGGAATATTCAGTTCAAAACAAGTAAATGACAGCATTGTTGGCACAATGTTGATTACTATAAAATGTATTTAGACTTTTCTCTTCTTATATGCATGTTAACATGATTTTAGTGTAGCAAAATCATTTACTAGCCTTTTCTGTGTGATGTTATATCCAAATTTACAACTTCTGTGCAATGATGAGTGATGACGCAACAAACCCTAAAATGACCGTAAAAATTATGATTTAAACAACTTTACAGCTAATATAATACACACGTTTTAACAGAAGAGTTCATGTAAGTGCTTTTATGAAATTATAAGCTTCATATTTCTGTATTTAAACCCCTTATTTACTTCTAATGTCAAGTCGAAATTTTTGTGGTAATCAACATTATGCCACAAATGCTGTCGATTGAAATCAACTTATGTTGAACTGGGAATTTTCCTTTAAAATGGTTCCGTATGGAATTAAAAAGTTCTCTTTTATATAGCTTTTGTATGAGATGCTGTTTGACACCTCAAATTCCTGAGTTTCCCATAAAGATTCTCTTTTCAAGGAAAAAATCTGTCAAACTGTTGCTGAAACTGACTGGACAGAGATTTAAGAGTTCATTTTAAGTACAAAACATGAATCGGACCCGTGCTTTATAAAGAACACACTTCATTAATATCTCAATTGGCATAGATTTAAAACATTTAAAAACTTGTATAATTCTAGAAACACTTTTCTATAACTTTCAATACATGAATAAACATTTTAACAGTCAGGAAGATATTTAGGTTAATTACTAATATAGACAATAAACAAAGCTTGCGTTTAATACAGTATATAGGGCACTTTTAATCTAGATATCACATGTTGAAGCTGAATGAGCTCAGGTAATCCCATCAAAGCCATAACCTTTTAAGAGTACCAGAGTTTCCCTTCCTACTCGAATTATGCTATATTTTCAAACTCTGATCTCTTTTCCCAAACATGAAATCAAAATGTGTGTTACTCTTTTTAACAGTACTGAGCAGTTAAACCTGGTTCAATGGACATGGAATAATATAAAGAAAATTTGTTTGGCAAAAGTGTCACTAGCCTAGTTTCCATCCACTTTTCACACTGTTTTGTTAGCGACAAAGTGAAAATGCGCTAAAAAGTTAGCAAAATTTGCCATCTTCTGCCTGTTTCCATTCAAATGGTCTTTTATCGATAAAAATGGTGCGTGCATGATGACATCATACTTAAAAAAGTTGCATAAGTTTTGGTTTATCGGAAAAGAAATCAGCCCTTAAGCCGTTTCCATAAAGAAATGTGTGTATCTTTAGCCTCCCAGATGTCCCTAATTCCCTAGTTCTGCAGGTGTGAGCTTAGTGCATTAAAGGGGTCATGCCATGCCTTTTTTCATGATTTTAATATGTTCCTTGAGGTTCACTTATAATATAAGAAAAGTTTTTTTGCACAAAAATAAAGTCATTATTCTAAACCATTCCACCCTCATTCTGACCATCTGTCAGAGACGCTCGGTTTTGGTGCTGCTTCTCCTTTAAGACTCGACAGTAAACACCCACTGTTTTGATTGGCTCCCTGCTCTTGACTGACCTGCTCTTTTCTTGACATCTCACTGCTGTTGGGTGGGCTACGGAAGTGATTAAAGGTAAAGTAGGTGTTGCTGTGGATGCGGTCAGCTGCAAATGTCTACCACAGTCAGTGTGACATCACAATGTGGAGGAAGTAGAAAAACTTGGCATTTTGGTTTCAAATAAATGCTCTTTTTGCAGTAAGGAGGAAGTTTTGAGTTCTGAAACTTACAGTATGTTTTTATAGTACTATTAGATTAGATTAGATTCAACTTTACTGTCATTGTGCAGAGTACAAGTACAAAGACAATGAAATAGATATCCATAGTTATAGTACAATGACCTCTTATATCTCAAAAGATCAAGGAAAATGTGATTCCTCAAGTCATGACCCCTTTAAAAGAAATATCATGTTCTTTTTGTGTTGCAGAATAGTGTTCCTCTTGGAACCTACAGTTTAACATGGTGTAAGATCCATGAAAAATATTTATCTTCATGATGGATTTTTGTTTGCTATGGAAATCTTGCTTAGCAACTTGATGTCCTTCATTCTGACTCGGTGTCACTGCTGGAGAGCATCTCTATGGCCAGCCTACATCATCTTCTGGTCCACCAATCCAGGATCCTGTGAATTGATTGAAATACCGCCACTGTGTATCTGGCAAACAGTGATGTCCACTTGATTACTTCCACAAAAACGTTTACAGAGAGAGAAACAAATCTTACAAACACTGTAATGTAGTGTGCCAAAAGAAGGAAACTGCATCCTAGTTGCTTTCCACAATTAACAAGCTTGTTAAAATCATGTCCTCCCATCCTGTTTTGGACACTTGTGGAACTCCTAAAAGAAAACTATAGTTGCACTTGGTTCCTATTATCTTATTCAATCAAGCATTCCTCGTTTCGATTTTTTTTTGTACGATTGTACGTTTTTCTATTTGTTGACAGTCCCTTAGTCTACAGTTATGCGTGTCACAGAGTCAACTGTAGACGCACCCTAGTGCGGTCCAATCACAGCGCTGCGTTTCTGTTTCCGGGATGTTTGGTGATGTGGCTCTGCACTGAAATCCTGGAGACGAAATTGATCAAATAAAACACGCAGCTTTTCCCTGCGCCGATTAAACAGGTTAGTTTCATGCTTAATAACATTAACAAGTCTCCTATATGTATTCAGCCGCTGACGTTCACAGCACATGCAAAAACACGTAAAGGTATAAATATTTTACAGTTGTTTACGAGTCATCAGCACGAGCCCACTTTTTAGCTCGCGCACATTTAAGTCATATCGTGTGCTTTAATAATGCTGTTTGAAAACCATTATAGGAAATAAAACCATACCTTTATATGTCTCGGTCATTTGTTCTGAAATTACTCGATTCTAAAACGGAGACAACATGAGTCGCTCAATAATCTTTGCTGTTGTGTAGACAAAATGAAAGCAACGCAGCCGCAGTCGTCAATCTTGTGTGTTTCGGTATTGATCGGTTCTGTTCGTTTATCTTCGCTTTATTGGCCTGCCACCCCAGGTTATTTATTTTCAGAAAATAGAGATAAGTGTAACAATAAACGCTGTATCATTCGTTAGCGCCTCCTTTGATCAGTGAAGGCGACATATCTAAGCCCATTACGTTGCCAGCAAAGGAGCCACATTTGTGCTAATCAGATACCCTTTGTTATGCAATATGAAATATTTTATGCATGCATACAGTGGCGGCCAAAAAGTTTGAATAATTTACAGATTTTGCTTTTATGGAAAGACATTGGTACTTGTATTCGCCAAAGTGGCATCCAACTGATCACAGTGTATAGTCAGGACATTAATAACGTGAAAAATTAATATTACAATTTGAAAAACAAATGTTAAACTACTTCAAAAAAGTGCTCTAAAAAAAAATCCTCCACGAGCAGCAGTAACACCTTTGCAGATCCTTGTCATTCTAGCTGTCAGTTTGTCCAGATACTCAGGTGACATTTCACCCCACACTTCCTGTAGCACTTGCCATAGATGTGACTGTCTTGTCTGGCACTTCTCAAGCACCTTACAGTCTAGCTGATCCCACAAATGCTCAGTGGGGTTAAGATGCATAACTTTCTTTTCTAATTACCTGTTGTGCAATATCTGTGTTTCTTTTCACTCTAATCTTTTTGTTTTTCTGTTTCAAAAGTGGCTTTTCTTTGCAATTCTTCCCATAAGTCCTGCACCCCTGAGTCTTCTCTTTACTGTTGTACATGAAACTGGTATTGAGCGGGTAGAATTCAATGAAGCTGTCAGCGGAGGACATGTGAGGCGTCTGTTTCTCAAACTAGAGACTCTGATGTACTTATCCTCTTGTTTAGTTGTATATCTGGTCTTCCACATCTCTTTCTGTCCTTGTTAGAGCCAGTTGTCCTTTGTCTTTGAAGACTGTAGTGTACATCTTTGTATGAAATCTTCAGTTTTTGGCAATTTCAAGCATTGTATAGCCTTCATTCCTCAAAACAACGATTGACTGATGAGTTTCTAGAGAAAGCTGTTAATTTTTGGCATTTTTGACTAAATAATGTGGCAGTTCAAAAACAAACACAAAGAAAATGTAGCCAAATAGCTTTCAACTGTGTTTGATATAATGGTGATTTTCTAGTACCAAATTAGCCATTTAGCATGATTACTCAAGGATAATGTGTTGGAGTGATGGCTGCTGGAAATGGGGCCTGTCTAGATTTGATGATAAATTACTTTTTTCAAATAGAGATGGTGCTGTTTTTTTACATCAGTAATGTCCTGACTATACTTTGTTAGCAGTTTATTGCCACTTTGGTGAATTAAAGTACCAATTTCCTTCTGGAGCAGCAAAATCTTTACATTATTCCAAACTTTTGGCTGCCAGTGTATATTTTTAATAATGCATATGATATGCCATGACCTTATTTTATCAGTGCATGTCCAATCATAAGCATTTGATTGATTATTATCATTAATATATATATATATATATATATATATATATATATATATATATATATATATATATATATTTTTTTTTTTTTTTTTAAATTGGAGTATAATGTTAAATAAAGGAGCAGTGTCATCCTAAACTGTTTACACATTTTATGTTGACTTTGTGTGAATGTCTGGAAAAGATTGTTCCAGTTTTTTATCCAAATACTTAATTTTTGTCCTAAACCTGTCCAAACATTTTGAGTAATGCATACATTAAAGAACCAGCAATTAATTGTGTGTTTTTGCATGTAGGTCAGCTATGTTTAGCCGGCTGACCCAGGGGGTGTCCTCTGTCCTCCAAGAGCTCTCCGGCGAGGAACGCTCTGATGGAGACTCCCAGGTGTGTAAACAAAATGATAATTTGTTAATATGGGGATATTACTGGGGATTACTGTAGGTGAACCATCTAGAGAGCCCTGGCTATATTTTAAACATTGGCTTTGTAGCAGGATAGTCTGGACCCTCAACCCCAGCCTGATGCAGAAGCATCCCTGGAGGGCCCAGGGCCCTCAGAAGAAGTCCTGGAGAGACTGGCCCAGACAGAGCAGCTGGTGGTTCAACTGAAGGAGATGATTCGAGAGAAGGACATCCAGCTCGCCAGCACTGAGAGACATCTTAAGGTGAGGACATGAACAGTCAATTCGTTTACATCCACCATCAGACAATAACGGTCGTCTTTTTCATTGTCAAGTAAACGCTGTAGTTCAATTGAAATCGTTCCTGTCCGTTTTTTGCAAAGTCAGACTAACAGACGTAGATAATGTGATTGTAGTTCGACTTCGTCCAGCACATACACACCTTAATCAGACCACAATTGGAATTGGCGTTGTGCGCATGCTCCAAAAAACATAGGTGACACAGAGCATAGATATAACCCGGAAGCTGAACGCAACAAAAATAAGGTAGCATGACGAACACTAGGAACGGACGTTTTTAAACTGATAAGGAGATGACAGAAGAAATCATAAAGAACGTAAGAAACGTACACCGCTGTAAAGTTTTCCATGTTGTGCTGGTTGTGGGAGTCTCGCTGTTGAGAATCTAAGTTGCTGACTTGTTTTGTTGTGTGTGCTAATATGACTAAAAGGCATATACAATGTATGTCACTTCTTCAGCTGAAAGATGAAGACTGGTGCTGGACTACTCAAAAACGCAGCTCGACTGTGCATGTAATCATACTGAATAAGGAAGGAGGAAGTTTCCTGGTGCCACTAACTACACTATGAATGAAATGATCTAAAGCTTGTTTTTTCACTTTACAAACAAACTGTTTTGGTCTTCATACAGGAGGAAAAAGAACAGGCAGAGGTCAAGTTTACGAAGCTTAAACTACAGGCCAAAGCCAAGATGGCTGCCCTAAACAAACAGATCTCTGAGCTGAAAGGACAAGAAGTGTTGAACAGCAGTCAGGTAAACAGACAAGCCTAGATATTAATACCATTTTAAGCATGAAGTGGTCTTGGATACCTTTTAATTTTTTACTTCATATAATGAATATATTACAATTCTAGCAGTTGTTATATATTGTGTCTGACCCATTTGATATATTACGTGTCTTTAACTACTTTGTACTTAATCATTTGATACAATTTACTTATTATTTACATACATGTTGTTGCATTGTACTTACACTTAAAGTACCTCCATATAATTCTGTGGGTACACTGTTAACACTACCCCAACCCTACCTCTAAGCCTGCCCGTATCTCAACCTCAATAGCAGCAAATGTGAATTTTGTGAGAATGTACAGCCATGGCCAAAAGTATTGGTATTGACATCAATTTTGTTTTTTGCAAAGTTTTCTGCTTCAGTTGTTGTGGTGTTGATTCACATTGTTTCTAGATTATTGTGCAGAGTGATCAGATGCATTTTAAATAATTGCAAAAAGCTTAATTGGCCAAAACAATTTTAATTCATCACAAAAACCCAAATTTCACTGTTTTTTTGCACTGGCACAAAATGACCAGCTAACATAATTTCACTATCAGCAGCACCTGGGAAAGTGTGAACGAGTACTAGTCAGGTGAAATCTCTATCATTCTGATTGGATTATAAGAGCAGACTGATTGCTATAAAAGGAGGGACGAAGTGCTTCCAATTATTGTGTTCTTGTAATCGCAATGTTACCTCTAAAGAAAGACATGCAGCCATCATCGCTTTGCATCAAAATGGCCTCACATGCAAGGAAATTGCTGCAAAGAATATTGCGCCTGAAAGAACCATTTACCGGATTATCAAGAACTGCAGTGAAGAAGGCTTTGGGACTTCCCAGAGTGTCCAGCAAGCGCCAGGACCGTCTCCTCCTGAGGAGTCAGCTAAGGAATCGTGTCCACCAGTGCAGAGCTTGCTCAATATTGGCAGCAGGTTGGTGTGAGTGCATACGTACGCACAGTGAGGTGAAGACTTTTGGGCAATGGCCTGGTGTCAAGAAGGGCAGCAAAGAAACCACTTCTCTCCAAGAAAAACTTCAAGGACAGACTTCAAGGATTGGACAGCAGAAGACTGGTGCAAAGTTATTTTCTCTGATGAAGGCCCCTTCCGACTGTTTGGGACATCTGGAAAATCGATAGTCTGGAGAAAAAAAGGTGAACGCTACCATGAATCCTGTGTCGTGCCAACAGTGAAGCATCCTGAGACCATCCATGTGTGGGTGCTTTTCATCCAAGGGAGTGGGCCCTCTCACAATTCTGCCCAAAAACACTTCCATGAATAAAGAATGGTATCAAAACGTCCTGCAAGAGCAACTTCTAACAATGATCCAGGAGCTATTTGGTGATGATCTGTGCATTTTCCAGCATGATGGAGCACCATGTCACAAGGCAAGAGTGATAATGAAGTGGTTCGGAGATCATACATTTAAATTTTGGATCCGTGGTCAGGCAACTCCCCAGATCTTAATCCCTTAGAGAACCTGTGGTCAATCCTCAAAATACGAGTGGACAAGCAGAAGCCCACAAATTGTGATCAACTCCGAGCACTAATAAGGCAAGAATGGATCGCCATCAGTCAGGATTTGGCCCAGAAGCTGATGTCCAGCATGCCAGAGCGAATTGCAGCTGTTATGAAGAACAAGGGTCAACACTGTAAATATTGACTCTTTGCATATATTGAATGTTTTTGCCTTTAAAACTCATGAAAAGCTTATCATTGTTTTCCAGTATACCATAGAAACATGTGAAAAAATAATCTACATATACTGAAGCAGCAAACTTTGCAAAACGCAAAATTTATGTCACTGCCAATACTTTTGGCCACGGCTGTAGTTACAAATTTTAATATTTGTACATAGTAGTTAAAGACACCTAATATAAAGTGCTACCATTGTGCTTGCTAAGCTGAGCATTAAAATAAGAATACAAATTTGCAGTGACTTCACTTACATGAACCCAAGCTATATCTAGGAATCTGAATATGAAATTGGAATGACTTAAGGGTGATTTTAGATTAATTCTCTTAAAGTGTATTACTGTAGTACTGTCAGTTATTAACTGCTTGTGCCATCTCTGTGCTATCTCTGCTTCATCTGATGTCAATATACAGTTCCAAATCTGATCAATGATTTGCACAATTGCGACATCGTCTTTTTATTTTGTTGACAAAACTCCATGTGATGTTGAAGCGGTTGATCCCTGTTTGAATTAAAGGTGGAAACCTTAAATGCAAACAGGGATCAACCACTTCAACATCACATCAGTGCAGTATAATATTGATGAAAAACTCTGGATGTTTTTCAGAATTCAGAGAACTCCTTCGTGATGACTCCAGGAGTGGTGGAGGAACTCCAGCAGCTCAAAGAGAAGCTTAGCCAGGCAGAATCATCCAACAAGGCCCTTCAACAGCAGCTCTGGGACACCGAACAGCGTGTTAGAGAAGAGGATCATGCAGGGCAGGTGTGCCTGACCCCTCATACTACTGCTTTGAGGGTTTAATAAAAGATAATATATAAATCAATTAGGCAATATAAAGCACAATTAAAAGGATAAATGATCCACATGGTTTACCATTTATTTAATCCTTTAAATTATTAGAATTATTATTAAATTAATAGAATCCTTTAAATTATTAGTAAATATTTTTTTTTCATAATAAGCACTGGCAATGTTAAGTTGGCAAGCATGAAATAAATATCCACTATTTTATTTTTGAACCCTGAAATGCTGTCCAGGTGCTAGTCTTGCAGGCTGTTGTGAAGGAAAAAGATGTACGATTCCAGGAACAAATTCTCAAACATGAAGAGGAACTTCTCAGTCTCACACAGGCCTCAAACAACAGTGACTTACAGCAGGTATCTCTCATGTTTTCAAGCCTTAAGCTGTCAGTATTTGAATTAAAGCAGTACATTAAAGCACATTATTTAGGACAAGGGTAAGTCAATTTCATTGGCCAAGTGTTTGACGAAGCAGTCAACATGAATTATAGTGTTAATCATGGGACTATGTTACTATCTTTTGATCAATAAGATATCAGTACCGTTATGTAATTGGCAAATAATTACTGCGGTTGATATTATCCAATAATAATAAACAAAGGGAAAAAAATTGGATACTTAATATGCTACTGCCTGAACCTTGGATTTAGGATGAACCCCACTGAACCTCACCAAAATGACCTGCCGGTTGAACTGTGATGTACCTCATTGATCTCTGCCTGCATTAACTTTGTCTATTGATGGACTACACTCTTGAAATGGAAAACATAGATTATCATTTTACTGCCAACAAAAGCCTTCATCGGCCAACTAACAAAGGACAATGCATCTACATGAACTTCTGCAGTTAATCCAGGATGGACTTCAAAGACATTAGTCATTAATCTTACAGTTCATAAAAATAATATTTTTGATCTTTTTTAAAACTGGACCTTAACACTTAGTTTATTAATCTTAAACCATGACTTGCACTGCACATAAATAACTAATATTGGCATTATATTAATACTGTTTAGCCAGAGGGGAACTGGCCTCATAGTGAGCCTGATTTCTCCCAAGGTTATTTTCCTCCATTAACCAACATCTTATAGAGTTTTGTGTTCCTTGCCACAGTCACCTTAAGCTTGTTAACGGGTTCTCAATACAATTATTTAATTTTTATACACTAAAGAATGATCACTCTAAGACTTTATAGATATTACAGTTTCATTTTCTGTTAATGCATGATTTGAAGCTGCTTTGAAACGTGTTGGGAAAAGCACTACATAAATAAAAATGACATGACTTGACAAAGACATAAGATGGGGAACAACAGCATTGCCAGCCTTGTTCTTTTTTTCACATTTGTTGGCACATTTCACAGGCTCTACATACATCCCAGCAACGTATAGAAGAGCTGGAGGAATCCCTGCGCTCTCGTTCAGAGGTCTTAGAAATGTTACAACAGGAGCTCAACAGTGCAGACCAGCAGAAACAGGTCTGTATAACACAAATATCAAAAAAGCATCAGTCTATTCAGTGAGATGTAAACAAAGCCTAAATATTTGCTAGTCTTTCTGTGTAAGTGATATAACCTTTAAATTGTCATGCCAAAAAAATACTATTCTGTTCATGCAGATTCTGACTGCTCAGTTCAGGCAGATGGAACTGGAGTTAGCTGAAGCCCAAAGAATGAGAGAAGAGGAAAGGCAACATTGGACTATGCAAACTGAGGAATTGCTGGCTCTTAGAACCAGACTGGATGCATCAGATAATGAGAAAGACCAGACCCTCAGTGCTCTCAATTCTGAATTACTGAAAAAAACCACAGAGCTTGAGGAAATAAGAGCAAAGCTTGAAGCTGAAGAAAGAGCAAAGGTTGAAAGCCTGGAGAAATTAAGAGAGAGTGAGACTAGCTTTAAAACAGACCTGGCCAACATGCAAGCATCTTTGGAAACCAGACTGGAGACATCTGACAGTGAAAGAAACCAGACCATCAATGTTCTCAAATCTGAATTACAAAAAAAGACCACAGAGCTGGATGAAATGAGAGCTAAACTTGAAGCTGAAGAAAGAGAGAAGAATGAAGGGCTGGAGAAATTAAAAGAGAGAGAGACAGAGCTGGTCAATATGCGAGCAGGTTTGGAAGCCAGACTGGAGACATCTGAGAGTGAAAGAGAGCAGACCATCAATGTTCTCAACACTGAATTACTGAAAAAGACCACAGAGCTGGATGAAATGAGAGCCAAACTTGAAGCTGAAGAAAGAGAGAAGAATGAAGGGCTGGAGAAATTAAAAGAGAGAGAGACAGAGCTGGTCAGTATGCAAGCGGGTTTGGAAGCCAGACTGGAGACATCTGAGAGTGAAAGAGAGCAGACCATCGATGTTCTTAACTCTGAATTACTGAAAAAGACCACAGAGCTGGATGAAATGAGAGCTAAACTTGAAGCTGAAGAAAGAGAGAAGAATGAAGGGCTGGAGAAATTAAGAGAGAGAGAGACAGAGCTGGTCAACATGCGAGCGAGTATGGAAGCTAGACTGGAGGCATCTGAGAGTGAGAGAGAGCAGACCATTACTTCCATCAATGCAGAACTACTAAAAAAGATGACAGAATTAGATGAATTAAGGGAAACACTTGCTGCTGAGGAAAGAGAAAGGCTTGAGACAGTACAAGAGAGACAAACAAGCTTTGAGACAGAGCTGGCCAAATTGCAAACATGTTTGCAAGTCGCAGAGAAACAGAAAGAGGAGATGACAAAGAAACTAGAGGTGGAAGTTGCAAGTCATGTGGAAGAGGTTCATCATCTCCAGGAGAAGCTTGATGAAGTTGGGAGAGAGAGGGAGGAAGGATCGAAGAGTGAACGAGATCAGTTAGCACAGCTGCAAAATGAGATTGAGTTCTTAAGAGAGAGACTGGGTGCCACCAAAGAGGAACAAGAAGCAGGACTCCAAGCAAAGGATGCATTGGAGAAACTGTGGAGAGGAATTCATTCTTTGATGACTGTTGAGGAAGAGGTGGATATATCTATCCCTGTTGACCCTGCACAGATCTTAGAGGTGTTACCTGCTTTGGATGCCCAACTGGGCAACCTTAGAGCCGAACAGCAGGAAAGTAAAATGCAAATGTCTCAGATCAGTCTAACTCTTCAGTCTTTGCAAGGTAAACAGCACAGGACATCAAAGTTCAAAGCAGTTTTGTTGTTTCAGTAAACTGTCCTTTGAAAGCACTTTTTCAATAGAGCAAATTGTCTGCGCTGTGATCAAAAAGTAATTGTCTCAATTCACCTGACGCTCTAGGTCAACTGGATAAAAGCACAGCCGAAGGAGAGGAAGCAGGTGCTAGGATACAGGAACTGGAACAACAACTTTACACTCTACAGGTAGGTGTATTGCAAACATTTGTTAAAGGTTTTTTAACAGTGCTTTGTGGAATTCAAGACAGGACATTTGTTATTTCAATAAACCTTTTCAATATTTTCAGCCATCTTTTGGATCCAATTATTAGTCAAGGAAATCATCACTATTACTATTACTATTGCTCATACTTAAAAATACGAGTATTCAAATTTGGCATATAACTCTCCCAGCACTGTTTATACTCTGGAGATGATTGGACTTTTGCATGGGCAAGCCCCACCCACATTTTTTTTTGTTTGTTGAAATGTAGAAAAAAAATTTGTATTAATGCACTGGACATACCTCTTTTGCACAGCATGATATTTATTTTCCAGTCTAGGCCATCATGACTGTATGTCTGCTGTTATGTACTCAGTGGGATATACTGTATATAGCCCAGACTGTGTCTGGTGCAACAGACACAAGGTGACATTAATGACTAGACGGATTGTCTCTCAGCTTATTAAGTCATAGATATCATAATCCTGCCACGTTTTATCACCCA
Organism: Moxostoma hubbsi; assembly: GCA_032164185.1. Classification (NCBI taxonomy): domain Eukaryota; kingdom Metazoa; phylum Chordata; class Actinopteri; order Cypriniformes; family Catostomidae; genus Moxostoma; species Moxostoma hubbsi. Next base: position 8,158,741 of record JAVLUX010000041.1, read on the forward strand.
TTTGATTGCTGGCCCTACTAGCGCACATATAATGTAATTATACAATCATAATTATGAAGCATTTATAAAGGTATGGTCAGTTGTGGTATTCAAATAAACAAAGGTTATTGTGGTATTCAACAAGATACTCTCTTAAGTTTGTCCTCTGAAGCTCATTCCTCCTAGCCTCCATAAAATTATGCCCTATCTGCATTCAAATTTCACATAAAACCTCATCTTTTCTCTCAATATTTTGGTTCAACATACCCTACTGTATGTTTTTCTTAATTGTCTTTAATGTGTTATTGTACAATTGTATTTTTTTTAATGACATCTTAATAATCTAAGCATACTGTTTGTTGTAACTGGGGCTTGTCTTTCCTAGGTTTCTGGTGAGTCAATAGGTGATCATGTGACTGACCTGTCTGTGAGGGATTTGGACTTGGCACACCAGGGTGAGTTTATTGTTTGCTTTTGTACAGTGGAATGTTCTTTGAACTGTAGTCCTTCTTTCAGCAACACTTCTATCATGCTTCTTATTGCATTCCACTGTAGTATGGAGTCCACAACTTTCAACAGTTAGGATAACTTGAAAGACTTGAAAATAACTTGAAAGGACCTTTTATCACAGTCCAACAGTCACAATACCAAAAAAATAAACAGATAACATTGAAACTGTGTAATTTAAATAATACGTGTATTATGTAATACATTTATGCATTTTGCATGATTAAAATATTTTTTTGTAATTATTTGATGTTTACACTTGGTATCTCATGATTGTTTTTCTACTCTCTCAGATGGCAGTGGAGATGCATCTGCATCAAAGACAGATCGGACACTGTTTCTGGAGATGCAACTTGCATACAGAGAAAGGGAGCTTTCTGATCTCAGAGAAAAACTATCGCTCACCACAGACCAAACTCAGAAAATGCCAGATGTGGAAAGTGCAGACATTGAAAGCACAGGACTCATTGCTGGGTTAGCCGACAATCCTACAGCTCTATCTGAGGTTTTCGAGGACATTCCAGAGGAAGAGACGACACTTGTGGCAGTGGACACCTCTGTTCTGTTAGTTTCTGCTGACAATGAGAGTAGCACTGAGCTTTTAGCACCACAGCCAGAGTCCCCTGGAGAATCAAAAGGTACTTCCTCAGATGAAATGGTGACTAGCAGTGATTCAGAGGTAGCACATAGCAGCTGGACTCTTTTGGAAGCTTTAAACCAAGATGGGCCTCAAGAGTGGCCTCCCCACGTTAACGACTTTGCCTCATTACGCTTATCCACTCAATCTTGGGAGGAGACCTGTGAAGGGCAGGTTACATCAACCAGCTGTATAGTTGACATTGATTCACCATCTTTAGTTATCCATGAAACTGTACAGGTGCATCTTGGCCAGCAGGAGGGAAGTCTGCTAAATACTGATTCGGGCACTAGTCAGGCTTTTGCACAGATCTTAGCAGAAGAGATTCAGAAAAGATACAGTGAACTTTTGGGAGAGCTTCAGCGGCTGAGAGAATCATCCTTACAATCCCAGGGGAAAGTCAACCAGCTGGAGGCGGAATTGAAGTCATTAACAATTTATAAACAAGAGGCTGAGTCAAGGGAAAACCTCTATGATAGAGAGCTGATGGAAGTTAAGGCATTGATCCATCAAGAAAAAGTAGAAGCACAAATTGTTGCTCAGCAGTTTGAGAACTTACAAGAAGAGGTTCTCTACAAAGATAAGAAGATGCAAGCCTTACAGGTAGACCTAGATGAAGCCCAGCGAAGACTTGTAGAACAAGCTAGAATGATGGCTGCTCAACTGGAGGACAGAGAGCTCACCTCATCTGAACTGGAACAGAAGCTCTTAGATATGGAGGGAAGGTTACTGCAGATCTCTCAGGAGGCTGACGTGACCAAAGCATCTCTTGTTGACAGGACTGTAGAGCTGGATGTCCTACAAACGTGTCTTACACAAAAAGATCGGGAAATGATGGAGCTTAATGATAGCATGACTGCCAAACTACTCCAGGCTGGAGAGGAAAAGTTTGCAATATCCAATGAAGTCAAAAAGCTAAAAGAGCAAATGTCTGAACTTAAGAGGGCCTGGGATGACCAGCAGAAAAGCAAAGAGGATAAAACAGAAGAAAGTGAGGAGCTTGTTGCTTTACGAAAGGAGAATGAAGACATGGTTGCGCAGATGGATGCTTTGAAGAAAGATGGAGAGCAGGTCAAGAGAAAGCTGCAGGCAGCTCTGATACAGCGGAAGGAATTGATGAAAAAAGTTGCTGAGTTTAAGAAGGAGGCTGAGAGCAGGGAAGAAAAGGAAAGAGATGATAATGAGGGATTTACTCTTCAGATCAAAGATGGCGTTAAGGAAAAAGAGCAGGAAATACAAAGGCTTGAGGCATTGTTGCAAGAAACTAGGGATGTCTTGAATACAAAAGAGGAGACCTTGATGCATTTGGAACAAAAAATCAACAACCAAGAGCAAGCATTGTATGAGTCACATGCAGAAATACAGCATCTGACAGAGCAGTATGTTAAATTGAATGGACAACAAATGTTGCAGTCAGATGAGGAAAAAATTAAACTTTTGTCACAGATGGCATCCATGGAATCCGATATTCAAACTTTGCAGAAAAAGCTTCAGGAGGCCGCAGATGCTAATGAAGATGCTGTTATGAAAGCTCAAGAGAAAGATTGCCATCATCTTGAGCAAACAAAACAGCAGAAAAAGGAGTACAGTGTCCTTCTTGAGCGCTTCCAAGCTGAAGAGGGAGAGAAAGCTGGGTTGTTGAATCGCATTAAGGAAATGGAGGGTCTGATAAAATCAATGAATGATGGAGATAAAATGGTAAGTGTGAATGTAGAGGGAAATGTTGGGTCTACCTCACAAAATCTTGAAAAAACAGAGACAAATGATTGGGCTCAAGAGGATTGGGTGGATTTTGCTGAGACTGAGACACAAAAACAGCACAAATCTGGTGAGCATCTTCCACAGATGAGAGTTCATGAAGAAATTATAAATACCCTTCAGGAGGAGATTAAAGCTGAGCAAGCTGCCCATGTGGACTCAGAGGTGTGGCATCAAGAAAGCCAGGCCTCCCAGTCACACGCAGATAGCAAATTCCAAGAGCTTTGCAAGGAACTTGAAGCTTTGAGAGAAAAGGATAGGCAGATTGATGCTCTCAATGATGAGATGGAGGCTCTTAGAGAGAAGTGTCGGAGAGCTGAAGCTCATCCTGAAACACTGAAAGCAGAGGTGGATGAGGCTTGGAAAGCAGCTAAAACAAGCATTTCGGATGCCGAGTCCCGCATCAGAGCTCTTCAGTCAGAAGTGGAGGAATTTAAACAGTTTCTGAAAAACAAGAATGATGAGATTATTGATCTAAGTCAACAGCTAAGTGAACAAAGTTCTCTTCTATTTAAAATGCAGGGAACTGTATTGGAGAAAGATCAGCATATTGCTTTCTTACAAGAAGAACTTAAAGCTGAGCAAGATAGGATTAAAAAACTCGAAGCAGAAATGCCACAACGAGAGGAAGAAGAGAAGGGTAACAGTGTCAAACTAGAGCAGCTTCAGCGCAAACTACAGGCCGCTCTTGTGTCACGCAAGGAGGCACTCAAAAAGAACCAGGCCCTCAAGGAAGAACAGACTGCTGCTGAGAAGGTCAAATTAGAGCTACAACAGAAGCTTGAATTTCTGGAATTGGAGTTAAACAAATCAAAAGAAGAAAGGGAGAAGTTAATTGAGGAGGTGGATCGAACTTTATTGGAAAACCAGAGTCTGAGTGCCTCCTGTGAGAGTCTTAAGCTTGCAATGGAGGGTGTTTTGAATGAGAAGGATGCTTGCAAACATCAGGCTGAGAGTGCCAAAGAAGAAGCCAAACAAATGTGCAGGCAGCTGGAAGAAAAAGTGCAAAACATAAAAGAAGAGTATGAGACCCTGCTCAAATCATATGAGAATGTGAGTGATGAGGCTGAACGAGTGAGAAGAGTGCTTGAAGCTGCTCGACAGGAGAGGCAAGGGTTAGCAGCTAAGGCACAAGCTCATGAGGCAGCCAGACAGGAGGCAGAGAGATTGGCAGAGGAAGCTAAGAAGGAGGTAGATGTTGTGAAAGAGAAAATGAGGAAGTTTGCCAAGGTCAAGCATCAGAAAATTATGGATCTAGAGGAGGAAAATGAAAGGCTTAGGGAGCAAGAGGAGAAGAAAGGGACCAGACATGCCAAAACTGAGTTGAAACAAGAGCTGGAGAAAGTCAAAGAAGAGTTTGAGACATTAAAGGCAAATTATAATATTGCTATGGATGAGAAAAACTCTTTGGAACAGACGGCTGAAGAGTTGAGAAAGCGTTTGGCTAAAGAAATTGACATAAAAGACTATGCAAGCTCCACAGAGACTGTTACTGAGGTTAGTGTCATAACACAGCAGAGAAGTCCTGATTTAATTGAAAACCAACAGTACCTGGGCAATAGTAGTTCCCCAGACACTAACCTACAACTGCAGTCAGAGGAATCCATTGCTGCTGTACTTCATCATGAAGTAACGGAAGTGCAAGCAAATATTGAAATTAATTCTGAAGCAGAGAAAAGGCTCAGGGAACTGGAGACCTCTCTGGAAACAGCAGAGAGGATGATAAGAGAACTTGAAGCTGCTCTTGAGGATCAGAAGGAATCCAGAAACAAGCAAGAATCCATGCTTAACTCAGAATTGGCTTCTCTCAAGCAGCAAATTCAGGAGTCTTTAGAAAGCAAGGAGATCCAGAAAGAAGAGAGCTCCAAGAAAGAAACCCAACTTCAGGAACATTGCACCAGTCTAGAGGCTGAAAGGGATGACTTGGAGGAACGGTTGATGAACCAACTTGCCCAGCTCAATGGCAGCATTGCAGGCTACCAGCAAGAAGCAGCCGACAGTCGTGATCGCCTCACAGACATGCAGCGGGAAATGGAGAATTTGGAACGAGATCGAGCTGAACTGGAGGCTGAGGTGGCAAGCGAGAGGGACCGGGCAGCCAGAATGGAAGAGGACATGAGGCAGGCCCAACGAGAGAGAGCAGAGGCAGAGGCTGAGGCAGGCAAACAGAGAGAGTTAGAGCAAAAGTTGAAATCAGCACAGAGGTTTAAAGAAGGAAGTCAAAACAGAACACGTCAACTCGAGGAACTGCTAAGAGAGAAGCAGCTGGAAGTCCGTCAGCTGCAGAAAGACTGCATTGAGTACCAGGAAAGAATCAGCGAACTAGGTAAAGAAGTAAAGTCATTGCAGTTGGGTAGAGATGAGGTGCAGGGTGAACTTGGGGCAGCACGCTTGGAAGTCACAAAGATTATGCAAGAAAGATCAAGTGTTGAATCTGAACTTTCAAAATGTAAAGCGAAACTGGACATGGCCCTGGAGGAGGCAAAGCATGCCCAGTCAGATAAACTCGACACTGAACAAAAGGCACAACAACGCGAAGTCAATTTGAAAGCAGATGCAGAGCGTACCCTGGATGAAGTCAGGTATCGGCTTGGAGCAGAGCTTAAGCAGATGGAATTGAGACTAGAAAAAGCCTACAGGGGAAGGGAGAGGGAGGAAGAGGCAACTCTGGAGGCAAGGAGTGTTGCTGAGACTGCGGACAGGCATGCCCGGGAAATTAAGGCCCGTCTAGATGAATCACTGGCTCGGTTGGCTGCCTTCTCGCGCTCCATGTCATCCCTGCAGGACGATCGTGATCGTGTGCTGGATGAAGCAAAACAATGGGAGAATCGCTTTCATAGTGAACTGAAGGAAAAGGAGGCTGATGTTCGTAAGGCTGAGACACGTGCTAAAGAACTTGTTGAACAACTGCAGAGAGAGTTGTCCCAAAAAGAGGAAATGCAGAGTTTATTGGAAAGGTTTGTTTTGTTTTTTCTTGTTTTTTACTTTCCATTTTTCACTTTCACTCAGGTCATAATGTTTCAACTGTTAATTTTTTTATCGTGAATAATATATAAACAATATATTGCATGTCCTCAGGATGCAGAAAGCAGAAGAGAACCTACGTCTACAGCTTTCTGAGGTTGAAAATAAATATAGTGAAAGCCTTGCAGCTCTTGAAAAAGAAAGAGGGGACCTGCAAGAAAAGCAAGCTCAGTTAGAGATCAACCTGGCCCAATATCACTCCCAGCTGACCTCCCTGGAGAAAGAAGCAGAGGGACTCCGCCACCATGCTAAAGCTCTAGAAGAAGCATTGGACAAACTTCAGAGTGAGACTAATGAAGCACGTGCAGCAATCAAGGAAAGGGAGACAGAGGAAAGGAGACTATGCTTGAGACTGGAGCAACTGGAGACAGACCTGGGCTCTTCAAAGAACCTTACCGATGTACTTCAGGCAGCATTGGATGAGAAGGAGAAAAGGGAATTAGAGCTCCTTGGTGAGAAAGAGCAAGCTGTGACACAGGTACTCACACTACAGTATAAAAAAACAACACAAATACAGAATACAAGGCTTTTAGAATGAAATGCATGAACATTAAAAGCTGAAACATACTTGACGCAAGTACATGAATGCAGATGCTTCTATGCATTGCATTCTCATCATTGCCACAAGAGGTGCTATAGCAGACATTATTGTGATCTGTCTACTTCTACAGGAATTATTCTCTTTCAAGCCTACTACTGTCATAGCATAGCAGTACTCTCTTCAATCTTTTGCTAAGCAAGTAAGTAGAAGCCAATGTATTAATGGGCGATTACCTAAACAATAACACATCCAGTTTAATTGCACAGACTTTTGGAGGTAACTAACTTCCCCTTGAGTACTGAGGTTTGTTACCACCACAGTAATGCAAGAATTCATATTAAGTGAATATTAAGTATTCAATGTGTTGGCCAAGCAATCTCATCTGAGTACACGTACTTGTGTTAAGTATATTTCTGGTCTTGATATGAAATTTGTATTTTTTAAGTCTCTTTATTGGTAATGTAATTTTGTGAAATGCAAATAAAATTGTATACGTTCTCATATTTTAGGCTGTAGAGGAGGCGAGGAAAGATGCAGATGGAAGGGCAGACATGGCAGAGAAAGAGCTGGAGGATAGGAGAGAGGAGTTCCGTGGTTTAGAGGAGAGGCTTCGTAAAGCTGAGGAGAACGCCTTCCAGAGCAGAGCTCAATTGCAGTCCTTTACCAAGGCTATGGGTTCCTTGCAGGATGATAGAGACAGGGTGCTCAGCCAATACAAACAGCTAGAGGAACGACACCTCCAGGTAATGTTGCTTGTCAAAAAAACATAGCCATATCCTAATATGAATGTAATTTATGTTCAGAGCATTTAGATTCTGACTCATCTTTGCTCTCATGGTCTCTCAGGTTATGATGGAGAAGGATAACCTTATCCAGGAGGCTGCAGGTGAGAATAACGGGCTGAAGGAGGAGCTTCGAGCCCTATTGTCACAGCGGGATGACCTCAATGCTGAGAATGCCAAGCTGACTGCCCAGCTTCATGGCTACAGAAATGACCTAAAACAGGTTCTTGCAATGAAGGACTCCCAACACAAGCAGATTCTTGCTGCCCAAGTAGAGCGCATCAGTGTTCTTGAAAGAGAGAATGAAGAAATCAAGATCCATATTCAGACTCTGGAAACAGATGTTGCACAAGGAAAGATTTCTCCACTGGAGAATGAGAACTTGAGCCAGGCCAGTGATGGAAGTGTTTGGTTCGATAATCGTGATGCACCAGGGGCCGAAGTGGAGAAGCTGAGAGAGCAGCTCAAGGCTGCTAAGAAGCGCGTCAGCACCTTGGAGGAGACCTTGGAACTAGAGAGAGAAGCCCAGGCAGCTCACAGCAAAGAGCTGAAGGAGTTGCGTTGGGAGGGTGGTGTTCTGCGAACTGAGGCTGAAACAGCAGAGGAGAGAGTGGCGGAGCTGGCACGAGACCTGTTGGTGATGGAGCAGCAGCTTCTAGCGGAGAGGGAGGCAGCTGCAATGCTCCGAGCTCAGAACCAGTCCTTCGGTCAAGCCATGGCCTCTTTGCAGGGCTCGAGAGATCAGGCTGTCAATGAGGCCAAGGAACTGCGGCTACGTTTAGATGAAATTAACAATACCAGCCATTCACCATCTCCCCCAAGTGGCTCTAAAGGAGAAGTGTGGAGTCTCAAAAATGCTTTATCAGCACTGCAGAATGATAGGGAGAGAATGGTACGTAACCTTGCTTTCCTTTGTCCTTTTTTTAAACCTTAATATAAGGGATTGTGTATTTACGTATTATCAGAAGGGACACTAGATATGAAACGCTAGGTCCTATAGGGGCTGTTCAGACCAAATGTACTAAATGCAGCACAATGATTAGAACAGAATTCAGGTGTCTCGAGATACATATTTAAAAGATAAACTTCTTTTAATATGCCGTCAAAAAATGTGGCACTGCGTGAAACTCTGGAAAAAAAAAAACAGCACAATGGTCAAGAATTCAGTCTAGTGTATGATTACATAGAGAATCAATTGAAAAAAAAAACCCCACACATTTGGTGTGAATGACACCTTATATTCTTGCATTCTAATTATGGATGCAATGATCAATTAGCCAGTCTTCGTCTTAAATCTGTGATCGGCCAATCGTGCCTAGATTCAGGGCCAATCATTTTTTAATTGCAGCATGAACAAAATCACACATGCACTTCAGCCCTCAAAGCATGACATTGTGGCCACTAGAGGGTGAGTTGCCAAACTGAACGAACGACTTGCCATCTTCTCTCATTCGAGCAGTCAGTAGATCCTAGTTCATGCACGAGATGCCTTATTCTTTCATTTAGTTTTCAAACGAGTGTACCAGTAAATTCAGTTAGTTGACAAACGAGATGTCTTGTTTAGACTCAAATGAATGACTATTAGTCCAGTAAAGGGTGTATTTGTTCACTGAGTCAAACCAATGATATGCTCCTTCTTAGCCCACACTCAAATACTATTGGCTCACACTATAATCAGTCTTAAAAAGCAGGAAAAAGCAACACAAATGGAATTTGCATTTCTACAAATGTACGAAGACACTTACCATAATCGTTTTGACCACAAACGACAAGAAAGCAGGCCTAGTTATTTTTCTTAAATTTAGTTGAATGCTGGGCTTCACTTTTATCTAGTTCAAGAAAAGCCTAAGAATGACTCGCTTGCCTTACTGAACGACTTGCCTCCTCTCATTCCGTCATTCAGCAGATCCTCATAGGTGGATTCATTAATTTCGTTAAACACAAATCTGAGTAAAATCTGACTCCGTCACTTTCAAGGCAAGTCAGTCCACTCGTAGGCCATCTTTGGAATGCTGCTGGGCAGACTGGTCAGCTATTTCCTAGGCATAAAATTACAGCTTCTATCTACTTAAATAGCGAAAGACCGAAATCTCCAAAATGGTTGTTCAAGATTCCAATCAAAGAACATATTTCAAATCAGCAGTAAAATCTGACAACATATATTGAGCTTCTTTGGCTCAGGTCACACTAAATAAGGCGAAACTTCCTATTCTACAAACCTTGGGCATTACAATTTCTCCCATTCATTTCAATAGAAGTGGTTCTTTTCTATGACCGCTCTCAATCTCTCATCAGTCACATCAGAATCCAGATTTTAATCAGATTTCTGTGTTTGTTTGTCACAATACCACTAAAAACAGCAGTTAAAAACAGTATAACCTTCAATAACGGCCCCGCGTCGTCACGCAGAAGCTCATCATTTTGTTTCATCAAAACACCAAAGATGGTAAACATGTCATAGATATTAATGATTTCTCACTTCAGCAGTTTTGGATCTTGCAATGGATACAGTGAGGAAAATAAGTATTTGAACACCCTGCTATTTTGCAAGTTCTCCCACTTAGAAATCATGGAGGGGTCTGAAATTGTCATCGTAGGTGCATGTCCACTGTGAGAGACATAATCTAAAAAAAAAAATCCAGAAATCACAATGTATGATTTTTTAACTATTTATTTGTATGATACAGCTGCAAATAAGTATTTGAACACCTGAGAAAATCAATGTTAATATTTGGTACAGTAGCCTTTGTTTGCAATTACAGAGGTCAAACGTTTCCTGTAGTTTTTCACCAGGTTTGCACACACTGCAGGAGGGATTTTGGCCCACTCCTCCACACAGATCTTCTCTAGATCAGTCAGGTTTCTGGGCTGTCGCTGAGAAACACGGAGTTTGAGCTCCCTCCAAAGATTCTCTATTGGGTTTAGGTCTGGAGACTGGCTAGGCCACGCCAGAACCTTGATATGCTTCTTACAGAGCCACTCCTTGGTTATCCTGGCTGTGTGCTTCGGGTCATTGTCATGTTGGAAGACCCAGCCTCGACCCATCTTCAATGCTCTAACTGAGGGAAGGAGGTTGTTCCCCAAAATCTCGCAATACATGGCCCCGGTCATCCTCTCCTTAATACAGTGCAGTCGCCCTGTCCCATGTGCAGAAAAACACCCTCAAAGCATGATGCTACCACCCCCATGCTTCACAGTAGGGATGGTGTTCTTGGGATGGTACTCATCATTCTTCTTCCTCCAAACACGGTTAGTGGAATTATGACCAAAAAGTTCTATTTTGGTCTCATCTGACCACATGACTTTCTCCCATGACTCCTCTGGATCATCCAAATGGTCATTGGCAAACTTAAGACGGGCCTTGACATGTGCTGGTTTAAGCAGGGGAACCTTCCGTGCCATGCATGATTTCAAACCATGACGTCTTAGTGTATTACCAACAGTAACCTTGGAAACGGTGGTCCCAGCTCTTTTCAGGTCATTGACCAGCTCCTCCCGTGTAGTTCTGGGCTGATTTCTCACCTTTCTTAGGATCATTGAGACCCCACGAGGTGAGATCTTGCATGGAGCCCCAGTCCGAGGGAGATTGACAGTCATGTTTAGCTTCTTCCATTTTCTAATGATTGCTCCAACAGTGGACCTTTTTTCACCAAGCTACTTGGCAATTTCCCCGTAGCCCTTTCCAGCCTTGTGGAGGTGTACAATTTTGTCTCTAGTGTCTTTGGACAGCTCTTTGGTCTTGGCCATGTTAGTAGTTGGATTCTTACTGATTGTATGGGGTGGACAGGTGTCTTTATGCAGCTAACAACCTCAAACAGGTGCATCTAATTTAGGATAATGAATGGAGTGGAGGTGGACATTTTAAAGGCAGACTAACAGGTCTTTGAGGGTCAGAATTCTAGCTGATAGACAGGTGTTCAAATACTTATTTGCAGCTGTATCATACAAATAAATAGTTAAAAAATCATATATTGTGATTTCTGGATTTTTTTTTTTTAGATTATGTCTCTCACAGTGGACATGAACCTACGATGACAATTTCAGACCCCTCCATGATTTCCAAGTGGGAGAACTTGCAAAATAGCAGGGTGTTCAAATACTTATTTTCCTCACTGTATATCTTTCATATTTTTGAATGTATCTCTGATGTGTGTGATGCTCTCATGGTGTTCACTGGTTGCCAGTATGTCACAATGATCATATAGAGTGACAACAGAACTATCCATAACTTTTCAATTCAAATAAATGTTAGCATTTCACAGTTAATGCAAATTTAATGTAATTTTATAGTGTGAGGCATTAACGTTTAACTGCAGCATATCAATTGCAAAGGGTGTTTTTAAAAGAAATGTCGTGATTGGATCGGTATCGGATGATTACTGTGTTAAAATTTCGATTTGACCACTAATTGTAATGATTAATAATATTTTGTAGTGTTATTAATTACATTGTTATCTCTTCCTCAGTTGGAACAGCTACAGTTGCAAAGGTCTGAAATGGACCGGCTCGGGTCAGGTGAACTGGCCCGGCTTACTCAGGTTCTGGAGGAAGAGAGGAGAAGGGCAGGGGAGAGAGAGAAGATCATAGCAGAGATAAGGTACAAAGATGCCCAGATGGAGAGAGATAAGCAAGAACTTGAGATGCTCAGGTGAGAATTTGTTAGCAATTTTTTAGCTGTATTGATAAACATGACCTTATGTAGTGTGTGCTATATAACTGATTAAAAGATAGTTTTAGCATCTATGTCCAAGTATCATAGACATCAATTAAACTTCTTTAAATTTGTTTGCATGTGTAGGTTAGAGAGGACAGATTGGCAGGGTCAGGCCGAGCTCCTGAAGCAGCAGACCCTGACCGCCCTCTCAGACCGGGACCAACAGGTGCGCCAGCTTACTGCCATGCTGGAGGATGCACGGGCAACAAAACTACAGCATGAGTACACGCAAAGACAGGTGAAAGCAATAATTCCAAATGAAGATATAGAACTCTAAATTAAGTCCATGATCTGAAGTGCTGAGATATTCTTGTTCTTTAGGGAAAACTTGCAGTAGATGCTGCCCCTGGAGGCCCTCTCGAGCACAATGAGGGCTATAAAGCTGAGTGCATTGAACTCCAGAGAAGGTACTGCTTCCACATTTAGTCTTATCATTAATTATGCTTATTAACCAAGTTCTCACTATCTTTAACACCTGTGTCACAAACTACATTGACCGCGGCGCCGTTTTGTTGTCCGTTATGCATAACGCGGCCCATTCAGCACATTTCACGGCCGACCCACCGGCCTGCTCGGTTCTCCCGATGGTTCCAATCAGGGACGGACTGGCCAAAGTGCATCGGCCCACTGGGAAAATGCCCCGGTATGCCAGATTACCAGTCCAGCCCTAACCTTTACACACCTGTCTTTTGGAGAAGTGGCTTAATGTGGAGTTTTATGTAAGAGGGAATCAATCCTAGGGCTGGACAAGATGGCCAAAAATATATCGTTTGATATCGATATTTTTCAAGATATACATTCACATTTGCACATAGCAATTATTATTTTTTTATTTCCAAGTTGGCACAAGAAAAGAAGAAAAAAATTGAATCCTATACAGTCAAAATAGTCTCTAAAAAACTGCATTGGGGGCCCATAGACAGCCAAAGCCTGAATGGACCATTTTATATTTTCATTAAAGTTAGAAGACTAGGCCAGCAACTATTAGTTTTATTGTCTTTCCTTGTCATCCATGCCAGAGATGATGACATCTGATTAATTTTCAAAACTAGAACAAAAATCTATTTGTTCATTATTAAAGGCTCACACACTGATTAATAAAGCAAAATTTAGAAGGAAAAAACATTATGGTCCAAAGGCGCTAATGAACCATTTTAACTTATACGGCGCCTCATGTCTACTCACATGCGGAGAGCCGGATGGCATAAATGAGACGTGTTCGGTGCTAAAGAAAAATATTCAAGAATACAGCGCAAAAAGATCAGAGCTGGTGTGCACAGTTGTTTTGTTGCGCTGCTCACTAGAGACAATGAAAGGGCGCAACCGTTGTCATGGAGTCTTGCAGTCCAGATGGAATCAATCCAGGGTCCGGACCTGTACCGCAGTGCCAGTCTAGCCTAATCGTTAGCAAGGAAGCTAACATTAGCAACTTCAAAAAGATGACCCTATGTTTTCACTGGCGCGTTGTGAGCTAAGCAAGCATTTTCAAATCATTCCTATATTAGCCGAGCGCCATGCTCGCGAAGTGCATTGAATTGTAGTTGACAGTGATGCGGAGCAAGCTGTTCCCTAGCGTTTTGAACGGCTTTTAGCAGATTTCTTTACTCTGTCACTTGCAACACTACAACGCATCTGCTTTGGACTGTGATACAGCAAGTTTGTATTGTCTACAGATTCTCAATGGTATGCATACTGCGCTTACTGTTTCTGCCTTATCGATCTATGGCAAAAATAGTAAGAGTGGTATGGTTGTATGCAGCTTTGAACATGACCTGTGATGCTTTCAATACACAGAAAGAATTATAATTGTTTTCAGTACACAGAAAATTAATGTGTGCCATATTAAATATGTTAAAAGACTTAGTTCAACAAAATATGTGATTGAAGCACTCAATCCATCAGAAAGTCTATCATAATCATCAGGTGTTGAAGCTATCACGACAGACTTTTTCTTTCCTCATTTGCATAAAGCAGAGGAATTTGAACTTATTCAATGCTCTTGACCGCCCTCAACGCTTTCTCCGCACTGTTGTCATTCCCACAATGCACCTCGGGAGCGTGGCACTCAACTTCCATAGGAAAGAATTGAAAATGCTGACTTACCTTAGCTCAAAACGTGCCAGTGGACACATACTGTAACAGATTACACTGTTCCCACTGCAAGCGTGAGTTGACTTGTTCCAGATGTGGCAGTGAGCCTATTTTTGCCACGTGGCTCACGCTGAGTTCAGCGGCTCTGGGTGCAGTACAACACTAAAATAGCAAATTAAAATTATTCAAACCGAACCTACAGTACACAACAATTTACAGTGAGGAAAATAAGTATTTGAACACCCTGCTATTTTGCAAGTTCTCCCACTTAGAAATCATGGAGGGGTCTGAAATTGTCATCGTAGGTGCATGTCCACTGTGAGAGACATAATCTAAAAAAAAAAATCCAGAAATCACAATGTATGATTTTTTAACTATTTATTTGTATGATACAGCTGCAAATAAGTATTTGAACACCTGAGAAAATCAATGTTAATATTTGGTACAGTAGCCTTTGTTTGCAATTACAGAGGTCAAACGTTTCCTGTAGTTTTTCACCAGGTTTGCACACACTGCAGGAGGAATTTTGGCCCACTCCTCCACACAGATCTTCTCTAGATCAGTCAGGTTTCTGGGCTGTCGCTGAGAAACACGGAGTTTGAGCTCCCTCCAAAGATTCTCTATTGGGTTTAGGTCTGGAGACTGGCTAGGCCACGCCAGAACCTTGATATGCTTCTTACAGAGCCACTCCTTGGTTATCCTGGCTGTGTGCTTCGGGTCATTGTCATGTTGGAAGACCCAGCCTCGACCCATCTTCAATGCTCTAACTGAGGGAAGGAGGTTGTTCCCCAAAATCTCGCAATACATGGCCCCGGTCATCCTCTCCTTAATACAGTGCAGTCGCCCTGTCCCATGTGCAGAAAAACACCCCCAAAGCATGATGCTACCACCCCCATGCTTCACAGTAGGGATGGTGTTCTTGGGATGGTACTCATCATTCTTCTTCCTCCAAACACGGTTAGTGGAATTATGACCAAAAAGTTCTATTTTGGTCTCATCTGACCACATGACTTTCTCCCATGACTCCTCTGGATCATCCAAATGGTCATTGGCAAACTTAAGACGGGCCTTGACATGTGCTGGTTTAAGCAGGGGAACCTTCCGTGCCATGCATGATTTCAAACCATGACGTCTTAGTGTATTACCAACAGTAACCTTGGAAACGGTGGTCCCAGCTCTTTTCAGGTCATTGACCAGCTCCTCCCGTGTAGTTCTGGGCTGATTTCTCACCTTTCTTAGGATCATTGAGACCCCACGAGGTGAGATCTTGCATGGAGCCCCAGTCCGAGGGAGATTGACAGTCATGTTTAGCTTCTTCCATTTTCTAATGATTGCTCCAACAGTGGACCTTTTTTCACCAAGCTACTTGGCAATTTCCCCGTAGCCCTTTCCAGCCTTGTGGAGGTGTACAATTTTGTCTCTAGTGTCTTTGGACAGCTCTTTGGTCTTGGCCATGTTAGTAGTTGGATTCTTACTGATTGTATGGGGTGGACAGGTGTCTTTATGCAGCTAACGACCTCAAACAGGTGCATCTAATTTAGGATAATAAATGGAGTGGAGGTGGACATTTTAAAGGCAGACTAACAGGTCTTTGAGGGTCAGAATTCTAGCTGATAGACAGGTGTTCAAATACTTATTTGCAGCTGTATCATACAAATAAATAGTTAAAAAATCATATATTGTGATTTCTGGATTTTTTTTTTTTAGATTATGTCTCTCACAGTGGACATGCACCTACGATGACAATTTCAGACCCCTCCATGATTTCCAATTGGGAGAACTTGCAAAATAGCAGGGTGTTCAAATACTTATTTTCCTCACTGTATATGTCTGCATGCAAGTGAACTCGATCTTAATAAAGGAAATAATTAATAAACTGCCGGACATTTTGCCATTCTGTGTATATAGGTGTACAGTATAGATGCAACATTAACCAATCACAACCAAGTGTGCTGATAATGATGAACTGCCTGCTGTTGTAGGGAAACCCCACTATTGCAGCTCAATTTGCTGCTTATTGCAATGGAATGTTAAGGAAACAAACAGAGCAGCTACTATGTAATATCTGGAAATAAAGCGAAGCAACAGTGAATAAAATAGTGAAGTCTTCCACGGATACTATGTTTGGTATTTACACAAGCGTCACTGGGAAATGATGTTGCTGTGAAGTAAGCTGCTTACTGACCGAGCCACATGTATACAGGAGTAAAGTTACACCGTTTATACAGTGCATGTAAATGGGAATGCTGCTTTCTCACAATAACATGCTTTCTTTTGTCCTTGTAAACTTAGCCATTATCCTAGTTTCCATCCACTTTTCACACTATTTTGTTATCGACAAATTGAAAATGCACAAAAATTTCTTTGCGAAATTTGCCGTCTTCTGCCCATTTACCTTTTAACGATAAAAATGGTGTGCATGATGATGTCATGCTTAAACACTTTGATGCATAAGTTTGGGTTTATCGCAAAAGAAATCTGCCCTTAAGCTGTTTCCATACAGAAATGTGTGTATATCGTATATCGTACCTTTGCCCTCCTAGATGTCCCTAATTCTTTGTAAAATGGGGAGAGTATTGAGACAATAAATTTAAATTAGCCAGCTTACTGTCATTTTAATTTCACAAATAAATACAATTAAAAGGGAGCAGTTGTCATTCTGAGAGGACTGTAATTTTGGTGCTGATGTTGCACCTATCGCAGGTTGCCGCCGGTTCTGACCCAAAAGCGAATCGTCATGGCCCTGTTCAAGCTGGCAACCTGCACCAAGTAGTGGAAAACTTTCAGTCTCAGTATAAGGACCATCCATCCATGTGTATATGCTGTGTGCACAGCTATTAGAGAAGAAAATATTAATTCCTGATATTCAATAGGCTATTTTGAACAATCATCCAATCGAAAGCATCGCCATCACAACTGCATTATGACATGCATATTTGTCAAACAATTTTTAAAGACCAACTGAACTTTAACATTTAAACATTTATTTTAGGGTCATCATGCAATTGACATTTTCTGAAGGAGTTCAGGAATATTTTGTAAATTTGCGCCTAAGAAAACCTTAATGGATACGCTTTATATGTGCATAAACTCTCAAATTTTGCTTAAAAGTTTATGCACTGGTGGATTTTCTAGAGTTTTCCATATGTCAAAACATACTTTAATGTTTATTCATGAAACAATGAAGTGTTTTGTCTGTTTGTGCAAGAAGGTGCGACCTTAGCACACAATTCTTTGAACGTAGCCCTTGACATTCAAAAGTTAAAGTGGGTCCTCACAATCCACCAGAACATTTTTGAGCGCAGGTGCTCCCAGGAATACATAAGCTGACGGCATATGGGCATAACAGCAATTTCAGCCCTCATTATGAGATATTACTCCAATCTGTGGCATCGCCTGGCAGCATTTAATAAAATGATGTACAATTGCTCCAATACTGCAAATACAACATTCCCCAAAGCAAGGAAGTAATCAAGGTGCTCCATCAAGACAAGGCGGGCTCCCTCAAGTTGATGCGCATGACATTGTGGATGGAAACATGCAAGGATTTGCATTTTGTTTATTAAATTTTTTAGAAACGTGAAAGATTTAGATGGAAACCCAGCTTATGTTTTGTATTAGATGGCACTTTTTCTTAATGATTGGGTCTTTTACTTTGTGTTTGATTTAAATAAGTAATGCAATTTCACATTGATGCCCTAGCAGTTATCTTAATTAAGGTCACTGCTGTGCACATTTACTCCATAGTCACTATTGTACTGAACATGATATAATATAGATAGAATTCACTAATCCCAACAGCTCCCCTAGAAATGTGTTGTCCAGATATCAGCATTAAATTGCCTGTAATGTGAAATATAGACTACAAGATTGGGCAGTTTAACTGTACATCATAATTTGCATTTCAAAAGTGCATCATTTATCCCTTTGTTAATGATATTCCATGTGCCAACTCTCATTGTCTTTGCTCTACAGTAAGTTTTGCACTGTGTGTGTTTCTCTCAGGCTCGATGAGGAGACAGAACAGAGACTTGGCGTAGAGGAGCAGCTCATTGCTGCACAGGATCGCCTCAAGCGGTTTGACCCTAATCTCAGATTACCCTTCCTGACTCTAGCCATTTTTGCTGCAGACTGCCATAGACAGGACGTTCACAGTGTGATGAGACCATATGTATGCTATAGAAATATAGCATACATAGGAACCAAATTTAGTTTTAACACAAAGATATACAGATTTAGTCAATGGGACTCATTCGTGAAACTTTTGTAAATATGTGAGCATATCTGGAGTAATTTGTGCATAAAATGGTCCGTACAAACGCTTCGTAATCCCCAGTTTTGTTAGTAAAACGCGTGTATGTAAGTGAATTCCAAACATTCATAAATAGGGAGCGTGTGCATGTTCATTACCAATTATTATAATCCACACCCATGAAAAAGGTCTATAAAGAAGGCACCAGACTCGCTAGAAAATTCTGTCAACATCTATGCAGAACTGTAATGAAATAGTTTTTATGAATGAAGTACATTCATTTGAATATAGCAAGTACAATAGCGTCTCAAAGAAAGTGAAGACTTACTGTCATCCCATGTTTTTGCTGTCATCGGAGGCTCTTTTGTGAATCAGCCAGTTAAAAAAGTCAATAAAAATAGTCTGACATGAAGCTTTATTGTAAAAGATGTTCAGTTTGTGCCAGGAATAGGATGTCCACCACCATTAATCTTCTTTGGTTCAGCTCGCAGCGCATCGCCAGCATCATTTGTGAAACTTCTTGGGTAAATCATGATGGTAACAGTGATATATTTGCAACTGAAAGAATCTTCAGAGAAATGAAGAGAATGCCAGAAGATCTTTGGCTGAAAAACTGTAAATGATTACAGATTTGCAAGCTATATGACAATGTGTGGACTTTAACAGCACTAGCATTGACCATACATTTATCAAATTAACGCGATTGACCAATGCCTATACTAAATTATGAAACCTAAATTATAGAGCTCATATAAAAAAATACCATGTCCAACCAGTCACGTTAGAGGGCATTACTTTTTCCAAGTAAATCAAATGCAAACTATGTCTTTCCAATAACCTTCCACCCCATGTCAAGCACTTCTGCTGGAAAAACGTTTGGAAAAACTATACATTGAAAAAAAATTCATGCAAGCAGAAAACAAATCTTTTCTTTTTCATTCTTTTTTCCTTTTCTCCCCAATTTGAAATGCCCAATGTGCTCTAAGTCCTCGTGGTGGCGTATTGACTCACCTCTATCCAATATAATGATGAAGAAAATGCGTATTAAGAAATTAAATAGTTTTTTAAATCCATGTACCTTTCTTAAACATAAACATGAAATGTTTATTACCATTCATTTTGAAATGTAAATATTTCCTTTCTCCTATAGTTATGCACAGGGAGAGTGGCAGACAGCATCTGAAGGGACAATGTCGGAGACGGCTGTCCTTATTGAGCCACCAGAGGGCGCCATTATAAGGGTAAACAAACCCTGAATGCAGTGCCATGCCAGTTTGTATAAAACATACAGTCATGATATTACATAATATGTCAAATGTTTCCATGACCCTTAGACTCGAAGTGGTGGACCTGGGCTGATCCGGATGCTGCGAGTCGCGTTCTGTTCTCGCCAGCGCACCCCCTTGCTGTTGTCACTGTACCTGCTAACTGTACACGTACTGCTGCTGTTATGCATGGGGGGATATCTGTGAAAGAGACCCAGAATTCATAACTGAGTCAGAGAGAGACCCAGCATGCAATACTGACAGAAAGAGAGTTACATACTAATTGGCTTATTATACAATTCAATTGACACCTTAATTTACACAGGGTTAACCCGTTTACAATTGGTTTTCTTGCTTATTTACCAAAGTAACATCTGTTTGTTTTGAGCAGAATACTTTTTGCCGAAATCAGCTCTGCCCTGTTTTAATGAGGCTTGTCCAGACTAGTAACACTAGAGCAATAGGTGCACTTCCTCAAAAACATTAATACACCCTTTAAGAATTATCTCACAACTTTTACATTTAATTTAGAAATTGTAAATGGAGTTGACACTGTACAGAGTCTATACATACTGTATTTCTTTTCTTGACATAATAGGATCATGTTTCTCTCTGACAGAGTCTTTCATTTTGTCTTTATACACGATTGAGTAAATGAAGACTGTTTCAACTACATTCCAACTTCCTGTAATTTGTTGAATTGCAATTTTCCTATTTTTGCATTCATAAAATGTAATAGCATAACTGATGCGGATGCTGTATGTCTTGGCGAGGCATGTCGAAAGTCTTCGCAGTGGTCCCAGCGTCCTAACAGTTCATCCATTTTATGGCAAACTTGTTTGCCAACTTGGTGCAATACTGTCATTTATATATGTTTGTTTTGGTGTTCATTTGGTTGATTTGTTTGCTTTTTTGGTATTTGTTTCCTTTAATACACTACACATCATGCTTATTCCATCTCTGGACTACTATTCCGTTTATTCGCCCTTAGTGACTTAAATGAAATGACTTAAACATGGATCATTTTATTACTAGTTTTAAATATTTGGACTCTTGTTTCTGTTATAAGATACTGTTTGCCTCTTAAAGTCATTAATGCTCAGCTTTCATGGCAGTTTTCAGAGCCGAAAGACTTCTATTCTCAATCTGATCTGTTAGGGCTGTGTAGGGCTGCAGTAGATTGTGGTTCAAATATTGTCTCTATTAACAGTGAGATTTTAAGCACAGTCCAGTGAGTGTTTTAACTGTGTAAATTATCCTTCCTCACCTCCTGCTACCCTGTTGTAGGGGCTATTTTTTGGAAATAAAGTCTATTTATGGGAAGACGTAAACGGTGTGTTGTGTGGTTTCTTGTTAGAATCACATCTCGCACATTATTTTTGACAGGTAGTCTCAGCTGTGCGTCATTACACAGGCACGCAACTGGGTGATAGGCATACAATGCGAGTTTCCAGAACTTACTTTACTAATTTTTAAGGAAAGTCACATTTGTTTATTTCATTACATTATAGATAATGTGCATGTATCACAGTATTTATGATTTTAAAGTGGTCTTTTAAACTGTAGACATGAGGTTTTCCACTGATACTCTGGTAAAAATGAGTAACTTGCAAAGTGCAACAACACTAACTTGTTATATTCACATTTAACTTAAGTTGAATAATAATTAAGTTATTAAATAATTATTTTACTGCTTGTACCATGTTTATATATCACTTTCTGCCCAAAATTAATATACATATAAGACATTGGTGGATATTTTTCATTTTTAAGTCTAATAATCATGTACTGTATTTTAAACCCAATGCTTGCATATGACTCAATTGGGTGCACATAAGGGAATGTTATATGAGACAAGAAATGTTTTCTTTCTCAGTTTCTCTATTGATGTGGAAATTTGTGGTAGGACATGATGTCAATGTGAAGTTGGATTCAGAGGGGGATGACTGGGAGATGGATCCAAATTTTGAGGTAAGCAGACAAGAAAACATTCTTTCAGCATTTCCACACATAATATTTTACCAGTTGCTGTAAACATGTTTGTGAACAAGAAGTATTGCAGATCTCAGGCAAAAGGGGTCTCAGGAACATCAGGCGGTTAAAAAGAAAGAGATGGAGAAGGGCCCTAAAGCTTCTTACGGTTATGGGGGGAAATTTGGAGGGGAAAAAACAGAATGGACAAGGATAGACTTAAGATTGAATCCAACCTCATAGAATGAATGTTACTATAACTACATTTTTGCAAACACAATTTGACTTGCTGCTTTCTTCGTTTTAACACAGTTTCGTGGTGAAATGAACACAAGAGGCGCTACAACAACTGTGTTTTATTCATTTTCACACAAACCAATAGTGCAACGGCTGATTATGAATTTATAAACACTTATTTTGTGCTCTTTTACACTCACACTGCTACTGTATGTTAAGATATCAAAACACTTTTGCTGTAACGGATCATTGGAAAAACTATACATTTCAAAACTTGTATTACAAACCCACCTACTACACACTTTACACACTTATTCCAATGTGATTAGCTTGCGTGGTAGTTAACCTGGTAGAGTGTTGGACTTTGGTCTCGGAAGACCGCGGCTTGAGGCCAGTCAAGCACACTCAACAAGAAGTGAAAGTGAAGCGAAAGTACCGTAGAAATGAGATGAGATGACGCGGTTGCTTCAGTAAATGTGCTTTTAATGTTGAATGTGCTTTTGAAACACTATCGGTTAGGTTCAGGTGCTGGTTTAAGGCAGGCCTATTCGACAGGCGGCCCACGGGCCAAATCCGGCCAGTTTGAATTTGTCAGTGGCCTGTCCGAGGTTGTCAGTTGTCTAGGAGGCTGTTTACACCCAATGCATTTTGTGTCTGTTCACAATTGGTCTACTATGTAAACTTGAGCTAGACAACGTTTCGCCATGTCTTGATGTTTTAACAGTGTCTCGTGCAGGAGCGCCGGGTCTTTTAGAAGCTTTTGGAGGTTTCGCTACAAAGAACCATTACCCGTCATTTTGACTGAATGCTAAGATTAAATAACTAAAATCACGGACGACTGACAACCGTGAGTTCGGAGCAACAGAACATTTCAATTCATTAATTTGGTCAAGAAATTCAATTTGAAAAGTCAAAAGTTTAAATCATGACATATATAATAAACGTCACTGTTGTTAAAAATGTTTTTTTTGTTTTTTTTATATCAGTCTGATTTCAATCTCTCTGTAATGGACCAATTTTGAAAGCACTTTTTTTTTTTTTTAAGAATTTCCTCTTGAAAAATGTATTATGGTAAAAAAAAAAAAAAAAAATTAACGCTTGAAACAAATAGGCCTGCTATAACAGAATATCTGTAGATAGAATATTTTCATAACAAAATATTAAAATAAAGAATTGAGTCAACGTTCAATTCACAACGCAATGACGTGTGAAATCGAATTTGCATAGCAAGGTGCGTCTGCTTTCACATACTTCCTTATGTATGTTTGGGCCTTAAGGATGTCAATTTTGTTTACCTCTCATTTAAATAGGACGCTATTGCTTAGGTTAAGATTAAAGTTTTAGGTTAGGAAGGCATTTACATATTAAAACATCCATATAATATTCACCTTGACAACCTCGACTGATGGGGCCTGGTTAGCTCAGCGAGTAAAGATGTTGACTACCACACCTGGAGTCGCGAGTTTGAATCCAGGGTGTGAATGAGTGAATCCAGTCAGGTCTCCTAAGCAACCAATTATCCAAGTTGCTAGGGTGGGTAGAGTCACATGGGGTAACCTCCTTGTGGTCACTATAATGTGGTTCTCGCTCTCGGTGGGGCGTGTGGTGAGTTGAGCATGGAGAATAGCGTGAAGCCTCCACACACGCTAGGTCTGTGCGTTAATGCGCTCAACAAGCCACATGATAAGATGCGCGGATTGATGGTCTCAGACGCGGAGGCAACTGAGGTTCATCCTCCACCACCTGGATTGAGGCAAGTCACTACGCCACCACGAGGACTTAGAGCGCATTGGGAATTGGGCATGCCAGATTGGGGAGAAAAGTGGAGAATTTTTTTTTTTTTTAAATTGATCAAGCACGTCATTTAAGTGTTCTTTTTGACTTGGCATAACACTTTATTTAAGTAGATAATCTTAGATTTTTTATTTAGTTGATGATGAATCATAAACTCACATCTGTAACTTTAAATATAACTGTTAATTATAACTGGCAATAACTAAAACATGACTTCATGCATCATTATAGTTAAACATCAGTGTTTCGCCACACAAAACACCCCATGGCAGTGATTCACTGTTTCTTCTCAAGTACTGTAGGAAGCATTGTAGGGTATTGCTAATGAAATGCAATAAATAACAATGAAGGAATTATAGTAACATGATTACTAATGATTGTAACAAT
Organism: Moxostoma hubbsi; assembly: GCA_032164185.1. NCBI lineage: Eukaryota > Metazoa > Chordata > Actinopteri > Cypriniformes > Catostomidae > Moxostoma > Moxostoma hubbsi. The sequence goes on from JAVLUX010000041.1 coordinate 8,182,680, forward strand.
GCGACTGAGGGGTCTTTGGTTTCAAGACGCAACTTGAAACCAAAGACATACTATGATGTTATAGTATGTCCAAATACTTCTTTGACGCTTTTCCATTACAAAATGAGTACACGCATTAAGGGCATAGTATAAGTAGGTGAATTAAGGATGCAGCATGTGTGTGGTTTGTTGTCTGTACAGCTGGAGTTTTGTTTACTGCCTGCTGAAAACAGGTGGTACATCAAGATTTAATTTCAGACGCAAACAAATCAGACAGACCATTGTTGTGATGTTTTATTTAAGCTGCTCTATCTATCACATAGGAACACCCTAGCATTGATATTCATACATTTAAAGTGTGACTTAACCGTCCAAATACTTTTTTAGTCCACTGTAGATGCTTGCTGATCTATTGCTGGTGATTGCAGCAAGCGTAGGAGCTGGAAACCTCAAATCTCGGAGGAGAGACAGAAGACTCACCAGAGAGAAAAAAGAGGAGTCCCGACGCAGACATCAGATTCACATATGTCTTCAAAAAGTGTTTATGACACATACATATATAGCTATGCACAGTGCACTTTAAATAGAAACACACACCAAGAAGGAAAAAGAAGAAAAAAAACATCCACAAACCATTACATCTTTGTGGCAATGATGCTTTGTGATGCTGGTTGTTTTCTCTTAAAGGAGGAGAGCAAGATTGAAGAAGAGGAAGAGAACCAGAAGCCTCTCCCTGTACCAGCACCCCAGAAACACAAACAGACATTCAGAAAACTGCCTAAAATTCCCAGAGATGAACCAGAGACTGAAGTACAAGTACATATATACATATAGTATGTAAGTTGGTGTAATGTAAGGCACATGCTCATTTTAAGGCAAGCAGGCCTAATGTACAGGTGGAGGAGCCCAACTATGAGGAGCCACCATCTCTGTCTCCCCGCTCTGCTAACCATCAAGTGGAAGAGGAGGAGCCAGATGCTAGTCGTGCTGCTGCTCCTCCTATACCACAGGATGAAGACTAAGAGGATGTTGGCTCATGCACTCCTACAATTTGACAACCTCATAATCAAACTTTACATGTGGTCGGCTGCACTTTCCCCTTCTACCCAAGTAGTTGGATTGGTCATTGGTTTACAATTACATTCTCACTTACTAGATTTTCTCTGCGGCTGTTTGATCAAACAACAGTGATTTTAACAGTGATCAAAGTGTTATTAAGGCCACAAGGAGAGAAAATAGATCACTTATTTAATTATAATTGTTACAAATGTTTCTGAATGCTGTAATTGCTTTATTTTTCTTTTCCAACAGTTGCTGAAAATTACTACGAAGGTCTAAGTGGTGGACAGTCAGCTGTGACCATTTATGACACCAAGGAGGTAATTGCAACCGTAAGTCATAGCAAATTATTGACCCATTTTACATTTCTGGGTTTGGAACATAGCAGGATATATACGTATATAGCAGTGAATGGATGACCTGAGAAATGTGTCGTCATCTGTGAAAAAGAATAGTTTCATTGAATTTGGATTTGAATTAAATTTTACAGAATTGTTTCCTATATATTTGTAATATATACATTACTTTTCCAGTGGACAGTGATAAAATCTCCTTCATGCCATTTGACATCATCACTGACATTGAGATGATGGATGAGGGTTAGTGGAAAGGAACATGACATTGGTGCACAGGACTATTTCCTGCCAACTTTGTGCAGCTCGTGCAGACTATTTACATTAGCTGAATAGAAATGGTCTATGGAAGGTAGTTGCCAAATAACATGAACACAAACGTTTTATACATTAGGATTGTAGGCTAACATGTATATGAATGTATAATGACATGTAGAACGTAACATGGATTACAAGTCATTTTGTAAGTGACAAAGTTCTAAAAGGGTAAATGATTCACATAGTGCCTTATGTATGCAAAATCATTATAAAAGGATTTGAAAAATGCTGTTTAAAAGTTTTAGATGGCATATACAGGTGAAACTCGAAAAATTAGAATATCGTGCAAAAGTTCATTAATTTCAGTAATTCAACTTAAAAGGTGAAACTAATATATTATATAGACTCATTACAAGCAAAGTAAGATATTTCAAGCCTTTATTTGATATAATTTTTATGATTATGGCTTACAGCTTATGAAAACCCCAAATTCAGAATCTCAGAAAATTAGAATATTACATGAAATCAATAAAAAAAAAGGATTTTAAATACAGAAATGTCGGCCCTCTGAAAAGTATAATCATGCATATGTACTCAGTACTTGGTTTGGGCCCCTTTTGCATTAATTACTGCCTCAATGCGGCGTGGCATGGATGCTATCAGCCTGTGGCACTGCTGAGGTGTTATGGAAGACCAAGATGCTTCAATAGCGGCCTTCAGCTCTTCTGCATTGTTTGGTCTCATGTCTCTCATCTTTCTCTTGGCAATGCCCCATAGATTCTCTATGGGGTTCAGGTCAGGCGAGTTTGCTGGCCAATCAAGCACAGTAATACCATGGTCATTGAACCAGGTTTTGGTACTTTTGGCAGTGTGGGCAGGTGCCAAGTCCTGCTGGAAAATGAAGTCAGCATCTCCATAAAGCTTGTCTGCTGAAGGAAGCATGAAGTGCTCTAAAATGTCCCGGTAGACGGCTGCGTTGACTCTGGACTTAATAAAGCACAGTGGACCAACACCAGCCGATGACATGGCTCCCCAAACCAACACAGACTGTGGAAACTTCACACTGGACTTCAAGCATCTTGGATTGTGTGCCTCTCCATTCTTCCTCCAGATTCTGGGACCTTGGTTTCCAAATGAGATGCAAAATTTGCTCTCAAATTTGGAATTTGAGAGCGCTTGAGATGCTTCTGACGTTGTTTGTTGTTCAGGAGCGGCTTGACAAGAGGAATACGACATTTGAAGCCCATGTCCAGGACCCGTCTGTGTGTGGTGGCTCTTGATGCAGTAACTCCAGCCTCAGTCCACTCCTTGTGAAACTCCCCCACACATTTGAATGGCCTTTTCCTGACAATCCTCTCCAGGCTACGGTCATCCCTGCTGCTGGTGCACCTTTTTCTTCCACACTTTTCCCTTCCACTTAACTTTCTATTAATGTGCTTTGATACAGCACTTTGAGAACATCCAACTTCTTTTGCAATTACCTTTTGAGGCTTTCCCTCCTTGTGGAGGGTGTCAATGATGGTTTTCTGCACAACTGTCAGGTCAGCAGTCTTCCCCATGATTATGAATTCAACTGAACCAGACTGAGAGACCATTTAAAGGCTCAGGAACCCTTTGCAGGTGTTTTGGATTAATTAGCTGTTTAGAGTGTGACACTTTGAGCCTACAATACTGAACCTTTTCACAATATTCTAATTTTCTGAGATTCTGAATTTGGGGTTTTCATAAGCTGTAAGCCATAATCATAAAAAATATATCAAATAAAGGCTTGAAATATCTTACTTTGCTTGTAATGAGTCTATATAATATATTAGTTTCACCTTTTAAGTTGAATTACTGAAATTAATGAACTTTTGCACGATATTCTAATTTTTCGAGTTTCACCTGTAGTGTCACAATGCAGGATACTGCTTTAACTGCTTGGCATGTCAACTACCAACACACTACTGTATATTCTTAAACAGCGCTGCTTTATGCAAGGAATTTCAAGGTTTTTCCAAATGTGCAAATATCAATCAAACAGTATTGAGACTCGAAATGTATTAAAGGGATAGTTCACCTAAAAATGAAAATTCTCTCAACATTTACTCACCCTCATGCCATCCCATGTGTATGACTTTCTTTGAGGTCCTTACAATTCAAGTGAATGGTGACCAGACATTTGACAACATAAAAGTACTCCATACGACTCCAGTGGTTAAATCCATGTCTTCAGAAGCTAAATGATAGGTGTGGGTGAGAAATACATCAATATTTAAGTCGTCGTCTTTTTTTTTTTTTTTTTTACTATCAACCTCCACTTTTACTTTCAACATGTGAAAGAATGTGCAAGTGGAGAAAGCGAAAAAGGACTTAAGTATTGATCTGTTTCTCACCCACACCTATCATGTCGCTTCTGAAGATATAGATACCACTACTGGAGATGTATGGAATACTTTAATGCTGCCTTTATGTACTTATTGGAGCTTCAAAGGTATGGTCACATTTACTTGTATTGTATGGATTTGGGACGTGGCATGATTGTTGGTGCCAGATTTTCCCCTGGGATTTTACTAGAATTTACTCAGAATGGTGCCAAAAACAAAAACATCTATTGACTGATTCAATATAATGTGTTTGTTTTGATCACAAAAGACAGACTTCACCATGACATATATTGGATTTATTAAGATAAAAACTTATGCACATCCATATTCATTCTGTCTGCATAGAAAAACTCTTAATACTTTGCCATTTAAAAATTAAGCAGACCCAATAAGTGAAAAAGATAAAAAATAATAATCATAATAAAGAAGTCTCCAGCCTGTTTAGCCTGAGAGAGACTGACTTTTTATTTTATTTTAAGAGTCAGCCAGGTAGCATGCTGAATCCAGTGTACTTAAAGAGTATTAAATAGACACTCTTCCTCCATATTATCCAGCAGATTAAAGAGCTTTAAATATGCTCTTCATTCAACAAATCCCAGTCTGATCACATCTCGCATTCTCAATGATGACACAAACAGTGCCTACTAGATCGTCATTACATTTGACAACAGCAAACTCTGTAGGAAATCATGGACATTTCCAATTTGCACATCCAAACGATGCACAGCAAGGCTCCTTTACAACTATTACAGGAATGGAGGCCATACACAGGGAAATCCATTCATCTACCATGCAATCCCTTTCTTTTTACTGTTAGGTTTTCCCTTTTTAGTCATCCGTTTGGCTTTCACCTTCTTTGCCTGCCTTTGACTCATCCAGACAGGATACCGCCCTTGATCATCCAGCATTGTCTTTTTATTACGCTTACTGTCCAAATCCATCTTTCCAGCATCCCCTGAAAAACAACCACAGTGATCACCTAACCAGGTAAAGCAGAACAACTTAATCAAGTTGATAAAAATCAAGCTCACCATCATCTTGATGCATCTCTACATCTCCTGGCTTCTCTTTCACTTTCTCAGCTGGCACTATGGTGGCAACCTCAGCTACATCTTTCATGGTGATCTCGCCTTTCTCCCCCTGGCCCAGCACTGCTTTGAGTCTCGCCAGCTCTTTGGGGGCATTTTTCTTTCTCTTCTCTGCCCTCATCTTCCTCTTCCACTTGCTGCGTAAACTTTTTGCCATCCTAATGGAGACTAAAGTGAGAAAATGTGTTATTGTGAAGTGCTTACATTTTTGACAGACAATTACTTGCATAATATGAGAGTATCACGAATTATTTATACAATACACACTGAAAATGTAACAGCAAAGTTATGTGCTGATCAACTTGCTTGATCTGTTCAGTATTTTTTCCAGTCTTGATCCTGGATGTCTCCCTCATTTAACACACCTGATTCAACTTATCAGCTCATTATTAGACCAGAATGTGTGGTGTCAGATTCAGAGATAGACCGATATTTACTTAATTGCTTATTGTTCCATTAATATCGGTTTACTTATAACTTATCAATCATAAGTTATGCACAAAATACTTTAAATCCTAATTACGTGAGGGGTTTTGCACAAGTGTATATTGCAAATAAAACTTGTTTAATTATTTGTAGACACAAAATTGTATTGTATCGGTATCAGATGACTAGTGCTCGGGAAGACGGCAAGAGCTGGATTGAAAAAACACTCCACACTACATAGTAAACACTAATAATATTTCATATTGTTGCATATTAAATACACATAATCATTCGTATTTTTGCCACGATCATCTCAAATATGTTCAGAATCAATACTGTTCTATCATTAGAACGGTGGAAGATAATCAGTAAATAAAATGGTTATTGTTAGCCACTTCATACATTCATAAAGATCTCTTCTCTAACAGATACAGACGTAAAATCTCCTATTATTCGCATATTTGTTGACAGTAATGTTTTATCGTATACTCAAAGCTGTTAAATTCGCAATAGAAAACTTACGTGTAAGCGCACAAGTCCACGTGTGTCTAAACACAGCTGCCGTAAAACATAAACTTTTGCGTCAGGTGGTTTCTGTTTTTGCGACACAACGTCTAGTGTGAAGTGTGCAGTTAACACATTCGTTCAATAGATGGAGACAGAACTGCGATATTATGACAATGCAGTCACGATCCTCTTTAGTTTTCAAATGTGAGGTGGCAATGCAATGAAGTATGTTTCAAAGAAGTATACAGCACCATGTTAGCAGTAATTGCCTTAATTATTAGTTGTAAATCTCATGCAATATATGTATGGAAAGGTATGCTGAAAATGTTCTTTCTCTCTGAAAGATGTCACTGAAATATCCTGATATATCTCATACCTGTGACAGCACCTAGACTGTGTAAACAGCAAATAAAAATCTTTAATTACCCGTTCAGACAACTTTAATGTTCCTGTCAATCATTTAGCACGTTGTGTAGCTGTTGAAGCGGACCAAATAAAATTAAATGTCACAGATTCATAACGGTTTTAGCTGATGGTGCTATTTTGCTGCTGTTGTGTTTGACAATTGTGAGAAAACGCTGTTCTAATGTTTGGTTACGGTCTCAACGCTATCTTTGAAGGGTCGTGTTTTGAAAGGAATGTCTAATTAAACGATTCAGTCTCTGGACGTTTCAGAACAGCTAAAATTGCTTAAATTCACCTTGAATGCAATTTCTGAATTGTTGCGTACCTGATGGCTAAAAACAAAACAAAAAAGCTTTAACACTGATATTAAACATTTCAATATTGAAATTTTAGTAAGTAGTGTGAAAACTAGCTCTGGTCTCCCCTATTCCCTTTTGAGGTTTTACAGCTCTTGGCAGTTTTATATATATATATATATATATATATATATATATATATATATATATATATATATATATATATATATATATATATATATATATAAAATATATATATACAGTTTTCTCATGGCAGTTTTATATATATATATATATATATATATATATATATATATATATATATATATATATATATATATATATATACACACACACACACACACACAGGTGACCAATAATGGACAGATTTTTCTCTTATGGAAAGAAATTGGTATTTTTATTCACAAAAGTGGCATTCAACTGATCACAGTGTATAGTCAGAACATTAATAATGTGAAAAATTACTATTACAATTTGAAAAAATTCTTCATGAATCTTCAGAACTTCTTAAATTAGTTCAAAGTGTTCTAATCAAAAATCCTCCATGAGCAGCAATGACAGCTTTGCAGATCCTTGGTATGCTAGCTGTCAGTTTGTCCAGATACTCAGGTGACATTTCACCCCACACTTCCTGTAGCACTTGCCATAGATGTGACTGTCTTGTCGGGCACTTCACACACCTTACAGTCTAGCTGATCCCACAAAAGCAATGTTGTTAAGATCCATAATACTCTTTTACAATTATATGTTGTCCAATGTCTGTGTTTCTTTGCCCACTCTAATATTTTCTTTTTGTTTTTCTGTTTCAAAAGTGGCTTTTTCTTTGCAATTCTTCCCATAAGGTGTAGAATCTTCCCTCTTTTTTAGTTGTACATCTGGTCTTCCACATCTCTTTCTGTCCTTGTTAGAGCCAGTTGTCCTTTGTCTTTGAAGGCTGTGTACACTTTTGTATGAAATTTTTAGTTTTTTTCAGCCTTCATTCCTCAAAACAATGATAGACTGATGACTTTCTAGAGCAATCTGTTTCTTTTTTTTTTTTTTTGCCATTTTTGACCTAATATTGACCTTAAGACATGCCAGTCTATTGCATACTGTGGCAACTCAAAAACAAACACAAAGACAATGTTAAGCTTCATTTAACAAACCAAACAGCTTTAAACTGTGATTGATATAATGGATTGAATGATTGATATAAAAGTGATTTGCTAGTACAAAATTAGCAATTTAGCATGATTTCTCAAGGATAAGGCGTTGGAGTAATGGTTGCTGGAAATGGGGTCTGTCTAGATTTGATCAAAAATTACTTTTTTCAAACAGTGATGGTGCTGATGTTTTTTACATCAGTAATGTCCTGACTATATTTTTTGATCAGTTGAATGCCTCTTTGGTGTATTAAAGTACCATTTTCCTTCCAAAACAGCAAAATCTGTACCATACTCCAAACTTTTGGCCACCAGTGTGTGTGTATATATATATATATATTGGTAGGTATATTTATTTTCCCTTTTGTAGATCTGCAAGTATGTAATTTCTGTGACACTAGGGCCCCTGAAAGGAATTAAAAAAAAAAAAAACATTTCTGAATATGCCCCTCGCCTTCAGTTGTTCAAATGGTCAGACTGTCCTGCCCCCAACTCACGCCATTGGTTGAGTAATGTTGTTGGGGTGGGTCAAAGAGGGTCGCTCAAAACAAACACAGGAATTTTTATAGCTCCACAGAGACAGTGTTTATGGTTTTCGAAAACAATTTACCTATGAATGGCTTACTTATAGTTGTGCTTAAAGCCCTATTCAGATATTATTTTAAATGGGGAGATGTGAGGTATTTCCCGCATTTACTGAGGGTAGTCTGTGATTTTATTGCTGTCCGAATCTGAAATGTTTATTGTTTGTTTTCCTTCTTCCGCGAGAAAATTTCAGTCTGAATTTCCTACTGTTGTTAGACACCAATCTAATTCCACCAATCTTGATCACTGTTAAGTGTTGTAACAGCTCTGGCGGTAATATAAATTGTGAACAATGGAGGATTGTGTAACAGAACTGTTTGAAATAATTCACAATAACAAAATTGCGTCGCCGCTCCACCATAGTGAATGGGAACTAAAAGAAAAATGAGATCCAGATCCTGTAAACTTTTGTAGTGGGCCATTATTATTGTAGCAACATGTAGTAAAATTGTAATATATAACATTTTAATATAGAAACATGTACTATATAAATTTATACATAGTTCTTGCACAACTACACGTATACACGGGTCGACTGGTCCCAGAAAAGTGGCTGGGTCAGTGTACCTTATTTAAAAGTTTTAATTTGTGGGTTTACCCAGAGTGCGCTTGAGAGAGGAGCCACACATATCACGGACGGCTTGTGTCATATGTGAAAATGTACACTGTAAATTAGTGCCAGTCCTTGCCTTTTAGGGGCGGATCCGGGAGCACTAAGCAACTTGCTTAATTTTCCTATAGGAAGGACCGACACTGCTGTAAATGTTCGCAGCACATTTAATCGCAGTTCCCTCATACATGCTTAGAAAATTAGATTTTAATTTTAGCGTAATTTCAAACATATTTGAATACAAATACAGAAGATGCAGTTTGAGGATTGAGGAACTTTCCATTTAACAAGCGTGACTGGAATCATGTGATCGATGTACCACTTCTCCTCACAGAGTAGCCATGCAAATTTAAAGGGGCAATATGTAACAATTTTCATGTAATATTGGTCTCTTTTTTTTCCCAATGTGTGAACAGCTTTTAAATCATCTAAAAAATTAGCCCTTCCCTATACAATTTTATTTGTATAGCGCCTTTCACAACACACCTCGTTTCAAAGCAGCTTTACAGAAGATCAGCATTAACAGACGATAAAACTGTAATGTATATAATGTTGATGAATCATCATTGTATAATTAGATAAAATACGATTGTAATCGTGTTTAAAAATAAGTAATTAAATAAGAATTGTATTAATAACCCCAGTGAGCAGCTGAAGGTGACTGTGGCAAGGAACACAAAACTCCATAAGATGATGATTAATGTTGAAAAATAACCTTGGGAGAAACCAGAATCACTGCGGGGGCCAGTTTCCCTCTGGCTAACATCATGAATCTAATGTAAATATTACTTATGTATAATTAAAGTCATGGTTTAAAAATTACCAAAGCGAGCTAACGCCGACATAGGCTATCATATAAATGCAGTCAATGTATCATGCAAATAAAAGTGATTACTTCAAACTACAGTCTTGCATAGTCAGACCTATATCCACACTTTGTTTTAGCCCTGTTCCAGCACTGGAGAGTCAAATATAAAACGCAGTCTCAAAGTTTGTAGTAAAACAATCATAACTGTGTCATTTTAATTATGCTACCTCATCTGTCAGCATGTTGCCGGTGAATCACGTTCAGTCTCTTTGTACGTTACGCCATTGTTTTGGATGCTCGCTCGTTCCCATCCCTATGGAGTGTGTGCACGAGCGCGAGCACGAGCAATAGGTAGCTGGCTGCAGTTCACTTAATGGCCACAGGTGTCATTAATAACAAGGGTTTCTGAATCTTACAAACTGCACCTTTAAAACAATTTGCAACAATTGCCATCTTTACAGATCTTAAGTCTCTGCATATTAAGTGGGGAACGAAGAAAGTATTTTAACAATGAACTTTAGCTTTAAAAATCTCCTCTGTCTTCTCCTTTCTCAGGTTCTGTTTATCAGTACTGATGTTGCCCATGAACTGATGCACAGTGACGCAAAGATGACTCCTTCCAGCTACCCAAAAATGAGCAACAGTCACATAATCCCTCCGCAGCCCCAAAACTCATGTAAGTAGCTTTTTGTAAAACCAATAGAATTAGACCATGGCAAATAAAACAAAAAACAAACCGAAGACAACCTGCAACCAACGCACCATGAGACCAGCAAGTTCTCTTATCAGGAGGATCCGAATTTGAAAGTCCCATCTGCTGGGCTGCTCAAGTGACATTGCCCTTGGCAGTCAGCTGGATCTCTTTGTAGCGGGGGGAGTTTTGTGTATGTTGATGTGTGTTTTGAATCCCCCAGTTAGGGTACGTTCATTGAGTGTGACGTGGCTGTGTGTATAATAATTAAGTCCCAGGACACTGTGTTCTGAAATGATCAGGATGCGAGCAGCACACACAAACACACCGTCTGTGGCTCTCACATGCAGTAAGGTTGCATGACTTTTATGCAGATAGGACAAAATAACAGATGTAAAGGCACACCGATCTCTTTCAAAACCTAGTAAGCTGCCTTAGTGTGACTCTTGTCTATGTAGGCAGCTTATTTATTTTTCTAAAATACTGTATACACTCACACAAACAGATACAACATTTTTTTTAGAATAGTCCTTTTAGATTAGATTTAACCTTATGAATTATATTTATAATCATCATTTCTCTCGATTCATCTGCCATCTTGGATATAATTTTTTTTACTAGGCTCATCGCAATTTATTTTGAAATCACCTTTTCTGTGATGCTGCCTACCTTTTGTAACAGCCTTTCTTCGGGAACACACCTTAAAATGCTGTCCAGGTATGGAAATTACTGTGGGATGGCAAAATGATGGGATAATTTTCAGAAAGCAAGAGACCCAAGAGCAGAGGAACAGTTCACAGGATTTATTGACAATAAATTAGAACACAGCCGGTCTGGCAAAGCGTGGAGAACACGGCACTGACTGCAGCAGGAAGGCGGTGATTGTGGTTGTAGATATGTGTGCGTCGTGGTCATGTAGAGAGCAGATCCGTGACGAATCTTTGAAGAATGTGTGGGCAGAAGGACAAGGTCAGCAGCAAACTGGAAGGTAACTGCACTCCAGACACACAGTCAGAGATGGGCAGCCAATACAGATAGACGAGACAGGACCACCGTTGCATGACCAGCGTTCCCATGAAAACAATCTAGTTCTGGGGCATTCTTATTACATCTCAACACACGACTTCCATGAGTGTTATTAAAAGCCATTTTAGCATATGTTGGCCACCAGATATTATGGCCATAGGCCATTATCCAACATCACTATTACCTTTTCAACACAGAGGCAGTTGATTACACTGTAATGGCTGATTATATTACTCCATGTGTGTTTTCGGTAGAAGGCAGTGATGATGTATGCTTATTATATGCCATTTTGATTATGCGATTTGATTTGTGCTTATGTTTCAAGTTTTAAAATAAATTTGGTTGAGTGAGGTTTCTCAGCATGCCTGTAGCGTGCCTCTGTGAGAAAATCTTTATTGAGTAGCTTTAATAGAGTTATCTTTCTCTATCTTCTCCCTGCATTTAAAATGATGTTGGAAATGTACAAAAGCACCTGGAGTTCAGCCGAGGCACATCACAGGCAGTCATGTTTATAGAAAAACAGATGTCCAGATGCAACTTGAAGAAAGCGAATGCTATTTGACATACAGTGGCCTTTAAAGTATTAGGACACTTAAGCCACACATTAAATGAAATTTCAATATATGCAAGGGATAATGTACAGTCTGCTTCACGTCGGGTCCTGATCACCCTGTCAGGGTTTATTTTGTGATAACAACTGTTTGAATGACCATTATCCTGCTTATTACACAGCTAGTAACCAAGTTAAATGGACATGAAAAATTCATTTGAGTTGAAATTATTTTATTAGCTTACTTGTAGAGATCGTACGGTGATCCGAGATGTAGGAAAGATGACTGGCAATACCCGGATGACCAGTCTGATATTACTTTATTCCTGGATGTGCGTTTGTTATTCAGAAATATCAGACCGCTAGATGGAGCCATTAACCAATCAGAATTGAGGTTTCCAGAGACCCGTGTAATAAAACAAAATATCAAACCAAGTGGCATCTGCAAAGAAATTATACAAAATATTTTTTCAGAACCATCCAAGCAATGTTTTGCCTTTTTTTTTTTTGCTTTCAACATATTGGTACAGAGGTCCTTTGAGTAAATGAGTGAGTAAAAGTAAATTTTCCATTCTTAGGTGATCTACTCCTTTAATTGGTGGCTCATCTATTTTAAAACTAGACTCATAGAAGATGCTGTACAAAATTCTAAATTAAAGACGTAAAGAAATGAGAAAACCACATTCATCAATTCCTTTAGAATATACACATTAGACACAAACACTCTTAACCTGAACTGCTGACACTGATGCGTGCGTGCTGTGTGCCGCCGGTTTGATTGGCTTTCTCAAATGACATTGAAGCTTTTAATTAAACTTAAACCATTATGTTATTCCTGCAACAACTTATAGCCAAGAACAAGTTGCTTATATTTTATATTAAAATATCAGTAAAATATAATCATTACTGTCACCTTTACTTTATTAAAATCGGCAAAGATTTCACTTAAAAAAAACTAAAAATTAATGCATGCAATTGTCACGATTCACTGTTGTCTGACCTGTGTTTCTCCGCTGTCATCTGTTCCCGGACTAAACTTCCCATAATTCCCTCCGCTTCTCAAGTCTTCCAGTCTCCGCCTATCGAGTCTCCCAGGGCTCCGCCTTCCAGGGTTCCGCCTCCCGAGTCTTCCAGGGCTCCGCCTTCCACAGCTCCGCCTATCGAGTCTCCCAGGGCTCCGCCTTCCAGGGTTCCGCCTCCCGAGTCTTCCAGGGCTCCGCCTTCCACAGCTCCGCCTCCCGAGTCTTCCAGGGCTCCGCCTCCCGAGTCTTCCAGGGCTCCGCCTCTCCTATTTTGTTAATGATACACAGATTTTAGAAAATAGCATATCAAATGTGATACAGGTGACGTTATAGGGTTAACTATGGACATGATCCTCTTACGTTTAAATAACAGATCGTGTCTATACAATTTGTCATTTGTGTTCATTGTGAACACTATATCCATTGTTTAAAACTTATTTAAGAAAAAACAAACATATTTTTATAAAATATTTGTCTTGGAAAGTGCTTTTGTGCTCTCTTTCTTTAAAATAAACACCACTTGGTTTGATATATAGTTTTCCAACATAATGAAATTTATTTAAAACAATAATAATAATGAAGAATGGATTAACTGTCCAGATAGTCAAATACTGATGGGCCACTGAACATACTGGTGGTACTAACACAAAGAAAGCATAACAGTTTACCAAAAATCAAAACTGTCATTAAATACTCACCCTGGTGTCATTCCAAACCCATATTCAATGTTCAATACAATGGAAATACTCGATACTAGGGTTGTCAACTAAATATTACCATAGACTGTAGCCTCGTTCAAATATGCAACCAGGGAAATTACAGGAACATTGTTGAGTTGCCTTTACTGGTAAATGTACCAAATGTGCTGTTCACACATGCCATCAATAAGGAAATGTTAACATATGTTAACATAGTGATGCACAGTTACTTATACCAGTGCCATATCATTACTATGGACTCAAGCTTCATAATAATGAGAAACACTGGTGGTGCAGTGATTTTCATTAAATACAGTTGTATGTACGTACCTAATGCTCATGCAGCGACACACTGATAAGAGAGCAACACATAGTCAAGACACAATCACTCAGATCTACACCTCAGTGGCCGTTCACTCCAAACATGACTTTTAAGAAAGTCATAAAGGTTTGGAACTACATGAGGGTGAGTAAATAATGACATCATTCCCGATTTTGTGTAAACTTTCCCTTTAAAGTCTGTCCGACATGTGTTCTTGTTAATGGAATCTGTCTAGTCTCACAATAAACTTTTGTCAACCGATCCAAACAATATGGCAAACAAGAATCGTATGTATTTCAAATTGAAATGTCGTCCAGTTCAGTCAGCCTAATGGTGTTTAAGCAGCCCATCTGTGCGGTTGCTCATGTACTGCTCCTGTTAACTTGCATGTGGCATTCAGTGAGCTCAGTCTAGTGGCCAAATGAACCTTTTTTGGTGGATTTCAACTTTTACACTTGCTTAAAGGAATCCACTTCCAGCCAAACTTACAGAGAAGCAGATTAATCAATAACTGCATATAACAATATTAATGAGAAGCAATGCAAAACACACTCAAATTACAGTGTTGTGATTAATTCAGAGCAGTCATTTTAAAAGTGTGTGTGTGGGTTTTGGGGGCTGACACAGCTGTCAGTAGGTGACTCGCACAAACCCAACACACACAGTGCAGTATTAATATATTAAGTATAGATAAATATATGTATGATATAAGTATTATATTAATACAATAATGACAATTGTGCATGTGCGCAATTTTATATTTTACTCTGTACTTGTGCATTGTGGGAAAATGTATCCAAGTGGCTTGAGTGTTTTGACTTTGTTCACCAAAATTAGTTCAGATTCATTTAATGATTCAGTGACCATTTCTGGTGATGCCAGAAGGTGGCGACAAATGAATGTCTTGTGTGAAACATGCTAGTCACTGAATCAATGATCAAAAGAAAAGTTTAATCCTTTAAAATACGTATGTCTAAAGACCTATAAAGCGACTTTAATCATTTAAAGAACATCTTTCTTTTCCCTACAGTTTTTAAGCTGCTGACAGGGGCGCTTCTGGGCCCATGGGCTCGCTGGTCTGCAGAGGCCCCCTTCCATTTGTTACAAGCATTACATGGACGCCTTTAACAGTTACGCACTGTCACCATGTCAACACTTGCATCTCCCACTGAAAGCGTTTAAACACGCTCCTCCCGCAAATATGGATGGGGAAAATGGGCCCCATGGCCGCAACCTGGCCCACCTCCTTGTGGTCACTATAATGTGGTTCTCGCTCTCGGTGGGGCGTGTGGTGAGTTGAGTGTGGAGAATAGCGTGAAGCCTCCACACGCGCAACGTCTCCGCGGTAATGCGCTTAACAAGCCTCATGATAAGATGCGCGGATTGATGGACTCAGATGCTGAGGCAAATGAGATTCATCTTCCGCCACCCGGATTGAGGCGAGTCACTACGCCACCAAGAGGACCTAGAGCACATTGGGAATTGGGCATGCCAAATTGGGTAGAAAATGGGAGAAAAAAAAAACAAGAGCTGATATTAACAATAGCTTTACATGTGTGACACAGATCTATTAATCTGCTTAAATTGGCAAAAAATAAATAAATAATAATTAAAAAAAAAAATCTAACTTTATAGAAATGAACAGAGCTGCGTTGATTAGACAGTCTGACTGACGGCCTATTACGTAAGGGTTGTTTCAGCTCATGAAACTCACCAGTGATTGGCTGGATGGTCGCTCAATCAGCCCAAAGTAACAAAACACAAAGAATACTTTATACAAATCCACCATTTGTACTCAGTATGGGTTTAGCTTGGAAAAGTGCTGGGGACAAAAATCACCTTTTTAAAGAGTGCGGGGGGACGTGTCCCCCACGTGCCCCACGGCTGCTACGCCCTTTCATTAATTATTCATTAGCAACATTATAAAACAAACATCAGCTTCAATGTGTGTTGCCATGTCTAGAGTCATTAAAATGTATGGAATATATGAAGGTTGATGAATTGGGAATGCCATTGTGTACAATCATTTGAAATGTATGAGTCAGTGTGACTCTGGGCATTGGCGTTTGTATTTTGTTGAGTTTCATCATGGTCTATCTTAGTGAGGCTTGTAAATCATACTAAACAGTGTTCCAAACATATAGCTTACACTCGCACTATGTGACGCGTTTCATGAAGCTGTCACCTTCTTGTTTCAAAATCACTCAATCAACATGGTTTGTCATCCTCTGCTGCGTGTTCTTACCTTGAGGTGATGCTTGTAAAGTACCTTCAGAATAGGCCACTTATATAAGCCCCGTTGATCCTGAAAGAAGCCAGAGTGAATGCCGCTCTCTCCCAGCAGGGCAAGCAACAGCTGGTGGGCCTGAATTTGCAGATGTAAAGTTGGGCAGCTGCCACATGGTCGTGAAGGTCTAGAAGGGATCCCTCTCTCGTCAACTTCTCGCGCATGTGCATTTTGTTGAGATGCTTTCGCCTGTGCTTTTTTGCTCGCATCTTAGAGTATTAATGATGGAAAACATTAAAAACTTCAATAATATCCCATTATTATTATTATTATTATTATTATTATTATTATTATTATTATCATTATCATAGAGTGACTATTTGCACTAGCTATAAATACTTGCCACACATTACAGCTATTTGCACTGAAATAGTCTGATGGAAACAAAGAAATGAAAGAAAATCTGCTCCTTGAGTGTCTCTGCAATTGTTAGTGTGGTAAGATGTTGTGAATGTGCTTTTTCTGTGTGGATGACCTGGGTTCTAATCCTCCTTTTGACCCAGTTTTCCTCATCTTGTTTCCTGTACACAATCTTAATATTTTTCTTCAATACTACATATAATAATTGATAAAATGAATATAAATGTTGATTTCCTCACAGTGATAGGTTGGTGTTGGGTGTCTGTGGGACTCTCTATAAACACACTATAGGGATGCCCTGTTATTATTTTATCAGGGGTGCAAATAGTATCTGTCCAACACTATTTGCACTTAGTGTTAAGATGTTGCTATTTACACTTAGTGCAAATAGCCTCTGCATTATTTTTATTATTATTATTAAGAAATCCTGTTGTCTTTTTAATCTCATATAGCATCCCAGGTTTCTTGGATATTGTAATATTTGGACATAAATGAATGTTAAGGCACATACGCTGTACTGTAAAACAACTGGAAAATGTAAAACAACTTTCTGGAGATTGAAATGTGAAGTGTGGATGCAATCTTTGTTTATTAAAATATAAGCTGCATATGATTGGATTAGAACCTGGGACTTCTTATCCAATGGGCGATTATGTTACCACTTGAGTACCCAGTCAGACTCTGAACAACTGAGCTGATTGACGTCCTTCTCCTCTGACCAACAATATTTCATGACCGAAAGTAGCTTACGTGGAGGCTGTTCATCTAAACAGACAATTTAAAATATTTGTTTACAGTGTTTAAGAATCTCGTGAGATTGACAAGAGAGGGATCCCTTCTAGACACGACTGCTGCCACATGGGGAGGGCAGAACATGTGCAGGAATATACTACGCTCATTGCTCTACCCTGCCATCAGTGTCCACTACGCTCAGCTGGGGACACTGGCAGGCCACCATAAAATCATCACACACCACTGCACAGAAGCCGAGGGACAGATGTTCATCGCATTTGTGTCATCTCAGCTGCATAAAATCACTTGATTATCCATTTTCAGATCAAAAGACAAAACCTTTCTGATTCTTACACTTGTATATTTGTACAGTGGGGTCCAAAAGACCGCTAGTGAAAATATTCTATTTTGTATGCATTTCGAATGTAATAATATATATTTTTCCTGTTACATATAACATTATCAGCATAACAATGTGAGTAAAAGTTCGAGTTTAACATTGTGAACAGAGGACTCTCCTCAACCACCAATAGTGAGATACATAGAGGCTGTCATCAATCACTGCCAGTATTGATTTTCTCAGCTCTATGGAATGAGGCTATCATGTCACCTTGTTGACAACGTCATCTTGACATTTTTATATACTGCACATGGGGTGATCCTTTAGATTGTCCACTGTGATAAATCAACATGATGTTTAAGAATCTCTTTCAAGCAGAGGCCAAAAATGCCCAAAGGTTTGGTGTTGTATGGCTGCATAACTGTACTTTGAAGGCATTTTGTCAACCATATCTGCCAAGAAAAGTGGTCCTACCCCTGAAAGGACAATTTGCACAACTTTGCAGCTCAAATAACACATTTTTCGTAGAAATAATTAATGCAAGTGCTTTAATAAAAATACCAGCTCCACATTTCTGCTTTGAAACCCTCTGGAATGTATAGCCCCATAGACTTCTATTGTAAGTACATTACTGTCTATGCAAACTGAGGGAATTGTCAAAAAGCATTGCGCAAACAACTTCCGAGACACAAGTTCTGGTCCCGTGGGAACCAGGAAGTAATGGGATTCACATACATTTTGATGAGCGTGATTTGGAGGTTGGTTAAGTTTTGGTTTATGGTTAAGGTTTGGGGGTACAGTTAATAAAATATGCATTCCTGTTGACCGTACCATATCAATTACAACTAAAAATACGATTAGCTTTTGGCACCTCCTTATGGACATTTCACCAAGCGACTAGAGATCACAAGTACCCATACGTTTAACAACACTTCCAAATTTGGCCACTGGTGGAAGCAGTTTGAATCTTGGTATGCACGGAGACATTCGACCTATTGTCGCCGAATTCGTGATATTATTAGTCTGGCTTCACAATGCTGTTACTATCAGCTTTTGTTTGTGCTAAATTTCTCCACTGTGCTGACTAGATCTTCTCTCTAGCATTTTATAAATGCTGTGGAGTATCTGGGTGTGTGTGGACTTTAGTTCAGCATTCATACAGAAATGTGTTGGCAGATTGTGATGAATGGGCTTGGGAGGACTTTCCCCCAGACTGTTCACTTGGATATGCCACACTCCAGAACTGAAGGGTCTCTGAGTTCACAGGGCCCTTGTGCAGCTCAGGTAGATTACTGTAAATCGATCGTGAAATTGATGGGGCTCCAAGCTTTTGCCATAACCTGACAAAGACGAATGTACTAAGTGTGTAGCGATTAAAAAACACTTACAATACCTTTGCGACAGATCAAATTCTTTTACAGTAATCTGTCTGAAGACAATTTAATGGAGTCATTTGATTTCTCATTGTAAATCAGTGCTCCCCGTTTTCAGCCAGGTTAGTGGTCGTTTCTCATAGTCTAGACTCTAGACGGACAGACGATTTGGTCTTTACACTTTTATGATTTAGTGTTCACGCAGACTATGAACATCTTGTTTTATACCAAGTAGTGAAGCTTTGCTCAACATCTGTTGCCTAGCAACATGATTTTCCAGCCCAGTTTAATGTTCTGCTGCCTCAACGGTGGACTGATGTGTGTGCTAAGCCTGTCAAGTTAAAACTCAATTATAATATTTGTCAAAATTGGACAAAAATCCACATTCGAATGCTAAAATTATCATTCGGATTTTGCGCTGATAATGACTTACATTGTAGGGCTAAAACAGGTGCAGTGTAACAACTAAAACTCGGGTATCTCGAGGATGAAGTCCGGCTAGAATATTCTTAAATAGAAAAGGACGGATGCGTTTGGAGTGAATGACCTCCAGAGGTGGAGGACTTTGGCAGTTGTGTCTTGACTATACTTTGCTCTTTTGTCAGTGTCTAGCTGCATAAGCATTAGGTATTTCATGAAAAACACTGTGGTACCGGCGGTTTTATGAAACTTAAGTCCATAGAAGTACTGTGGCACCAGTATAGGCTACTGTGCAACACTAAGGCTACGTTCACACTGCAAGCCTTGGTGCTCAATTCAGATTTATTGCTCAGATCCGATTTATTTTGTTTGACTGTTCACATTATTTTTTAAATGTGGCCAATATCAGATTCCAGTGTGAACTGGTCACGGACCTGAACTGTGCAAAAGAACAATAACAAAGATGTCACACGCAGCACGCTATCATACAGAAATAAGCATGGAAGCCACTGAAGTCAGCATTTACGCGTTCATATATAAGTTGATGTATAGGGTAAGTAAGGGAATTAATGAGCAGGTGATAAGGAGGACAAGGATGAGGAGAAAGAGAGCAAAATTTTCGCTGTGCTCTCAAACACAGACCGGTTACGACCCCTCAAGTTTGGCTTGTATAGAGCTGTAACCCCAAATACTTATGAGTTCTAACACCTCACTGTCCCTCCACTGACTACCTTTGCAACTGTCTTCCATATTCACAGAGTGAACAAAGAACTACAGGTACTGTATGCAAAATCTTTGGAGTGACTCCTGCCAGCGCAGCATTGTGTCGAATGTCGAGAGTCATGTGATAGTCGCACGAATTCCAATATGACTGTTCAGACTGAGGTTGCATTGCAAAAAATCAGACCTGAATCTGATTTAGGACCACATATGGAAGTGGCCCAAATCAGAATCGAAAAGATCAGATTCCATGTGTGTTTGTGCTGTTCACGCTGTTATGAAAAAAAGATCTGAGTCACATATGGGCAAAAAAATCACCGTCTACTGAAGCGTTTCTATTCTCATTTTACTTTTTTACTTAATATTTGAGAATATAAACAGGCTAAATCTTTTGACTATCATTTGACGCACTTTTGTTAACAGCCTGATATGTTCGTTGCAATAAACAACCGCTTCAACGCGTGCTGATTGGTTTATATTAATTGTCTTGTAGAATTTTTCCCCTACCTAAAATAATGTCTTTAAAATTCAAATATAATTTGAATATAATTAAAAATGTTGATAATATTGTTTGGTAATATTTCAGAGATAAATTCAAATTAAGTGTCTCAGCCCTCTTTATGGCCCAAGTACTTCT
Source organism: Moxostoma hubbsi (assembly GCA_032164185.1). Lineage (NCBI taxonomy): Eukaryota > Metazoa > Chordata > Actinopteri > Cypriniformes > Catostomidae > Moxostoma > Moxostoma hubbsi. Next base: position 8,203,761 of record JAVLUX010000041.1, read on the forward strand.
GTGAAATTATTTTTGTAAGTCTGTGTATTTGTATGTTTTTGCCTGGGGCAAGGCATTGAACAAGGATAAATTAATAAGTACACACTATTTTGAAAGTACAGCTGTGATGAGGAGGAGGGTGTGGCCTGGCCAATAGGATTCATGCCTAGCGCTGAGTAGCCCAATCAGCTGGAGAGAGATAAAAGTAAGAGCCGGGGACGAGAGGCATGTCTACCACACTGGTGCTGAAACCCGAGATGACGCGCTGTCAGAGAGCTCTCGCTGCTGACGAAGGATTACGACGCTGAGGAGAGGAGTGGTTCGATGTACTGGACCAGTCCCCCAGGAGATAGAGGAACCACTGCCATCTGCCAGGAAGTGGAAGAGGTGTTGCCATCCGACAGGGGACGGAGGAGCCGCAACCGGGTGGTGGAGAATCTGCTGCCATCTGCCAGGGGACAGAGGAGACGCTGCTGGCAACCAGGAGGCAAAATCCAGTTCCGTGAGATGAAAGTGTAAATGGTCTGCACTTATATAGCACCTTTTTAACCTTATCAGTATTCAAAGCGCTTTACACTGTTGACTCATTCACCCATTCACACACACATTCATACACCAATGGCGGCAGAGCTGCCATGCAAGGTGCTAGCCTGCCATCGGGAGCAACTTGGGGTTCAGTGTCTTGCCCAAGGACAATTCGGCACGTGGAGTCGTATGGGCCGGGATTCGAACCACCAACCCTACGATTGGTGGCCGCTAAAGGTTTTCGTTAGGGAGGTTTGTTTTATGCATCAAAACCCTGACTAATAGTTACCTGAAAAATCTCGTCTGATTACGACACCAATTCACTCATTTTTGGTGCCCCCCGATGGACATTTCACAAGGAAACTGCAGCTAAATGTGTAATGAAGCACGTAATTTAGGTTTGCAAAAATTTAATGTTCATGATGCTAGGCTAGCAAAGTTATATCCAATCTTTCAACTTCTTTCATGACCATATAAACATGGTAACTTTTAAATAATTCATGCAAGCATACCTTACATGGATGTGACGTAACTATACGCAACGTGTTTACATGGAGCAAACTCCACCCACACGAATTACATTTGTAACGCATGCTGGATTCCAGAAGTTCTTTTGGCTAAAACAGTTGTTTGACTCCTAAAAAGACAAAACAACTTAACTGTTTAATAACACACTTTTTTCCATTGTAAGTGAATTACTGTAAATGTGATTTTTTTGTCAATTATGGCCAAAGATGCTGTTTTTAGAGCTTAAAAGGAACATGCACCCTCACGTCATTCAAAACTCATATGAATATCTTTCTTTTGTGGAGCATATAGTTTAAAATACATCCACATGTGCACCATATTCCAAGTCTTCTGAAGGCATGCATTCACTTTGTTCTTTGTTTATTCTTTGTCGTACTTGTTCACTCTGAAGTCAAGTCAAACCCAGCAATTTCCTGATTTCATTGCACCTAGTTTATTTAGTTGAGAATCCAGAGAGGAGATTGAAAGTGGAAGTCGTCAAAACTGGTGCGTAGAATGAAGATGTTTTGTTCTGATTAGGTGGTGAAGCCTGCAGGTGTTTGGCTGGTGGGTGGATACCGTTATTTTCACCTGTCATCAGCAGTAGTAAACAACAGGTGGTGCAGTGCAGAAAAAGTGTCTGTATACTCGCTACACAAGGCTATTCTTAGCCTTATTCTTCCTAAGATGCACTTTCATGACACACACTGTCAAGAAAAACTGAGTGAATAAAGCTCTACCTCCAGTCCATTAGATTGACCATCAGAGTCTCTCTATCTCGTCTCAATGTTTATAGAGAGGAAAGACTACTCCAATTGACACAGCCACATTCATGCCTGATAACCATTTCCTTGCACCTTTAACTGATAATTGGAATAGTAAGATAAACATGGATCAACATGGCTGTCCTTGCAGCGATTTTTCATAGAATAACAGTCCTTTGGACGACTGTCAGGGGGGCTCAGCAGAACAGTATGCCCCAGGGCCCCTGGACCTTAATTCATCTTCAGTAGCATGAAAGTAGTTTGGCTGGTTTCACCAAGCTTTTCTAGGAATGAACTACATTTCCTAAAAATAATGGCTTTGCTATAGTAATATTGTAGTAGTCATGACTGTAGTCCATAGCTAATGGTTAATAACTACCATGGTGTATTTTGTGATTATTATGATTTTACGGCAAATACCATGTTTAAACTATGGTACTATAGTAAAACCAAATATATATATATATATATATATATACAGTATATAATAACTAGGGTGATATAAATGTATAACTATATGGTGATATTATTCATTTTTGCCATCAGAAATAAATCATATCATCTGGTAGTTACATATCTAAAAATATTTTCTTCAAATAACTTCAGTGTAGTTACTTTTTGTAATGTAGCTAACTGCTTCTTTTTTTTTTAAGAGCCGCTTGACTGTAGTTATACTTGTTGCTTGAGAACCTACAGTTTCAGTAGTTTCCTTAACACTGACCACAATATCCTAGAGACTTGAAGTTCAGCTTTTCTGTCTTGGGCTAGTATGTAAACACCTAGCAACATCCTAGTGATCACCCAGAACCCCCATTGGGATTGTTTATAATTTATGTATATATAAACTACTACATTATATATACTGAAATTGGGTGATAAGAATTCTTAACCCAGCTTTGTAAGATCAGTAGCTATGTAGTGTAAACTGTTAAGGCGACTTAGAGGCAATGCAATGCATTTTTAATGAAGTAAAGACAGTGTAAGACTAAAATGTTGCTAAATTAGTTTGTTGCAAGAGATACCATGCAATAGTTTGTTGTTTTTGTTTCATTGCATCACTTCAAACCATTCATTTTCCAATGTTGACAAAAATGTTGAAAAAATTTAAGGCTTAGTGAAAACTGTACAAATAAATAAAATGTAATTAAAAATCGAATAAAATATTCAGTATAGGTACAGTTTAGTATTAAGTTATACATGTAATTCTACATATAAATACATGTAATTTTATTGTACAAATTGTGAAAATATGTTTTGGCAATAAAGAATTTATTTGAATTACCTTAATTATGATGAAAATGTTTTATACACCAATCAGTCACAACATTAAAACCACCTGCCTTATATTGTGTAGGTCCCCCTCATGCTGCCAAAACAAAGCCAACACGCATCTCAGTAAACCATTCTGAGATGATATTCTGCTCCTCACAATTATACAGAGCGGTTATCTGAGTTACCGTAGACCATAGAAATAATCAAACCAGCCCGTCACACCAACAATCATCCATGCGATTATCTAATCAGCCAATTGTGTGGCAGCAGTGCATAAAATCATGCAGATGCAGGTGAGGAGCCTGAATTTTATTTAAATAGATATGTTGCTTTTTGTAATTATTTCCTTAAATTTGCAATTTTCTTTTTTTTTTTTTTTTTTTGTGAATCAGTTTGTTATAATATTTATTACATTGTATAACCATCATGAACATTTTTACATTGAGGTTTTTCTTCTTTGATTTCTGAGTGTCTTTGTTTTTATTAAACTGACTATTTTCCATGGTTACTGGAAATGGCACATTTGATTAACTTAATATCAACATGTCGCATTTCAAACATTATACACTGGATGCCAAAAGTTTGGAATAATGTACAGATGTTGCTCTTATGGAAAGAAATTGGTACTTTTATTCACCAATGTGGCATTCAACTGATCACAGTGTATAGTCAGAACATTAATAACATGAACAATTACTATTACAATTTGAAAAAGAAAAAAGAATGTTAAACTACTTCAAAGAGTTCTTATCAAAAAATCCTCCATGCACAGCAATGACAGCTTTGCAGAACATTGGCATTCTAGCTGCCAGTTTCTCCAGATACTCAGGTGACATTTCACCCCACACTTCCTGTAGCACCTGCCATAGATGCACTTCTCACACACCTTACATTCTAGCTGATCCCACAAAATCTCAATGGGGTTAAGATACATAACACTCTTTTCCAAATATCTGTTGTGCAATGTCTGTTTCTTTACCCACTCGAAACTTTTCTTTTTGTTTTTCTGTTTCAAAAGTGGCTTTTTCTTTGCAATTCTTCCCATAAGGCTGCACCCCTGAGTCTTCTCTTTACTGGTGTACATGAAACTGGTGTTGAGCGGGTAGAATTCAATGAAGCTGTCAGCGGAGGACATGTGAGGTGTCTGTTTCTCAAACTAGAGACTCTGATGTACTTATCCTCTTGTTTATTTGCACATCTGGACTTCCACATCTCTTTCTGTCCTTGTTAGAGCCAGTTGTCCTTTGTCTTTGAAGACTGTAGTGTACATCTTTGTATGAAATGTTCAGTTTTGTGGTAATTTCAAGCATTGTATATCCTTCATTCCTCAAAACAATGATTGACTGCCAAGTTTCTAGAGAAACGTCTAAGCCATTTTTGACCTAATATTGACCTTAAAACATGCCAGTCTATTGCATACTGTGGCAACTCAAAAACAAACACAAAGACAATGTTAAGCTTCATTTAACAAACCAAACAGCTTTCAACTGTGTTTAATATAATGGCAAGTGATTTGCTAGTACAAAACTAGCAATTTAGCATGATTACTCAAGGATGAGGTGTTGGAGTGATGGGCTCTGTCTAGATTTGATAAAAAATGACTTTTTTCAAATAGTGATGGTGCTGATGTTTTTTACATCAGTAATGTCCTGACTATACTTTGTGATCAGTTGAATGCCACTTTGGTGAATTAAAGTAACAATTTCCTTCCGAAACAGCAAAATCTGTACATTATTCCAAACTTTTGGCAGCCAGAGTACATTGGGTGGTATTTTAACCTTATATTGTTTAATTACAGAATATATACAGTATAAGACCTGTGCAAGTTTGACAAGGGCCTAATTGTTATGGCCAGATGACTGGGTCAGAGCATCTCTGAAATGGCAAGACTTGTGGTATGCTCCCGGTCAGCAGTGGTGAGTACCTACAAACAGTGGTCTGAGGAGGGACAAACCACAAACCGGCGACAGAGTGTTGAGCGCCCAAGGTTCATCAATGTGTGAGGGTAAGGCAGGCTATCTCTTCTGGTCCGAACCGACAGAAGGTCTACTGTGGCTCAAGTCAATGAAAAGTTTATTGATGGTTAAGGGAGGAAAATAATCACAACACACAGTTCATTGCAATCTGCTGCGTATGGGGCTGCATATGGGGCTGCAGTCAGATTGCCCATGATGACCCCCGTCCACTGTTGAAAATGCCTACATTGAGCACACAAGCAGTGGAAGAAGGTCGTCTGGTCCGATGAGTCCCGTTTTCATTTACATCACTTGGACAGCCATGCACGTGTGTGCCGTTTACCTGGGGTGTGATAACACCAGGATGCACTGTGGAAAGACGACAATCCAGTGAATGAAAGTGTGATGCTCTGGAAAATGTTCTGCTGGGGAACCCTCTGTCCGGCCAATCATGTGGATGTTAATTTGACACGTGCCTCCTACCTAAACATTATTACAGACAAGGTACATGCATACATGGTAATGGAATTCCCTGATGGGTTCTTTCAGCAGGATAATGCGCCCTGCCAAACTGCACACATTATTTGGGAATGGTTGAGGAACATGATGAAGCGTTCAAGGTGTTTTCCTGGCTTCCAAATTCCACAAATCTCAATCCGATTGAGCATCTGTGTGATGTGCTGGACCAACAAGTAAGATCCACAGCCAAATACCACAGGACATCTTCAGGGCTCTTGTAAAGTCCATGCCTCGGTGGGTCGGTGAAGTTTTGGAAGCACGAGGAGGACCAACAACATATTAGACAGGTGGCCACAATGTTTTGTCTCATTTGTGTGTGTGTGTGTGTATATATATATATATATATATATATATATATATATACACACAGAGTTGGGAGTAACGGAATACATGTAACGGCATTACATATTTTAAATACAAAACATAAGTAACTGTATTCCATTTCAGTTACAATTTAAATAATTGGTAATTAGAATACAGTTACATTCAAAAAGTATTTTGATTACTGAAGAGATTACTTTGCATTTTATTGCCATTTGTTACATTTAATATTTAGTCCTTTCAGATGGAAAACATTTCTACATATAAATGATGCGATCCAAAGTGCATTTGAACAGCGGTGAAACACTTTCTTATGACATTCATACGAGCAGACAGAGAAGTACGTTTGGAGCAGAAGAAATAGAAATAAACCTTGTGTAAATTGTCAGCTTTACGCTAAGCTAAAATGCTATTTCTAGCCATTTTACATGCACATGTTACCAGACACCATCATATTTTTTTATCAAGAAAATTCATTTTGGATCATAATTCTTTTTTTCTAGTAAGACCTTTGATATTAGGGCAAAAAACTAATTCCTGTAAAAAATATCTAAAAATCCTTTAAACAAGATCAATTTGATTCATCTTGTTTTAGAATCAACACTGCATAAGATATTTTTTACGTGTATTTTGTCTTACTGTACTGGCAGAGTTTTTATAGTCAAAAAATCTACCAGTGCTGAAGAAGTAATCCAAAGAATTTAGAATACATTACTGATCTTGAGTAATCTAATGGAATATGTTACAAATGACATTTTACAGCATGTATTCTGTAATCTGTAGTGGACTAAATTTCAAAAGTAACCCTCCCAACCCTGTATATACAGTATACAGTCTATATGGTAATAGAATGAATAAGGGTATAATGTCTTTTTGATATTTTACCCCTGAGATGCTTTTAAAAGAAGCTGTTAAATTTGTGACTATGTACTACTTATTTGTCTTTGTAAGCTGTAGGTTTAAATTTTCACAAGATTTAACCATTAAGATTTCAACTGAAGCACTTGTCACCCAAGGTCTCTGGTTCTCTAAAATGAAATGGATTATTATTCATGGCAGATAATAAGTCACTTATAAAGCCATCACAAAAGCTGCAAAGCAGAACAGCCCACATTAAGCAGCAAAACATTATAAAAGTACAAATTACCTGCATGTTTATCATCGTTATCCTAATTGACTACATTTTACAAATATTGTATTGTGTGTGTGCGTGCTTGCATTGCAGAATAAGTTCTGTCTTTATCTCCCTTGCCACATATAGGCTGTATATATTGCTGTCACATTATTTGTGTGGAAGTTTGAGTTTGTCATATCCTGTGAAGCTAATAACCAATCTGTGGTTGTGGTGTGAGCAATGGTTATCCTGTGTGATTTGAGCTAGAGAGCAGATGCCAACAAAAGCCTCACATTCTCTATTGATCTTGTAATGCGTTGCGTGAATGATAGTTCTTGGTCAGCAAGCTCTTTCTTTGTCATCAAACTTTATCAAGTTATCAAGTACTTTATGGCGTAGGTTGTCATTATGGAAAACTAATGTTTATTGAAACTGATTTGAGAGGAGTACTTATATATATATCTGTACCCTTTAAAACATTGTTCATAGGCTTTTCAGCTAAGTATAAATGGTGAAACAAAATGATATATATATCATTATAAATCACAAGTGTTTTTGAGCGTGCTGTATGTGCATGTGTGAGCTCCATTTTTCAGGTGAAATATCCAAAGAGGGGCACCAAAAGCAAGTTGTGATGCGAGTTGTCTTCAGCTGTACAGGCTGTAATACAGTGAAGAAGAATGCAGATTTTTTAAATGTAACCCTCAACCCAAATCCCAAACCTAAACCTAAATGCAATCTCAGAATCGTGCTAATCACTGATAATACGAACACGATTACTTTCTGGTTTCAACGCAGGATCCGATCCCGGCTGTTCCATGCTGAAGGCGCAACGTGCTTTTGGTCACGCCACAAGGGAAAGTAAACACTCTGGAACCAATGAAAAAAATGTCTGATTGGAGATCCCACTTGTCAGTAAGTTGGCGTAATGTAGCCAATCCTAGGGTATCGGAATTCTTGGAAACAACACGCTGACTTCCATATGCACTGTCAGTTAAAACCACTCTATAGCGTTATTTGAGAATGGAGTGTCTGCATGTGCAGTCTTGATGGAGAGACAGGGCTTCCCCCTGACACCAGCATCGATTCTCCCATTGAAAGACTCACCTTTCTTTCCTGTAGTATTGATGAATGATTCATGAGGCTGCATAGCGAGGATGGAGGATTGAAATTGGCAGTGTGCTTTGGACAGAGAAAATATGTTTGCAGATTACAGACAGAGATTAGCCACTGTTTCTACTCTGCATGAGCACCAACACATTGGTTTTGTATGGCTGTGGACCTGATAGCTGAACTGTTGTTTATAAAAGGGGCAGTTCACCCAAAAAAATTATTCTGTCATCATGTACTCATACAATGAAGTGAGACATTTTTCTCCCTTTAAACGCTCTCAATGCATTTTGACATAGCATCTCAAATCAAGATTGGCCCTGTATCAGGAAAAGGCATTTCCTAAAGCTGAATTGAGCCCTCCAGCACTGTCTGATGTGGGAACATTAGCCTGGCACTGTCCTGCTGGATGTGAATGCTGTCCTGCTCTTCATCTAATCGTATTTTCATCTAAATTAGCTCGCTGGTGGGCCTGTATGTGATTAGTGATGTTGTTTTTAATTGCCTGGTCAGATGTGTTCTAACTGAAGGCATAAGATGAGTTAAACCAATGGACGAGAGCCATGTGTAATGCGGCCCCATTAAAAACAACTATAAACTATTGCTCCTCTGAAAAACCTAATCCATCAGCACACTGGCTCTAAAATCAGAATTGACATGAGTGTGAGTGATACTCTGTGAATTGACTAGGCAAACAAGTAATTGGTACATTAAGCCACAGGATATAGCCAAAACTTAGTTTTATTTCTTTTTTAGTGTTTGTGTCCTTGAAGGCTTTATTAAAAGTTGTGTTGTCATGGTTGCAGTATGTGGATACCAGCACACCCAGCTGTGGCATTCTGTGGAGCTGGAGCTGTAAGCAGTGCACAGGGTGTTTGCCCAGAGAAAAAACAAGACTGGTGAGTCATCCTTGGGAGTGGGGAAGACCCAAGTAGAAATGTAGGCTAAATCCGTCCAAGCTATGAGAGAGAGAGAGAGAGAGAGAGACAGAGAGAGAGAGAGAGAGAGAGAGAGAGAGAGAGAGAGAGAGAGAGAGAGTGTGTATAATGTTCAAGTAAGCTGTATAATGCTATATAATGTAAGCTGTAAATAGCATATATAATGCTATTACATGTTTTTTTTTTCTTTGACAGTAGCATAGTAATTCCGTGCTATACTGTGGTAATACATGCTTTAGATATATACCATGTTATTGCACATATACTGTGGTAATTAATGTATTTATTTTTTGACAGAAGCATGTTTTTGGACATACACCTAGGTGATACCATGGTATTCTTCAAAGTAACTTCAATAAATTACCAAAATTAATATTTTTTGTTTTGTTTGTTTTTACATATAGCTACTGCCCCATCTCCAAAAAACAAACAAACATCAAAACCTTTTTACAATTGAATAATAATAATAATAACAACAATTATTCATTATATATTATTGGCATAGTAAAATGCTGAATTTACATGAATCAGATTACTTTTTTTTATTTGGTATATTGAAATTCTGAAATTCATGTGTACAGCTCACATACATGCAGTGTATATTTACCATAAGCTATATTTACTACAAAACAAACATTTCCAAAAACATAAAACAAAAAGACAAAATAAATGCTCATTCAAAACTGAAGTACACTCTGTCACGGCAGGCCTGGTTCCAGATCAAAATCACTGAGGGTGCTTCTGAAAATAATGGGGTTGCTCTGTATAAACTGGAGATGTATCGTAATTACACATTTCGTTTACACGTGTTTAAATGCTACTTACATTACATTACATGTAAATAAAAAATTATGTACAAAAAATGTATTGCTTCTTTTTTTCACATGATCTGTCTCTGAAAATGACAGCAAAATGCTGCGCCTGCAGATTAGGACATACTGATTTGCACAATCATACGCGTTTATAAATTTGGATGCAGCAATTGTGTTCACAAACTGCAGGGATTTTTGTGTGTTTGATGGGATTCAAGGAAATCTGCTTGCCAATTTACAGTATTAGTCTTACATATTTAATTGAGCAGAGGTGTGCAGTTATTTTGGTACTGGGGCTACATCAGCTGTTAAGCAGAACATGAAAGAGAGAAGATACATTTCTACATATTTTAAACTTTTAATCCCAGAAGTAGTAGTGTACTCAATGAATGATGCATCATTGTCTGAAGTGTATCTGTTGGGACCATTCTGCGATTGCTTGAAGCTTTGCTGCTATATTTCTATCACATATATGTCAGTAAAACTGAATTAAGACTGAGTATTATTATGAATTGTTTATTTTACCATACTTCAATGCAGTGGTCATTTAGTATTCAATTTAACCCTCTACATCAAGAGTCTGGTTTAATTGTAAATTAAAATATTCAGAAATGATAGATTCTAAAGGCTTATTTTAATATTGGCCACAAAGTTTTATTCTCAGAACATTATCAACCTGTTTACATGCTCATGGGTCATGATGTGGGTCTTGTCAATGGTTTATTTGGCATCCCATTCAGCACGCAACTGAATAAAACATGTTGCATGACACTGATAAACGATTACTGCCAGAGTAACAGTCGCATACAGGTGTGAGGGACTTCAGAATTTCACAAATAACACAAAGAACAAACATTTTCTTCTCTCACTTGGTTTTGCTCGCTTGTACCCTCCGCATGCGAATGATGCAAAGATCTATTGGGATTTTACTAAAGTTTATCACTGAAAAGGTTTGCTAGCAGACTTGGCACTAAACAGCACACACAGCCTCAAGAATGGACACTGAGTAGCTGCATCACACAATTCTTTTATCATTATATTGCACTATTGAGCACTCAAATGTTATTTTCCAAAGAGGAGAGGGAGAGAGAGAGCACTCGCATGCATGGTTGCCAGAGTGCATAAATTAAGTATGACATACGGTGAAATATTTCCTATTTGTGCAAGTATAAATCTCTGATTGGGGTGTTGCATCTATTATCTGGCAACCCTTAGTATATTAAAAGCTTGTGGATGAGCTATAGGTCTCAAAGTCAGGTAAATTAAAGATCTACTATAAAACGTTCAAGATATAAATCGACCCACGGGCAGCAGTTTGCCCTGGTCTACAATTGAGGGTGCTCTAAATTTTGTTTGAGGGTGCTTAGCAGGGCCTGTGTCATGGTAAGAACTCTCAGAGGGAGAGGAATGGACTCAGTCATGGACTCAGGGTTTATTGACAAGGGAATGGATAAGAGGTGAAACAAACAGGTGAGATAATACAAACACAGGTATGAAACGAACAGCAGGTGAGTAAACTCCAAACAAGGTAATTAAAGTGCAGATGATCAGAAAACTCACAACAGTCTTTTGGTCCTTGTAGGAATCGTATGAAACAATGGGAGAGTCAAATCGCTGGAGGAATACATACACAAAACAAATAACAAGGTAGGTAAACAAATGGGTAAGTATGAAGTAGCTAGGGAGTCTTAGGGTGTACATAGACGAGAACAGACAAGTGACTAAGTGTGAGTCCATGAATAGAGTACTGATGACGTGCAGGTGCTTGTAATCAACTCAGGGGAGAGTGAGCACTGTGTGGAGTGAGGGAGAGGGAGTAGAGTGTGGCTTGAGAGGGAGGCTGGTGGATCCGTGACACACACATAGATACATTTACTAACAACAGAGAAAGCTTTAAAGTTCTCTTCCAGTTGTACAATCTTAGCTTTTGATGTAAGATGTCCCCAATACAAATCCCCTTGCTCCATGTATAAAGCTTTTCAATAAACCAAGCAACTGCATATCAGAGGATGTCAGACACGGTGGCAGTTGGTTGCATATTTCGTGAAATCTGTGGAAAACCTATGGAATGGTTGTTTTTATGCTGGGGCGCGCTGTCTTGTGCTCTTTTACAGATCGATGCCACTCTCGAATATGCCACCTCTACCTGGGTCCGCAACTGACTAGATTGAGAGCGAGGCATCTAATGCTTAATGTATTGAAATAAAAAGAAATAGAAAAAATTTGAGCAAGTACACTAGCTAAATGGAGACAGAAGGTGTGAAATAGATTATCATTAAACAAAATATTGACCGGAGCAGACACAATGGAATGGACTGACAAAAAAAGCTGCCAATTTTCCAGCCCAACATAACCCCTGCCTTGTCATCCAACTGGAGTCCATCTTTGCACTGCTTAAAAATACGGGACAAGTCGTGTCCTGTATTGATTCAATCCTCTATTTAATGGGACTGGTGGCAACCCTAAGTATGATGATCATTTCAATACCATGGAATTACAATCCAATATCAACACTGTACCATGCTAGCACTGCTATTTACATTATAAGGGTCTCTCTGCGATTGAAAGCAACGCAGTAGAGCTCTGTTTTGATTATTTGTCATTCACACTAATGAGCCCAATTTAAGATTTGGATAGTTTTAATATCACTTTCAGAAATAATCACAGTTGTTGTCAGACCAGTCACATATTTGCTAAAGGCTGGCACCTCTACATGAAGCGTGCTAATTCTAGCTAATTGCACGATACCGTTACAGTGTAACATTGTTCGTCTGTTTAGACAGAAATGTGAATGATTTGAGGATAACAAGACAGCATAAAACAGTGGATACAGGTTTTGCTTCCAAGGCATGGAGTTGTGAGTATAATACAGTATAAATGAATACAATATCGAATAAAATAATTATTTAAAATAGAATGCCTCTCTGTAGACAATAACGTCATGGCTACTGTTGTAACCTCCGTTCCCTGATGGAGGGAACAAGACGATGTGTTGATTGTAGTGATACAAGGGGACTTTCTGGAGAACCTAAGAACTGTATATGACAATTTTTTGGGGCATTGGGGAGTAAACAGTAAACAATAAGTAAACAGTTGATAAGCGTGTTTACTTATTGTTATCCTAACTATGCAGAATTATATGGTTATTAGCATTTTATTATTTGCATTGAGCATTGTTTTTTCTCTGTATCAGAACAGGCCCACAACACATTTCTGTGTCGCAGCCCACCAGTTGAGAACCATTGGGGTATACAGTGCTGTTTCTTACATGTAAGTTCTTAAGTTCCCAACATGATCACACAGGAAATAGGCGTGTTGGTTTTGAATGTTTTTCCACCATGCATTGAGTGCTCACACCCCAAAAATTTTCCAAAATGACCCTTTGACGTCACATTCATTTTGAATGTTAGTAAGACTTACTCTAGTTAGTAAGAAACTACATTTGCACAGTATGTAATAGTATGTGAACAAATGCTGTTTTGGTCTCAGAATCGTTATGGTTAGGGTTAGGACTTTATTAATATAATCAAATGTTTCCAAAAAATTAATGCGCTGAGACTTTTCAGGTCACATCCATTCAAAGTGAGTGAAAGAAAGCAGTTTGGGTCTGAGTATGACTGTAGTTCCAGCTTCATCCACTGGGGGCAGTTCTGACATTCAGAATGCATAGTCTGATCTTAACAGATGAAACATTCAACAACTTGTTGCCAATTTTCTCATAAAACTAGTCTGGAATTTCTTAGACAGTTCCTCGATGGTCTTTGTTAAAATATCCTTTATTCTGTCAGTTTACCTGCTGAGCCTGTCCACCTGTATATCTGTTCCCATGTGCATGGTTTATTCAATCAAAGCATCTCACTTTCCTGACTCGGAAGATCGTTTATGGCAATTTGTCTTTTGTGATTCTTCACACCAAGATATTTTTATCTGTATTATCCACTTTGAAACCATTGAAGATCCCAGTCTTTCTTCCTGTTTAAAATTATTGCCAGAAAAAACATCACCTTCTCTCTGGAATTACCTAATCTTTCTCCACTCCAAGCAGTGCACTCTCAATAGTCCTTTGGGCCTTATTTTGAGATGAGACCTTACCCTCTCTCTTGTCCCTCCTTTTCAATCTTTCACCTTTTATTTTGTCTATAAATTTTGAAAGAAACATCTTCATTAAAATGCTGTTAACGATGCACCAACACTTTTCATGTAGATTAGTCATGGATGTGTTACATACTCTAAATTAAACCTAATTTAAACAGAACTGAATGAACGCAAAAAGTATTGTTCATGAGTACTGACAGTAATTCAAATGTTTACTAATATTTTTTTACTGCTGAATCACAATTAACACAACATGTTAATTGCAACATAATCACACAGGAAATCAACATGTTGCTTCAGAATGTTCATGTACCCTGCAGTCGACCCCATCTCAGCGAGTAAAGACACTGTCTACGACACCTGGAGTTGCAAGTTCAAATGCAGGGTGTGCTGAGTGACTCCAGTCAGGCTTCCTAAGCAACCAGTTGGCCCGGTTGCTAGGGTGGGTAGATTCACATTGGGTTAACCTCCTCGTGGTCGCTAAGAATGATGCCGCGGAGAATAGCATGAGCCTCCACATGCATTAGGTCTCCGCGGTAATGCGCTCAACAAGCCATGTGATAAGATTGACTGTCTCAGACGTGGAGGCAACTGAGATTCGTCCTCTGCCACCCAGATTGAGTTGAGTCACTACACCACCATAAGATCTTAGAGCGCATTGGGAAATGGGCGCTCCAAATTGGGGAGAAAAGGGGAGAAAATAATCATAATTAAAAAAACATTATAGATCATTCACCCTCAAAAACTCTGTGGAACATTAAAGAATAAATTTCCCATACAAAGAAAGTGAATGGTGACTGCGGCTGTTGATCCAAACAATCATTTGAATATGGTGTATCGAGATAAATCATTGGCAGGATTAATGAAAAATAATTGGTGTCAGTCATGTCAAATCATTCATGTACTTTATTTGAATGTATGCAAACACAAATGTTATTTGAGCATAATTTGAGGAAAGAAGGTTTTTAGAGAAATCTATTTAATATGGTATTTTATGGGGCTTTTTTATCATTTTTGGAGCCCGACAGCCTTTGTCCCCATTATGAAAAGGAGCACGGTACATTTGGCTAAACTCATTTTATTCTGTTCCACAGAAGAAAGTCATGCAGGTTTAGAACAACATAAACGTGTGTAAATGATAACTATTCTAAAAAGGAGCCATTTAAGAATATCTGCCACAAAATCAATTTGTAGAATTATGTGCAGTCTCATATATTGTAGAAAGAAATAGAGTAAAAGATATCTTTAAAGGATGACTCACTCTTATTGATATTGAGGTCTCATCCTTTATGACACTGCCACCATTAAGAAACCTTTGGAGGAATCCCACGATTTCCATTAGACTCAAACTCCTTCCTCTATTTTTGTCCTTGAGCAGAGATTCATTCTGCGGTATTGCTCAGTCAGGTACATCAGTCCAGTCCAATGTGATGCTCTTTGATTCTTGGCTAGACTCTTCTTTCATTCCTCTGCCAAGCTGTGAGTCTCTGAGGATACCTGACTAGAGCCGGCTAGGCGGAGGTATTCAGAGCTAATTTGGTGTATCTTTTGCAGACTACTGGGCCTGTTTTTTTTTTTAATGCTAAGACTTTTTGGTTTTTGCTCAGGCAAAATTCAATAACCGGGGGTTATGGATCGGAAACAAACCCTAAACTTAAATATTCTGCATGTAACTCATATCATGAATGATGCCACGTCTTGTTAAGGACAGGCATCTTTTTCGAAATGTTTATATTTCCGATTTTTTGCCTAGGTGGACAATAAAACGTGTAAAAATTGTCCTGATCTCTGCTACACAATGCAGTCCATTCATAACAAGAACAGTAGATTGCAACAGTTTGTTTCACATTATTAGTTTTGTCAGCGGATTGCAAAAGTTTTAACATCCAAAATCCATTTCTGTGCTATTAAATAACGATTCTCTGACCAACAGTGGAGTAACAGCTCCTGTTACTGTATTTCTGTGATCATCCACAGTGAATCAATCTAGATCCTGCTGCTCTCTGGATATGAGTTTCTCACATAAACTATTTATCTGTGATTGCTTTTGTTGCCTGGGATTGAGTGTAAAAATATATATCATGGCCACAATTGCTTTGTCTTTTCAGGTTCCTCCTTTCTGTCTGTATCTGTAAGTGCAGACCTAATTTTTCTCATGCTTTCTGAGGTGTTATTTCCTGTTGCTCAACTGGTAGAGCATGGCGCTAGAGCAAAATGGAGGTCATGACTCATGGGTTTGATTCCCAGGAATTGACGTGCACAGGTGAACTAGGTGGTTGCCTAGGGCACCATCAGCTGGGGGGTTGTATAGGTGGTGGTGGTGTTAATAAATATTAGTCATGCACCGGTGTATCGAACGCTGATTTTTATCATCCAATTATTGACCAAATTAAAACCATCTGCAAATCGGTTTTAAGCATGAAAATGCAATGAAAAACCATGGTTCATTTATAATTAATTATTGATTGAAATCGTAATATGGTCATGCGCTATTTTAAAAGCTTGAAAGGCTGCGATTAAAGGCTTCAGTCAGCACTGTGTAAGCAAGCGGCGCCCACTAGTGTTCTGGACCGAATTTTCCATTGTACATTACACAACAGTAGAACTTAAAATGCCATTTTGTTCCTTTGTTAACAGATCCAATGTTCAATGGAAATGATTTATTATTAGAACAAAAGCTTTTGTACCTCTTTGTACATTTTTAAAACATAATTCCTGAGCTTAACAGTGATATGATGACAGTAAGGTAAGTGGCAAAATATAATTATCAGAGTTGGTAACGGCCAATTGGTTTTTGTTAAAATTGGTATCAGTATCTGCCATATTGGTGCATCCCTAATAAATATGCATTCCAGATGACTGTACTGTAGAATTTACAACAAACAGTAAACAAGTGGTACTACAAGCTTGAATTTCTCAGGAATCTTCCTTATTACGGTGCGATTAATTGTGTTAATTTTTTTAACGCGTTATTTTTTTGTCAAATTAATCGCACTGAAAAAAAAGCTATTTTGCATTTTAAACACTGCCCTTACACAAAGTACTGCGGTGGCACCATGGAACAGTGATTATATATTTTGAGATGAATGGGAATTATTGATATATTTATATATAATTATATTTTAAATACTCCAAAGAACCCCATGGTTCTCTTTTGTATGTGTGGTTCCATAAATATAAAAAGATGTCTTCTCTATTTAGCCTGCATTTTAATATTCTTGGCAAAATTGGTGCTGAAAATGGTGTCAAACTCACTGCTCTAAAATTTCAAGTTCCAAACCTTCATTAACCATGTCAAGCTAAGACAAACTCTGTTTATGGATGTAGTTATAGCTGTCTATGAGTGAACATTAGTTATTCCACATCTGTTTTGATACATCCCTGAGCAGTGTGTGAATGTATGGACAGCAAGTGCGTGAAGGGTTAGCTCTAAAGGTCTCGCATGTCCCCCCTCATGTGCATAATGTGTTGGCTGTCAGAAGACCGGCTAGGCCATGTTGCACATTGCCCTAAAGCTTCAATTCTGGGTGAAACAGCCATTAGCAGCTGCCTGTCAACTAACTTCAGCCACTGCTGGATGGTTGCTTGGCAACTGAGACTCTATGCGGCCAATCAGCATCTGTGTATAAGGAGTTTATTCCGCATAAAGGAGGCCAAGGATCACCCCTTCATTCCACTCACATGGTCTTTCAAGGATCATGTAAATGCCTTAAAAAGCATCAGACCAAAGAAGTGTTTGTTTGAATAGCTGAAGGCTAATTTATACTTACTGTGTGAACAGGCTTCGCTTTGTTCACTTACAAAGGGTGACAAAATGCAGTGACATTTTTGTTCTGCCAATGTGTATTCTTTTGGTGATATTTCTCCTGTTCACACACATCTCTTTAGTTCTTGACCTAGAAGAACTTGACTGGTTGAAGGAGCTTTGATGATTGGTTTTTAAAACTAATTGTGGGCGTGGTTAATCGTTAAAACGGATAACTTTGAAGCCCATCTCTCGAGACTGCTTACCTGATGAGTCATCTTGCCAGAGTGTTGACAGCCTTCCGTGACACTACCCATAACAAAGATCAAAATGACTTCGCACGTAGTATAAATACTGGCTTCATTAGCCTAGGGAGCTTTAGTTTGTCCAGGAGAAAAAACGTTTGGCTTTTTCCATAGTAAAAATCATGCTTAAAGTGCTCTTTGTTTGTCCTGCCACCACAGCTACAGTATTTGTTTACCTCTAAACAATCAAGCTCTGCCAAGAACAATTAGATTCTTAAAAAACGGTTGGATCTTGGAGTAAACTGATTTTGCCATGATGCTAGGTTGTTGTTAGTTGGTTGGTCACTGACTCAAGTCAAAATAGGCCACTTCCATGTCTGTATAATACTTTGGTACCTAGAAATATAGTTTGGTTTCCTCTTTCAGTGTGAGACTGAGATTTTTTCCATCCATTTTATCGTCCACCAGGTGAAAATCTTATGTTTGTATGCTTAGGAAAGTAAGAGCACACTTTCCAATGCAGATTCTCGTGAGAGAAGCACACTTCTACTCATTTATATTCATGTCATGCCAACATGGACAAATACCAAGCCCAACTAATTTGAAAATGCCCTAAGCATAAGAATAAGAGCATCACTGCATCTATAATTACAGTTAATCCTATCTGTAGTCCTATATACAGTCTGGCTTAATTCAGTCGGTGATTTAGCATTCTGTTTCTTCTGGAGATTGTGATCATCTAAAAGTAATTTTTCTGATTTATAGAAGTGTAAAAATGTGCTTTTTGCTTCTTTCTCGCAGAATTCCCACAGGTTTATGATGTAAAAAACCCCCACCTCACACTCATGAAGATATACATCATATCTGGACACTCAAAGTGTGAGATGTTTCATTCATGTCACAGGTATCGTCAAAGCAATGAGATAGAGGCAGGTTTGTATGGAGGTTTGTGACTGTATTTCAATCGAGATCTGATGCATCCTTACATAACAAGTGCAATGGGCGTTAGGGACAGATGTGATGTTCTTTTCTTTTCTTTTTTTTTTTTTGAGTCCTGTCTTAGGAAGATGCTTTTAAAGGTTTTTTACAAAATGGCATGGTGGGAGGACCAATAAGAATTGTGTGCACTTGAACTGAAATAATACATCATCTTTTTTTTCAAGATTTACACTTAGAGAAATAAAGAGTACTTCTTGAAGAGTACTTTATTTGTCTTAAATGATGTAGACTCACATGATGGCTAGATGAAAACTCCAGTACTTCAGTCATATAAATATAAATGGCATAGAAAAGGTTGTTTTATCATGCATAACAAGGATGGGCCACATTACAAAACCAGCCAAACACTGCTCGATTTAACTGCATTGCAATTTGCATACCATGTACAGTAAGTTGAAAAAAGTATGCAAAATGTGATCAGATGATATACTTTTTCCAGTGGATTTCTGAAATCAGAAACAGTAGGTTGACTTTTCTATAGGTAAGATTGGTCTGTGCCTACCAAAATTTGAAGCACTGCCCCCAGTGGCCAAAGCGTTAAGTGTTGTTGGGCACAGAGACAGTTGTTTTCAGCTGTACAGGCTGTAATACAGTGAAACGAAATGCATATTTTATAAACTGTACCCCCCAACACAAACCTCAAACCTTAACCTAACCATTAGAGGCGTAGAAATGCAATTTTAGAGGAAATTATACAGCCTCCAAATCATGGTTGTCACTGTTCATGCCAACATGATTACTTCCTGGCCTCAAAAAACGCCGGAGACGATGCATAAATGGCTGATAGGAAATGCTGTTTTTTAGTGAGTCAACATAAATGGTAAATGGTCTGCACTTATATAGTGCTTTTTTTTAACCTTAGAGGTTACCAAAGCGCTTTTCACTGTGTCCCAATCACCAATTCACACACACATTCACACTCTCACACTCATACACCAATGGCCGCAGAGCTGCTATGCAAGGCGCTAGCCTGCCATTGGGAGCAACTTGGTGTTCAGTGTCTTGCCCAAGGAGATGGCATGTGGAGTCATGTGGGCCGGGAATCGAACCGCCAACCCTACGATTGGCAGCCGAACCGCTCTAACACCTGAGCCACAGCCGCCCCATAATATGGCCAATCCAAGGGTACTTGAACTCTCGGAAACAACATGCCACTTACAGTGTAATTTCGTTGGCTAGTTATGCCTACAACCCCTTTCAAAACCAGAAGAATTTATGAATTTGTATTTTTCTAGATTTGCACATCACTGGCAAAGTTCATACTTATACTACAGAAAGCTGCCTAAGTTAAAAGCAGAGTTTTTAAAGTTTTAGCTATGTGTTGTACAGCAGCAGTGATCACTGCAGAAAATAGACATTTGTATTTGATGACTTACTGAAAATGACTTACTGACATTTTTACAGTGTCCTTGTTACACATATTGCATGTATTGACTATAGTAATAACAGTCAATCATGTATAATTACAAGCAAATAACCCTAAACCAAACCTTACTCTAAACATAAAGTACATGTTGTTAATTAGTAATAATCAGTTATTACTTGTGTAATTACATTGTAATAAGGACACTAAAACAAAGTACAACCCAGAAATCCTATGTCTCTTTGTGATTCTTTTGAAAATCTTTTAAACTGTGGTATTATGGTAACAAAATAATAATTCCTGAGAGTGAGAGCTTTCATTTGTTCATATAGGTGCTATGTGAATGACTTTTATTATTACCTATAGGGGGCGCTAATTTTTTGAGGCCTTGTTTTGTTATTTTAAGTATATAAATGCAGAAGTCTTCTCTTTTCTGCCAGGTTGAAGCTAACAGATCTCCTGAATTGAATCTAAAGGCTCATTTGTGCATATAGAGCATCTATGAAACTTAAACTGCAAGCAAACAATAAAATACAATTTATAGCTTTTAATTCAGTAATTATTATTGTTGCAAGTTGAATTGCATGTTTTTATTGCCCTGTTCCTTTTGATATCCATCACTGTAATGTGAGCCCGTAAACTGCTTTACTACATGGGTTTATAAGGATTTTACACACTAGTAGACACCCTGACAAAGTGTAATAACATGCCGTCCACTGGGATGGAACCGATAACAAGGTTTATCAGGACACAGACTCTTGTAATCCCTCTCAGACAAGCTCTGACGGGGCTATCGCAAACACCTGCCTTGTTCATCTCCCCTTCTCTTTTGATTCAAACACATTCACACTCCTTAAAATACAAAGCCTTATATCCAAACCTTAGTCAAAGAGTGCAATAAAGATCACAAACGTATCTACTCTCGTCTCTCTCACACAGATTTGTGTTTGACTGGTGTGAAATCAGCAGATCATTTTTCAAGCTTAGCGGGAATCGGTTGATGCAGCACGATACCCCTCGAATGTGAAACCTTAAAAAGAGCTTGTAAATCCAGAGGAAATGTCAAGCTTGATAAAACACATTCTCTTTGATCTTTAAAGAAGCCGAGCCGGCGAAACTAGGCCTGTTATGGGACTAAATGATTAAAACGCTGATGTGTGGTAGTATTTACCATGTTGATTAATATTCACAGGAAGATTTTCCATTTTAGCTGAGCATTTGTGAAGATTCAAGATGCTAGCAGAACAGCAGGACATTTTAATAAGAGAAGAATCATCCAATCACTAATTGCAAAATTCCTTACATATTACATGTGTTAAATGCATGTTGAAGAATCAAAATAGTTGATTTGAGGTCATTATATTCTTGTGTTCTCCCAAAAGTTGGATTAAATTCACTGAATGTATTTATGTGATGTGTATTTATCTTCTCAGAAAACAGACCAAAAATCTTGATGACATCATCTTCTGTTCAGGGGCGATACAAATTTTGATCAATTAAAATGCTCTCTAGAATGAGAAATACCACCTCCAACCATAAATGGGGTGATTTTTCTCAAAACCTGTTAAGATAATTTCCTGGCCATATTTAATCCCTAATACAAAAAATCTGAAATTATATTGTGCATAAAGAAAATGAAGACTACGTTTAGGACTATTAAGATGTTTTTGCATTGTGACATTATTAAAATATTAAAATGTGTTTAATTGTCCTGAAAATAATATGATAGAATAAAACTTTTAACTTTATTAACATTTTGCATATGTAGATAATCTTTTAAGTTTTTATATTAAATTTAAAGGCATAGTTCACCCAAAAATGAAAATTCTCTCATCATTTACTCACCCTCATGCCATCCCAGATGTGCGTGACTTACTTTCTAAATCACAACACAAAGATTTTTAGAAAAATATCTCAGGTATCTGTAGGTCCATACAATGTAAGTGAATGGTGACCAGACCTTTCGAGGTCCATAAAGCACATAAAGGCAGTATAAAATTAATCCATAATTTTATAATTTTATTAATCCATGTCTTCAGAAGTGATATAATAGGTGTGGGTGAGAAACAGATCAATATTTATGTCCTGTGTGCTTTTTGGAGCTTCAAAGTTCAAAGTTCACCATTCACTTGCATTGTAAGGACCAACAGAGCTGAAATGTTCTTCTGAAAATCTTCATTCGTGTTCTGCAGAAGAAAGAATGTCATACACATCTGGGATGGCATGAGGGTGAGTAAATGATGAGAGAATTTCCATTTTTGGGTGAACTATCTCTTTAATAAAGTATAATAGGACTAGAATAAACCAGGGAATTTTTCTTAATTTTCTTATTTGTCTCTAATGCCTAAATGCTTGTTCTTTTATTTCCTTTTCAGATAATCAATTGGTTGACAAGGAAGTTGCTGTAAATGTAGACATTTTAAAAGTTTCTTCATTGCTTTTATATTTTATTTTGAGTGGTTTTGTTGGGCTGTGACATAGGACAAGCCCTCTGAGATGTCCCACCTCAAAATCCTCTTGAAATAGGAAATGTGTTAAAACAGGATAAAAAACTGCTAGTCAAACCTTTATTTAGTGGCCTTTAACATTCTCAAACGAGAGACCTACCGCAGTACGCCCTTACTTTTTATGCACTGAACTATGCTGTAAATAAAATATATTGCCTGCTTTATGCATATTATAGAAGCCTTTGGCATAACACCTTAGTCAAATGAGATACTGTTCATCCCTATCAGATGGAAATGCTGGATGTAAAGATGTAAACTGAGCTATATATTCCTCTGACTCAAGAGAGAAGTGCACCATATAGAATGTTGTTGATGTGGAATGGCAATGATTCTGGTAAACAACTCAGTTTCTCTCTCTAAAGAATCTGTCCCTCATGGCTGGAGTTCAGCTCATCACGACAATGATCACTATATGCCTACAGAGTATACTTAAAGTCAATATGAAATGGCAATCACAACACATTTTATATGATATCTGATGGTGGTGGCGTAGTGGGTTAAAGCACATAACTGGTAATCAGAATGTTGCTGGTCCGATCCCCACAGCCACCACCATTGTGTCCTTGAGCAAGACACTTAACTCCAGGTTGCTTCGGGGGGATTGTAAGTGAAACTTGGTATATTCAATGAGCAGTACAAAGGATGTGAGTTTGCTCAAATGAATGCCCAAATAGCTACAGAATTCGTCTATTGGTTTACGTTATCCAATAGCATTTGCTGCCTTATAAACAGGGGAAAGGATTTACAAAGGAAGAGCAAATTATTACATTTTGATTAAAGATTAACGACAGACAGAGGTGAATAAGAGAGGTGTATAATGTCTTCTTCACTAGCAACACTTTCAATTTGTGCTGCTAGTGGTGCTGAAGTTATACACTGACATAACAGTAAAGTCAACAGTGGAATTTAGAAAAAAACTGAAAGACTGGTTCATGAGGACACACAAATATTTCTATTTCATCTTTTTATATAATTAAAAAAAGATCACTTCAAGAGATTGTTGAGGGGTTCGCGTGACTAAATTCCTCTGTTGAGAGCTGGCATTTATGTCCTTGCAGTGACCATGGGAATGAGAAAAAAAAAATCAATGTAAGAAAATATGAAACAAATGTAGTGACAATCTTCACCTCTCCATCCACTTCACTCCACAAGATTTTCTTGATGTTTAATTGCTAATTTTTATAACAAAATGCATTTTGTTTGTACATTCTGTAAACCATAATGCTCAAAATAATTAATTGAATAGGAAAAAAAAATTAATAATACAAATGAATTCAAATAAATTAACCTGGATGGGTTTTTAGAACGTTGAATAGAGGAGATTGAGCTTAGGTTGAGGACAGGTACAATTGTACCAATCCAAAAAGTTGAGTGCTATTGAAATGTATGAGTTAGCTTGCTCAGTATTTCAAGTTCAGAGCGATTATCATGCATGTGTAAAAATGAATGTAACTGATTGCCTCAATTATTTTGAGTCCTGCTAAAGTATTAGGGTTTATTGTGTGCAAAAAAAAAAAAAAAAAAAGATGTCAAAGTTAGGAGTTCTACTTGAAAATATGTTCTTTATGGAAAGATGTTGAAACTGTGGAACTGTTATGTGTACAGTGTCATATCCGCAGGGGAGTCCTGAGGCTGACGGACACGTCGCTGTCCATGGTGCTGACCCAGTGAGAGCCAAATGCTGCCGACAATGATTATAAGGGTGAGATATGGAAACTGAGTATATGTACTGCTCCTAATCTTAACACTAACCTACAGCCAAACACAAACCTAAACATTTCAGTGTTGAAATGATTTCTCCAATCCCAGCTTAAAGTGCAGAGATAACTATACTGTAAGTGAGCAGTTCATACTGTAAGTTGACTCCCTGAAGAGTGTATAGCCTGTGGCTCTGACATTTTGTAAATATTGCTCTGTTCGAGCAAATAATAATAATAATAATGCATTTTATTTATAGGCGCCTTTCTCAACACTCAAGGTCACCTTACAAAATCAACAATAAAACACTCAATCCAATTAACATTGAATCAGCAAAAGCATGCAATATAATAACATAAAATACTGTTTAAAAAACAGAGAGAAAGGATGGGATCCTTACAGTGAAACGCATTTAAAAGTTAAAGAGAATATGCATGTCTAAAAAGATAAGTTTTTAAGTGAATTTTAAAAGTAGTTATGGACGTGGAGTGTTGAATGTGGTGGGGCAGAGAGTTCCAGAGATATGGGGCTGAATGACTGAAAGCTCTATATCCCATGGTAACCAGACGAGCCTGTGGAAGGATGAGCTGAATGGAAGAAGAGGACCCGAGAGAACGAGTGGGTATCTTGATATGAAGGAGCTCAGTGAGATACTTAGGTGCAAGATTATTGATAGCTTTAAATGTAAGGAGAAGAATTTTATAAATTATGCAATATTTGAAGGGCAGCCAGTGAAGTTGAGCAGTCTGACACATTAACTTATGGCTCTAATGGTATGAGTTTGAGATGGGACTACCTGTTTGGTTGAACAATAGATGACGGGGGATGTGTTTCTGGTAAACTTTTATTTTTTTGCAATTCCATATGTGCTGATAGGGGTTGCACATCTTTTAAATCCAAGCAGAACTACAAAATGGAAAACTTCAAACATTGAATATTGAGCAGATATTGTATAAAACAGCTATTTACTTTCTGCAGTCTTGTATTGGGATTCAAGCTGTCTAAATATTAGAAGGTATCCATCCTTTATAAACCCATATCAGTCAACCACTACTTTTTATGTTACTCAAAGCACCACAGACTCCCATGCCTAAAAGGTACACTAAAAGTTTGGTTAAAGTTTAGGGATGCATAAAAGTTTGGTACACTTTTCTGCTTATCGCGGCCCCTTTGGAATATAATGGCGCCATTTTGCTGACCTCTTTAGCTAGTCGTGGCTCGTTTGGCATAACGCGGTGGCCTGTTTGGCCCCGTTTCACGGCCAGTACACAGGGAAAGTCCCCGTTCTCCCTATGGCCAGTCTACCCCTGATATGAATTTTCAAAGTGCCGTTTCTCAATTTAACAGCTGACAGAAGTGACATTTCAAGCACACGTGATGTGTTGCCGCTAGCTTTAGCGCATTAGCTAACCTCAGTTAAACTCTTGTATATTAAACAACGTACATATTCACACAGCTTGGGGTGATGGTTACGCATTCAACTCACATTTGTAAGGTGCCGTATCTGCTGAAATTTCACTAGCTGCTACATACTTCATTATTTAGAACTGTTTTGTCAGACAAGTAGTGCACACTCTGTTTTGACAGTTGAAAAAAGTTGAAAAAGTGCACTACTTCCACTACAAAATAGCGTAGATGCACCAAGTATCTCACACCTTTGTGCAACTGTTAAAAGTGATGGTGGCGTAGTGGGCTAAAGCACATAACTGTTAATCAGAAGGTTGCTGGTTTGATCCCCACAGCCACCACCATTGTGTCCTTGAGCAAGACACTTAACTCCAGGTTGCTCCGGGGGGATTGTCCCTGTAATAAGTGCACTGTAAGTCGCTTTGGATAAAAGCGTCTGCCAAATGCATAAATGTAATGTAAATGTAACTCAATGGATTAAATGTCTGGGGTATTGTACATGTAATTAGATGTGTTGACTACACGATTGATTTCTTTATATACAGTAACTTTGTCACGACCATCGAGGACCTGATGGTGTGTTCGGAAAAACACTCCAGCTCCAGTTTGGTAAGCATCTGAGTTTGTAAGCAACTGAATATACGAAAATGTCCTGGCCTTATTTGACATGCGTTGAAACATGCACTTTCTACATATATGCACGATTGTTTTATGGTTAGAAGTATTTTTATCTGAAATTACATCCTGGTGGTGTGATGATAATTTAATGTTCAGATACGGTAATTAAAGTGCCGTTTAGATCAAACGAGTTCTTGCGGTAAAAACCAAGAAGCAGTGCAACGTAGGACATATAATAGAATGCAGGTGTTCTGAGATATTTTAACAGTTAAACTTCTTTTTTTTTACTTTACACGGGATCTAAAAAACACGTTGCTCCTGCGCGAGATGCGGAAAACACAGCGAGATGCAGGACAACGGTCAAAGATGCGCGTTTTTACGTAGTGAAACAATTGAAAAACAGCAGACGGACACAAAACCGCTTTCGCCGAGACCTTATTCACCACAGCGCCATCTTTGATTTTTCATGGGAATGGTAACGAAGCTGTAAGGAAAAAATGTCCAGTCTCTTGAATGGTTTGTACAGTTGTTTAAAGTGTTTTTTTTTGGATTGTAACGCTGATGAACTTTTTCAAGAAATTTCAATTACACAAAAAACTCCAGACAACGTGAGTTGTTGAAAAATTAGATATGATCTAGGAGCTTTTTGATAGCATTATACAGTGCATGCCACTGACAAGATGATGAGTCTAGCCCTCACAGCCTCGTTTTCATTCATGTCAAAAAACAAAGATGGTACTATTGTGAATAAGGTATATGCCCTCTAAGAGTGTATTTTCTGAATTTGTATTACAAATAAAATATATATATGCTACACATTCATCTGAACGTGTAAAACAACGGATGGGATTGCTTGGTTTGCGCTGGAAAATTGTACAGCTGCAACTTTAAGACAGAGGCGAGCTCCCCCTGTTTTCTTGAGTAATGGTCTCTACCGACCGCCGCTGCATCTCGCCGCTGAGTCCTTTTAACGTGCCATCTTATTACTAATGGGCATATCTGGAAATCAAAATGTCATCGATGTACGGGACAGTATCGCGTTTCTGAGGATGCTAGCGGTGGATATTCACGCGTGTTTCACCGGACCAGTGCTGTTTTTAGCCAGTGCTTCCTTATAGTGAGTCGGATGATTGGAGCAGCTGTGCGCTCGCGCTTAGACTGCTGCAGCTGTCATTGATCTATAGAACAGTGAACAGTGAGTATACGACAGCATGCACTATCATTTGCAACAGTCATGCATTGTGTCAGACGTGTGTGTAATTTCAGTATTGTTTGAGCAGCATGGTCAAGGTGATTTAGAAAAGCCGCCCCTTTAGAGCAAGGAAACTTCCAACAGATGTGAGAGGTATAGTAACAGAGATCAATGAAAGAGTGCATCAGTGAATAAGTGAAAAAGTGAATGCATGCTTATTCTGTTGAATGCACGGTCATCTTTCAAATATGTCAAACGGGGAAAAGGTGCATAGATCAATGAGAGAGAGAGAGAGAGAGAGAGAGAGAGAGAGGGGGCATGATGTAATGCGCTTGAGACAATGGTCTTGGATTCTCCAATTAGAGTCACAGCAGCGGAAAAGGCCGTTTGGAAAGCGATGAGATCACTATAACGTGTCGGCCGGGAATGTGTAGCGGGAATGTCACGGGAATTGCTCCTGTACGTCCCACTCGCCTGTGGTCCACCTTATTCACATGTGCGGTCTGTATGAGTGAACATACTGAGATACTTTCACATACTACACGCACACATCTGAATGGAGGTTAATACGAACAAAAATCTGGGTTACAAGCACTTACAATGGAAGCGAATGTGGCCAATCCGTAAACGTTAAAGCTGATGTAACTTTTTCAGAGTTAAAATACTTTCTTCTATCCATCTTATTATGTAGAGACAACAATAAGTAATCCATTCATAGGCTCATTTGCTTGAAAACTGTAAACGCTTCTCTGTGGCGCTATAAAAATCGGTGTTTGTTTTGAGCGACCCGCTTAGACCCGCCCCAACAGTGTTACTCAACCAGTGACGTGAGTTGGGGGCGGGGCCATCTGACTGTTTGAACAGCTGCAGACGAGGGCGTATTCAGAAATCTGTTTTGAAAACTAATTTTTGCAATTCTTTTCAATGTCACTAGTGTCGCAGCTTTATAATACTCACCATTTCAAAAGACATAAACAATATGTGTGTTAACATGATTGTAGTGTGATACAATTGCTTACTAACATTTTCTGTGAGTTCTTTCTAACTTTTCAGCTTTGTTGCCAAGACGCCAATAAAAACAATGATTTAAACAACTTTGCAGCTCAAATAATACACAACTTTTCGCAGAAAAATGTATTAAAAGCTTCACATGCTGAAGTTCTTTTTAACCTGACACAGCGTCTAAATAACATGGCGCTCCTACATGGAATATTTAGTAAAATATGTGTTCATTTAAATTAGGGCAGTCAATTGAATTAATAAATTTTCAAATTAATTGGAGACGTGCCGATCACAATCACATAAATCAATATTTGTCCCTAAATAAAGAGAATTCAATATAACGAAAATTGTACGTAATAATTTAATTACAAATATTAAATATATAATATAATAATTCAGATTTAAATATATTGCATTATTTTGGCAGAGGATTAAAGCATTGTTTAAACAATACTGATAGTGTCTTTAGAAGTCAGTATACATGTATTGTTTTATTCCAAAATCATTGAACAAGTTTACCGTCGACAGCAATCCATTTTGCAATTGTGCTCGTTGGTCTGTCCTGTGCCCACGGGACATGTCTTGCGTTCCATCTAAGCTATTTTTAATTGTTGGTTGATGTACATGTGTGTCAGAATGAGGCTTTTGGAGCATCTCACTGGCATTCAGCATCCTGAACTGTGTTTTTTAGTAAAAACACGAAGTTTCATGTACTTCAAAGAAAATACATACTTTTATTTATTTGATTGTAGGCCTGGGATCGATGCCTATTTCACGCAACGAAAATCAGATGATTTTCCTGATGATTATAGATATGTATCAAGATTTATTTTTTTTTCAGATATAAATAGGGCTATCAAAATAGTCTTTTCAAACATATTTCTAAATGCAACTTTGGTAAGGTCTGAGCGGCATGGTAAATGACATGCACATGTTTGATGGACAGTGCGTTTTAAAATTCAAAACAATTATTTTCTGTGAAGGTATGTACTGTATGCCCACACTGCAGGCTCGCCAGCTTTTGAGGCTGCTCAAAAAACTGCAGCGCTGCAAAAATCAATTCGCATTGATTTCCTAAAAAATCATCCCAAATCATTATCAAAGGACAATGATTATTTACTCTAGCCATCAGTGATGATATATTGTGTATATGCATCTTTTATATAGCCTACAGAATGTATTTTCAGTTTCTTATATGACTTTTTGTGGTTTCTCCACAGAGAAATTGCATAATAATTTCTAATAATTCAGTTCGCAAAGTTCAACCAGTTTCATACACTAACCTGCAAATTCATCAACGTCACTTTCATTCTTGAAGAAGTACAAAAACCTTTGTAACTTTTGTGTGTAAGCGTCCTGTACAGGGAGCTCTAAAAATATCCGTCCTGTGTTTTGATGCCTACACCTTGCAACATGTTTCAGTAAATTTTATATCACCCCCTTGTGGTCTCCCAATGCTATTACGCCTCACATTCAGCAGAAGCTCAACTGGGTGAATTGGAAAGCATCAAATTAGGGTTCTAATATAAATGTTGGCAAATATACATATGCCGATGCCTCAAATATACATTATATTGATAAAATAACATGCCAATCAATAATAGATGTTTTATGACATGCCTATTTAATTGTGTTTTTTTTAATAATAATTTATGTAATAATCTCACTAAATTAACTCATTGACAGTCCTAATTTAATTTATACATCATACTACTTATGTACTATTATTAATTTGAAATAATGACATTGGCATTATTTTGAACATTGGCTACTATGTTCTCTTAATATCAGCCTCAACCAAGTGAAATGTCATAGCTTAACTTGTATTTAACCAGGAATATTCCTTATATTTCAAAGCCAGAGAAACATTCCATATAAGACCAGGCATGCACCATTTACATCATGAATAGTCCTTTGTTACAATTGGATCTAGCAATCACATGCAATACATTTAATGTGGAATCCATGACTGGGTCAAGCTAAATGAGACTTGTTGCTGCCACACTGGTGTTCTAAGTTGCCTCTAATGGTCCATACCACTGGAGCAGGACTGAATATAGGATGCCCTCTGTGCCCATCTGACCCTGTTGGTATTGTGTCTATGGTCTGGCTCAGCACTGTTCTTTGTATTTTGCCATTCATACAGCTATTGATGGTTTATATGAACTTGCTGGGTGAGTGTGGGGAAAAACATATTTTCAGACCTCTGAAAGCCTAGGTTATTCTTCATCTTTCTGCGTGTCATTACTTCTGGCGCACGGTTGGTCGTTCTAGCAGTTCAAAGGATTAGATTTTGACGACAAGTCCATACATACATGTTCATCTCATGCCACTACGACTGCTTTTTTATGCTCTTTATGTATTAATATCAATGCTTTTTAGTACAGTCAACTTCACGCACTTGCAAAGAGGATGTGTAATGATTTGTACAGTGCGTATGTTTTATTCGCTATTATTCTTGATCTATCTTGTAACAGTACAAATCATTCCATTGAACCCTCTCGCTCTTTCTCTCCCTCCCTCCCATTGCCATTCATTCATTCATTCATTCATTCATACAGTCAGACAGACAGACAGACAGTGTGTGTAATATGATCCCTCTTGTACACGTCATTGGGGCTTTTACTCTGGGAACTGCCTTGTGCTCCACATTGAAATATGGGTAAAAAATACAGTGTACAGCACTCAGTTCCACCAAGTGTTTTATCACGGGTTTGTGCCCTTCTGCCTTAAATTTCATTGCATTAATGTCATGCCAAATAACTTCCAAATATGCTGTGCCCTTGCAAATGTTAAGATTTGGGCTGCCATGTGCTATTAGTCAATCCAACACACTCTCACGGCGAAATCGGCAGGATTCGTACGACTTTTCTAATTCGTGTGATATCGTGCGAATGCACTCATGAGTTTCACTACAGCCAATGATGTCATTGGCATCATTTACATCTAATACGTGACAATTACTTGCTTCTGCCACACACAACAGATTCCTATCATGTTTACACACTCTATTGAATGGTTAAGTTTAGATAATGAGTTTGAGTACGGGCTTAATATTAATAAGTATGTCCTTAACGCCTCATACGTGGAACTCGTGCTTCTGCATTAGACATATGTGAATTTGCACGTGATGAAATCGTACGAGTTTATGCAAACAACATCGTGTGAGACCATCAGAAATAGCCAACTTGTAAATTATGTCCGACTTTTCATGAGATCGGGTTGGTCAATCTTTTTATTCTTTTGTCCACAGACAGATCCACCACCCCTACTTGCAAGGATTTAGAATTGGTCATCATTGGAATAATTGATGCAGTTCACTCATTAACCAGTCAGAAGGCTTTAATGAACTAAGTATATTATGTCACTCATTTTGATGGCAGGTTTTATGTAAGGTGTCCAAATTTGTAACCATATTTTTATAAAATCCATTATAACCAGTCCCAAATGGATATAACCATATTTCTTCTGCATTACCACCAGAATGGGGCTTTATTTCTCTTGGATGTTCCCCTACATCAAGGCTGTGAGTCCCTGGAGTCATGTAAAAAACTGAATACTCGCTGTCCTTTTTGGATCAGCTCAAATAAATCAGTTGTTTCTCCAATGAAAGGAGGGATTTCAGTGTTCTTTACGTTCATTGAATACCAATATGCATCTCGAAAGGAGATCTCCCCTGTGCTGAGCTCTGGATCATTCCACAGTTAAAGTATTGATGCCTTGCCAAGCCCAGTGCTGATGTCTGAAGTAAGGGCTGTTTGGCTTAATGAAATATAGATGTGAGTCTCACTTAAGCAGCTGTAATGGCTTTTTCTTTTGCCTTCCGCTGCGTCATTTTTTATTTCCTTTCCACTAACTATAGATCAAAAAAATCGAGGAGCAGTTGGTGATTAATTTCAAATTCATTCATAATTTGTCCATATAATTTCTTTGTAAAAAAAATTGGAACACTAGGGTTGGGAACCAAAAACCATTTTCTGGAACTGTTCCATTTTTAAGAAATACCAGAACTGCATGATTTTCATTGCGTTCAGTTCTGGTAGCTTCAAAAGTGCAATCTTTTACCGGTAGGGATGAAACACCATTGGTTGTCTGATCCTTTTTCAGATTAACTTTTTTATTGGATGATTCTTAAACATGACACATAACTAAGCAAAATATACACACACAGAGTCAACCATTATCCCAACTAAATCCCATTATTTCCCTTTGCCACCTGATTCTTGAACAAATGACTCTTATGAACCAGTTCTGCTTAGTGAGTCATAAACATACAACTGGACCAGTGTAGTCTGATTCCTAAATTCTTTAATGAATGACTCCTATGAACCAGCTGTTAAGTAAATGTAAGAAATACAGCGGATCAGTGTAAAATGATTCCTGAATTCCTGAACAAATGACTCTTATGAGCCAGTTCTTTTTATTTCATAAAAAACATACAGCGGACCAGTATAGTCCAATTCTTGAATTCCTAAATGAGTGACTCTTATGAGCAAGTTCTTTTTAGTGAATTATAAACATACAGCCAGACCAATGTAGTCCAATTCCTGAATTCTTAACAAATGAGTCTTATGAGCCGGTTCTTCTTAGCAAGTCAAAACGTCCAGTCGAACCAGTGTAGACTGATTCCAGAACAATTTACACTTATCATTTTGTTCTTCATAGTGAATTAAAATACGCTGTAAACTGTTGTATTTTGTATTTGAGGCTTTTGAGCCTTATTCTTCTGTAATGGGAGTTACTGACTGGTTGTTCATATCACAACATGTAGTTTAAGATACATAATGTGTTTTGTTGCAATCAGTGGTGTTTTATTAAATAAATGATTGAAGTATGTTACCACAATCCTGTGTTTGCCCAGTTTGTGGTGTCAATGTATAATAGGGACGTAATAGGCAGTGTGTATGCTGTGTGGCACATCCAGGCTGCTGTGAGAGTCAGTGCTGAGTGCTGCAGCAGATGTTTGCCTCTTACGTCACTCTCAGAGGGTGACTGAATGTGTAAATTTTGTGTAAAAACAAATTTAGCAGCCTTTCTTCCATTGCAGTTGTGATGTGTGCTTGTACGTGTATGGAATATCTGTGGTCTGTCTGTGTGTGTGTGTGTGTGTGTGTGTGTGTGTGTGTGAACGCTTGTGCAGTGATTAAGAGGGAAACCCAGACTCTGTCCCACTTGAATAATTTATTGATTGGCATATGGCATTAAGACGATGCTACTATACCAGTTCCTTTGTTCCTCTTCTCACTCCTGTCTCTCCATTCACGATTCCTCGATTCCCCAGATATTCCTCTTTTTCCACTTTATTTTCCTTACCAGCAAGCTCTAAGGGTCAATGGTAAGGATTGCTGGTGATTGTTATGTATTGATCAACTATCAATATCCTAATAACTGTACTTTGAGAAGAGTGACCATGTAGGTTGAGGCAGTACTATACTGTTGAGAAGATACATTCAGATTTTAGAAATGTAAATCTCGTAATTTCTTAAAGAAATAGACAACCAAAATTGAAAATTATGAAATGATTTACTAATTCCAAACCCGTATGACTTTTTGTTCTGCGGAACACAAAAGATCAAGACTTACATTTTGTTTTGTGATTGCATCACTTCGAAGGTTTGGAATGTAGTGCGCACTAAAAACCTGAATAAGTTGAATTGAATTAATTGATTGAGTAAACTTGTTCAATCAATTGAACTGAGTAATGGCATCTCCAAAACAATGTAATTAAGTTCAATTCATTTGGTGTTCATATAGAATAAACTTAACTATTTAAGTTAAGATAACTAGATGCAAGATGACTAAACTCGGATTTGCTATTTAAATGTTGTATCTACTTACTATTTAAGTATTAAACAACTATTTAAAAAATAAAAATCATAAATAATACTACAAAAGTGCTAAAACCTTGATGAAATTTAAATGCCTCCACAAGTTTCCTTTGACAAACATTAGGGTTTGCAGTACACGAGTCGTATCGATTACTGGTCCTACTTTATTTTAGGTGTATTTTAGCTGCTATGTACTAACATAAAAATACATGCAATACCATGTATTTATTATTTAACCTCAAGTGTTGGGTAACATTACTTTTAAAAGTAATTAGAATATTGCATTACTCCTTAAAGTTAATTAAAAGGTTTTTTTTTTTTTTTGGAAAGTAAAGTGTTACTTTTGCATTACTTTTTTCTCACAGCCACTTTCTCTTCTGCTATGCTATGCATTCCATACAAATAAGCCATGCATTGCATACACAAAACATTACAGGACATGTTAGTTACTGTACAACACATGTCAAAACAACATAGTAACAAACAGATATTTAGAAGTATAGGGTTTAGGGTAAGGGTTGGGTTAGGGTTAGTTAGGGGTAATAAAATGCAACATCACTTTTGTACATAAGTACATTGTATCAAATACTTATGTAAATAGTAGTTAAAGACACCTAAAATAAAGTGTATCCTGTTTTTACAGTGGTTTTATGGTGATTATTTTTTTTGTTTTTGTAATTTTTCAAGCTTGTCATTATTCTCTTTAATTATGTGGTGCATATATGTGTATATATATGTGTGTATGTATATACAGTACTGTGCAAAAATCTTAGGCACATAAGATGTTTCATAAAAGCATTTGTCTTAAGATGGTTACTTTATATCTTCAGCTTAAGTGTTTCAGTAGGAAATATAAATGTTAGACTCACAAACATTTATTTAGCAAATAGAATAGATTAGAATAGAAGAACAGGGAGCCCTGCAACAGATGTCATGGTCCCCACAAAGCCCCCCACTGGACATTATGTAAGTCTGAGATTACATAAAGTGACAGAATCAACTGAGACAGCCGAAATAGACTGAAGAACTGTGGAGAATTCTCCAAGAAGCTTGGAACATTTTATCTGCCAACAACCAAGAAAACCTTGTGTCCAGGTGTCCCTAGGAGAATTGGTGCTGCTTTAAATGCAAAGGTGGCCACACCAAATATTGATTCAGCTTTTTATGTAAACTGGATTTGAATGCAAATTATTTATTTCATTATTTTTGAATACATCTTGTGCCTTTTGCACAGTACTGTGTGTGTGTGTGTGTGTGTGTGTGTAATATATATATATATATATTACAAAAACAGTTGTAACCAAAAATGTTGGCACCATTGGTAAATATAAGCAAAGAAGGCTGTGCAACTCTGCATTGTTTATACTTTTTATCTTTCATTTAAAAAAAGAAATCACAAAAATCTAACCTTCAATTGAAGTAAAACAATTGAAACAGGGGAGATATCTCATTATTACATTTTTGTTTTTTCTCAAACGCGTTGGTCATAATTATTGGCACCCTTTTATTCAACAGTTTTTGCAACCTCCCTTTGCCAAGATAACAGCTCTGAGTAACTTCTCAGCTTCTCTTGTAATGCCTTCTGAGTTTGGAGAACACCTGGCAAGGGATCTGAGACCATTCCTCCATACAATATCTCTCCAGATCCTTTCAATTCAGAGGTCCATGTTGGTGGACTCTCCTCTTCAGTTCACCCCACAGGTTTGTTTTATGGGGTTCAGGTCAGGGGACTGGGATGGCCATGACAGGACCTTGATTTTGTGGCAAGTGAACAATCTTTGATGTGTTGATTTTGATGTGTGTTTTGGATCATTGTCCTGCTGGAAGATCCATCCAGGGCCCATTGTAAGCTTTCTGCCAGAGGCAGCCAGGTTTTTATTTTTTATCTGTTGGTATTTGATAGAGTCTGTGATGCCATGTATCTGAACAAGATGTCCAGCACCTCAGGCAGAAAAATAGTCCCACAACATTAAAGATCTAGCATCACATTTAACCGTGGGCATTGGGTACTACTTCATATCTGTGTGCGCCAATCCCATCTCTGGTGTTTGCTGTCAAAAATCTCTTTTTTTTGTTTCATCTGACCATAGAACCACATTTGTGTTCCAGTAATGTCCGGCAAACTGAAGATGCTTGAGTTTGTTGTTGGATGAGAGCAGATGCTTTTTTTCTTGAAACTCCCAAACAACTTGTGATGTCTAATATTTTTTTTTAGACTTTCTGACCACAACCGTAAGAGCCAACTAATTTCTGCAATCTCCAGCTATGATCCTTGGAGATTCTTTGGCCACTTGAACCATCCTCCTCACTGTGCGTGGAGACAATATAGACACACGTCCTTTTCCAGGATGATTCTTCAGATCTCCAGTTGATTGGAAATTGTTAATTATTGCCCTGATGGTGAAATTGGCATTTTTAATGCTTTGACTATTTTCTTATTGCCACTTCCCATTTTGAAGCTCAACAACTTTTTGCCGCACATCAGAACTATATTCTTTAGTCTAACCTACTGTGATTGATAATTAAGGGAATTTGGCCTTTGTGTTACCTCATATTTATACCCATGTGAAATAGGAAGTCATGGCTGAACAGTTTACCCAGGTGCGCTAAAACATTTAAAATATGAATGGGAATATACTTCAGATATATTTTACTCATAAGAATTTCTAGGGGTGCCAATAATTGTGGCCAACGTGTTTTGGAGAAAAATATTTATTTAATAATGAGATATTTCCCTTTTTTCAATTGTTTTACTTCAATTAAGGGTTAGATTTGAGCATTTCTTGAATGAAAGATCAAAAGGATAAACAATGCAGATTTTTTTCACAGTCCTCTTTGCTCATAGTTACCAAGAGTGCAATTTGTTTTGGCCAAAACTATATATACAGCTCCAGCTCTAAGAGACCACTGCAAAATCATCAGTTTCTCTGGTTTACTATTTATAGGTATAAGAGTACAATGAACATTTTTGTTTTATTCTATCAAGTACTGACAACATTTCTCACAAAGTCCAAATAAAAATATTGTAATTTTGAGCATTTATTGCCAGAAAATAACAATTGGGCAAAATAATAAAAAAAGATGCAGTGTTTTCTGACCTCATGTTCATAAACAACACAATACTAATTTGGTGGAATAACACTGATTTTCAATAATAGCCTTAGTGATTCTTGGCATGATCTCCACCAGTCTTCACATTGCTGTTGGGTGACTTTATGCCACTCCTGGTGCAAAAATTCAAGCAGCTCCGCTTTGTTTGATGGCTTGTGACCATCCATCTTCTTCTTGATCACATTCCAGAGGTTTTCAATGGTCACAGTGGGTGCGAGACACTGTGGCTTTTAGGCCTCTCCAGGTCTCTGTCTAACCATTAGATGACCAGGTGGAGGATCAGTGATGAGATGAGATGTGTGTGTGTGTGTGTGTGTGTGTGTGTGTGTGTGTGTGTGTGTGTGTGTGTGTGTGTGTGTGTGTGTATATATATATATATATATATATATATATATATATATATATATATATATATATATATATATATATATATATATATATATATCATGCATATATTTTAATGTCATAAGTCATATGGGTATTGTACAACATGAGTAAATGCAAGTTAATAAAAATAAGATGGAATTTTCAGTTCCATTTATTGCCCTAAACTCATGCCATTGGTTGATCCAAAAGTCAGGTTGCTCAAACAACAGAGCTATAATTATAGCTGTCTCTACGTACTGCACTGGGAAAGCAGAAAATATACAGATAACAATTTTAAAAAAGCAAGATGTTCCTTTAAAATTAGTTACTGCAAATATCTATTATTTTGATGGCCATCTATTGTTTATGCAAAAATTGCGGTGTGGCATAACTCATGACTAACCTTTGGAAAAATAAGAATATGCTGCCTGCAAATAATAAACTACCATTATTTTTGTATTTTGCATGTGTTTTTTTTTTTTGTTTGTTTTTTGGAGTGCATTGCTGCAGTTCCCGTGAATTTCCTTGTGTTTGTACACTAGGCATACCATCCTCAGTATAGCGTAACAGACGAGCCACCTGAGATAAATTACACAAGTTGTGGTTTTGGTCTTGATGTGATTTCTACCAGGTCATGGTACTGTTGCTTTGCATTAGTCTGTATTAACACACACATACACAAAAACACACACTCTTACACTACAAGGTAACATAACACACACAACACATTTCGTCCTTGCAAGGAGATTCCTCCACCCGCATTGTATCATCCAGACATGGAGTTCTGTGGCCCCTTATATTTTAAAGCCTGTCTCCCCCACAGCAACCAGCCGCCACAATTCTGACAGCTTTGAGTCTGACAGAAGCAGACAGACATCAACATTATGTACATACAGTCTACATGCTGTCTACTCAAACTTGTTCTTGGCACTTAAATGCTTGTACAGATAGACACAAAAGGGGCTGACAGAAGATGGGCTGCATTTTAAAACGTTGTGTCAGGAAAGGATTTCAATTACGAAAAGAACGTCTCAAGATCCCCGCCTTCTGTCTCATTCTGTTGTGCTGCTTCCAGCTTTCATTTTGAACAGCCCCTGTTGAAAATTACTACTGCACATAAAACTACTATAAATAAATTCCCTCACAAAGGCCTGTAGTATGATCTACACATTCTGAAATGTGTCGGAACGTAACTTATAACACAACAAATGTACTGTATACATTGCATTCTCAGCGTTGCCACAAGGGGTGCTATAGCACTGTTGTGCTATGCGTCCCTGCAAAGGCAAAACAGTAAGTACACATTTTGTCATTGTTTTGGCTTTGTAGGGCACTATAGTCTTCCTTGAGGAACTGTTTCTCTTTTCAGGTCACCGTAATGGTGCACACAAGAATGAGAAAGAATGTACGCAATATGTCTGCATTTGCGTACTTGCATAAAGCATGTTTCTGTCAGATCAAAGCAGTCTGGCCATTCTCCGTTGACACCTCTCATCAACAAGGCGTTTCTGGATGTTCACTAGATGTTTTTTGTTGTTGGCACCATTTTGAGTAAACTTTAGAGACTGTTGTGTGTGAAAATCCCAGAAGATCAGCAGTTACAGAAATACTCAAACCAGCCTGTCTGGCACCAACAATCATGCCATGGTTAAATCACTCATATCACGTTTTTTCCCCATTCTAATGGTTGATATGAACATTAACTGAAGCTCCTGACCTGTATCTGTATTTTTTTTATGCATTGCACTGCTGCCACATGGTTGGTTGATTAGATAAAGCATGAATAAGTAGGTGTACAGGTGCGCCTAATAAAGTGCTCAGTGTGTGTATTCTCTGAATGTATTCTAAAGACTGTTGTCTTTCAGCAGGTAAAAATGATGTGTGAGGTGATGCCCACGATCAGTGAGGACACTGCGCTGAGCCAGCGTGGCTCCCAGAGCAGCACCTCTGACCCGGACTCACACTTTGAGCAGCTGATGGTGAACATGCTCGACGAGAGGGACCGTCTGCTGGACACCCTGAGAGAGACGCAAGAGAGCCTGGCCCTCGCCCAGCAACACCTGCAGGACGTCATCTATGACCGGGACTCACTGCAACGTCAGCTCAGCTCTGCACTGCCACAGGTACAACACACACCCACACACACACACACACACACACACACACATACAACTACACAAACAGTGAGCTGTTGAGAAGAGAACTCAGATAACCAGACTTTTGTCTAAAGTATCAGCATGAATTCTGGTCCACATTGCAACATAATGGGTTTAATAGTTTGGCTCATGTAGACATATATGGAGATGGAAAGTGCACTTCGATCTGCATCAAAATTATCATCTGATTTCAGCTCTGGAAGAGTCCGGTTTTGTTGGGTATCCAATTTAATCCAGTAAACCAAAAAAACAACCAATATCCCTATGATAACAACAAGAATACCTGATTGATCTTTGTCATGTATGAACAAGGTTTGAGAAGCCGCCAACCTTCCTGATTTTCACGAATTTATTTTTTTCTATCATTTTTCCGATTTGGGCAGATAATGGTATTAAATATTCTGACAGTTTCCTGTACTACAATTCAGCAGCGCAACAGTAACTGAATTAATCTGACTGAATTATCTGGCTCACTCGAAATAAACAAACCCCCCCAAAATAGAGAGTCTTTTACTGTGTTATGTGTACTTAAGGCTTGTGAGACTTGAATCAGTTACTAACTGGTCATATGACAACATGTGGTTGAAGATACACATTATGAGTTTAATTTAGTGCTGTCAGTCGTTTATTTGGTTTACAATCGTGATTAATCGCATAATATTTCATAGTTAATCGTGATTAATCACAGATTTGGTAAGTGCTGAAATTTTACTCTATATATAATTATTTTCCTGCCAAAATGCACATTGTTACAAAACAATATGTAACAATAATCCTTTATTAACATTTTCCATACAACAGAGACTGCAAAGTACTTGATTTCCTATCACGAGTCCCATCTGGGCTTGCTTTGTTCAAGAAATGACATTAAGAGCGTCCTTAACATTTGATCACTGACATAGTGTAATGACTCCAGGCAGACACATCGCAAAGGTTCTGCCTTTTTCTGACCAGTGAATATGCTGGTTTATGCTTTATTAATGGTACATTTGATAATTGGATTAAGAAAAATGAACTCGTTAAACTTTAAATTAATCGATTGATTTTACGTGTTAACTTTGACAGCTCTAGTTTCATTATAACTACTTGCTTACAATATAGCTTATTTGTCTCATGTCTATCAAATCCACTTGTAAAATACAATTTTAAAAAATGTCTGGTAAGATATCAGACTGGCTGGTAATTTTGTGGCTCATGGTCTTAAAGGTTACATTCGGACTTCGTCTATAGACATTAAAGCTACCAACAGCAGTCCATTTATTTACTGGACATTTAGGGGCTGAAGTCTGAGAACAAATGTTCAGGTATGCTCAAGAACATCTTGTATACTTATTGAGAGAGCTATTGTGTGTCTCAACCAAAACTCTTGAATGATTTGATGTCATGAACATTGCAAACTTTAGCAAATTTCAGCGACTTGATCTTCGTCAAGTGCTAATTGTCCCAGCCTGGAAATGTGTCAACATAATTTTATTTCCAGCAGACTATTATAAACCTGTAGATCTCGATTCTGACTGGACTGGACTGGAAATTGCGTAGGATCAAACCAATCAGGAACTGGAGATCTCAGTGAACTCTTGCCATTAGTTTGTCTACAAACGGTCCATTGGCGAAAGTTGGGACTTTAATTCCGATAAGGATATCTGAGAACCAGAGGTGTTGTGAGGAATTGAGTTTTAGCTTATTCCTTTGCTGTGCGTTTCAGTATAATTTTACCACTGCTGAGAGACTCTGAATAAATGGGCATGTCACAGCTGGCCATGAGATCGCAGCAGCTGAAACTGGTGATACTAAAATCTGTGTCCAAGTC
Source organism: Moxostoma hubbsi (assembly GCA_032164185.1). Lineage (NCBI taxonomy): Eukaryota > Metazoa > Chordata > Actinopteri > Cypriniformes > Catostomidae > Moxostoma > Moxostoma hubbsi. Next base: position 8,245,719 of record JAVLUX010000041.1, read on the forward strand.
GCTCCTCCCAAACAAAGAGCGCTAAAAATCACCAATCGCGTTTTTCAGATGCACTTCCATCGCCCGGAGACGTGGGCAATTGACGGCTTACATAATCATGCCTAAACCCAGATTAGCTCAATGCTCAAAGGAAAAGTGTGTCAGTAATTCTAGCCACAAGTCCCTACTGCTCTCTTTCTCTAGAAGTCTCTGTGGTCTTGGCGGAGGAGAAAAGGTTTTATTGTGTGGTAGTTCTCACTTTCCCACAGTTATTTTCTCGTTCCTGGTAGATATGCAGTTTTAGTTAAAAACAATAATGAAATAAATCGGTAACACTTCAATATATTTGTTACTGTTTTAGTAACACTTACTATTAAAGCAATTATTGCTTAATATATAAGTCGTAATAATGCGCTGACTAATTACTAACTAACCATTTTGCAAGACCTAATCTAAAGTAAGTGTGTATATGCCTAATTAAACATTGATTAATGATCCATTACTCTGAAAACTTGGCCCTGAATTAACCAAACCACAGAAATCTTAATCACAAACGCTCAAAACAGACTCAACACAAAAGTACAAGAATAATAGTGAGAGAGGAAAATCCACAGTTTATTAAAAGTGATCCTTTAATTGCTCAAATGCCACTTTAGCATGTTCCTTCCTGTTATGCTTTATGAGCAGACTTGTTCTCATTATTGCCATGACTGTTTAATTCAGTTTCACCAGTGGACCTACTATAAATATTTCATTAAATTTAATACAATTCCAGAGGGAAACTCCAAAAATTCCACTAGTCTGTGCGCACACTCTGGAAACAGCCAGCACATCACCGGCCACATGACAGTTATGAAATGGCAAAAACAAAAAACAAACTAAAACAAAATTATAATAATAAAATAACTCTGTGCCTATTAAACTTCATTAGAGAAAATGTCTTTACGATGCTGCTGAAGTGATCAAGCGATGTTGTCATGTCATACGTGTTATGTTTCTCAGAGCTGGGCCAGATCGAGCCAGAGATTGCAGAAAAGATACAAGCACAGTATTGAATGTACAAATGTCTGCAGTATGACAAAATGTCCTAAGATTTGAAAGCTGATCAACGAAGAATTCAGCTTTCAGGATTTGTCTCTCATAGAAGGCAAATATTTGCCAAATCACCATTTTGATGACAAGTTTCAATGATCAAAATTAGATATTCAATACACCAACAACTTTTATTAATTTAAAGAAAATGAAAATGTTTAAGGCATAAAAAATAGAACCTGATTAATTATTTTTCCTAATTCTACTTTGTTTTCCCAAATTCTGTTTTTATTTGTATTTTTTTTCTGAATTCCATGTTTAACAGATATTTCTTAATCAAAAATATGACTAATCAAGTTAATTCATAATGAGTTCATCAAATGAAATTATTTTATCAAATAAAGTGCTTCAATAACATCTTCACAGCTGAATCAAATTGTTTTTAGATTAAAAGCTATGAAATAGCTAAAGAAGGCATTAATAAATCATGATCTTTCAGCATTATATATAATGTGGGACTAATAAATTAAAAACTAACAGTGCATTCAGTACAACAGCACACTTTCTAGTGAAATTTGTTAAAATATAAATATTTCTGATATAATAGTAATAATAATAGTAATTATTAATTATTAATATTTTTTAAAATGAATATAATATTTTTACTATGCAGTAGTAATATATTTTTTTTGTCATAATTTCTTACATTTTAACCAAACTTTTATTTTGATGGATCACTGTGTCAGTTTCTGTCTGTTTGAAGGAAGTTTCACACTTCTGGATAAGCAGTTTGCTACATGGTCTTTTGATTGTTACACAGGCTACAATTTAATTAAATCAGTAGTTTGGCATGTGCTGCACGCTTGGCATTAAATTAGAATTTCGCTTTCTGTAATCTAAAACACAGATTACAGAAGTCATAAGATGTTTTTGCGGGGCAACACCTTTACACATCACATTGAAGTGTGCAATATCCACATTGAAGTGGATATTTATTAAATTAATTTACAGTCTGCTGTGGTTTAATAATCAGACTAGGACAAATATACAACACATTTACAAGATCAACGGAAGATTTTGTTACAACGCAGTGCTGGCCATAAAGGGCGAATACTTGCACACTGGCCCCGGGCCAGCTGGCCATACTTACTGTTGAACAATGTTAATAAATGTTTAATTAGGCATAATACAGTAGTTCTCACTTTAGATTAGGTCACGTATAATGCTTAGCTATCCATTAGTAAGTGCTTTATTATGACCTTTATTAAAAATTTATTTAATAGTAAGTGTTCCTAAAACATTAATATGCACATTAAGCAGAAATGTGTATCCTATTCATTACACATTTAATATCTTTATTAACTATGAATTTATGCGTTCTTAATGTTCTCATAAACACTTCATTACCACTGGATTGCATCTACTAAAATACATCAGTTAGGTGTGATTAACAAGTTGTTTACTAAGGATAAAAAACACATTATCAAACTGCCTATTAATATTAATATTAACTTATTAAACAATAATGAATTATTTGCTAAAGTGAATAGAAACAAATAACATACTGTTTATATGTAGCTTATTAATGTATTAATAATGTAGTAATACATTATTAATTAACTACAAACTAATGCTTTACAAATACTATATATTGTGTAGTTATTAAGTGGTACCAATAAACCTTATACGCCTGCTGTCTCCATGTGAACTATGGACATTATCATCTGACCTCTTGACTCACGTCTCACTATTTTATGATCCAACGCTACGAGATTGTTTTACAAGCATTACACCGCTGAAGAGCAGGTTGATAACGGTGTATTGATTGTCATTATTTTACGAAGGTGTGTTTACACACTGATCACCACACGGCAATGGTTTAAATGAGATGTTGTGTCTCCTGATCCAGATCTTTCTCCCCAACGTTACACACATGCAAATGATTCCATTAATTACCGTGGCAGAGCTTTATTAGCTCATGCCACATCAACTTCACACTAATGCTTTATGAGGCTCTTTTGGAGCAGTTATACTGAAGATGTGTACCAGCAGGAATGCTATGTTATTATAAGCCGCTATAATGAAGAAATTGTGAATGGTGTGTGCTAATGTTTTTTTTAAACATGAATGAAATGGGTTTCATTTACAGTGTTTATTCATTGGCGGTGGTAAATGGGCACTTTATGTAGTTTATGCTAATTGTGGTATTACGGAGGCAGGCTTTTTTTATAGCGATAAGCAAACTATCAGTTTATTTATGTACAGCTTTGTGCAAAGATGATTTTACGTACCCAGAGGAAAATTTATTTGCACAAAGATTGTTCTTTTACACCGTAATAAATATTTCAGTTATGTTCAATTTAAATCTGAAGTGTGTATTTTTTTTCAAAGTTAAAATACTTTCTCCTGTTCCAGCTTAATATGTATAGACAACTATACAAAACGTAAGCCACTGGATTTCCCCAAAAAGTATAACAATGCGGTGCTCTGTGGTGCTATCTGAACATTGCTCTGTGTAAGTTACCTGTCCATCCTGACATGGAAACAATGACTATCTGTTTAGGGATAACCAGTGAAGGCCGTGCTTGTTCAGTTCTTTGCTTTGCAATTCTATTCTGTCATGCTAGTTTCACACAAATTACACACTTCAGCTTTAAGTATTAACTTGATCTCATGTTTCTCCTAAAAGTCCTTAGTAGAAATAAAAATAGACACAAATGGGACACAAATGTTAAACAGTATAGAACTATATAATTAACGTGGAGTGCATGGAGGGGTTTGATATGAAATGTTTGTGATTTAAATCCATGTTTTATGACTTTTGATTGCAGACTTTGGTATCTTAGCAAATCTAAGCACATTTTGAGACATTATTGAGATCTCTTGCAGAGATGTTTAGAATATTTTTCTCAGGAGAAAAATCTGAGAAGTGGAGAGCTCAGTTTTTGCTGTCAAAAAAGCCACCTCAATGTGGACGGAAGGTTGAAACATAGAGGAAAAAATGGTTAATTAATTATTCTCAGAGGTGGGTAGAGTAGCCAAAAATTTTACTCGAATAATTCTTTTTTTTTAAAAGTAATTGTACTTTTACTTAAGTAGAAGTAAAAGTACTAACATAAATAATTACTTGAGTAAGAAAGTATCAAATTAAAAGAGTAATCAAGTAGTGAGTAACTCGTCACTTTCACAAATGACATAATAGACGTTAACTCCACTATATTCCATTACATAATACACATTTAACGTGTATTACAGAATTATTTTTATTATTAATTCAAATTCATCATTCAACATCATGTTGTTCCAAACCCATATGACTTTCTTCTATGCAACACAAAGTAAATATTAGACAGAATGTTTGCCTGAGTCACTATTTAACTTCAGTTAATTTTGTTTTCTCTATATGTTGAAAGAGAATGGTGACTGAGACTGTTTGTTTAACTTTAAAATGATACCACCCATTCACTTGCATTGTATGGACCTACAGAGCTTAGAAATTTGTCTAAAAATCTTATAATGAAAGGAAGTCCTACACATCTGTGTTGGCATGAGGGTGAGTAAATGATGAGAGAATTTCCGTTTTTGGGTGAACAATCCCTTTAATGGCTCTTGTCAGTTCTGGATGAATTTGTCAATAAGTAGTGAGGTTTGCAAACATTTCTAGTAATTATTACGATGAAAAGGTGATAATGTCCCACGGGTAAATTTTTTATATATATATATATATATATATATATATATATATATATGTATGTATGTATGTGTGTATATATATATATATATATATATATATATATATATATATATATATATATATATATATATATATATATATATATATATATATATATATGTATGTATGTATGTGTGTATATATATATATATATATATATATATATATATATATATATATATATATATATATATAATGCTGAAATATAAACCAAAGCAAGATCATGCTTTATAAATGCCTTCTTGAGCTATTTCATAGCTTTAAAGTCCTGCGTGGATTCTAATTTCAGTGTAGCTACAGTTTTCAGTGTCGAAAGAATTTAGATCATTAGTTCTGTACAGCAGTACCTCTGCTCTCTAAGCTCATAGCACGCACCCTAGTGCTTAGGGTATCAACCCCAGTCATGGAACACTCGCTGTGTCTGAAACCGCCCCCTATACACCATATAGTGCACTATTTTGAGTGTCTGCCATTTTGTAGTATTGTTTGAATTCTGAGTTAGACACTTGTTCCCTACTTTTGATCACTCATTATTACCTACAATGCACTCTAATTTCGAGTGTACATTTGATGTACACTCATCGATGGTTAATTGCACACAATCCACCATGGGGAAGATGTACAAGCTGGGAGTTTCTTGCTTCCTTCACTCCTGCAATTTTCTTTCATGCTGAATGTATTAAATTACTTTGACAAATCATTACTTGATTAAAATAACATAATAACATATAGAAAGGCAAAACATACAGATACATTTTAAAATGTGTACAAAAGTACTAAAAGAATCATTACTGGAACTGTTAAGGAACCAGAAAACATTTAGAGGAATCAGAATCAGAACCGGAATCATTCAATTCCTTACGATTCCCATCCCTATATATCGGTTGATTTGTTGCTCTGTTGGGTCAGATTGCATTCGCATCACAAGTGTAGTGATCCCGAGTTCGATTGAAATCAGTCCGAGACTACCTTGTCAAGGTGGTCTTGAACCAATTGTTTTGAGGCGGATCTGAGTGCGATTTGCCGTATTCGTATACCTAAACGAACCCGAACTAAGGAAGAAAATGTGCCAGATTCTGAATCAAATTCTCCAAATGAGCCTGGTGTGAAAAACTCTTACTCTCATCTCTATCAAGAAGAAGCAACTGAGAAATTAAAGAGATCTCATTTGGTGATATTTCTTTCCTGTGGGTTGTGCTGATTTTGTTGCTGTAAGCAGGTTATCTTTATCAGGTCCATGGAGTACAAACATCTGAAATGTTTCTGAAACAACGCTGTGCCCTCTTTTAGTGTTTGATAACGTCTGAGCTTTAGACACAAGGTTCCGACTGTGTTTTAAATCTGGGCTCTGATGAGCTGGGAGATGAGATTATTGCTGCAGGGTGAACTCGTACATGGAAGAAGAGCAGGAGAGACAGGAAGGGGGAAGGATGTAGATTGAGGGTGGAGTGATGCAGAGAGGAAGTGGCCTGATTTCACCACATGATCGCAGTGACTGGCTTTCTAATATGAAGCTGATACCTGAACTCTTTCTTTCTATTTGTCTCTCTCTGTCGTGCACAAACAGTACTGTGCAAAAGTTTTAGGCACTTGTGAAAAATGTTGCATAGTGAGGATGTCTTCAAAAATAATAACATGAATAGTTTTCCTTTATCACGAGTCCAGTAAACAAAAAAGCTAAATCAATATTTGGTGTGACCACTTTTGCCTTTAAAACAGCCCCAATTCTCCTAGGTACACCTGGACACCATTTTTCTTGGTTGTTGGCAGATTGGATGTTCATCTGTTGCAGGGATCCCTGTTCTTCTATTCTAATCATTTCTATTTGCAAAAGTAATGTTTGGGAGTCTAACATTCCGGTATTCTGGCGATTTGGCCTGTATGCATGTGTATTGTGTGCATGTCTATTTATGTTTTGATGTCATGATCTCGTGTAAACATGGTTTTATCGAGTCAGTGTTTTTATAACAAGCCTTTTTTGGAAAATGATCAACGCCTTCTTTGACATGTGGACATGTGACATTCATTTACATATGATGAACTGAGGCTTATTGTTTAAGCATCATCAATGGTTATAATGATGCTTGTCTTAGCAAATTGCAGTAACAAGCCTTTTACTGTTATGCCAAAGGGCAGCATACAGGTTAAACCTAAAATTAGCAAGGTGTGCATGTGTTTTAATGGGAGGTCACACATTAAGATATAATTCAGCATTTTTTTTGCAGTTGTTAACAACACCTCTAAAGTCATCCAGTCAAGCGACTAAAACATAATCGTTACCATTGATTACCCAATCTAGAGTAAGTTGCTGACCGAAATGCTGGCTGCACTTCAGTGGAAGCAGTTGAAGTGTATTTACACAAGAGCTGTGGATCATAAAGGGGTCATAACATGAGGAATGGAATTGTCCTTGATAATTTGAAATAAAAGTTATCATACTTGGTCTAGCAAGACTGATCTCACAGTAAAAACGGAAAGAGTAGGTTGACTTTTCTTTAGCTAAAATCATTGTGTGCTTACTGATTTTGTCTTCTAAATCACAGACATGTGTTAACCGTGTCTGTTGAGTTCTGCTTACTCAGTGCAAACTGGTGTGCTCACATGAATGCCACTTGAGTCTGGGTCAGCAAGTTTTAGAAAGCAAAACCAAGAGATGGAATAAGGAAGGACCATGTCTGCCTCTCTCAGAGCACTCTTTGTACAGACCTTCAGACTGTTTTGACATAGTGTGCTTTGACTTTTCGAACCGATCAGACTTACAGTTTTCCTGTAGCGGACATTACAAATCCCCAAAATCCCATTGACATAGTGTTCACACTGGCCAACACTATTCAAACTCTTATATCAATCAATCAATCAATCAGTCAATCAATCGTTTGACCAAACGACCGGTCACTGTTTATGTGATGGTCTGTCTGACTGTCCATTTGTCTAGATGGCTAACTGTTTGTTGTACTGTCTGGATAACAATCATACTTTTTAAAACTAGTTTAAAGTCTTTGTCAAGCCAACATCAAAGTTTGTCTAAACAAATCTAGTTGAGTAATGGTGTCTCTCAAAATGTATCAAGTTCACCCAATGTGGTATTCTTATTGAGTGAACTTGCCCATTTCAGTTAGGTTGATACAAGATGCAAGTAGACTTCCATTTGCAATAACATGGATCAATTGTTTCTACCTAATATTTTCAAATAAATGGGCTCCATATTTCCCACCATGCACCACAGAACCTTACTGTTTATACTTTTTTGAAAAAATCTGCATATTAATTGTTTACGCACAGTTGTCCACGTATTAAGCTGGGATACAAAATGATTTTAATATAAAAAAAAATAACACTTCAGCTTTAAAATTGCATTGATACCTTCGCAATGTGAGATACAGTTAAAACATGAATGCACACCAATGTTGTTTCTATGGCGGAATGGATATGTTCTTAGAGATATGCAACCTGTCAGTCTAGCTAACCCCATTCCACAAATCATCAAAAAATTCATCCTAATTTATTATCATTCAGCCTCTGTTTCTTACAGTCCAATCAGTGAACGGGATTGTGTGGACATGGAATGTACCATTTATGATACAGGGTGGTGAGAATGTTGTGCTGTGAGTAAAGTCAGATGATTAAATGGCAAAAAAAAAAAAAACTGTAGGGCAAGAAACGCATGAATAAATTGTTCTTCTTTAATATCCCTGCCTCACTTGTACTCTTTTCCTCCTTACATCTGTCTAATTCTTCCTCTTCCCTCTGGGCACATGCAGTCAGCTGGTTTCCTGCATGGCAGCACATGATTCGTTGTGATTGTCCATTATTGTTTGTGCCCTACTTCACTCGACACCTAGGCCACATGAACGCTTGATGCCTTGAGAGAGACAAAGACAGTCTTTATTTCATGTACATCACAAATGAGTTCACACATTTCTTTGTATTTGTGTCTGTTTATTTAAAAGTGAAGTGTCATTTTGTGCCACTTGTGGCAACTGACAGAATTGTAAAAATTCTTACCTTTCGTCATCCATTGGTCAGGTAGTCCTTTGATTGGTTATGGTTATCCTTGATAAAGGAGATATATCATTGGTGAAACATCAGTTATAACAGATTGACTCCTGATCTGAACCATAGTGTTTGCTGATATTTTTAATAAACAGCTCAAGTTTTGCATTCATTATCAACTTGAGATTTCCTAACCTTTGCTGGAAGTTTCCTTCAAAGAGATTATTACTTATTAATAAATAAATTCCCAATGAAGTTCACGCTTCTAAAAAAAATAAAAATAACAGCACTTCATCACTGTGCTGTGCTCCTATGCATTTAGCTTCTATTACATTTTTAAGTAATCTCAAATTAATGTTTCCTACATACAGTATAGGGATTGGACAAAATATTGAATTATGAAACATCACACACCAAAATAAATGATGAACCATATCAAGGTAAAATTCAATATTCCGAAATTTCCAACAATGTTTTCTATCCATTTGATCATAAATTAAATGGCCTGTCAAGCATCAAAATCTCTGTCGCATTTCTATGCCCTATTTACAGCATTTTCACAAGGTCCTCGAGGTACTGTCAAAAGTAATCTAAACTTATTTATCCTAGTCTCCAACAGCCTCTCCAAACAAATAGAATATAATAATTGTACATAAGAACTAATTACACATGCAAACAAATACTCTAACCAGCCAGTGTGGCATCAACAATCATCCATGTGATTTATCTAATCAGCCAATTGTGTGGCAGCAGTGCATAAAATCATGCAGATACAGGTCAGGAGCTTCAGTTAATGTTCACATCAACCATCAGAATGGGGAATAATGATCTCAGTGATTTGGGCCGTGGCATGATTGTTGGGCTGGTTTGAGTATTTCCGTAACTGCTGATCTCCTGGGATTTTCATGCACAACATTTTCTAGAATTTACTCCAATTGGTGGCAAAAACAAAAAAACATCCAGTGAGCGGCAGTTCTGCATATGGAAATGTCTTGATTAGAGAGGTCAATGGAGAATGGCCAGACTGGTTCTAACTGACAAAGTCTACGGTAACTCCGATAACTGATATTCTGAGGTGTGGGTTTGTGCTGTTTTGGTGGCACAAGGGAGACCTACACAATTTTAGGCAGGTGGTTTTAATGTTGTGGCTGATCATTGTATAGTAGCAATTAAAGCAAGATATCCCCACATATATGTCAAACTATGTTGTGTTAATGTTTGACACAGTTACATCATTGCCTTTCCAGAATAAAATGAAATCAGCAGCAAATCCCAGTATTACAGTTCTTGTATAATGACAGGGTAGATATTCTTGAAGAAGCTAGAGAAGAGAGGACAACGACGTCAGTTTATGCAAGCTGCTGTGCTCGTGATGTGGTCCCATCACGCGGGCACATTGCATTATAGTCTATAAACAGATTTAGCGCTTCTAACTTGCCGATTTTTTGTCTGTGAGAAACAAATTGGCTGGTTGTATTCGACTCTTTGAGAGCTTTCCATCAACGCATGACACATGGCTATTTGATGAGTTTGATTTTTTTTTTTTACCAATTCCAATAATATCTAGAGTACAACTTTTTTGTTTTTTTATACAAATGATCAAAACGGAAAACACTTCTCATTTGTCTGCAAATTTCAAAGCACTTGTTCAGTTTTGGTCATAATGCCTACATGCTTTGTAAAGTACAGCTTTAAGCTTTAAAACGATACTTATCTTTATGTTAATCAAGACTGTAGTTATTAACAGATTGATAATTTTTTTTCCATCCAAGCTTAAAGGGTTAAAATGCTTTAATTTAGCTTTTAGAAATGTAAGTACAGGAAAATCAAAGGAAAGTGCTTGAATTTAAACTGAAGCATTTCTTTTGTGTAATGTGTTCATCGAAGATGAGTTCCACACACTCCTCTTTTTTTTGGAATAATGTGTTTTAAAATCCTTTCTGTCCTTTACAGTCATTTAACATTAATTTGAATCACACATAGCACAGATGTAGTCATTAACATGCTAAAATAATGTCCCTGACCTAGGCTAGGAAGCAATTACAGCCATCCGTTGCATGTTACAGAGTACCTTTGATTGCAACCCATTATATTTTTAAGGACATTTTCTGGGCTGCATTTCCCAAAAGCAGTGCCTGAATCGGGGCCGATTAAGGGCGGACTAGCTATCGGGAGAAGCGAGCGGGCCGGTGGGTCGGCCGCGAAATGTGCCGAATGGGCCACGATAAGCTAAAATGAGCCGCCGTGTTATGCAGAACGGACAAAAAAACGGCGCCGCGTTATGCAGAACGGACAACAGAACGGCACAAATCTTGCTTGTGAGCGCTAGATTAATCAATTCGTCATTATTTAAAAAGCTGTCCATAATTTTGAAACATAAAAACAAGCAGGAAACTCCGCTTACACCATCTTTTACGTGGTATATCTCTCCGTCGCCCGTTGGGTATAATCCAATCCTGTGACCAGTCAAACAGCAAATGATGTTGACTCTCTTGTTGTTGTTATTATTATATTTATCATCCATTTAGCTGCTTAGAACTGTCAGAAAACCGTATCTTCACGGCAGAGCCTCAAATCCTGAAGTTGTATCTACCAACAGACTGCTCTTGCATGGAGATATATTCTTTTTCCTTCTAACAGCATTAAAACTTCTACCATTAGAAACCAAATTAACTTTTTTAAAAGGTGATATGTGCATTTTTGCATTCTTCTATTGTTGTTCATAGTCTATTAATAGTTAACTAACTAGTTACAACATAGTAATAACGTTTTATCACATTTAATTTAGAATGTGTTTTGAGAGTTGCTTATGCTCCAAGATCAGTTAAACTAACTCATTAACAACTTAATTGCCCTTTATTTGATATAATTGGGCAATATAAATGATTCAGGCCATAATGTTACGCCTTTAATCAGTCCCCGAGTGCTGCTAAACCAATCAGCCATGTCCGGTCTATGAATAGTACAGAATTAAAGATCCACAGACATAGAATGGGAGATGATGTTTTGTGCGTGCAGCTGGCCGTTAATGGATACCTTTTAACTTCTGACTGCCTCGCTTGAGTGCCATAAATAGAGGATGATGCCACAGACACTCTGCTTGCAATGCTTAAGTAACAACAGGAGATTCAAACTGGTCAGATTCTCAGCTCTGCATTCCCAAGACAAACGTCCATCTGCGTTTAAATACAGCTGCCTTTGCTGACTGTTTGGCACCATTAAGCCTAACATCAGGAGTGTTATGTTAATTACAAATCCATAAAACCACTGTGGAAAGTTGAAGATTTCTTTTTCTATAATTCCAGTCCCTTTATGAGCAAGGATCAAAAGACTACTAGAATTTCACTGTCCCTACAGATACATCTAAGGCCTCATACTGTCTTTCATGCATATGCTCCAAAGTGAAGCTTTCAACAGAAAACTAAATATGTAATTAGTGCTGGCTAAGGCAAGAATTTGCACTACTATTACTATTTATTTATTTTTTTTTAAATCCCCTGACCCTAAGTATTAAAATTCGGTTTGTGACTCATCCTCTATTGTTTGTTTTACAGACATGAATGTTGCTTAAATTGTTCAGATTGATTACTATGAAAAATAATAATAAAAAGTGACCTCAACTGACATTTGTGTGCAATTTTCACATAGTGAATGATAAAATGGGCAACGGATCTCTCCGACCCTGTTTCCACCTGGTAATAATATGCATTTTGGGTGATTGGATCACGAGTGGTCAGCAATAAATACAAGTTTAAAATGTGTCAAACGTTTTGTGATCAGATCACAAAAAACACATACGGAGGTAGTCAAAAACGCATGTGACCACATTGCATTTGAGGTATAAAGGCTAATCTGCCTTAAAAGCATATATCACCATGAAATCAGAGACCATCCCCTCGAAATCCGAACACTGTTGGTCACAGGAGATTCATTTAAACGACCGGGTGTAAAGAGGTGTTTATGCTGTAACCAACTTCAGTAAATGTTATTTTGAATGGTGGTGTGTAATATAGAGTTATAATAGAGATTATATCTCCATAAATTTGGTGGAAACTGAAAAATCTGAACACTTAAAAAAACAAAAAAACAATTGTCTAATCTACTGCGTATTTTCCTTAATTTTAATGAATGGGCATTTGCTGTGAGCCATGCTAAACCACGCCCCCGCGCGTGTGTGTGTGTGTGTGTCAAGACTGCCGAACCGATATTCTCAAAGAAGAATACATTACGAACAGATCAGCATTTATTTGTGCATTAAATTACACATACTCCATGACATATGTACTTGTGGATAGTATTGTGAGCAAAGAAAACAGTATATTGGGGGCCTGGGTAGGTCAGCGAGTAAAAATGCTGACCACAACACCTGAGTCGCGGGTTTGAATCCAGGGCGTGCTTGGTGACTCTAACCAGGTCTCTTAAGCAACCAATTGGCCCGGTTGCTAGGGAGTGTAGAGTCACATGGGGTAACCTCCTCGTGTTCGCTATAATGTGATTCTCGCTCTCCGTGGGGCACGTGGTGAGTTGTGCGAGGATGCTGCAGAGAATAGCGCGAAGCCTCCACATGCGCTACATCTCCTCGGTAACCCGCTCAACAAGCCATGTGATAAGATATGCGTATTGACAGTCTCAGACGCTGAAGCAACTGCGATTCGTCCTCCACCACCTGAATTAAGGCAAGTCACTACACCACCACGAGGACTTGGAACGTATTGGGAATTAGGCATTCCGGATTGGGGAGAAAAAGAAAGATAAAAAGAAAAACTTATATTTGTGAAGTCTTCTGGTGCGTGGATTTGTGAATTGAGTGCACGTGAATCTGTTGCGTGCATGTGTGGATCGGTTGCCCGTGGATTCCTGTGTGCATTCGTCTATCTGTTGCATTCAAGTGCTCTGGCCACTCACGATAGTCAACATTGCACAACCGCAGAGTATCCCATACATTTATTTTTTGGAACCCGCATAGCTTTCGTAGGCTATTGAGTTGAGAAAAGATAGAATCTCTTCATTCCTAACAAATGTTTCCAGTTTAAATGGGAACACCATTCCCCCATGAAATTCACTCCAACGCTGCAAGATGGCAGCAGCTTCATCAAACTTTTGCATGCTGATTGGCTCACTAATACCTTCCGTGGGATTTTTCCTGAATAATTCATACATGGTCTGTCCCTGATCACAGCAAGAGTCCTGACTACAGATAGATAGGAATACTTAGGGCAAATAGTTAGCATTCATGTCTTTGGCTACTTTGATTGTCTCTCTATGTTCCTCTCTCTTTCTCTCTCCCTGTGCCCCTGTGTTGTGATAATTACAGCGTAGCTTTCCTCATCACCAGGACTTCTGCCCACCCACAGCGGGCTCAGCTGTTCATCCAATGGCAACCACCTGCAGCCCACCACAGCTGCCGTCAGTGAAATCAGCGCACAGGTACTCCACCGCGCCAGGCAAACGCTGCTGCCCCTCCAGCCGTAGACCCCTGCCTGATCATTGCACTTGTAACCTTTAGAAACTACCTCTGTGAGGGGCTGATTGTAATTCCCCTTCTGGTGTACAGGTGGCATAAAGGTTGAAAGGTTTGAGAGTGATCACGTTCACTTTTGACACTAGTTATTGATAAATTCAAATGTATTACCTCAGATACATGAGTTGTTTCGTGGAACTCTATCTGCTGTCTCAATGAATTGACAGAATTTGTCCTTGACAAGTGTAAATAACTATTGCTCTTCTTAGAAAGCAATTTGGGAAGCTGCCATATCTCCATTGTCAGATTACAGATTCAAAGACAGTAATTGGCAAAGTTTTAGCAGGGGGATTCCTTTTGATGAAATAAATATGCAGCAACTTCCCACTAATGGGGTGATTCATAGAAGAACAGGGTGCTCTGTAACAGATGGCACGGTCCCCACAGAGCCCCCCAATGAACATTGAGTCAGTCTGGGATTACACGAAGAGACAGAAGTAATTGAGACAGCCTAAATAAATAAAAGAAATGTGGCGAATTCTCCAAGATGCTTGACGCATCCTATCTGCCAACAACCAAAAAAAACTGCGCTGTTTTGAAGGCAAAGGTGTTCACATATTGATTTCTCTCTTTTTCTGTTTACTGGATGTTGTAATGATAAATGAAAACTAGTTATGTCATTCTTTTCGTAAGAAATCCTCACTTTGCATTACCACCTCGGGTGGGCATTATTTTTCATCAATCCAACGGTCCGTCGTCAATTATTCCACTTCTACCACAGTTACCACACCTTAAGACATTGTTCAAGGTTTTATCTCAAGACATTTTCTGTTTTTCGTCCCTAAAACGCTCTTGTGAGTGGAACTAGTTTCTTCCGCCACAGATTCAGCATCTTACTTTAATAAAGCTCAAGCCTTCATTGCTAATTCGAAAATGTCACTTCAGAACTAGCAACGAATGATGCTGATTAGAGATAAATACATTGAAATATTCAGTTATTTCGGGGGGGCTGGGTAGCTCTGCAAGTAGACGCTGAGTAACACACCTGGAGACATGAGTTTGAATCCAGGGTGTGCTGAGTGACTCCAGCCAGGTCTCCTAAGCAACCAAATTGGCCCGGTTGCTAGGTAGGGCAGAGTCACATGGGGTAACCTCCTCGTGGTAACTTAAAGTGGTTCTCGCTCTTGGTAGGTCACGTGGTGAGATGTGCTTGGATGCCGCGGAAAATAGCGTGAAGCCTCCACATGCGCTATGTCTCCACGGTAACGTGCTCAACAATCCAATTGTCAAGTTGCGGGTGTGCGGCTGTAATTGTTGGTCGCATCTTGAGTCTCTGTGTGTGTGTGTGTAAGTGCGGGGGAGACGAGGGAGCAAGGGGGCTCTTTTTAACTGAAATTGAAATAAATGTAGGATATTTAAGACATTGTTTGTCGTTCTTAACTGATTTACTTTAACCAATGTCTTCGTTTTAGCTGCTTATTTTGTTTTGGTAGCCTGTAGGGCTCTTTGAAATGACTGAAATAATTTGTGATGTGATATGGAACCGTTATGCGTAGAGGTGTGAATCTTCACTGGCCTCACGATTCGTTTACGATTCAAAGGGTAACGATTCGATTATAAAACGATTCTCGATGCATCACGATGCATCTTGTCCTTCTGTATCTTGTTTGTGTTTCTTCAAAATGTATTTTTTACTCTCTATTTTTTCTCTTTCAGCTTTTTATATAACAGCTCTTTTAAAAATCTGAATGAGTCACATTACATAGGATGTGTATAATATATATATATATATATATATATATATATATATATATATATATAATTTATTTATTTATTTTTTTTTTATTAAATAGTGAGTAGATATTTAGAATTTTTTTCTTAACAGGTTTTGTGAGAATCATCCAAAAATGTAAACGTTCTAGAACATGTCCACACACTATGCCAATTTAAGGTGGAGGATCAGGGAGTTGTTCTCACCTTGCCTGTTTGGACTCTTTTCCGAGTATTTCCTCACAAGTGTGTCGCCGTAATGGAGTCACTCAACACCGAAACTTGTCCTCCCTGTGCTAGTCACTTATCGACAGCACATCTTCTCACACACGTCTGGGGTAAATCTGGCACACTATTGTCACCAATAGGGCGAGATCAGAGATAGACTGGCCATTGGGAGCGCCAGGATTTTTCCCAATGCTCCTAATGTATGGCTATATTTTATGTGATCTGAGAGGGGCACGTTGGCACTATTCTAAAACCTATTAAGCAGCCTCACTGTCTACGGCCTACATGGGATGCTACCCTCTAAGGCGCCATCCTGACTGAAATTGAACCTTCAAAGTTAATGATCTGAAACTATCTACATAAGCAGCAACTCCTTTAATGCTCATTTTTGTGCGCCACACAAAACCGTACATGCAAAGCTCACTGGATGCTTGGCACTGATAGTTCCTTTTTAAAAGGTGAATCTGTTCATCCACCAGCCATTCATACATGTACAGCTGCTATCTGTAGTACATGAATGGGAATAGAGCAAAATCTCCTAAACTGTTCTAATAATATATTTCAAATTGGCAATAAAATTTGACAACAATGGTATAATAAATTGTGCTCCTAATCTGCAATTAAGCTAAAAAAAAAAAACAAGACGCTAATTTTCCATCTGGTCCTTTTACTTTTCTAGGAAAAAATTCCTAGAAAAAATGATAAACCGCTGAAATGAAATTTTTTTCATTTCAGAAATTGTCATTACAGTAATCGTCATTTCAGAAATCATTTAATTATAGTAAGATTAATTTATGTAATTGTCATTTCAGAAATAATTTAATTTCAGTAATCGTCATTTTAAAAATTGTTTTATTTCAGTATTTGTCATTTCAGAAATGGTTTAATTTCAGTAATAGTCTTTAAAATAATAGTCATTTCAGTAATCGTCACTTCCGTAATCGTCACTTCCATAATCTCCACGTTCGTAATAATCATTTCAGAAATTGTTTCATTTCAGTAATTGTTTTTTAAATAATCGTCATTTCAAAAATATTTTTATTTCAACAATTGTGTTTTCAGCTATCGCCATTGTAATTTTTTTTAAATCTTGTTATTTATAACCTTTTTTTATCTTGTGAAAATCATGATTCAGTAATCATCATTAATTTAATTTCAGTAACAGTAATTTCAAAAATCGCCATTTTTGTAACTGTCACTTCTGTAATTGAAATGTCAGTAATCGTCATTCCCGTGATCACCTTTTCAGTCATTGTCATTTCAGAAATCAATATTTCTCACAACCAGAGGTTGCACTAGAAACAATCTTTATATGTCACACTGATGGACCGAGTTTTAAAATTTCCGGCATTGTCTGTTTTTATTAGGGCTGTCGATTTAACATGTTAATTCAGTGCAATTAATTTTACAAAAAAATTAATTTCTCAGCAAATATTTGTATATGCGATTAAATGTGATTAATCACAAATAATTAATCGGGACCATGCAATTAATTTGATTAAAAATTTAATCGATTGACAGCCCTAGTTTTTATCTTCAAACTTGTTTTCATAAGTACTTTGGCTACATTCATGGGCGTAGCATTCATTATTATGGTATACACATGACAGTAGATATATTATAGATGTTTGACTCCTCAAGTGAGTTTGGTTAAACCAAGCAGTTCTAGGTTGAATGTTCTTCCTGTTAATCAACCACTGCATGTTTTATGCACAAGTTCATAAAACATTTTCAGTGTGCCTGATATCAACATAAAGTGACACAGATGAGAAGCACACACACGTGAAGCTCAGTTTAATACATACTCTTCTAAAACCTGACAGTTCTGCTCTAGACATCATGGTTGTCTTCGATTAAATGCATATGTAAATATGTACAATTGGCAGAAAATATAAACCCCTTTTTTGTGCTTTCTCTTTGTTCTTATACTTTTTTGCACTTTATTATCATAATGAAGTAACGATTGATTGATGTATGCCGTCATGAACTCTCAACATAAGTGATTAACAAAGACCAGGTGTAAATGGTGATGGTCCTGTCCTTTCGTGATAGGATCACCCGAAATGCATCTTAATGCCAGGCATGTATCGAAAGAGTGAGATAGAGTCATGCTGAAACTTATGCACTTAGTTAAAATGCTTTTGTCATGTTTCTTTTTTGTATGTCAAAATGACAGGCAGCAATCCATCAATGGGACATTTCATAAAGCAAACAAGTACAAGCAACACGACAAATTAAGGCGTCATCTTTCCCCAGGTTTCTCAGAAGGTTCCTGTGGTGGGCATTATGAGACATCATTAATGGTAACACTTTCGCCTTAAGATTTTATAAGGCACTCTATGGAGAGGAGTGAAGTTTAAAGTGTGTCTGTGTGTGTGTGTGTGTGTGTGTGTGTGTGTGTGTGTGCGCGCAAAAGCTCTGCAGTCATTCAACAAGGGAGGGCTGTAATGATGGCAGCAGAGACATCTCAAGGGTCACACCCACAGCGATGAGATCATCACAGTTTCTAAATCTGGAGGTTAATCATTGTTTGTCTCTGTAGATTCCTCTTAATACATTGTGTGTGTTAGGGTGGGAACTGTGAAACTTTTTTCAGTGCTGTCGTAGTCTGACCTTTAAGTCAGTGGATTCTGAGTGCAGTTCATTTTCAAGTCCAATACATGCAGGTTTAGTTGCTGTAGCTCAACTGGTAGATCATGGCTCATAAAAGGCCAGTATCATGGGTTTGATTCCAAGGGAACACAAACTGATAAAATGTGTAACTGGAATCTGGGCCCAAAATTAACATTTACAAATGCGAATGAAATTTGGCTTTTGGTGAGTTACTGGTCATTGGCCAACATAATTGGAATCACAAATTAAGAAGAAGTCAAATCTTTGACATTGTATTTATCTGACATCAACACCAATGAATCAAATCAAAGACATACAAATGATTGACTAAGCTCAAAAATACAACAGTCGAATCCAATTGGATCATTATCATTCCTCTTCTCCGTGTTCGAGGCTTTAAAAATAGTGGTGGGGATTTTGATTTACCTTTCATTTTCATTTCATGTACTAAGTTTGTTCAGTGCCTATTTCTGGGGATTGCATAATTAAGCCTGTATGTGGCAACAAATGAACGTCTTTTATAGATATATTGTTGGTCTTTATTGTCCCAGAGGTAAACTTGTTTACACCAGTCTTCTCCACAAACACAAAACATACAGATACCCACATTACCTCATATGACATACTGTATAACATAAATTCCCCTGCCCCAACCTGTGCACATGCATACAAATGATCAGTGCTATCGAGTTAATTTGTTCAGAGCAGCAATGGCTGATGGGACAAAACTTCTGCCAAAGCGAGCTCGTTTCCATCTTAAAGTCCTGTGTCTGCGACTGGAGTGTAGCAGTGTAAAAAATGGATTCAGGGGGTGATCAGTGCCATTTGATAATACTTATGCAAGATGTGCGGTGGCTCTGTCATTCATATCTGAAAGGCTGAGAGTAGATGGGCTGATGATTTTGGAGGCAATATGTGTTATCTTAGCGAGTATGTTTTTGTTGGAAATGGTTAACATTGTGAAGAAACTATGGGAGCAGTGCAACAAGATTGATTGAATTATGCTTTTATAAAGCAGCAGCAGAAGGTGGGAGGTAATAGACAGAGCTTTGAGTTTGCGTGTTACATAACTCTTTGCTGTGAACGCTTCTGAATGGCAATGATACATAAAAAAATATTCGTTTATTATCTATGATGAGTCTAAGATATTTGAAACTGCTGATCTGTTCAACTGGCTGTTCGTGGATAATGGTGTAGTTCTGTCCAGGATGGGATGTGTTGATTCGTGAATGACCAGTTCCTTTGTTTTATCCACATTCAATTGGAGGTATTTGTCAGAGCACCACTTTGTGAAGTGAGAGATTGAGTGTTGGTAGGCTGTAACGGAGTTCTTGTCGTTGAGTAGTTCCAGTATGGTAGATTCATCAGAGTATTTGTAGCATGTGGTGACAGGTAACAGGTAACGGATGACTGACTAATGCAGTCATTTGTGTAGAGGTTGTACAGAAAGGAACTGAGGATACAGCCCTGAGGGGCACCGGTATTGGTGATGATGGTTGAGGATGTTACAGTGCCAAATTTTATCTTACGAGTCATTCTAACATTGAGTTGTTCACCAACACAGCAATGGAAGTGAACAAGAACAACTTAAAAGATTTGTTTTTTTTGCTACTGTTATATAACGGCAGAACTTTGTGGTGACGCATTCCTGCCGTTATGCCACCAAAATATGAGGAACAAAATAAACAATGGTGATATTTTCATGTTGCGAGAGGTGCCATTTTATTGCGTGACTATATGATGGTGTAACACAATGGCCTTCACTGTTTATAGAGCATGCACCTTTATAGCTCCTGTCTGGCAGTGAGCATTCTTGACAGGAGATTCATTGCATACATCATTGGGACACAAATCTACAGTATACAGAATAAAAATAAAGTCATCCAAGAGGAAACTGGAATATGAAGTGTGTGCTCTGGAAGTTTGAGGTATTTGTGTGTGTGTGTGTGTGTGTGTGTGTGTGTGTGTGTGTAATGGCCAGGACAGAGCCTTAAGCATTCTGAAGAATGTAAAGAGGAATGACACAGCTGAATGACTGACAACTGCAGCTAACTAGGTCACGAGAGAGAGAGAGAGAGAGAGAGAATGATCAAGCACAAGATACCAAGAGTATGTCCATATCAATAGTCCCACATAGGTAAAAGAGCCTATAAAATGGCTTGAAAGGAAGTTGATGTAAGACGTTGATGTCGCACGTGAAATTGTGCAACATCTACATCACACATTGAACAAATGCTAAGCTAGTTTCTAAACTACACTTTGTAGTGCCTCCAACCAGCATGTATTTAGCATGCTAACATTCACTTTCACTAGTTAGCACATAAAGGAATACAGAGATTTTTCAGTTACGTTGACATATTTTGTTGGGTTTGCCCAATTCAACTCGGTTCTTTCTACACAAAGTGTTTGTGTTGAGATTACATCGTACAGTTAAGAAAACCCATTTTGAACCACTGTTGACGATTGAGTCAAGTTTAGCCATAGAGCTATTTTTTTAGTGCAGTAGGATGCGAAAACTGGCACAAAAAATAGTCTGATTTTGCCCGATTTTCAACCTGCGCAAATTTCCCTTTAAAAATCACAGTTTGCGGAAGTTTGTGCGTACAAGCACGTGTTTCATTCCCCACCCTTTCTCCTCTGCAAAATATCCATATGTGTAACCTAACCTACCTTATGCAATTTTCTTCTCAGGTCATTTGTAAAATTGTTTTTAGGATGTTTTTATAGATCCTTATCTGACCTTTTGTAATAAATAAAAGGTAAGCCTATCTTTTGTTTTGTCTGGCATTTTCCATGGTGTTTCAGTTTGATCAAACCACTGCACGGTGGCTAATGTTTTTTAAATGGGGCTCATTATTGTTGTATAGTATTCAGGCTGTGCTGGTAAACAGCATTTTGGACCAAGAAAACATGCAAACTAACTGCTAAACACAAACATAAACGTGACTTTAGTAAATTACTTTAGTGTGACTTATGCCGGTACTGTATGTGGAGGATAATCCCAACAGAGGTGATTTACATATAGAAGATACTTAAAGGTACACTAACAACAACAGCCTGTTTAATTATAAGGTTCAGAGGGTGGAAAGTGGTCATGATAACTTACTTGTGACTGTTTTTGCAGCAAGAATCCTTGACTGACATTATGTGGAAATTTCCCCTCCTGAAAAATCCAACTTAAGCTGTTAGCTCTGTTTTGGAAAATGGCAGCTGGTTGTTCGCTGGTCCAAACTGGTCATTAGCTGGGTAACCAGCCACCATGTTGGTAACTGGATTGTTGCTGATCCAAGATGGCCTACCAGTTAATGACCAGCTACCATGCTTTAAGACACAGCTATCTGCTCAAACTGGATTTTCCAGCAGGGAGATGATTAAAATGCCACGAAAGTGTAAAATATCCCCCCTTTAAGTATTATATTCCCTCTTATTATCTCAGCAGCTTCTGTGTGACTTTAACTGTCCCATAACGGCAGATAAGAGAGACAAGTAGAGCGAGAGAGAGTGATGGAAAACATCTATCCGGAGGGCAGATGAGTGTTGGGGGAAACAGAAGCAGAGATTGGAGGAAGTATTCGGCATATCTAATGAAAGAGTGGAAAATAGAGAGAGAGAGAGAGAGAGAGAGAGAGAGAGAGAGAGAGAGAGAGAGAGAGAGGGGGGGAGGGAGGGAGTGTGTAATGTATGAATGTAATGGATATCAGCGGTGCTTCAGTTGTCCTGGCTCACTGCCTGTGTGATATTCACATGACATCTTATCGGATCAGATCAGCACGGGTCAAACTTAGGCTGCATTTACATTACAAGGCCTAATACACAGATCTGATCTCTTTGGAGCAATCTAGTTTTGTCTCTTCACATCGTGGCATGCCCTTTTAAAGCAAATAGCAAAAAATGCCTTGTGTGTAATGCTAACAATACTACTCCGTGTGAAGGGAAATGCTTAAAACAGAATTCATCATTGAGCGCTGGATGAATTGGAAATTAATCAAGTCTTGGAAATTGAACAAGTCTTGAAAAGTCACATAATGTAGAACAAAAATGCACAATTAAATGCTTTGGACCCCCCATGCCCTCAGACCCCCCTAGACAACAATGGTACATCTCTTTAATTAATTAGGTGCCCCTAATAACATGCAAAGTAAGAGATAGAAGTAACAGTCATTTCATAAAAATATAGTTGTATTAAGTATGCAGTAATAATATGCTTATGTACTGTAAATAAACCCAAAGTTGAAAAAACAAAACAAAACTTGTTTTATAGCCCACTTATAGCCTTGCTGTGAAAATTTGGCAATACAACTATGACACATGTGATGGCACCCCTTTTTCATATGTTCTTTCCTTTGTACGTTCTTTTGTACATTTGTTCTTTTGCGTGTACGTGCATGCACAGCCATGGCCAGAAGTATTGGCAGTGACATAAATTTTGTGTTTTGCTGCTTCAGTATATGTAGATAATTTTTCACATGTTTCTATGGTATACTGGAAAACAACTATAAGCTTTTCATGACTTTTAAAGGCTTTTATTGGCAAAAACATTCAATATATGCAAAGAGTCAATATTTACAGTGTTGACCATTGTTCTACATAACCTCTGCAATTCGCTCTAGCATGCTGGATATCAGCTTCTGGGCCAAATCCTGACTGATGGCGATCCATTCTTGCCTTAATAGTGCTGATCACAATTTGTGGGCTTCTGCTTGTCCACTCGCCTTTTGAGGATTGTCCACAGGTTCTCTATGGGATTAAGACCTGGGGAGTTGCCTGGTCATGGATCCAAAATTTCAATGTAATGATCTCCGAACCACTTCATTATCACTCTTGCCTTGTGACATGGTGCTCCATCATGCTGGAAAATGCAAGGATCATCACCAAATTGCTCCTGGATCGTTGGGAGAAGTTGCTCTTGCAGGACGTTTTGATACCATTCTTTATTCATGGAAATGTTTTTGGGCAGAATTGTGAGAGGGCCCACTCCCTTGGATGAAAAGCACCCACACATGGATGGTCTCAGGATGCTTCATTGTTGGCGCGACACAGGATTCATGGTAGCATTCACCTTTTTTTCTCCAGACTATCGATTTTCCAGATGCCCAAACAGTCGGAAGGGGGCTTCATCAGAGAAAAGAACTTTGCACCAGTCTTCTGCTGTCCAATCCTTGTACTTCCTGCAGAATTTCAGTCTGTCCTTGATGTTTTTCTTGAAGAGAAGTGGCATTTTTGCTGCCCTTCTTGACACCAGGCCATTATCCTAAAGTCTTCACCTCACTGTGCGTACGGATGCACTCACACCAACCTGCTGCCAATATTGGGCAAGCTCTGCACTGGTGGACACGATTCTGTAGCCGACTCCTCATGAGGAGATGGTCCTGCCGCTTGCTGGACACTCTGGGACGTTCTTCACTGCAGTTGAACCTCTCTCCTTGAAGTTCTTGTTGATCTGGAAAATGGTTCTTTCAGGCGCAATATTCTTTGCAGCAATTTCCTTGCATGTGAGGCCATTTTGATGCATAGCAATGATGGCTGCATGTCTTTCTTTAGAGGTAACCATTGCTAACAAGAACACAATAATTGGAAGCACTTCTTCCCTCCTTTTATAGCAAACAGTCTGCTCTTATAATCCAATCAGAATGATTGAGTGATTTCACCTGACTAGTACTCATTCACACTTTCCCAGGTGCTGCTGATATGATTAGTGAAATGATGTTATGCCAGGGCCAAAAAACAGTGAAATTTGGGTTTTTGTGATAAAAGTTAATTTTTTTGGCCAATGAAGTTTTTTGCAATTCTTGAAAATGCTTCTGATCTCTCTGCACAATTATCTAGAAATGTGAGCGCAGCGTAGTTCTAGCGGGTAGAAGCTGGGTAACTCCTAGCCAATCACATGTAAGCCATTGCTTTATAAGTCTGCTCACAATCAATCACATTGCTGTTTCAGTGCACTAACGCGGCAACCTCCACCACCCCACCACCACCAGTTGAGCCCCGTCCCACACGTGGGGTAGGCTCCTCGCCCCTGCCTCCTATCTCCGGCAGGATATGATGGTTCCGAGTACAACTCCCTCGGCGTGCCAGACGGGGTCTACGCCAAAGAGAGACATTACTTTTCTGTTCTACATTCATCAAATAAATGGCATCTTAAACCTCACTCAAGTCTGCATGTCTTCCCGATAGAAATAATGTGAATCAACAACACCACAACTGAAGCAGAAAACTTAACACAAAATTGATGTCACTGCCAATACTTTTGGCCACGGCTGTGCATGTTGATTGTTTTTGTACAGTCTCTTTCGTACGTTCTTTCTTTTTGCACATAAATTCTTTCTTACATTCTTTCGTAATTTTGCTGTTTTGCTTGTATGTGCATGCATTTGTTCTTTTGTACATTCTTTCGTAAGTTTCTGTTTTGTGGATGTGCAATCAGTTCTTTCTTTTGTACGTTCTTTCTTTTTGTACATTCTTCCTGCCGTACATTCTTTGCTTGCATACATTGTGAATCCAACTGGTACAGTAATTACATTACGCTATGAACATAGCTAGAATTACAAAAGTGCTGCAATTGTTTCCCACATTGCCTATGCATGTATATATTTTATCATTGTGTGCTGTGCATTCAATTGCTTAATGAAAGGCATACATACACACAAAGCAGTATTATCCCTTTCACCACCAACCAATGCTGTTTCCCCATCAATGACAGCAGCTTTTCACCACAACCTCTTTGAAGGTGAGAGAATGAGAGGGAGAGAGTGCACAGATGGCTTGTGGGTAATTGAGGGCACGTAACAGACAGTGAGAGTGTCCTTGACCTTCAGAGCTGCCACTGCTGCGCCCGAGTAAACCTGCTGAACAAACACACGCACATATACATACTTTAACCGATATCTGGCTCAAAATAAACTACCGTTGAAAAGTTTAGGGTCACTTACTCAGTCTTTATTTATTTATTTATTTTCACATTTTAGAATAATAGTGAAGTCATAACAGCTATGGAATAATAGAATTATGGAAATTATGGGAATTATGTAAAAAAAAAAAAATCAAAACTGTAGTATTTTATGTAATATCTTCAAAGTAGTCACATTTTGCCTAGATTTTGCAGAAATGTACTCTTGATATTTTGGGACAATTGTATTTTTGTCTACAAAACTCATTTCAAACATTTAAGTGTATGCCTTCAGATTAAAAGTTTTTTTAAGATCATGAGAAACTTTTCAGGCAAGTGACCCCAAACTTTTGAACGGTAGTGTAAGTACTTCAACTGGTATTGACATTTTTGATAGAGCAAAAAAAAAAAGGAAAGCTCTTACAAGTTCAATTTAGGAGAATTTATTCAGCAGCAGCACTTTTTTTCTCTCAAATAACCCCAGATGCTGCTTTTCGTCCTCTGTGTTAACAAGCTGAGTGACGGCTCGTATTTTGAAACACTATATTAATTTTTCAAAGTCTTACACTCACATGTTTACTTTCAAAATGGGGACATACTGTACTGTACATTTTTACTTTGTATATGCACCGCTGAGCCAAAACATTATGACCACATGCCCAATATGCTGTTGGTCCTCTGCGTGATGCCAAAACCATGCCGACCCACCTGGCATGGACTTTATAAGACACCTGAATGTGTCCGGTGGTATCTGGCACAAAGACTTTGCAGTCTTATAAATTGCAAGTTGGAGCCGCCGACTTGTTGTCCCCGCACATCCCACAGATACTCAATCGGATTGACATCTGGGGAATTTGGATGCCAGGGCACACCTTGAACACTTCATCATGTTCCTCAAACCATTCCCGAACAATGTGTGCAGTGTGGCAGAGTGCATTATCCTGCTGAAAGAGGCCGCTGCCATCAGAGAATACCATTGCCATGACTGGGTGTACCTGGTCTGCAACGATGTTTAGGTAGGTGGCTTGTGTCAAACTGACACAGTATGAATGAATGGCCGGACCCAGTGTTTCCCAGCAGAACCTTGCACAGAACGTCACACTCCAGCCACCGGCTTGTTATCTTCCCACAGTGCATCCTGGTGCCAACACTTCCCCTGGTAAGTGGTGCACACATACACGGCCATTCAAGTGATGTAAAAGTAAATGGGACTCATCGGACCAGGCGACCTTCTTTCACTGCTCCAAGGTCCAGTTCTGATGCTTGCGTGCCTCATGGCACTTTGACCGTGGGTGTCTGCGGCTATGCAGCCCCATATGCAGCAGGGTGCGATGCAATGTGTGTGGTGACACATTCCTCCCATAACCATCATAAAAGTTTTCTGTGACTTGTGCCAGAGTAGACCTTCAGTTGGTTCAGACCAGACGGGATAGCCTTCATTGCCCTCGTTCCGATAAGCCTTACACCCTGTCACTTTGCGTTATTACTTTATAATAGTACTTTATTACTTTATGAATGTCTTGTACTCCTCTTTTGGCCCCCCATTCATAAAGTAAAGGGGGAAACTTTGTTCCCAAACAATAACACTCCACTGTCTTCCATTGGTCAATTAAGTCCGACCCTAAACTCATGTCAATGGTTGAGCGAATGTTGCTGTGTTGGCTGGTCAGGATGCTCAAACAAACCAAGGATTGTTTGGATATTGTGAAAGAGCCAAATTGTTACATTTTGACGGTGACAAAATGCTACAGTTTTCATTTATATTGGTTAATGTTCATTTGAACATATAGTAATACATTTTTAAAATCTAAATGCGTATATGTTAACATTAGTTAATGCACTATGAACTAAGATGAGCTAACAATGAACAATTGTATTTTTATTAACTAACAAAGCTAAATAATAATAGATGCTGTAAAAAAATATATTTTTAATTGTTAATGGAATTCATGATGCCTATGGATTAACTTATTTTAACGAATGGAACCTTATATTAAAGTGTTACCAATAGACCTTACAGCAGCGCCATCTTTGATTTTTGACTGGAATGACAAGGAGGCTGTGCGGGATAGACGTATAGTCATTTCAATGGGTTGTGATGCAGTTTACAGTGTTTTTGGATCGTTCTGCGGACAAAGCATTGAAAAATCATATTTTCAAGAACATTCAGTAGACCGAAAACTTCAGACAATATGAGCTTTATACAGCTTTATACCATGCGTGCCATTGAAGTTTAAGGGGTAAGGTCTG
The DNA here is from genome assembly GCA_032164185.1 of Moxostoma hubbsi. Lineage (NCBI taxonomy): Eukaryota > Metazoa > Chordata > Actinopteri > Cypriniformes > Catostomidae > Moxostoma > Moxostoma hubbsi. The sequence continues at coordinate 8,273,664 of JAVLUX010000041.1, forward strand.
ATCACACCAGTATTTAGTATTGATCACACCAATTTAGAGCAACTTTGCTCCCAATAAAAGCTACTTATCTGTTGTTACACACAGCCATATGTTAATATGCTTTTTATCATGAAGTCATAGGGTCTGCAGACCCATTCCAGAGGAATTCTTGGAAGTCACAGATATGGTTGCTCGTGAGAAGTGGACTAGGACATTTTGCTGTTGGAACTTCTCACGGGCATAATAGTATGACAACAAATGTTTAATAATTCAACCTTTTTCAGTTACTTTTCTCAATATAAAAATACCCCCCCCCCCCAAAAAAAAACATTGCCAAAACAACTATACACATCATAATGGTATTCATTTAATTGAATGTAACATTACACAAACATTTTGCAGAATTTCTAAACTTTTTTTCTTTTTTCTTTCTCTCTTTTGGTGCCCTTCTCTGTGAATGGCTCACATTTCCATAATCACTCCTCACTTCTATGGAAAAGGTAAGACACCCTCTCTCTCCATCTTAATGACTGTATTTTGGTTTAATTTGTGTTACTCAGTGAGACACACAAAATGAAGACCACCTGTTAGGACATGTAATAATTGAGCAGTTCAGAGAGGCATATAACCCACAACCCAAAGATGTCCCCAGTGTGATTTCTTTCTTCTTTTTTCTTTTTGGGAGGTAAGTATTTATAAGGACCAGACGACAGATGTTTTATTTGTCATACAAATATTTTCCATTGGTCTGCTGCCATAATTGAATCTGCTGGACTGAAGATGTTCTTTCTCTCTTGATGTATCAGTGCGCATATATGCAAGCATGCACATTTTTGTGATCTGGTCAGCTTAACTCTCACTGAAGGAAGTACAGTAAGTGCAGTGGAACTGCAGACTAATCAGCTATGACACACACACACACTCACTCACACACACACACACACACACACACTCACTCACTCACTCCATCTCCCTTCCTTTTAAAACAAGGTAATCTGCACTGCTGATTTTCTTTAGCATTTAGAATAGAATAAGCCTTTATTTTGGTCACACGTTACGCACATTATTGCATATATACAGTGAAATGTATTAGTTTTCATATGTTAGCTGGGGTCAGAGTGCAGGTTAGCCATGATACAGCACCCCTGCAGCAGATAGGGTCAAGGGCCTTGCTCAAGGGCCCAACAGCTTGAACCCCCAACCTTCTTGTCAGTAACCCAGAGCCTTAACCACTGAGCCACCACCGGCCCAAAATGTGTTTATATCAAAATACTCAAAAACTGTCTTGTATAGAAATTATTAATTCAAATGCATTCTAATAATATCAAACTGCTTATAATAAAAATCACGTTCCCGCC